>CM053604.1:155121243-155176165 GCA_028646535.1 Procyon lotor
GCCCAAACTTCTTCCGTCCTTCCCTCCCCAAAGAGTCCTAATGTCGTAAGACATCACTTACACTAGAAACTCTGACTTTCCCCGGGGGATCTGAGCCTCAGCGTAATCTTTAGCAATACCCCTTGCAAGTCTTAATTAGATGTTATGTGTTAGCCCTTCCAGGGAAACCTGCTTTCTCTTGCATAAAAACTGAGTTTTAAAAAGAAGTAGAACACCTATGGAAGCTCAGTGACCTCTTTCGGTGCCTCCTGACTCCACATCTAGTCGCGATAGTTTAAAAATCGTATGAAATGAGAATAAGAATAAATTTGGGTCAGTTCCGCAAAAATGGCATAAATTGTAGCACTCATGAAAGTCTCCTGCGTCCTTTGTGAAAACCCTGGACACTTTATTGGGAGGAGATGGTGATTTAGTACCAGCTCTATTTCTTCGTCTCTGGCTTTCCCAGTTGTCACTAGAAGGGGGAGGAGAAATCGTTTGCTTCTCCTGCACCATTGAAGGATGTCTAATGCTTGATAAGCCCCTGCCTGCTTCAGCAGCTTCTGAGATGACCGCCCCTCGCATGCTCTAAACACGGGTGAATAAAAAGTAAAATTAACATACTTGATAAATGTGAACTGGGCTTATTTCATCAGAAATCAGAATTTCCAAGTGGTAGGAGCCCTCGGCCACAAAGTGGTCCCTTGTGGACCTTCACGCTTTTGAGCAGCGTGTAAAAGGTTAGATCCTTAGGCTAAAACCCTGGGTTAAAAGCCCCATGAGCGAGACAGCTTCTCTCATTTTTCTCGCCAGACACCCTAACGGACCCTACCCCTCCGGCACTAGATGTCTGTAAAATAGTGTCAGCTCATGCTTTCTGCAGTGTATAGAAATACATGTTCAGAGTGATCTTCTGGAATCAACATTGCATGCCCGTTTACATCTTACTGATTCTCAGTTTGTATGACATTCATTTCTAATTCTTTGGAAAGACTATTTAATGAATGTTCTTCTCAGTGACTGTGACTTTGTTTTAAATGAGACATTCTACTGTGTTTGTCTCCCTACAAGAACTGCTGGGTCTTCAAATATTAAAACATAGAACTTTAAACGTCCTATCTTTTAGCCCTAATGAGTTTTCGTATACACCAGTAGCCTTCTCTAGCATGGCATATCCTAATAGCAATTAGCAAAAATTAAAATTTGTATGGTAAATAAGCTTGAAAGCAGCTTTATTTCATAAATCACAGAATTTTGGAATTTAGGGGACTGAAAACATGAAATGTTCTTTCATGTTCTTACTCCTTTGGAGAATTTGATCAAAAGCAATAGACCAATAGCTGTTTTTTGTTTGTTTGTTTGTTTGTTTGTTTTTAAGTCCTGGTTTCTTTCTTTTTTTTTTTTTAAGATTTTATGTATATATTTGATAGAGAGCTACCACAAGCAAGGGGAATGGCAAGCAGAGGAGAGGGAGAAGCAGACTCCCTGCTGAGCAAGGAGCCAAGTTCTGGACTCTAGATCCCAGGATCCGGAGATGATGACCAAAGAGGGAGGCAGACGCTTAAGTCCTTAAGTTTAACAGGCTGAGCCACCAGGCACCCCTTAAGTCCTGATTTAGACCCCCTCTTTAATTTTTCAGAGAAAGCAATTGATAGTCCACAGGCTAAGACTCAGCCGAAGCCACAAAGCCAGCTCTAGCACACCCAAGTGTAGACGGAAACCGAGGTACCCTGACACCCGACCAGTGGTGGTTTTCATTAGTAAGAAAAGCTCTTCTGTCCTGAAGTTTCCACTAAGAGCCCGCTGATAGTCCAAGATATTTTACATATGTTAGTTCTAAATTTAAAAACAATCAAACTGTACAAGGTAGAAATGATTTCCTAGTTCCTAAAAGCACTCACATTTGGGGAATTAAGCGGCTTGCCCAAGTTCCTATAGATAATTCAACAGCAGAGCCTAAGCTGCAGCTCCTCTGTATCCAAACTCCGGAGGCGGGGGCGGGGAGTACTGCATTCCACAGCTTGCTTCTAGTTCCGGTTCTTAGATATTAAAGTGTAAACATTCTGAAAATAGGATCTCATTGGATACAGTTGATCCACCTATCAGAAACTAACAAACAAATCAAAACTTAAAAAATGTCGTGTTGAATTAGGTTCTAACCTTGAGCTATCTAAAGCAGTAAAGCCCCCAAATTTCCAAGTACTACACATCACATTTCCTTCCCACCTAACATGGGGAAGATAAAGATATACGCCTGTCTATTAGTCTATTTCGGGGCTAATAATAAACTTCACAGAAAACCCTCCATCTCATTTCCTATACCCGTGACCTTTTCTATAATGCACAGAGGAGTATGTGCTCCCCTTAACATTATCATAATAAATTAAACTCTTCTATCCAACGGTCATAACCACAGGGTCACCATCAGGAAAAACAGAACTGTAATCATCGAGGCCATTTCCTGACTGCTATGGGGGGATTTTGGGGCCTCCCTAGGAAAGCAGATAGATACAATAATGAGAAGGTCACTGGTGTGGCTCATTGACCAAAATAATGCCCATCAATAATCAGTTTGGTGTGGACTTCACATTGAATTTTAAAAGCAAATACAAAACAGGCAGCTGTTTATTTCTCCTTTTTTTTTTTTTTTTTTTTTTGCAAAAGGAAGATCAAAAGGAGGCTTATCAGAACTGGAGACGGTTTATTTCCATCTCCGAACAAAAGACAAAAGATATTGTGTCTTTTCCTTTCCTTTGAGGTTCCTGTGACTATTCCCTTCCACTCCCTTTCCTGATTGGCAATAATATCCTGACCATTAATCTATGTATTTTAAGCATAAAAATCAATTTCTGAGACTTGTCTCATTTATTTTCATGACAGAAGCAATAGAAATAGCATCAAGTTGCTGCCGGGGCTAAAAGAGACTTAAAATGCCCTGTTAGATACTCCTTTCTGACCTCTGATGTTACGATGACCTGAAATGTATCGGGGACAGGATTGAGATGCAGACCAGAGCTCTGAGGAGAAGTTCATCTCGAAAATAATACTGGCTCGCCCACACATTAAAGTTGTAGAAAACCCTCTAATATTCAAATTAATAGTGTCTTGTTGACAGCCTTTCAAGAAAAGCCTTAAAGACACCCTTTTTTTTTTTTTGGTCTTAGACATGGACTCGTAAGAACAATAAGGGAATAAACCATTCAGGGTGGGTACAGTGTGGCAGTGTTTTTAGAAATGCTGTCACTGTGGCACAGAGAGACCTTCTCTGAGACAACTTCTCGCGTGATCCTCATTTTCAAAGGCTTCATTTTCCTTAGACCACAGAAAGTGAAGAGAGAATGTGGATTTGCTATTTTTTTTTTTATGGAAAACAAAATCACATTCTACACAGACGAAGGAAATGGTCCTCACTAGGTATTGCCAGTCACGAATTCTTTGGCCCCAAAATAAGAAGTTTAGTTTTTGCTCTTGTCTTAAGTCCTGATTTTGTGAAACAACAAATGTCAGTCAGACTGCCCAGTTGGAGATTTTAGGGCTGAAGTAACCCATGCAGGTGATGCCATTGGCAGGACTGTATGAATCAAATAAACATGGTCTGGGGGCTCCTCCCGGAGTCACGTCGCTGATCTAATGGTAGCTGTTCCGAGAAGTCCATTTTCGTAGTTGCCCTGGTGGCTTCTCACAGAGCGAGGCTCATGTGAAAAGCTGTGCTCTCCGAGGGAGCTGGACTCTTGATTTCAGGCATCATCAATCTGGTAACAAATAACAGCATCAAGCCTCAGTAGATAAAATACCCCAGTTTCCCCACTGAGAAGCCATTCAGTTTTAATCCATAATCCTCAGGAAAATGAGTGTAAGAACCTCAGGTAAGTCCAAGGGGAGCTATGGTCCAGGTCACACACATAATATATATAATTCTGTGTAATCAGAGTCGCTTACTAAAGAGTCCCCAAATCCCTAATGTACAGATTAAATTCCCTTACAACCTTTCAGAAAACGTCTCGACCAATTAGACTTAAGAACATAGGAAATGTTAAAAAAAAAAAAAAAGAACATAGGAAATGTTAAGACAAAGGGAGGCTTAGCAAGGTCCACCTCGGTTAGCTTTGTACCTTTTACCCCTTAGCTCCCTTTGTAACCATTTGCCAAATTATCCTCTAGCCAAGTGTTTACCCTAGAATGTACACAGATTCCTTCCACTAGAAGAGGTCCTTTGTTCACTTCCTCTACTTGTGTAGTTCGGCTCACTTGGAGTCTTTTCATTGTTCATTCAGAGTTCAGTCCATTTTTAGGGTTTTGTTTCCTTTGAAAGGAGATGAACTGGGCAAAATTTCTCCAAGTCGTTCTTCCTTTTATATGCTATGGAAGTGGGTTGGCAGCCTGGGAGGCCTGCCCGCTTCCCTACCAGCTCTGACGGATAAGGAATGCCCAGTGGCAGCAAATTCCCAGGGGTCTCTGGACTCACCTGTGAGTCCCCACCTGGGTCTCCGTGCCTGTAGCTTTCCTCTTCCGTAGCCAGACTTGGTATGGGATGTGGAGTCTTTAAAGGATTTTAAATAGCCGAGTACATAATCAGAGGTGCACTTGAGAAAAATGAATCAGCAGTCTGAATAAGTTGGCTTATTTAATCAGTTTAAAATAAGGTGGCTTAGAGAGCAGAGAAAGCAGGTGGAGGATTTGTCAGCGGCCCAGGGTCCAGATGGAAAGGAGTGACGGCTGGATGAGGGTAAAGACAAGGGCAGTGGGAGAAGCATTGCAGAGGCAGAATGTGTCGGGCTTCTTAATTCATCAGCTATGGGGGAAGAGAGTAACATTGAGGAGTAGGCGATCAGAAAAAGTTGTCAGGGTTCTGAGCCTGTATACTTCAATGATATGGTGTCCTTAAGGGAAAGACTGAGAAGAAATGTGCGGAGTTTGGTTGGGGAAATGTTACTTGGCTAGATGCTTTAAGGTGCAGAGATACAGCCCCCACCCCACCCCCATGACCCCCTTCGCACCTCTAAGGAAATGAGGCCTGACTCAGTGGCATAATTAGTGATACCGTATCAGGATGTACCACGAGGGTCTGTAATTTCGGTGGGCCTGGATTAAATACTTTCTCCTCAGTTTGCCTTTCTGGATTCATCTAGCCATGTGAGTTAAAGAGATCCAGGGGCACCTGGGTGGCTCAGTGGGTTAAGCCTCTGCCTTCGGTTCAGGTCCTGGGATCGAGCCCTGCATTGGGAGCTTGCTTCCCCCTCTCTCTCTGCCTGCCTCTCTGCCTACTGGTGATCTCTCTCTCTCTGTCAAATAAATAAATAAAATCTTTAAAAAGAAAAAAGAAATAGATCCAAGGAGGCCATTCACCCTACTTCTGGTCAAGACCATATGACCAGAAGGAAAGATAGTCAGTGCCACTCATGTGTGGTCAGTTCATTGTACCAGAGCAGAGAAATACACGAAGGTGTGGATGCTAAGGTTTTAATCAGAGTGTCCGCTGCCTCTGCTCTACTCTTCGGGAAGATGTAGTGAAGTACCAGGGGTTTAAGTTTCAGGGTTAGGTTTAAGATCCTGGCCAAATCTTCCTCTCCAAAGGAGCCACAGCAAACAGAAATGCTGGCCATGTGTCCATCCTCACAATGGACTGTGAACAGGACTTGTGTTAGAGGGGCCCATAGAACATTCGAGTAGAGAACACTAGCTGGCTGTGGAAATGAAGAGCTCAAGACTGGAGCACTTTATGACAACGTGAGAGTATCTCTGGAAATACAGAAATACTGCTTCTCAGTCTGCGGACCAGCCCCCTGTCAGTATGCCCAAACCACTTCAGATTCTTTGCCTACTTATTCCCTTTCTGAATTAAGCCACTTATATTTCTTTCATCTACTTTTTTTTAAGTTTACACTGAGAATCCACTAAGACCACGGTATAAAATAGACTTATGAGATCCAGCAAATAAAAATATGAAATGCCCAGTAAAATTTGGATTTCAGATAAACAATGAGGTTTTTTTTTTTAGCATGTCCCAAATATCACATGAGACATACTAAAAAAAAAAAAAAATTATTAGCTAATTGAAATTCAAACATCATCAGGCATCCTGCATTTTATCTGGCAAGCCAAGTACAAAGAGAAACCAGCAGAACAAATCACAGATCCAGATCTGTGTCCATTCTACAACTTACCTATTCTGATGGTGCTCCCCTTTACTGATTTCCAGGGCTATCACATGCTCATGAACTTGCACCCACAAAATACACAAAACCCACCAGAAAGTGGAAAATCCATACTCACAGTCTCTACTGATTTGGATTTAGTTTTATAGTCATCATAGCTCCTTTTTCACTAGTATAGTTTTGCAGGCTCTTCCACGGAATTATCCAAGCCAACAAACAACTTTAGTTAACACAAACCAGCAGTATCTGTGTGGAACATTTGCAAAAACTTTGGAAGGAAAAGTCCCTGAATTAAAACATAATTATGAAAAGAGTTTTCTCCTGGTGTTTAAGTATGAATGTTTATTCTGACTCTACCTTGCCAGTTCCAGGGGGGTGAAATCCAAACTAAGTCTCACACTGTGTCCTATACCAATGATCTCCAGCTAATATTTTCATACAGGTAAGATCTGGTTAAAGTCAATGCCACAGGAAGTCTTCAAAAGGAACTTCAGGAGGTGAGATGTCACAGGAAAATCCTAGGAAACCAAGGGAAGAGATTGGGCCATATTACCCAATAACCAGTCCAACTGGCTTGATGAATGAATATTGGACCACCACATAGGACCATGAATACCATCTTGATCTTGTTAGCTCCTTCTTCCCAGACTAGATGATTTTAGCCACCTTATTCTGGATGCAGTAAACACTTTTCTTATTTCCTCCTGTTTCATCCACCACAACGCACCACTACCCATGACCTCCCCCACCATACTCCACACACACAAGAGACACCACCACCTTCACTAGAGTTGCCACGAGCATCTAGCTGAATTAATTGTTCAAATAAGATTTGGAAAAACCACTCCTCCTCCACTTTAATGTCTGTCAACCCTAAGATAAGGAGCTTTCCATTTTCATAATCGTTTCTCGATCCTGGATACTTTCTCAGAGCCAGTGCTCAACACTAAATGGGTTATGTTCCTTTCTCCCAACTCCAATCAGCTAATGATGCAATGCACCAACAGTCTAGTGCTAACTGAATGCAGGCTGAAATGTACTGGGAAGGTATGAGTTACCACTTGGGGTTTTTTGCAATTTTAACTTACACTGAAGAAGTATAGTCACATTAGGAGAGGATGGACTCCAGCTGACTACTAGCTAGGTAACACAAATTTGGGGGTGAGGCTAAAATCATGGCTGCCCTGAGCTGGCCATCCGTGGGAGTATGCCTGTAATCATAATAAGATGTGGTTATTGCTTAAGGAGGCTCAACGTCATACCTGAGGAGGCTGCCTGGTATTAGCCTCATACACAAATGCAGACAGTGACTCTGGGAGAGATCTGGCAATTTGAAAAGTATCCATGAATCCCCAAACCCAGCTGTTTAATAAAACTATAGCCTACCACCATTTAGTTGCCAAGACAATAATTGCTTTTACTTTGATATATTCTTCAGTCTCCAGAATTGTTTTCAGTTTCTCTGCCAGGGCCATACCCCTGTTTATCTTTTCCTGAACTCCTTCTTGTGATGTTCCTACTAAGTAGGAAAGCTGTTCCAGTAACAGTAACTACCGTTTTTGTTTTACCGAAAGTCTCTGTTATCTAGGTGATTCTCAGCCTTCCAGGGATCAACCCTTTAGGAAAGGAAAAGAAAAACTTTGGTAATTCCCCTCAGAATTGTATCTGTACTTGTATGCCCTGTTGACTGAAATATGATACCAAAAAAAAGTTGCTGTGAATTAAATACATTTGGAGGGGAATGTGCGTTTTATTCCTCACAAAAGCATCGACCTGTGTTTGGATAACAGTGTGGGTGTCTGAGTGAAATTTAGTTTGTGCCTTCAGTTTACAAATGCTGCAAATACGGATTTACGGACATTTTGTAGGAAGCGCAACGCCCCCCGGAAGGGCGCCCATTCCCCAGGTTAGGAAGCACTGTGCTGGTCACGCCGAGTCCTCTCTCTCAGGAGGTTGCTGGCTGGGGAGTGCTGTCTCTAAGGTGATGATACAGTTTGAGAAGTAGCAGAGGCACGCGAACCAGTCAGTCTCATGCCTGGCATGGGGTGGGGAGGTGGGGTTATGACTTAGGATCCGAATCAGGAGCAGGAATTTTTCTTTGAAGAAGAGCCCACGTGGTTATGCTAACAGATCACCACCACTCCAGCCCCCTGAGGAAACATTGGAAACTGCTCCTGGAATTTTTAGCTTTATTGCAGCTGTTATGCCACAGTCGTTAATATGCATATTCATCTGGGTTTCAGTGCTGCTTCATGCACACGTAGGTGGTATTGGTTTTTTTTTGTTGTTTTTTTTTTTAAGATTTCGTTAGAGAGAGAGAGCAAGAGAGTAAGAGAGAGCACGAGTGGGGAGAAGAGGGGGAAGCAGGCTCTCTGCTGAGCAGGGAGCCCAACGCGGGGCTCGATCCCAGGCCCCTGGGATCATGACCTGAGCCGAAGGCAGACAGTTAACCGACTGAGCCCCCCAGGTGCCCTGAGGTGGTAGCCTCTCAGTGAAGAAAGACTAGATTCGATTAGATTCGGTCAGATAGAGAACAGTCTTTCACGGGCCCACCTACTGCCGACACCCCAATCCACGCTCATCAGTACCTTCTCCCGTGCATAGTTATTTCCCAAAAACATTAAAGGACACTCCAAGCATTACCTGCTCCTCTCCCCTCTGTGATAAAAGCCTCTCTTTTAGAGAGAGCTAGCATGCATTAAGCTTTCTGTGGTTTCAAAACCAGACCTTTCTGGAAGTGTAACGGGTGCCAGGGAAGACAGAGAGAGGAAAAGGAGAAAGTAGGGAGACCTTTCCAAGGTCCTCACCCTCTGAGTGAGGTGAAATGGAGGCGGGACGCCTAGCCGCCCAGTCCAGGGGGGCAGCCGCCCTGAAAACCGTGCGCAGATGTGAGAAACATGTCAAGGTTGTAAGTCAAGCTGGGACAGGTACTGGACTACTCTCTGAGTCAAACAGCACTCTGTCCACTCATTGGAGTCATTTTTATGACTCAGAGGTTTCCAGCTTAAGGCTGTTGCTATGATGCATGTGGTCTCCCCCTCCCCTCTTCTTGCTAGGCCTCCACTCCTGCCCTCCAGCCCTCCTATCTTTGGTTTTGCCATTTTGCCCTTCAGATTCACACACCAGTTGGGAGAACATTCCAGGGACCAGCGACCCCACCAGGGGCTCCTGGATGGAGGCAAAGCATTGCCCTGGCTGCCGCCTAGCGAGACAGTGGACATGTGTGGGACCTGTTCCCTAGGACCTGTGCCAGCTCACCCAAGAGAAGATAGTAGACGATGGGAATGGGGGTGTGAGGAGGGGAAAGCCCCTGTCTGGGTTTGTAATTGACGTGATACACCTAGAGGTTGCACAATAAATAAACAAAGGAAGGGATGTTGAAGGAGACGGCGCCTGGAGCAAGGGAGGGGGTTCTTCAGCTTCATGTCGGGGCACAGAGCAAAGAGCCAACTCAGTCCCTTTCCCCCCCCCTAGAGAGACCTCAAAGCAAGAATGTGCAGCTGTCTCCCAAGTCCTTGATGAAGACAGTGCCCTGGAGTCATTCCGAGTGACCCAGTCCTGCGCCTCTGGGGTGGCTAACACCACTACCCGATGGGGGTTAGTATCAAGGGCCCAGCTTTGTTTTCCCCCGTTGGAATTTCACTTCGGAACGGTGACCCCAAGATTTGGGGGAGTGGACGCATGAGAATTCGCTGCCTCGATCTCTTACACTTTCTTGGGCTCCGGCCACAGCACTGGTATTTGATTTAGAGGCCTGAGAGGGAAATCAGTCCCACGTGGGTAGATAACAAAACACTCTCCACCTTGGAATCATGAAGTGGAATTTGAATCTGAAGCCAAAAAGCCTATCTCTGCCTGCCTCGCTAATTACATAAATTTCCTTGCTAGATTCTGCAGCTGTTTATACGAATACAGCTCTGGTTCCCAGAAATGGCACCTCTCCACAGGGGGGTACGGGGCACCCATGCCTGCTCTGCAACTCAGACTCTTAAATTCTAGTCCTGTTTCTGTTAGCCGTGTTAGGTCACCCTCGAAGCCAAGGAACTGCCCTGTGATGCAGAGGGGTCCAAGGAAGAAGAGTGAGAGATGGGGCGGGGAGCAGAGGGGAGTGTGTGTGTGTGTGTGTGTGTGCGTGTGTGTTGGTTGCGCACAGTAACTAGCAATAAATATTCAGCGTGGAAACTTCCAGATTTCACTGTGGGAAGGCTCATCAAGCTTAACAGGTACCCCCTAAGATACTGTTTGACCTGGGGAAGAAAAACCAGATATTTGGGGATGCATTTCCCCCTCTTTTTATCTGTCCCAGAACCTCAACATCTTGTCTGACAAGGACTTTCATCTTTGCTTTCGGGGAGACTAGAGGAGTTAGGGGGAAGGTACAGTTGAATAACCGTGATTTCCCCGCCCCCCCCAATGCACAAATTATTTCAACACAACTCCTCCTAAATTAAAGTGTAGCCTGGTTATTCCATAAAGAGCAAGCGCATTTCTTGCTTCTTTTGTTTATTTCATGGCTTTTGATAGAAAGGTGAACCAGTTTGACTAACTGTGGCTCCTGTAAAAGTACTGTGCTTAACAAAAGTTAGACTCAAATTAACCCCTCTTGGTGATATGAGGTGATTAGGCGGGGAACCTAGAGACCTACTCTGGTTAAAAATACTAAGGGCTTTTTATATGACACACAGATGAACCAATAAAAATGTGACCTCCTGGCACCTATAAAAAAAAGATATCTTGGGTTTCTTTCAGTGAAATATTTGAAGGCTTTAAAATTTTAAACAAAGCCCAGCTGGTTTGTATGCACAAGTTCCAAACCCTGAAATATTCTCATGGTATCTGATTTCAAAGAATTCAACTACTGCAAACTAGTGAGTAAACGAAGCTGGTAAGAGATGTTTTCTCTTTAAAACATTTATTTTTGTTATCAAGCACTATATATGACAAGTAAAAATTGAGATCAAAAGTGTAAATTGGCCTGATAGGAAAGGAGAAGCAATATAATTGTGATCCAAACGTAATAAATTTTATAAAAGCTAAGTTCCCACTCAGAGTGTGAAAAGTATACCAGAGAATCTCCAAGGATTTACATTTAGGCAGAATTAAATGGAGTCAGATTGTTACCCATTTAAATTCTAGAGCTCAGAGCAGCGTTTTTTATGAATGTCTCCTTTAGGGGCGCCTGGGTGGCTTGGTTGGTTAAGCATCTGACTCTTGATTTTGGCTTAGGTCAGGATCTCAGGGGCCTGGGATGGAGCCCCACAGGTTGGACTCCACACTCGGCAGGGACTCTGCTTCAGGATTCTCTCACTCCCCTCTCTCTGCCCCTGCTAGCTTGCTCGCCCTCTCTCTTTCAAATAAAGAAATAAATCTTCTAAAATAAATAAATAAATAAGAGGATTCCTCCTTTAGATCACCATCCCAGTAAAATATTTATTATTTTTTGGGGGGAAAAACTTCTGACCCTTCTTCACCCAAACACATGTTCTTCTCTGTGGTGAATTTTCTTGTCTCCCCCCTACTCTTCTGGGCTCAGTGTCACCTCCCACTTTAGTTTCTTCTCCAACCCCACCTCCTCAAAGGGCGTGTGCATTGTTGTTGTTGTTGTTGTTGTTTTTAATTTTACCATTAAGGATTCTTAATGTCTCCGAGTTCTAAATGTCTCAGAGTGTTGCAAACTTACTGGTTCATTTCTACCAAAAAGAGGGAAAGGTAGTTGCAACTACCTGCCCGCTGCTTCCTCTCTAGTGATGCTCTCAGCAAGCCTCTCGCCAAAACTCTTGGGTTGCAAACATTCCCTTTTGCCAGATCAGATACAGGAACATTTGGACTTTCCATAACCTTTCATTCTAGAGTTTATAAATGTAGGAGCCCACCCTTTTCCTCCTCCTAACTAACAACTATGATTAAGCCCTGGAAGGAAAGGATGGGAAGTATGTGAATACACAGCCCACCAATGACTCAAGAGGTCGAATTTCCGAGAGAGAAAATATTTGATGGGTTTCTCTAGGCTGTGATGGGAAGGAAGAGAAGAAATTTTCCTCAGGGCGTCTCACATGGCAGAACAATGTAAGGCAAAGTTAGAGCTAATATATAAAAAGCATCTGGTGCGTCCAGCACACTCTAACCTCGTAACCTTGTAATCACTCAGCACAGCGGGAAGAAATTCAGAACAAAACAAAACTATGTCCTCAATATCCTTTGTGTGACTCTAAGTTAGAGCCTTTGGGATGGCCTTTTGGCCATATCATGTTGATGGTAGGAAGTTGCCTCCCACACAGCTTGAGGTAAGGTTGGAACTGTTGGCTAACAGTGAGCTTCATAATATATTAATTGAAACTAACTTCCCAGTGGAAAAGAATAGTACTGTATTTAAGATGATTCATCTTAAATATTGTAGCCACATCTTTGCTAGACTGCTATGTTGATTCTCCTTGCTGATTAAGCAAAGCAACGAGAAAATAAATTATCATACTTTCTCAAATTGTGAAAGTCAGGAAAGGAGGGATGCCCTATTCAGAAGAAATCCAGAGAACACATTACTTTTAAAAACATCTTAAAAATTAGGAATCAGAACGAAAATTAAACCAGATTAGTTTCCATTTCATCTACTTAAAAACATTTCAATTTTATAAAACAAAAGCTAGTTAGGAATTTCTCATTCCATTTTGTAGGCTTTTGGCTTATAGTTAATATATTCAGATAAAGTTACTACTTACCATAGCTTTAGGTTCTTTAATTTCTCAGGTGAACTATTAAATGATATCTTTACTGCATTTTCATCAATAAGTATTTATTAGGAGATCTCAGTTTGGGGGTAATCCTAAAGTAGCAAGATATTTAGCTTGATGAAGCCCTTCACATTGCAAATTAACATGGTAAACAATATAATTTGAAATAGATGCGAACTTCTAAAACAAATATTGGAACATTGAAGTTTTATTTAAAAGCATTTATCTCCATGTTTTATTAGAGAACCTCTTGAGACATTGAAAGTGTCTGATTTTAGTGAATATGCTTTTTCTATATAAGTAGATTAAAAATTTAAACTTAAAAAAATTATAAACTACGACTTTTGTTATAATTACCATATTTAAAATTCTAAGAAGAAAAATGCCGATGTTCAACCACATGTGGTCTCTTGGTCAGACAAAAGTCTGCTGGACTTTTGGACCAGCAGGTTTTATTATGTGTCCATGGTGCAAAACCTACCGGGACCAGGACACTCACTGGCTGAGCTGTAGCAGTAAAAATGGGACATATTATGGGTGTCCATCAATAGAAGGCTAGTTAAGTAACTAGGGTATAGTCATTTATCAGAGTTCCACACAAACTTTAAAAGAAATTAAGTACACCTATATATATTGACAGGAAGACGTGTATTTTTTTTAAATATTTTATTTATTTAACAGAGAGAGAGATCACAAGCAGGCAGAGAGGCAGGCAGAGAGAGAGGGGGAAGCAGGCTCCCCGCTGAGCAGAGAGCCCAATGCGGGGCTTGATCCCAGGACCCTGAGATCATGACCTGAGCCGAAGGCAGAGGCTTTAACCCACTGAGCCACCCAGGCGCCCAAGACATGTATTTTTTTGTAAAAAAAAAAAAAAAAAAGCAAGTTGTAAAACAGCGGTCATAAAAATTTGCCAGCAAAAAAGGATGTGTGTTTATATAACATCTACATACATACAGAGGGAGAACATACTCATTTTGCGTAGAAGATGATTTGCATAATCAGACTAGCCACCACAATAGGTGGGGGAGTTTCACTTTTGAATTCACTCAGTTCTGTAATATTTGGTCTTTTAAATGTGAGCATGTGGGGCGCCTGGGTGGCTCAGTCAGTTAAGTGTTTGACTTCGGCTCAGGTCATGATCCCAGGATTCTGGGATCAAGTCCTGCGTCAGGCTCCTTGCTTGGCGGGGAGCCTGCTTCTTCCTCTGCCTCTGCCTGCCGCTCAGCCTGATTGTACTCTCTCTCTCTCTCTGAAAGATAAATAAATAAAGTATTTAAAAAATAAAATAAAAAATTTAATGTGAGCATGTGTTATATGTACAAGTTTTTTTACCTTGCCAAAAAGCAGTGATTGGTAAATAGGGTTCTCTTATGTACATATCAAAATAGTAGTAGTAGGTGCTTCTTGGTGGGAGATAAAGTGGTCTCTCTTTTTTTTTTCTTCCTTGATCATCTGTATTATCTATTTTTTTAAGATTTTTAAATTTATTTATTAGAGCAAGAGCATGAGCTGGGGAAGGGGCAGAGGGAAAGGGAGAAACAGACTCCCTGCTGGGCAGGGGGCCAGCCGTGGGGCTCAATCCCAGAACCCTGGGATCATGACCTGAGCCTAAGGCAGATGCTTAACCGACTGAGCCACCCAAGTGCCCCTGTATTTTTATTTTTTCTACCCTAAATATGTGTAACTGTGTCATTAAGAATGAATTGAAACATTTTTAAAGCAGAGAGTGGGACATTCTCAGGTGAGAGAAGACTGTACAGAAGCAACATACTGGGAAAGAATATGCCCAAAAGATATTATTGGACCATATATAATGGTCCAATAGTTACCAAAGCATTATTAAGTCATAAGCTTAAAATGAATTCCTCTCTCCAGCTAATTCCCCAAGGCAGAAGGCAGCAGCTTTTCAGATAATTGATGGAGTCCCAGGTAGTTGTGTGTGGCCATTTCTTAAACATAATGAAAACATAGCATTCATTTCATATGAAATGTTACAATCAGTCAGATTTCTAAAAATGGATATTTGACTGGGAATAATTCAACTTCAGCTGCAAATTCAGTTTCTAATAGTTACCTCAGTAGTCCATGGAAATTAAAATCAGTGTTTCATTTACTGTATATCATCTGTCATTTCACTAGACAAAGATGCTTCAATTAACATTTATTTGAGATACTGTTGAAACTCATCAAATATATTGCCATTTCTTTTACATATGTATTCATGAACCCGGAATCATCGTGTTCTGTTTAAAAACTTGCAGTGAAGCCACAAGGATGATTTGTACTGGTCAAGAAAAGAACACAAAGTTGTCAACCATTGTTGGCAATGACCCACTACTATGTTCTGGTCCATCACAAAACAGCTTGTACGGACCAGAGAAGTGCAGAAAGTGCGGCACAATTGCCACGTTTTGGAGGCGCTGAACTAAATTCTCCAAAAGCGCAGCCACTGCCCTACAAAGGATGCCTCCGATCCTAGCACAGTCTCTCACTCAAGAAACCCAGACACTGTATTTAGTAACCTGGAGGGGAAGTTCATACTGTTCAATTAATAAGAAACTGTAAAAAGTAAACCATCTATATTATCACGTAGAAATAGGCACAACCAGCAGTATTTTTCTAGGGTAGAGTGAACCCCCAGAGATCCATCCTTCAGGAACAGATCTGAAAGCCACTGACATCTGTCTGTGACACACGTGCGCACAGTAGGCAGCCCTACTATGTTTTCTTTCTCTTTTAAAATAATTAATTTTAACAGACAAGTGGAAATAGCATAAAATTTAAGTGTCTTTCCTCCAACCTCTGACATTCAGTCACCCATTTCTTTAGTTTTTGTTTCCTTTGACACATTTTAATTTTTGATAACATTTGAAAAATATTTTGGTGTAAAGAGTGGACTGAAGTCCAGCTTTGTTTCTAGAACGCTCCCTCTGATATTGAATAATCATCCAATGATGTGCAATGCGACATTTGATAAGATCTAAATTCCTGTATTTGTGTCAATTTCTAGACTCACTATTCAGTTCTGTTGATTTGAAAGTACAGATAATGCTTAAGCTCTAGAGTTTGAATCCTTGGGTTTGAATCTCTGTTCTTTGGTTTGCTGGATGCAGGACTTTAGGCAAATTGCTTAAATTCTTACATGAGGAAATGAGTAATCATAAGATTATCGGGGGACTGAACTGTTTAGGAGATGAAAACACTCAGAGTGCATGACACAGGTAGCACCCGATACATATTACTGGTCATTATTCTTGTTACTGTTTTTATTGATGTTGCACTCAATTGGTGGGTTAACTAAGGGAGAACTGACAGATATAAATACCAAGTCTTCCCAAGTAAACATATTTTTTTTATGTATGTGAGTCTTCTTTTGCATGGACTGTCTTCAGACATCTGCTACAGATTTTTACCCATGTTTTATAAAGATTCACATTCCCTTTGCTCTAGTTCATCTTCCCAGATACCTCTCCATCATATGGTTTCAATCCCTGTAATTCCTATTCATTGCATCCCGACGACTCTGCTCCATTTTTAAACATCTCTTATTCAAAACCTCTCTTATTTAACTGAGGACCTTGATTACCAACTGTTTCTAATGTGTGTAGCAGGTTGTATTTCTTTAAAGCAGTTGAGATTCAACATTACATGTAAAGTCCCATGCATTGTGAAGACTGGTATTTTCCCTGATGAAAAAGTTCCCTGTTGAACTATTTTTCCAGACAAGAAACCTGAGTTTGTAGACAGCATCCTGAGAAATCAGACCCTTCCAAAAGATTTTATGCTTGAACCCTTTATCTAAGTTTTTGTTTCATGCACATTAAACTGTTGCTAAAAAGCATGGGTCCTTTAAAGTTCAGGGGGAAAGTGTTTATAAAGATCTAAGACTGAGCTGAAGACAAAGCTATAGCCAGAGGCCTGGTTTCCTGAGAAGGAAGGAGTCCCCACTAATCTGTCATGCTTCTGTCTAACAGGATATTAAAGCCATCCCTGGCTCCTTTCTTTTACAGTCCTGTGCTGTCCTCACGAGCTCAGGGATCAGGGGTCCACCCCATAGCTCCTCCAGAGCTCCCTGTGAAGCACGATAAATGAGGAACTCGAGTGTTGGTGTCTAAGAAAGCAAGACAATGAAACCCTTATTATTAGTTGCCATCCTCCCATTCACTGCCTGATGTAATTAGAAGGGGAGAAAAAAATACACCTTTAAGGGAATAATTGAGCCTGCTGGCCAAACCATTCCAATGCTTACTCTCTGTCCGTTCTCCTTGGTTAGGATGCCTTTATTACATTAAAGGTGAGATGAATTTTGAAAGAAAACACTCATGAATTTTTTTTCTAATTATAGAAACAGGTTGTTAAAAATAGATGCATGTAGGGGCGCTCAGTGGGTTAAAGCCTCTGCCTTCGGCTCAGGTCATCATCTCAGGGTCCTGGGATCCAGCCCCGCATTGGGCTCTCTGCTCAGCACGGAGCCTGCTTCTCCCTCTCTCTCTCTGCCTGCCTCTCTGCCTACTTGTGATCTCTCTCTCTGTGAAATAAATAAATAAAATCTTAAAAAAAAAAAAATAGATGCATGTAACAAAAGAGATCAGAGAGCCTCTCCCAACCCAACACATAGTCCCGCCTGAACCACGCATCCCCCCTATGCTCCCTGAGAGGCTCGGGAGGGATGTGTAGAAACAGACACACACGCACACAGACACACATGGACGCGTACACCGCCCAGACCACAAATGACATGCAGGTGCTGCTAGTATTATGGGCAATACTGCGCCCTTCAGAGACGGAAGGCTGACTTAACACTGGCCAGGAGCTGACAGGTCTTGAAAAATGCCTATTACACCCTCTGGAAGAGTTCTACAAACAAGTGTTGTGGTTACCAGTAGAATGAAATCTCAGTTTCCGACTCTGCGAGTAATTCACTTGGGCGAGGCTTCTCAAACCAAGTGCAAACAAGAGGCCCGATGGATGACCCTGGCTGTGGTTAACGGGGTCTTTTTTCCTCACAATCCCCTGTTTTAATGCCGTCGCTGTCAGCCAGGACTTTGGTCCATTTTCCACGTCATTCCTTCCTATGTACGGATGTTCTTCCAACTGATGATAAAGCAAGCTGAGTACATGGGACCTCTTAGCCTTTCTGAGGACTGAAGAAAAAGCAATAACTATCAAAGAGAGCTTGATAAAGATGAGTGCCGTCCTTGCTGGTCTAGGGAGGAGGGAGGGAGCAGGTCATCTTCCGCAGAGCCCAGAAGAAGGCCCCAGATCAGACAGTGTAAGTGAGGTGAGGGGTAGGCCAAGCGAGGGCCGACAAGAAGGTCTGATGATGGGCCATGAGCAGGACAAGCCTCAGTAAAGGGCAGAGAGCAAGAGGAGAACCCGAGTCATTTGTCCCTGGGAAAGAAAAAGACCGCTGCAGAGAGGGTTCACCGAATAGGAAATGAGGAGACCGTTAGTGCCCAGAATATAATGGAGCATCTTAGTCACACTGTTTTGGAATTTGGGGAAAATTAAAGAGTAGGTTTCATATATGAACAAAAATCTAGGAAAAAGAGCCTGATCCTGGGGGGGGCGGGGGGGGGATTGGAACTAGGAAATGCGAACAGAGGGGCTTTGAAAGTCTGCTTAGGTTAAGCTTTGTTAGGAATGAGACTGTGCCCTCTGTGTGTTGTTTCTGCTAAGATTTCCAATCGGTATCATTAAAATATCAAATAGCCATTACTGACCACTGAGTGTTTGCCTAGAAGAGTTGAGAAGTGAGAGCATCGAGCCTGAATACTTAAGGTTAGGTCTAGGAATACACGCTGTTTGTATATCACACACATGTGCATGAATGTGAACACACACACACACACACACACACACGTCCATGTTGACGTGTTGAAGTTTCTCCCTATACGTCCTGCCTATTAGTGGCCTAGAAACCAAAGCTGGGTGTGCTGTATCCCTGACACCCCAGCTTTTCTCAATCACAGAAGATGCTGGTGAGCACTGTTCAAACCTTTGCCTCGCTGCAATAGACCTGCTCCCCGGGCCTGTCATTTTCAGAGAAGGACGCCTGCCTCCCCATAGCTGTAGGATATCCAGCATTAGCTTCATCTGTGTGAGCCACGAGATCTGAAAATGGGCAGGGAAGAGCTTCCTTTTATGATTTTAAGAAATTTGAGACTGGTGAGAGAGGGAATAAAAGCTACTAGGATAGACAATTTGTGTCACAAACTGTTAGTACAGGGTAGTGCGAAATTCACTTTGGAAAGAGAGATGAGAAATCCACACGTACTGACTGAGGGAAGCTACTGGTCTTACATTTGCTATTCTTCAGATTTATTTAGGCCCGAGTGTCTGCTTAGATCTGTCCCTTCGCCTAGGAGATGGAGAGTGTTGTTGAGAAGCTCAGTTCTGAGGAAGAGTCCAAATGATGCAACCGATAAGTTCATTCTCTGTTATAGCCTCAGGAGGAAAATAGATTTTTTTGACTGAAAGTATAGCTCCTAGACACAGACATCTTCTCAGGCAAATGAAGGAAAAAATATATAAATTGCGAGCTGAGTGATTCCTATTTAATACTTTTTTGGAGGATGCTGATGGAGGCTCTTGCCTAAAATTAGATAGATCATCACGGGGAGATTTAAAATTTATACCACATTAACCAATGTTCCTTCATTCTTTCTAAATTTGATGCAGATTTCAAAGACCATTTAGGAACAGGGTTGTTTCAGAAGCAAGTTCAAGTCAAAACTAAGCAGGAATGCCCTGTGACTTCTTTTTTTTTTTTTTTTTAAGATTTTATTTATTTGACAGAGAGAAACACAGTGAGAGAGGGAACACAAGCAGAGGGAATGGTAGCAGGAGAAGCAGGCTTCCTGCTGAGCAAGGAGCCCGATGCGGGGCTCAATCCCAGGACCCTGGGATCATGACCTGAGCGGAAGGCAAACACTTAAGGACTGAGCCACCTGAGCCACCCACGCACCCCTGCCCTGTGACTTCTACATTGAATTACCTGGCTTGCTTTTCCCTCTGGTTTTCTGTGCTGGGGACTATTCTAAACCCTTCTATAAACCCACCTCGGATTTTATCTTCCCAACTTTAAACATTCTAGTTGCGCGAGCAAATGTGACACATGATTTTTCTAAGCATAGAACTGAAATAAACATCGAAGTCCCGTGTCTTAGATGTGATGTGAAAGGAATCAATTTAAACATTGGAAAGCAGGTGTTTCTTTACAGAATCAAATTATCATGACTACTCTTATCGTTATTGTTATTAATATTATTTAGCTTTGATAATGTAAACTAATGTAAATAAAGGCAAATTGTTTTGAATAACTCACAAATTTAGATATAAAAAAGTTACTGGTTATTCTTTTTAGTATCACTGATTCCTTTGTTCTGGAACTTTTCAGTAATAACACTGCAACAGAGGAGAGCTAGTGCAATAATTAAACGCAAAAGAGTTCTTTTAAGACAAATAAAATAGTTGTGCAATGCAATTACAGCTACAAATATAGTATATTTAAGAGCCTAAGCAGGTTGAACACAGGCAACACACACCCCAAAAATAGATTTGAGTTAAGGTTTCAGTTACCATTTATTAAGTGCATAAATGTGTATTAAGCCCCTTATAAATAATCAATTTTAATCCTTACAGCTACCCAGTGAGGTATTATTATTTCCATGTGATGAATGAGGAAAATAAGATGTGAAGATAAGTACCTTTTCCAAGATAATGTGGCAAATAGCTGGCAGTTTCAGGATTCAAATCTGCATCTGACTCGAAAGTTGATTTTTTTTAAATCAATGTAATCAAATGTCTCTAGTGTTATTTCTTTTTTAAAATCTTCATACCAACAAGAAACTATACGTGAGTCTAAGTTATAAAACATAACAATACAACAGTTATTCACCCAAAATCCAGCCAAAAAACTGAAATATTACCTTTCCTGTTAAAGCCACAGCTGAGTTCTTTCCCAGCTTGTCTCCCTGCCTTGCCCCAGAGGTAATCATAATCCTCAATGTTGAATTTATCATTCCCTTCACATTTTACGAATGATTTTTACCACATGAGCATGTTACTTTCAATGTTGATGTTTCTTTTTTTAAATAAAGACTGTATTTTTGCATGTATTTATTTATCAGAGAGAGAGAGCAAGCAGAGGGAGAAGCAGACACCCTGCTGAGCAGAGAGCCTAACACGGGGCTCAATCTCGGGACCCTGGGATCACAACCGGAGTTGAAGGCAGATGCTTAACCGACTGAGCCACTCAGGCGCCCCTCAGTGTGTCATTGTTGCAAAGATTTATCCATGTTGCTGCCCAAAGCTATAACTCACCTATTTTCACTGCTGTGTGATATTCCACTGTGTGACTCTGCCATTTTAAGAGATCTGTTCTCCTGTTGATGAACATTTGGATTATTTCCAATTTTTCCTGATATAATGTTACTGCTAACATTTTTTAGTTGCCTAGATGCATGTATACAAGAGTTTCTCTAGGGTACATACCTCAGAGCAGAATTACTGGATCCTATAGCATCATTAACATTCATTCTTAAAATAAATGTAAAATTATTTTTTAAGTGGTTCTATCAATATACACTTCTACCAGCAACATATATAAGTTCTCATCATTCCACATCCTTGGCAACAATTGGCATTGCCAGACTCTTTAATTGTCAATGTAGTATATGTAAAATGGTAGCTAATCATGATCTCAGTTTGCATTGTGATCACTAATTGGTTTAAGCATTTTGCCATATGTTTATTCTTTAAAAAAGAAAATTTCCCCCGGGAGACCTGGGTGGCTCAGTCAGTTAAGCGTCTGCCTTTGGCTTAGGTCGTGGTCAGGTCGCTGCTCAGCAGGGAGCCTGCTTCTCCCTCTCCCACTCCCCCCACTGTGTGCTCACATACTCTCTCTCTCAAATAAATAAAAAAATACTTAAAAAAAGGAAAGGAAAATCCTCAACCACATGAACTCCAAGGGTTGCCTCTTTGCTCCAATCTTTACATCAACTCCTTTTAGAACACAAAATGTTTATGCTTGACTTATCATTTCATATTCCATGTTCTTCTAACCCCTCTCATATATTTTTAATAGGCTTTCTATTTTCCACTAAATTCGGGTTCACAGCAAAATTGAGAGGAAGGTAGAGAGATTTCTCTTATAACCCCAACCCTTCTAAAATGTTTGTTTGCCTTTTATATCCTAGTTATCTTATATTCTGGAAAACGCAAAACTATGGGAACAGTAAAAGGATTGCCAAGGATTGGGAGGGAGGAAGGCATGGACAGGTGGCGAACAGAAGATTTGTAAAGCAGTGGCTACTCTGTATAAACTATCATGGTGGATATGTGTCATTATACAGTTGCCCAAACCCATAGAATGTACAGCACCAAGAGTGAAGCTTAATGTGGGATAGATCCATGTGGGTTGATCGGTTGTAACAAATGTACCCTCAGGTGGAGAGTATTGATAATGCAGGAGGCTATGGCTGTTGGAGGGGACAGACGGTGAGAGGAGAACATACAACAAAATACCTTGCTTAGTTATTGAATGTTATGGGAAATAAAATGTATATTTAAGGGAACTCTGCAAATCTAGAACAATATCACATACCAGATAGACAACATAACTCTGATGAAGAAGGTTGTAGTGCAAGCAAACAAGACAGCTTGCACATGTATTGTCACTTTTTATTAGTGTGGTACTTGTTTCAAAGTGTTTGTGTCATGGCAAGGAAAGGCTTGACTCCAAAGTGTTCTAAGAGTAATATATTGGGATGGTGGTTAGTATTCTTTTCTGCTAATTACGGTAGGTTTCTTTGAAGGAAGAATACACTTAGAAGAGAGATGAAGTGAGCGGAAGTGGGGAAACGACTCTTAGTGAAAAGTGTCAAAGAAATCACACAGATAGTGATACAATCCTTCCATTTTAAAAATCTGGGTGGGGGCGCCTGGGTGGCTCAGTGGGTTAAAGCCTCTGCCTTCGGCTCAGGTCAGGATCTCAGCGTCCTGGGATTGAGCCCTGCCTCGGGCTCTCTGCTCAGCAGGGAGCCTGCTTCCCCCTCTCTCTCTGCCTGCCTCTCTGCCTACTTGTGATCTCTCTCTCTCTGTCAAATAAATAAATAAAGTCTTTAAAAATCTGGGTGGGAGGATTAAGATCAAAATATAATTGGCAAATCAGAGCAGTGCCACAGAAGACAAAGACGACTTCATTTTTAAGAAGGTCATTTGGGTGACGACCTTCAAAATCCTACCAAACTACAGGGCCCACATTATTTCATTAGCAAGTGTAGGGACCACACCACATACCTCTTGAGGCCTCAGTGGTAGCACGGGAGGCTTTTCTAGAGAGGAGTAGAGCTTAACTTATGGATTTCTGAAATGTGTCATTCTGGAACAGATTTGGAAGCCCTAGAGACTGGCCCCCAAGAGGACAGAGTTCTACCATGACAAGCACGGTCTTGGGATTTGCAGCTGCACACTCGGTGGACCACAGTTATCTTTTCTGAATTGCCGTGAGGCATGGTAGCTGACAGAGTAGTTGCTATTTCCTTTCCAACATTTTTGTTCTTAATGAGCAGCATTACTGAATGCTGGGTGTGTTTAGAACCCTATCCAAGGAAGTGAACGTGAATAGAAATTCATGTCATGAACTGATATATCATACCAATGATATATCAAGATATATTGATGAATATGATATATCAAGACAAACTAGAACCTCAGGCTGAGGGAACGTGAGAGAACATGTGGTCCAATCCCTTCATTTTACAGCTGACGGAAGAGGAGACCCAACAAAGTGCCCCAAACTCACAGAGTGTCACTTGAAAGCCCTGGCCATGATCATCACTGCAGAGAGACTCAGATTCAAGTTCTTGCTTCCCGAATTATTACGAGTGTGAAATCAAGCAAGCTATGTAACCTCTCTGAGTTGAATTCCTTGTCTGTAACAATAATATTTACCTCCAAATTATATTGTGTCTACAACTTAAAATCCTAAGCTAAGTGATCTAGCACCCTTATTCTGTCATATAAATTATATTTTTATTTATATACAATAATATATAATTAATATGTAGTATATTGTATATGTTATATGATATTTTAAAAAGAAACTAAGGAGCAAGAGACATTATTATTTAAGCAACTCAAGGCCACTGATGGTATTTATAACCATATTAGGAACATGATTTATATCAGATCTCTTTCCTCTATACATGCATGGACTTTAGGATCCTCACAGATGCATTTTTTTTTTTTTTAATTCAGACCTGGCAGACTCAGTTTGGAAATTCAATGGGCTTCCCTAATTTTTTTTTTTTTTTTGCCTTTTATTTGTCTGTTTGTCAGTTCATCCAAAAGATAACAATAACCAGTACAGAAATATTTGTTTGTTCAACAATAGGACATTTGTATTGAAGAGATCCAATCTAGTCTACTCTCTGCTGCTGTGTCTTCAAACAGCAGACTTCCACAATTCGTGAGTCTTATTGCCAGGTCTGCTTTTAAAAATGCATCATTTTTTGTCTTGCAATTCCCCAAAATGGTGTTTATTTCAACCAAATCCCTAAGAGATAATTGACTGAGTTGGTTATGCACGAAAAACCAAGCTTGACGACCTACTGCATCCCTGTTCTCCTGTTGCCTATGTAAGTAAGTTAATGATCTGGAGCTGTGTAGGGGTTTCCAGAAATAACACTGTAATGACCAACATGCTGTAGTTAAGAAAAAGAACTGTTTATTTTTTTTCAGGCATTGCTCAAACCATGCCATAGTATCATTGTTTTATGACCCAATCTACTATGAAGAAACAGCAACACATTACAACTCAGATGAACACAAAACATCTCCTTAGTGAAAACAAACCCAAATTTTCAAAACCTTTGAACAGATGCTTTAGAATGACATCTGGAAATTGATTTAAAATTCAAAGTAAGAGGAGGAACCACACAAATGGCTCCTTTCACTTTTTATAATGTTTTTAATTTTAAGTTTTTGGGGTATAGTTGACATACAATGTTGCATTAGTTTCAGGTGCACAACACTATGATTTAGCTTTTCTCTCTACCTTATGCTGTGCTCACCACAAGTGTAGCTACCATGGGTCACCATATATCACTATTAGAGTATCATTGCCTATATTCCCTAAGCTATGCCTTTTATTCCCATACTTATTCTTTTCATAACTAGAAGCCTATATCTCCCATTCCCCTTCACCTTTCTTGCCCATCTCCCCACCTCCCACCCTCTTACCATCAGCTTGTTCTCTGTATTTATAGGTCTGATTGTACTTTCTGTTTGTTTATTCATTTGATTTGTTTTTTAGATTCCACATGTGAGTGCAACCTTATGATATTTGTCTTTTTCAGTCTCACTCGTTTCACTTAGCATAATACACTTTAGGCCCATCCATGGCAAAATCGCATGCTTTTTTTATGGCTGCACAATACACTATTTTATATTTTATACCCACACACACACATTTTTATACACACACATCTTCTTTATCCATTTGTCTATTGATGGACACTTAGGTTGTTTCCATATCTTGGCTATTATATATAATGCTGCAATAAACACAGAAGTGCGTATATCTTTTCAAATTAGTTTTGTTTTCTTTGGGTAAATACTCTGTAGTGGAATTACTGAATCATATGGTATTTCTGGATTTTTTTCTCTTTTTTTTTCTTTCTTTCCTTTCTTTCTTTCTTTCTTTCTTTCTTTCTTTCTTTCTTTCTTTCTTTCTTTCTTTCTTTCTTTCTTTCTTTCTTTCTTTTTTTTCTTTGACAGAGAGGAGAGAGATCACAAGTAGGCAGAGAGGCAGCAGAGGGAGAGGGGGAAGCAGGCTCCCTTCTGAGCAGAGAGCCCGATGCGAGGGCTGGATCCTAAGACCCCAAGATCATGACCTGGGCCCAAGGCAGAGGCCTTAACCCACTGAGCCACCCAGGTGCCCCTGGATTTTTTCAAGGAACTTCCATACTGTTTTCCACAGTGGCTGTACCAATTTACATTCCTACTAACAATTTGTGAGAGTTCTTTTTTCTCCACGTCCTCACCAACCTTATTTCTTGTCTTTTTGATGTTAGCCATTCTGACAGGTGCGAGATGAGATCTCACTGTGGTTTTGATTTGCATTTCCCTGATGATGAGGGATATCGAACATCTTTTCATGTGTCCGTTGGCCATCTGTATGTCCTCTTTGGAAAAATGTCTATTCAGATCCTCTGCCCATTTTTAAATCAGATTGTTTTGTCTTGGTGATGAGCTCTATAAGTTCTTTATATATTTTGGATATTAACTCCTTATCGGATATTCATTTGCAAATACCGTCTTCCATTCAGGAGGTTGCCTTTTTGTTTTGTTGATGGGTTTCCTTCACTGTGCAAAAGCTTTTTATTTTGATGTAGTCCTGATAGTTTATTTTTGCTTTTGTTTCCCTTACCTTGGGAGGCACATGTGGAAAAATGTTGCTACCACTGATGTCAGACATTGCTATTACTGCCTATGTCCTTTTTTTGGATTTTTATGGTTTCAGGTCTCACATTTAGGTCTTTAGTCTATTTTGAGCTTATTTTTATGTACGTGTCAGAAATTGGTCCAGTTTGGTCTCTTGCATGTAATTGTCCAATTTTCCCACCATCATTTATTGAAAAGACTGTCTTTTCCTCATTGTATAGTCTTGCCTCCTTTGCCATCTATTAACTGGCCATTTAAGCATGGGTTTATTTCTGGGCTCTCTCTTCTATTCTACTGATCTATGTGTCTTTGTGCTAGTGCTATTCTGTTTTGATTACTACAACTTTGTAGCTTATCTTGAAGTCTAGGATTGTGATCCCTCCAGCTTTGTTCTTCTTTCTCAAGATTGCTTTGGCTATTTGGGGTCTTTTGTGATTCCCTACAAATTTTAGTATTATTTGTTTCAGTTTTGTGAAAAGTGCTGTTGGCATTTTGATAGGGATTGCATTAAATCTGTAGAGTGCTTTGGGTAGTATGGACATTTTAACAATATTAATTATTCCAATCCACGAGTGTGATATATCTTTCCAATAAATGGCTCTTTTGAATAAGAAGGTAGAGAAAAATACTAAAAATCATTTTTTTGCCCACAAGATGAAAGGCTAAATGGCCATACTGGTATTGTACTTAGTTCCCAGAAAAACTCAGATGTCCCAGGATTTATTTACTAGTAGATATGTATGTACACACACACACACACACACACACACACACACGCACGCACACATGCACACACTGCACTTAGGGAGAATGTGAAAGTCAAAAAGCTTTTCAAAAACTCAGTGCCCCTTTCATTAAAGAGAGGAAGCAATGGCTGATGTGAGGAGCCTGGCCACGAGGTACCAATGTCCTGGCCTCATTGGAGGGTGTCACTGTGTGGGGCTCAGCTGGGGTTGTGAGCACTCGCTGGTCTCCCAGTCAGCAGGGCTGCCTCTGGGTGGGCCAAGGAGCCTGGGCCCGTGCGGAACAGAACTTGTTTCTCAGTCATGTGGTGTTGGGTGCACTGCAGGGATAGGAAATGAGGCAGGGTTCCAGAGAGGGAACCGGAGAAGCTGGCAGGTGACTGGACTTCGCCCAGGACCGCTCCACATCCCTTCTAGCTTGGAACTCAGCACATTGGTGTTGCATAGCAGTCCACAGGTCACTGCTCCTCGGAGGGGTCAGGGCTCTGGGCAAGTGCGTGTCCTGCTCCCTCTTCAGCCTTCTTCCCACAGAATCTGTCTTCTCCAAGTTAGGGAACCACCTTTGAGACTTCCCAAAAGGGAAATTCTAGCTTTAAGCCCTTCCCAGTAGACTCCTAAACACAATGATCAGGAAATAACCCTGAACATTCATTTGCTCAACACATGCTAATAGAGCACCTTAACCATGTGGTGGGCACTGGGGAGAAACTTCACATGGAAAGGTTCCTTTCTTCCAGAAGCTGGAAAGGATCCAGCTTTCCTAATTTGGCATGGCCTTATAGCTAATGCCTGAGCACAGTTTTTCCTTTTTGCACTTTTATCCAGTGCTGGGAGGTTTTTTTTCCCCCTCTAAGAAAATACTTCTGTGCTCCAGAGCCCACATTTCCCCAAATGACCATTTAGCTCCAGGGAGAGGACTAGCTCATCCTCCCTCCTTAAGCTGCCTAAACTGAATGAGACTCACTCAGCAGAGCCATTTTCAGTGCTACTGTGATTTGTATTAATTAAATATGACATGGTATCCTCAAAAAAAAAAATTCAATGCCCCTAGGTCTCCATCTGGTACTCTGACCCCGCTAGCTTTTTTGCAGAGGCTTTTATAGGGGCTTCCCTCAATGCAGGGCATCTCTATTTGATGTTAGGGAAGATAGAAAGTCAAATAAGACAGCTAGACTCTTTGAGTAAATAATGAAACCTATCATTAAAAATAAAGCAAAAAAACCCACGTGTTAAATGACCTTGTTTTGCAAATTGATTTTGTGTCAGCATTTCTGGCTTCAAATTGTATAGAGAAAACTACTTAAGTAAACTCCTAGTTAATAATTGAAAGGAACAAATAAGTAAGACCTTTGAATTTTGTTTGAATCTTGTTAATTTTTTAATACCGTAAATAAACAGGCTTAAAAGGCAGATGACAAACTAGTAAAAATATTTTATAATAAATTACAAATGGTTAATATTCCTAGTGTATAAATATATTTTAAAATCAGTAACAAAAAGCAAAACGTTTCATTGAGAAAAAAAGAGCTAAACATTACAAATAAACATTTCTGAACTGTCATCCAGAAACTCTGCTTATTTTACATTTAACCAGTGTCTGAATGTACTCATTTGTCTTTACTTGAGCATTATCAGCAATATAATTTCCATTCCTCCTGCTAACTTAATGAGCAAAAAAGTATTATCGCATTCCTTTTTAAGTCTACATTTGTTTGAATACTAAACTGGCTGAGTTTGTTTTATTGTAGTAAAATACACGTCACATAAAATTTATCATTTTAGCCATTATTAAATGTACAGTTTCATGGCATTATATCCATTAACCTTGTTGTGCAACTGTTGTCACTAGCCATTTACAGAACTTTTTCATCTTCCTCAACTGGAACTCTGTATCTCTTTAACAATGATTCCCCATTCTGCTCCCCCAAGCCCCAGCCCTCTGAGAACTGGGTTCTACCTGCTGTCTCTAGGAACTTGACTACCCCAAGTACCTTATATAAGTACTTTTATTTCTGGTCCTTTTGTTACACTGGTTGAAAATTTTCATATTTCTTAACTAGCCGTATTTTTTCAATTGCCTATTTCGTCCCCAGAATTATCATTCTTGCTCTGAAATTTATTATACAAGAATGTTCATCACATAAAATGCTAAAAAATGAGAAACTCAACATTGGTTAAATAATTCATGGAAGTCCATAAGATAGAATATGAAGCAACTATAAATAGAATAT
Organism: Procyon lotor; assembly: GCA_028646535.1. Taxonomy (NCBI): domain Eukaryota; kingdom Metazoa; phylum Chordata; class Mammalia; order Carnivora; family Procyonidae; genus Procyon; species Procyon lotor. Next base: position 155,150,529 of record CM053604.1, read on the forward strand.
GAAGCAACTATAAAATGTCATATTCTCCATTTATAGTAAATGAAATAAAATATTACAAAACAATATATACTATGATCCCAATTTTATACATCAAAGTGTGTGTACTTAAAAACCTAATTGGAGGGCACCTGGGTGGCTCAGTGGTTTAAAGCCTCTGCCTTCGACTCAGGTCATGATCCCCAAGGTCCTGGGATCGAGCCCCACATGGGGCTCTCTGCTCAGCGAGGAGCCTGCTTCCCCCTCTCTCTCTCTGCCTGCCTCTCTGCCTACTTGTGATCTCTCTTTCTCTGTCAAATAAATAAAATTTAAAAAAAACAAAAAAAAACCTGACTGGGAGGATAGACATTAATTTGGAATATAGATGTCTGCAGTTGTCTCTGGTAGTGTGATTATGAGGAGGTTTTATCGTTTTTTTCTTTATGCTTTTCCGGATTTTCTAAACTTTCTAGCAAGGGTTATTTTATAATAAAATTTAAATAATAAGAAAGGGAAGGATAAGTATTAGTCATACTTACAAAATAATGTTGTCCATCTCGGTTTTAAATGAATTATTTGCTACAAGCCCAAAAAACAATTATTAAGCGGAGAACAATGTCAGAATAGGCAAAGAATCAAAGCATGCCATTAAAATTGGCTAAGTCAAGGGGAAAGTAGCCCTGTTTCTTTCATGGAATCAACTTTTACTTTTCATTAGCTTGATTTTTATGTCGTCAGAGCCCACATGAAAGATCCAGAGCAGTCATTGGTGAAGATCCCGTGGAGACTTGGGGTGATAAGAGCTCTGACTTGGTGCAGTTACCCCTGGGCACCCTCCTTCCCTGCCTGGTGAGCTGCGAGGCACTGGGCTAATTGAGTACCTGAGCTGCTAAATGAAATTGTCTTTGAAAGGGAACTCTACTGCAAATATTGTAATTATCTCAGGAAAGGGTGTCCGCTGATTTATCAAACAGGTTTGAGAAGTCAGCATATTCAGATCCTCCCCTGAGCTATTACTGAACTATATCTGTACCTATTTTCCACCTAAGGGTTTTCTCCTTCAAGCCCTCTGTTCTTTTTTTTTTTTTTTTTTTTTTTTTGGTTATTTGCTGAAGTATTTTTTTATTGAAAAATAATTGACATATATAATATTATATTAGTCTCAGCGTTGAAATTTCTATTATATATATAAACAATCACCACAATAATTCTAGTTAACGTTGGCATCACACATAATCATGAAATCTTTTTTTTGTGATAAAAACCATTTATTTTTTAAGATTTTATTTACTTATTTGACAGAGAGAGTACAAGCAGGGAGCGCTGCAGGCAGAGAGAGAGGGAGAAAAGCAGGGTCCATCCCAAGACCCTGGGATCATGACTTGAGCCATAGGCAGACGCTCAACCAACTGAGCCAACAAGGTGCCCTGGAAAAAAAATTTTTTTTTGAGAAAGAGAGTATGTGGGGTTGGGGGGAGGGGAGCCAGAGGGAGAATCTTGAGATTCTTGGAGAATCCAAGCCCAGCACCAAGCCTGACAGGGACTAGATCTCACAACCCTGAAATCATGACTGGTCTGAAATCAAGAGTCAGACACTTAACCAACTGAGCCACCTAGGTGCCCACATCTCATGATGAGATCTTCTAAGATCTACTGTCTCAGCAACGTTCAAATATATAGTGCAGTGTATGAACTACAGTCACCATTGCTGTTCTTTACATCCCAAAGATGTATTTATTCATGCTCATTGTCATTTCACCAGCACACTGCCTTTTCCAGGGTCTGATGGATAATTGTTGAATGATAAAAGTACTGTGTCAGGTTGGTTCATATTTCAGGCTTAAATGATTATCCCAAAAGTATATTTATTTTACATTTATGCAGGAACAACGGTCTTAACTAAAATATCACTGGTAGACTAAGTCACCTTCCCCATAGTTTAAACTTTTCAGTTGGTTTAAAAGAAGTAGTCAAAAAAGTTCTGACTGAACAAGAGAGTTGCTCTAGATAAAATTAAAAGGGGGTGAGTCTATTTCACTGCCCAATCCTCTCTTTTTCCTTGCTTTCCCCATCTGACATCTCCAGCATTTGGGTTTTAAACATTTCTGCCAAGGGGTGGATAGTGGGGGAAAAGCCCCGACGTGGGTCATGGAAATTTAAGCATAAGTGAGTATTTTAAGGCCAACCATTAAATTTCAAATTTAATTATGTCTCTTAACTGAATACCATTTAAAAATTATTTTCAAAACTTTCTATTATTTCTTATTTTCCTTGAACATTACAATTAATTTTTTTCCACCCGTATTTCCCAATGCTCCATTGAATACAAATTATATTACAACATTTTCCGAGCCCAGGAGGCTTTTAGTTCCTGTGGGAGAGAATTAAATTTCCAAAGACATTGCTTGGCTCATATCACTAGAGCAGAGGTTTAAACTAGTTGCCCTGAGCTAAATGAAGCCCAAAGTTGAAATTACTTGGAATGAGTTTAGATTTTTTTAAATTAGTTGCCAGCATTTAAAAATTTGGAGGTTTGAAATAAAATTATAGAAAGCTAGGAGGCTCTTGAACAATCTTTAAACCCAGAACCATGGGGCTGCTGTGTTAACACATGCCAGCAATCAAGTGAGCCTGATCGGCCCTGCCCTCTTGGGGGGTTCTGGGTTCCCCAGTTCTCCCCAACCCACTGTGGCTTGCCTTCCTCGCCCGTTTTATCTGCCTGAGGGCCTAAAGACACTTGAGTTTTATTCCGTTTTTTAAAATTCATTATAGTGGAAAGAATGCTGGAGGATGTCCTTGAGCAGTATCAATGGTATCTAGTATCAATCGTTAATATAGAGTAGGAACCAGAGAGGTGACCTCTTAGTCCTTTACCTTTCTGTCATGCAATTTAGGAATTACCTATGTGAATTTTCTTGCCCTGGGTATACACAGTTAAATGTGAAAACATCCAAACAGACAGGGTAGGAAATCCCTGGGAGTAGCTTCCATGAACCTGACACCCAAACTGAAAGGAGCATGGGAGAAAGTAAACAGCACCGGTCCTTGTCCTTGGGTCAGATTGTAGCCACAAAAGCTAATGTAATTTGTGGTGGTTTTTTTTATTGTCCTGTGTTGAAGGGGTTTGGGAGGACTATGCACTTCTGGTAGAGAAATGGACCACTTAATCCCTGCCTCTTAGAGTCTGTTGTTTCAATAACCAGGGTCCCTTAATGCAAATCAGCTAACAAGCCTAGTCTAATGTCATTTGCCAGCGACAGAAGAAAGGAAATGTTGGGTGATGAGTTAAAGGTTGAATGAAGAAGGAGTCGTGCTGTTCTGGGGACCCTCTTTCATCTCTTAATGACTCTTAATGACTTTTCCACTCCTTCCTTCCCCAGTTTGTAAAGGCTCCTCAGATTCAGAAAAGGTAGTCAAAGGCTCATTTCGTTTTGTTTTAATCTTCTCCTGGATGATTATTTAAATGGAAATCACGTGTCTTTGTTTGATGCGCCCGCTTAGTAATATGTAATAGCAATAGCGAACATTATCAAGTGCTTATTATGTGCTGAGCATTTATGTGCCTTATCTTATCCAATCCTCATTAAAAACCTCATAAGAGAGGCACTAGTTCAATCTCCTTTTTTAAAGATGAAGAAACTGAAGTTTCAGAGGCAAAATAATGTATTCATCACAGAGCTAGTAAGTGGCCTACTACAAAAGTCCTGCTTTCAACCATTAATCCCTAGGCTACAAGTGCAGCAACCTTCAAAATGTAGCATGTCCATTTCTAACGGGGTTAAGAAAATGTTGGGGGGTGGCTGGGTGCCTCAGTTAGTTAAGCATCTGACCCTTGATTTCAGCTCAGGTCATGATTTTGGGGTCTTGGGATCTAGTCCCAACTCAGGCTTCACACTGGGAGCTGAAGATTCTCTCTCCTTCTCCCTCTGTCCTTCACTCCTCTCTCTAAAAAACGGTAATTAAAACTATGAAAATTGGGATTTGGCTCAGGACACAGGCTATGTCAATAAACCAAAGAATGGAAGAAAGTGATGAGATTCAGTGAAGGCCAAATGCAAAACAATACCTCACCAAGGAAAATGGTTTTGGAGTTATTGGTATTATTAGATGAGGAGCAATCCAGATAGCAGAAACCTCCAGAGAAATATGATGAAATTAGAGAAGATATCAATAATCAAGGAGAAAGGAATGGAGTTTGAACAAGAAGAGACACAAAGAGTAGCATGTTTTATTCTGAGTGGGGGGCGGGTGTATAGGAATTGCACAAACTCCTAGGAACCTAATTAAATTGAATACAACTACACTCAGCTAATAATAAACATTAAGAACTTACTCTGAGAGTTGATATGTTTTGGAGGAGATGCTATCTATATTTTTAAGGTTTGGATTTTTAATAAGTCAGGGAAATTAGTATGTTTAGGAGGTATATTCCTATTTTCTAAGTTTAAAGTACACACCGCAGCCTGCGGTCTTTTCAAAATGCAGATCTGGCTATGGGATGCCTTTGTCCAATAACACGCCTTCTCACTGTTTGTAACTGTAAAGGACAAAATAATCCTTAACACAATCACGCAAGGAATTGAAATTTCTTGCCCGCACTTTTCCAACTTCCCCTTGAATCACATTGTGCCTTGCTGGCAACTGAGGGCATTTTGACAATTCCCCCTGCATCCAAACTTCAGAGGGCAACTCCTTCTTCTTTCCGGATTGGGCTCCACTTCCTGCACACTCACAGCACCTCTTTTTCACACTTGTCGCTTCCCCACCAGACTGTAAACTCTGCACAGAGGTGGGGGTACCCTTGCTTACCTTGGTGTCCCCAGCAGTTATAAGTAGGTAAAAGCCCTGGAGATATCTACTGAATCAAGCCCCCAACCCGAAAGGCCATTCTCCAGAGCCAGAATTCTGATCTCAGTACATTAGAGAGCCAGTGGAGTTAGCATTTTTATTGTTTTTTAAAAAAAACTGGGCTGAAAGAGAGTCTTCTGTATGTAAACTAAGGAATGCCTACGAAATCAATACATTTTAAGTTCTATTTAAGACAGACTAAAGTCTCCCATTTGCATTTAACCCTATAAAGCTCTCCCACAACTCCCCTCCCCTGCTTTATGTATGTGTTTCCACCTAAAACACCATGAATATTTCATGTATTTAGCCTTGTTTCTTATATGTCTTCTCTACTAGGAAGTATATTTTAGGAAGGAAGGGATGTTTGATTTTCTTGCTCACTGCTATAGCTCAAGTCTAGAACAGTCTTGTTTGGCACATAATAAATGCTGTTGATATATTTTTTGAATGAATGGATTTAGTAGTTTTCTTAGCCCCGAAGTAAATTTTCATGAAAACCAGTATGAATTCTTAAAAGTCTTACATAAGTCGTGTTCAGTTGTGATCTTTAAAAATGAAGCTCATTATTTATTACCAGGGACCTCCAAATTACAGTGCCTCCAAATCACCCAGGGGTTTGTTAAAATGCAGATTATCACCATCACAGATTATAATTCTCTGATAGAGGCACGGCCAGAAGTTGCAGGAGCAGCATGGGGTTGTGGCCCAAGGTCCATAGTTTGTAAAACACTGAATAGGCACACAATATGGTCAACATGTGCTGAGTAAAAATTCAATCCCTCTCTAAAGCAGTATTAATTACTTATATTTGTTCTCTATCCCTGCGGGATTTAGCAATGAATGACGAACGTCCAAAAAACAAGTATCTTCTCTCCATTTTACAGATAAGGAAACACTGCTTCATCCCTACCTCCCGCTTCCCCTGCGTTCCGAAAATTTATGTGGTTCCCACCAGGATGTAAGGGAGAATCACAGGGTTTTTTTGTTTTTTTGTTTTAAGTGTGCAAAGCTACCGAGAAAAGAGGGAAAATGAGCGGTGTCCCAGAGTCCAGCTCAGATTTCCCTGGCAAGTAAGCGCCTCGAGGGTTTGCTTCACCCCTGGGCCAACAGCTGGACAGTTTGGGGCGCTTCCCCCTGCAAACGCGGAGGCCAGAGGAAAATATTCCAGCCTGGGGAAGACCAGGCGCGGAGACGGGGACCGGGACGGGGGCGGTGGAGCGGAGGGCGGGGCCAGAGTACCGCCTGCGGCTGAGGCTGGTTAGCCCAGCGGCGGGGAGGAGGTAAGGGGCGGAGCAACGAGGGGCGGGGTCTGGGGCGGGGTCCCGGTCAGGAGGACGGCTGGAGGCTGAGGCCCACCACCTAGGCGGCGCGAAGGAGTCCACGCTTCCCGGCCTCGTCCCTCCCCTCGGGGGCGGACCCTGCGGGAGGGCGCGGCCGGAGGCGAGCGCGGGAGGTAGAGCGCCCCGGCAGCGGGAGCGAGGACGCTCGGCTTCTAAACCGGCCATGGCCGAACTTCTCCGCAGCAGGAGCCACCGCTCCGGTGCTTCTCGCCCCTCTCCCTGAGCTCTCTCTCCTTTCGACCTCTGGAAAAGCCCGCGTTCTTTCTGGGCCGTGGCGAGGAGCACGGAGCGGCGAGCAAGGATGCGCTGAGGACCGCCGGCGCGCGCGGCTCGGGTGCCTCGGTGGGTCCAGGCGCGGGAGCTGAGCTGCCTCGGGCTGCCTCGACTTCCCCACCGCACTCCCGCCACCCCCCGCCGCAATTGATGTGCAGGGAGAAGCCGGACATCATGATCCTAACACGTAAGCTAGACTTGTGCCTCGCCATCGGGCCAGCCGCGGGAGCCAGCTGCGGAGGGGACTCGCCGCGGAAGAAATGTCACCCCGCCTTGTCAAGTCGGTGCCTGCCATTCTGTGCTTTTAAACGGCTTTCTGAGGAGGCTCGGGACCGAGTCGCCCAACTTTCTCCGAGTGGAGGAGGTGGAGTGTGGGAAAAACAGGGGTCATAGTTAGGGGAGGGAGGTTTTAATTTCGGGTAATGACCCTTCGCTGCTCACGGCTTGGGGGTCGAGGGCTGGCGCGTCGGGTGCGCTCCGGGAAGGGCTGCTGGCGGGGGCGACCGCAGCTAATGGAGTGAAGTCTGCGTTAACTTCCCTCTCGGGCTGGGGACGCCGCGCGGGGCTAGGGGTGCACGCCGGGCGGGGGCACTGGGTGGGTGGGCCGGCCGCCAGCCTGGCTGCGGCGGCGACCCTGCTATTCTTATTCTAAGTTCCTGGCTATGGCCTCTGGTTCCGAGGGGCGCGGCGCGACCGCCCTTTCACTATCTTCCCTGCGGGGACGTTCAGGGCTCAGTGCTGGCAGCCCTTCACTATCCAAGTCCAAAATCAGCGCGGACTCCCTGAGAGTTTATTACTTAGGGATGTTCAGGCCTCAGTGACACTTGGAAATCGTTTTTTAAAACTGCTTGAAAGTAAATTCGAGGGAAATTGTTTTAATTTCAAATTGTGTTTGTTCAGATATTGAAACGCTGGAAAGTAAATTCCGATTTAGGAAAGTCTCTGGTGGCTGCCGGCCCCGGGAGAGCGTTGAAGCTATTTAGCAAGCTTGCACGTGAGGGCCGCCCGCTGGGAAGGTTGCAATGTGCCTTCACGTGCCGGGGCGTTGAATCGGGTTTCCTAAAATGCCGAGTGGAGATGCCCACGCACTTGGCTCGTGAGGAGGCGCCCGCGCGGGGCGAGTTCCTGGGCCGGCAAAAGGAAGGAAGGAAGCACGCCTCCCCACCTGACTTTTTTCGTGGCGAAGTCACGGCCTTTGGGAACCCTGCCCCACCCTGCCTCTGTGCCCCTGTCCCCACCTCCGACGTCTCGGGCTGAGACGCTGCTGATCCTTGGGAAGGAGTTTCTCTCCTGGCCGCAGCCCGCCGGCCATGCCACGTGTAATTTGCAAATTATGGTTATTACTGAATCCGTTCGTTTTTCCAGCGCACAGCCCCTGTGGCGAGGGGAGTTAGAGCGGACGCGGGTGAGGCTGACGTAGTAGGAACCCCGGGTCCGCAGCCTGCTGTTAGCTGGGCGCATCTGGGAAATGTTGAGACCTCTGCACCTCCTTCAACCCCAACACGGGGTAATAAGTGTATTTACCACGGGAGGAGCTTGAGAGGATCAAAAGAGCTGATACAAGCGCTTAGCACGTGTGTGGTACTGATGCTCCACCTATACCCCGTTTATTCTAATTACTGTAGGAGGAAACTCCTGCGTTTAGTTATCTGCACCACGGAGAAGAAAACCTGGCCGCTGGCTAGTTTTACACACAACAGAGCTAGCAAATGGGTTCATTCTCGGGATTCCGCAGCTCTTTCAGCCCTTGGTGGTGAGGTGGAGCCCCGAAGCCTAGGCACAGCCGTCCCTTAGAGAAAGATTCACGAGGGTGGCAGGTATGCCGCATTTGGATAGAAAAAAAAAATCACAGCTCGGAACAAGGTAGAATACTGAGTCTCAAATTACATTTTTTCCCCCAAACTCTGTTTGCTGAAGGGATGAGGGAAAATAATAGCGCAGCAGAACTCTGAATGTAAATCTATCAGCAGCTCCAAGAGGTTGACTAATTCAGCATCCATCTGGACTGCAGGCTGGTCCTCTGCAGAGATAATTTGCAGACCATAAGTGTGGAATTAATGGAGGCACCCAGTGCCATCTTGGCTTGCAGACTGTAGCAGATGGCCAGGGGGGTGCCCTGGAAGTCAACAGCCCCCCTAATAGAAGAACTGAAGTCCTGGGGAATGAGTGTCAAATAGTTAGCAGATGTGCGTTCAGAAGTTATTTCAAGACATTTTCTGAGAAAATGTTGGCAATTGCATGTATTAACTTTTATTGTGGCATGCCAGATTTACAGCGTGGCCCAAGCCTGGCTGTATATTTTTTTCATTAGCACTACTGTTCAGAGTTTAAAATAAGCACAGCCGACTTTCTCTCCCAGCTGCTTTAAAAGTTTGCTTTTGACCAAAAAAAGATGTTAATTGAATCTGAGTGAACCTTACACCAAATTGGTCAGAAGCTCAAGAACAGGGAGTGACTTTGTTTCCCAACCCGGACTCCACAGGATCAAAGTGCGTAGCTTCCAACTTAAATCTTTCCCTAGAGTGGAGGAGAAATACGGTTTCATTGACTTACCTGTGACTTTAACTTAGCCATTTTCGATCTTATGAGAAACACCGCATACTCCTTAAGAGTGAAAGGGTTTGAATAGTTAAGCAATTGATTATGGCTAAACTATGTTCCAGTTTTCATACACTGAGTCAACCAGAGGATTTTCCGTAGTCTGGAGGGAAGGTGAGAGGCCAGTTGCCCTTTAACCTAAAGCCTTATTATTATCATTATTATTATTGTCTTGTTACTGTTCAATACCATAGTTCAAAGAGCAAAGACCAAGGAAAATTTTAGAGTGTTTTTATGCTAAAAAGGAATATTTGGTTGCCTTTGAAAAATATACCAGATTAATAGAAAAGCATATTATGATTGAATAAATTTTTAGTGGAAAATGTGTGTAGAACTTAAACTCTTACTTGTAGAACTAGTGTGGGGCTTAAAGGGGATACAGGAGGCCCTATTAAGGTGCCTTCCAATCAGAGGCTTGGTGGGATTCCAAGAGGTGGTTTGAAATACAAAAATAAGTACTTGAGTTTGGAGATTTTAAGCCCCGATGCAATGATAAATGAGAGTGGTGTTTTTATGACTGAGACAGGTAAAATATCCCATTTGAAAATATTCAGAACAGGGAGATTTGGTCCAGAAGAATGGGGGCATCCAAAGTACAGTGGGTGAAGCGAATCGTACTTTTTTGAAGAGAGCCTTGTGCTGGACAGGATGGTCCAGTATTGTAAACACGAGTTTCTCATGCTTAACTCTCCTTCCTAGCAACAGGAAGACGGAAATGAGGCCATGCAAAAAAAAAAAAAAAAAAAAAAGGCCCTGAAGGGCTCTAGACAATACTTGACCCACCCTAGCATTTTCCCTGTACAGCCAGAAGACTTGCAAAAGTAAAAATAACTTCAGATGTTTCCCCTTCCTCTCTGGATATTGCCAGATCACTAAAGACCGAATTCTTGGAGCTTTAGAACACTGTAGTCAAACCTGGCCCCATGGTGTAATGGGCATCAAGGCTCACGTCATGCCAAGGCTGTTCAAAAAATTATAAAGCAGACCTGGGGGAGAAAGGCGATCTTCATTTTCTATGTTTGCATAGTTCAGAGATTTGACTTCTATGAGTTGGGATCCAATAGAGGAAAGAATTTAATTCCTAAACGCGGTCATTTCTCTGAGTTTCATTTTAACAGGATTGACCCCTAAGATATTTTGGAGTTGTGAGACTATAGTGCAAAGGACTGATGTACACAGCGTTCAGGCCCTAAAAAGTTTTTCTTATTGTGGTGATCCAGGTGAATTCATACCCAGCCATAAAACGTTCACGTCCAAGCACTGTGTGCCCAAAGAGCGTAGTCCCGGTTCCTTTTCTGAAACTAAGAGGAAAATGCTTTTCCGGAGCCGTTTTCCCAATCTTCCTTCTATCTAATTCTAGGCCTTTGCATATGAAGGAATTCTGAGACTTGAGGGCCATTCCTTTTTGAAGAAAGACGAGCTGTAAGATTGAAATTTGCTTTATAGGAATGGGTTACTGGTATGAGTGCCATCAGTGGTGTTTTCTTTCAACCTCAAATTAGTCAGAAATCTAATTAATGTAAAAGGGGTAAGATTCCCAGCCGAGAAGGGCTCTTCCTGTCTGGCTGCCCTTTTCCTTGTGGAATCCTGTGTTATTGTTAAGGATTATCATGATCAGTGATAAGGGGTAGGGAACAGTCCTGCTGGGGTTCTTTAATTAGATCTACTCTGTCTTACCATTTTTTTCAGTATACCTTCCTTGGCAGGGGGGACAGCAAGAAAGCCTGGTGTATTTAGCCTATGTATTATTGTAGTCTCTCACAAGCAGCAGTCAACCGTCTCTAGTATGAATGCTCCTTTTTAATTTTTATAAAAAATCCACAGACTTTTGACAGAATACTAATCGTATAGAAGCTGAAATTGATCACATAGTTGGCCTTATTGTCACCTTTAACTGTCAGCTCAGCAACTCTGGAAAAGCAGATGTGATTATTCCCCTTTTATATAAATGAGGAATCTGGGGCTTGGGAGCAAGCTTACATTCCTTGCTTCAGTCCCTCATTGTACATGGCGGAGCTGGGATTTCAACCAGGTGTGTGTGGCAGTAACGTGCGACTCCGGGAGCTGTGCTTGGCTGTAGTTAATACAATTTAGAAGAGAATATTTGGTGGCCCTGGAGAGCCGGGCAGTCACTTTGCAGTTTCCTAGGGGGCTGCTGCTCCTCGGTGGGGAGCTACAACTTGAGGGTCCAAAGTTGACAAATTAGAGGTTTCTGGGTCCCCTCTCTGGGGCTTAGCGCATGGACACTTGAGCCTTTGCCTTTAACATTTAGGGAAGGAATCTGGGATTCCATTTCCTAGCTTCTGTGGCTGTCTTGAATGATGCTTTCTTCCATAAACGTATCTGAAAATTTTCTTCCAGATGTCAGTGAAAACATGTAAATAAGCGTCTTGAGGATTACCACCTGTTAGGAAATAATGTCCTTGGACAGCAAAGGGTAAATAAGACATTTTACCTGGCTACAGCCCCCATCATACAGTGCTCGGGTGGGAGGTGATTTCCCATAATCCTTCGTCCTTGTGTTTCATTTTGTTACTGAACCAAGTTTCACAGTGGAAACTCACACAAACCTCTGCTTAGTGGCCTTTTCATGTCTTACCCCTGCCAAGTCCCCAGGAGGAAAATCAAACACTAACTGAAGACTGATGTCAGTGAAGCTGGAGTCCTCAGATGCCTTGACACCTCCCATCCACATTTTGTTCTCTCCGCGCCCCACCTTCCAGTGTCCCGCAGAGAGGATTGGAGGCAGCTTCCTGGCGCTTGTCAGAAAGGCGCCTTCCTTCTCCTCGCAGGAGTCTCTGGAGGATGTGTGAGGGACAGAAGTTTTCCACACCCTGCGGTTGTAGCATTTCCCAGGCTGCGAGCACTGAGGAAGCCAGGAAGCCATAGAGGAAGGGACCTTGGAGGTGACATGGCTGCGCCACAGCCTTGCCTTGCCCTTTGTCACACCCAGGTGACAAAGTAGATAAAAGATGCTAAAATTCTGAAAATCATCTTCGCCTCCCGAGTCTGGAGAAACTGTAAACTCACGGGGGACAATCTCTGGGACAATCTCCATACAACTCCCGTTTTCAAACTGGACAGCAGGAGAGAGGGATCTTCTGGAATGCTTGTGCATCTCTACAAGTCATTTTGGGGGAGGTTCCAGAGCTTGGCAGAAGCAGCCTGGAGGGCTCAGTTGGTTAAGCAGCTCAGGTCATGATCTCAGGATCCTGGGATCAAGTCCACATCGGGCTCCTTGCTCAGCAGGGATCCTGTTTCTCCCTCTGGCTCTGCCTGCCTCTCTGCCTGCTTGTGTGCGCTCGCTTTCTCTCTCTCTGACAAATAAATAAATAAAATCTTTAAAAAAAAAAAAAAAAGCACCCTGGGAAAACATTGCCTCTTCCCCACTGAGGGGCAGCTGAGATGCCTAGAAGTTCAGTGACTAGTCCAAGGTCACATGTGTGTTTCATGGTGCTTCAGACCTCTTCCTGCCCAAGTGTGCAAACAAAATGGAGATAGCAACAAAATGAGGACCTTCATGTTTTGTAGGAAAAATGTATCCATATGAAAGCAGAAGCCTTCCTCACCTGAACAGATGTACCCGAATCAAATTTTGACCATTAATTAGATCGTGTGTGTCTGGGAGGTGGGGGGGAGGGGGGGCTGGTTGCCACAAGCGTTTTTAATGAAGCTAATTCTTTAGCTCACCAAGAGGACTGTAGTCCTTATTTTTTCTTACACTTTTTAGCACCAAACGGAGAGTGTCAAATCATACAGTATTTCCTGTTTGAAGTTCGACATAGAGATGCCTAAAGGCAACTTATCTTTACCAGTATCTGCCGTGTTTTTATTTTCTTTGGTCTTCCTGTAAGGCAATTTGATGCTTCATTCTATTCTTGCTTTCCTTTTTTCTGTCAGAACGGACTGAAACCAGGGTGGACAGTTTCTTTAGAATTCCTCGCTATTGCCTTTATTTCTAATGTAAGGTTTCTGTAGCACTGCAGTTCACACGGTATTTCTATTTCCTGCACTTGGGCACTTGGGAACCTGGGGCAAAAGCCAAAGATTGGGGTTTGGGGTTACTTCGTAGAATAAGCTTTGCTAATATGTAAATGAAAGAATTGATGTGCCTGCAAACCTTTCATTATGGAGATGGGGGGGCTGTTCCTTCAGGTTTGTAATTCGGTATTTTGCCTCGAGTCATAAATTATAAAGGAAGTGGATTATATAGTCTTAAAACCTTTCAATCTGAAAGCCTAAAATCTTAAAATCTTTCATTTTATGGAAAAAAAAAAAGAGACTCAGGAAAAAAAATAAGGTCCTTACAAGTATGTCATTTAGATTGTTTCCTTACTTGAAATTGTTTAAATTGTTTTCCTAATCCCTGCAATTCTCATCTTTAAAGGGTTTTGTATCTTCAGAGCTATCTCAAGTCATTTTTCTTAGCAATGCATGGTTGGGAATGATGTAGAGTATTAGAAATGTATTTGCGTGTATGTATGTAAACCAAAGGGTTTTTTTCTTTTTATCCATCCTCCAGAGAAACGAAATAGAAAAATGTGCTGAGGCACTCTTGCTTTCCTGAGTAGCGTATTTCCACTTCCATTTGACTTCTTCAGAGCGGGTAGGACGTGCCAGTTTCTGATTGGCTGGGAAATGCTTTCAGCTTCTGGAAAGAACTGAATCAGTTCAAGTCTGGAGTACCTGAGCTCAAACCTTGTCTCAGATGGGCTCAGTGAATACAGAGCCCTTTGCGTTGATGAGGGAAGAGCACGTATTCTTTGATATGAAAAAAACAGTATTTTGCAAACACTTGAACTAAATTCTGCAGAAACCAGGATGCTGCTGGGGAGAGGCCCAAACAGAAGAGCTCAGTCAGCAGAAGAAAACCCAGGGTTTCCTGAGCGTGTTCCTCCTGTCAAGGTGAATTTTAGTGTGAGGGCTGTGGACGCCCACATAAGCAAAAATAGGTAGCGTTTTGAGTCCCCTGTAATATGAACATAGGCTTCGTGAGACAGAACACGGAATGGATCTATTAAAAACTAAATTAGAAATTTTAGCAAACATCTTTAGCCCGTTCGCAAAAGTGGGGAACTGAACTATTGAACCAGTGTTCTGAGGGAAGAGAAATGTCTCCACATGTATTTGATGATACATTTGGAAACTTAACCGTAGGAGTGGAACCTATTCTAAAGGTGGTCTTGGAGAGAAGGGGAAATCGGCATAAAGAAAAGACCAGAGTCAGAGCCTTGGGGATTTACAAAGCCTAGGGCAGCCCCAGGTTTTACGGATGAAGAAGCGGGTCCAGAGAGTATTTTTCTCAAGGCTGCTTAACAAAGTAACGCATTCTTTCCTGGACCTGTTTTCCTGACCTGTTACAGGTTACACTTGGCCCTCTTTCTGGGACCGATTATTAGAAAGCGTTGGGACACTCAGATGCAAAGCCGTTTTTCATGTGAGCAAATGATTGTTGGCTGCTCTTTGGGTCACCGGGCTAAGGAGATGCTTCACTCTGCTCCCCGGGTCAGCCTGCTTTCCGCTTCACGCCTCCTTCCGTTGTCCGTGTTCGAGTACATCCGACTGCTCACCATGCTTTCACAAACACCGGCCTTCAGTGCCTCTCCTCCCGACTTTGCTCTCCTCTCCTCCTTCACTATGAATCTTCTCTCTCACATCCAGTCTTTCCTGTGAGACCATCACCCCTCCTTCAGTAAAGGCCGAGCGTAAACCATGTGCTCAAGCAGCCCCCTCCCACCTCTGAATTCAGACTGTCACATTGCATTCTCCTCTGTACTATATTCAGCATGTAGGAAGTTCTTCTTCGTTTCCTTGTCTTTTCTTTCTTTCTGTGTAAGAAAAAGCTATGGTGTGAGAATAATACATTTCAAACTGGTTGCTCTGGTAGGTAACAACTGTTTTTAAACGGAATAGAAAAACGTAAGAATGGATTACGTATTTTAAGTCTTATTTGGTGAAACTTGTTTCAGTTGGCATGTGCTTGTACAAACACACGTGTTTGTATACATAAATTGCATGTGTGTGTGTACACACGTGCATACATACATTTGTATATCAGGTTATAACGTAAATTGGGTTTTTTTTTTGTTTTTTTTTAAGATTTTATTTATTTATTTGACAGAGATCACAAGTAGGCAGGGAAGCAGGCTCCCCGCCAAGCAGAGAGCCCGATGCGGGGCTCGATCCCAGGACCCTGAGATCATGACCTGAGCCAAAGGCAGAGGCTTTAACCCACTGAGCCACCCAGGCGCCACCCAGGCACCCCTCAGGTTAGAACAGAAATTGTATTTCTTATTGTGGATCCTGGTCAGAAAAAATGAAGACCCTTTCACTAGAACAAAAATCGTACCATATTTATGTAATATTTATTGAGCAACTACTTTGTGTGCCGCAGGTGCTCGGGATGGATCAGAGGGTAAGGGAGACAAAGAAAGTTGACCTTTTGGAGCTTACCGAGGGGAGAGACAGAAAGTAAACTTAATAAGTAAATGTTTTGGAAGGAGAAAAACTAAATGAGGAAATGGAGTACAGGGTGGCTAAGAAGTGGTCAGTGTGCTGGATCTGATCGCCGGGGGGTTGGGAGGTGACAGATGTGGTACATTAAGAAGCTAGGGTGTGTGCACCAGTTAGGACTGGGGCTTCCATCTAGGAACTGGGGACTCGCCTGTATCCGGTCACTTGGGACTTCACACGAGAACCTTAGAATAGCCCTTAGGAAACCAGATCTTTCCTGAGTAGAGGATCATGGGACACCATGTACTCAACTGTGAATTACCTTTTCATTTGGCTTCCTGCTTCGTTCGCAGCAGGAACCTGTGTCTGATTATCCCCAGGCCCAGTTGGCAGCAAACTTAATAGACGTCTAATAAATAAATACTGAGTGAAGGGGAACGTGAAGGATGGTTGGCTTTGCTTAAATGTAACAACTCGACTAGAATATACTTAAAGGTGGGCCCGAGTCGGCTACTGTTGGGTCAGACAAGCTTAGAAACTGAATTAGTATTGACGGGTCTTCCAGAAGCTTCCGAACTGGTTCCTTTCAGAATATGCACAACAGATGTTTAGAATGTTTTTAGTCACCTGAGGGTAGGCATGTTGATCATTGCTAGTTAAACTCTTTGCTGTGATTAGATAACATTAGAGTGTAATAAATATTAATATAGACATTCTGCCATCTGACTCAGCCCATCTAGGAATTCATTTTACATAGGCAAATCCTGATAACTGGTCTTTGGCACGTGTGTGTGTTTAACATTTATTTTTTATTAATGGCGAAAAGAAAGGGCTTCATATTTCTAGTTCTTAATTTGTTTTTGAAGGAAGGAAAATAGTAACAGATTCTCTTTTCCTTCAAACGAGTATATTTATGCTCCCAGTGTGGAAGAATAGTGTTTGGGGATATACAAATGAATTAAGAAGTGTTTGATAGGTGTGCCTCACCCAGCATGGGGAAGATGGAACAGAGAAGTTGATGGGGTGAAGAAGGGGGACTTTGGGGTCAGGGAGGAGAACATATTAAGAGCTCGCAGTGTGAGAGAGCAGGGTGCCTCCTGGGAACCCCAAGGTGTTCAGTAAGACGAACGCAGCTTGAATTTGGAAGCCTTCCAGGAACCAAATGGATAAGGCAGAAGCCAAATTAAGAAGGCTATGGGTCTGTTGAGGAGTTTGGATTGTATCCGGAAGGTGGTAGAGAGTCACTGAAGAATTATAAGCAGGGGAGTGACATAATGAATCATGTGCTTCTTAAAAGTACATCCAGGGCCTCAGGGACTCTTGGGGATAGATTTGTTGTGGGTAGGAAGGGGCAAAGCTGATCACAGTATTCAGTTGGGAGACTCTTAAGGTAATCCGGGGAGAAAGCATTCCCGACGCAAGAATACAGAGAATTATCTGGCTCCGTGATTCTCAATCCTGGCTACCCTTAAATTTACCTAGAGAGCTTTTTTAAAAGGCACTGCGTAGGTCCTCCCTAGACTGAGAAAATTCAGATGCCTGGGAGTAGGTGATGGTTGATGGTTGTGGAAAGTTTCCCCTCACGTGATGCCTACCGCATCTAGGGCTGGGAGCCACTGAGATCAAGGTTTTGAAGCCATGATTTGCTTCTCCAGTGGGCTGCCCTATGAAGCCCGCCTGCCAGGGACAGATGGGCCTTTGGTGCCCAGCTGCACGACAGTCCTGTAAATTGGCCGCCTCACTGGAGGCTGGAAAATCAGTAAGAAGAATCTTCTTCCATTGGAGGGAATCTGTGTGAGCAGGGGAGAGGAAGGAGTTTTGTTTTAGATCGAAAAATACCACCTGCCTTCACACAGCAAATGTACTTCTCTCTGGTTGTAAAAGCATCAACATTTCCGTGGATCTTTGGCCACAGGTCTGTCCTATTTGGGGGAATCTAAGGAATCTGGGATTTTCTTGCATTCCTCCAATTTCTTAGACTTTTATTTAAGCGATACAGTCCATGTAGCTGTGGCATTTGCCTTGAGTCGTGATTTTGGTAGCATGTTGTCAAAGAAGGCAGAGAGCCTGACGGTTCCTAGTGTGAAGACAGGGCACGGAGATGATGGAAGTAATCACATCCCTCTTGGACCCAATTACTGTTGCTCAACCAGTTGAGATCAGCGGGTTCGGCAGAATGATGACGGGGTCGGGGGATTTTGTTTAACTCACTATTGAGAGGTAAGGGGAAGAAAGATCATCCCATCGTGCCAGGAAATGTGCAAATATGGACTGATGGTTCCCAGCCTTACCCAAAAGGTTCTCCTCGACCTCATTCATCTTATACAATTATTCTCTAAAGCTGTTTCCAAGAAATATTTCCTGTTTCCTCCTTGACACATTTGTCCCTTGTTTGCTGGGAGAAAACCCAGGCATTATAGTGACATTGTATTTCCATTGTACTTTTAGTTTCTGATGGCATTTTTGCCCGGTGGAGAATGTTTTTTAAAAGAAATCATCCTCATAGTTGGATATCCTGAAGGAAAAGTCATACCTTTAGAGCCAGTTAGGGGCCCCCAAAAATGGGCATGGGGCATTTAGTGACTGAAGTCATGCAGTGTGTCCATGGCTTTAATACTTTCAATGTTGCTCATTGTTATATATTTTGTAAGTGAACCTGTCTTGCTCATTTCTTTTTTTTTTTAGAGTGGGGGAGGGGTAGAAACAGAGAGAGAGAGAGAGAGAACGGATCTTAAGCAGGCTCCCTGCCCAGTGCAGAGCCCGACATGGGGCTCTACTCACAGCCCTGAAATCATGACCTGAGCCAAAATCAAGACTCAGATGCTTAACTGGCTGAGCCACCCAAGAACCCCTGTCTTTCTCATTTCTGTGAGTCTTCGTTCTCGCTCCACTATAGCATTTGAATGTAAAGAACACTCATTTTAAGAAGTTATTCTCTGCTTGCTTCCTCATCTCTGTATCTTGGAAATATTATTAATCCACGTTTTAGGATCAGTGTGAAAAGTAAGTGAATTAATGTGCCTTAAAGTGCTTAGATAGGTCCTTGCACGTATTAGGCATACAGTAAAAGTTAGCCATTGATAGAATTGTCAGGAGGCGTCTGGAAGGTCTGCCTAAGGGAGGCAACATTTGAGATGGACCTTGAAGGATGAGTGAAATTTGACACTGATGGGAGAGCATTTCATGCCAGGAAGTCACAGTTGTATATGGGAAGATGAGCATTGAGTTTGCTTTGGTTTGGAAATAAAGTGAGAATAGGTAACTGAAAAATTAGGTCACGTGCCACATGGAGCACCCCGAAAAACCATGCAGAGGTGTTTAGACTCGATTTGCCAAGCAGTGGGGCTCTAGTGAAGATGGTGAGGAAGAGACAAGATCAAGGCTGTACATTTGGACCTGTGATGAGCCAGGACTGGTGGATTGTTTCCCTGAGAGAGGAGAATAGTTAGTTGGAAGACAAGAAGGAACGTAATGGCTCGGATTGGGGCATGGGGTAAAACTAGAAGGGGTGTTCTCTACCCGACTTGGATATAGACATAGGTTCATTTCATGTTAAATAAAATGAAAATACCGATTTGTTAAAAATCAATACTTATATTGGATTGTTTTTACCGTTTTCTCTTGGTCGTTGGAAAAGGGATAGGAGTGAAGTCAATAATTGTTCCATTTATTAAAAAATCAGTGACAACTTTTTCTAGTTTTTCCAATGTTCTCATTGTGATTTCTACAGAAACCAGTGTGTTAAGTGTTCATGTGTTCTGCAGCCCAAGTTTTCATGAGCATGCTTTCTCAAATGTCAGATGTTGACTTGCCTATTTCCCATGGTTTCACATCTAAAAGAAAGACTTTTTCGTCTGTTTTAGGGTAAGGAAAAGGAAGGTAAAATTTCTGGATCTTGGCAGTTCTTGAAAATACTGCTTTTTAGCCGTTGTAGCCTTTAATTAGATTATCTGCTGAAGATGCAAACCTTTGCCTGTTCACATCATTGTTTCTAACCAGGTGTCCCTGAGCAGAGTGGCTATTTGGACCCAGCTCTTTAAACGAATCTGTGGTTATTTGGGAGCTTTTCATTTCCTTAGTGTTGGAAAGTGAGTTAGAGAATGACAACTCAGCAATAGGCATTTATGGGATCCTGAACTCACTCGGGGCCTTAAATAAGCGATATATATGAGAGCACTTGGTAATTTGTAAAGTACTATATAAATAAAGGTAAAGGTTTTTTAGAAAAATACCTTGCATCTTACGTGCCTCTTGGCAGGAAGCCATTTTAATCAGAAAATCAGGAACATGCTCTAAAAAGGTGGCAATGTTGGCCGGTGAAGTGTGTCTAATTAAGGCTTTTTAGTGCCTGTGCTGATCCGATGTCATGTCTGAATATAGTCAAAAGCGAGTGGACATTGAGAATTTTGGGTTACTCACCACTTGTTGAGTAAAATATTAAGAAAGCAAGCTCATTTACTTTTGAACAATCTGTTGCTCAAAGTCTAACAATCTGTTCCATGGAAATAAGGTCTAAATAGTCAGGAGGAGTGAGTTATTTAAAAATACTTATATATTTTTAAAACAACACTTAGCTTTTTTTCTTTCCACGTCTGTCTCTGAGCAGGGGCCATGGAGATAGAGAAGAGTTTCCTCTTCCTTTAAAATAAAACATTGAGCTTTTATACGTTTTTCCAGCAATAGTTTCCTAGAAAATGTTTATGATTTTATGTAAAACTGCTTTAATTCCTTTCTGAGACAAGGTGTGCATATTAATACAGGAAAAAATTGTTAAGTATAGTTAATTCATACGGGCCAATTCTATATATTCTTTTATTCAGCGGAGACATTATCGCCACACTGAAAAGATTCGTGAAAATAAACTTAGCCATACCATTCATTTCCACTCTAGTGCCTGTGCTGTTATTAGTTTGGGTATTCACTAACTCATCAGAAGACAGCATGTTGTTCTTCTCTTTGGATGCTCCAGAAGGACAACCCTACTTGCTTTCACGAAATTGAGTGTTCTTAGTTACCTTTAAAGGCCAAGGAACTCATGATAAAATAGGGAAAAGAATGCTTCGCAACCATAAAGTTACTAGACAAAAAAGCTATGGGTACTTCTCTTAATGCAAATTATCCGCCTCCATCTGGTTCAGAGGAGAGGTGCCTTAATGAGGATTTGAGTCTGGAATAAATTAAGCAATGTTGAGACACTTATAAATGAGTGAATCACCTTACATGCCTAAGTACTCCAATGGCCTGTGGAAGGTGGAAAGAAGAGTTGAAAGAATATTCTTTGTGTGAGCAGAGAAGCTAATGAAGGTGCCCCAGACCTCCTCTGTGAGTCAGATTTAATGGGATTGTAAATCGTGCTTGAGTGAATTTGAGCATGGTGTGGCAGCTGCTCTCAGCCTTGCTGTTTATCAATATTATCTACAAGATGGTAGCCACAGGGAAGTAGAGCTTTATTAGGCATCTCAGCCTGCTAGGATCGGGGAGTTTATTGACTTAATGCCCTCTGGGTCACCTGACAGCCCGAGTCTCTTACTGGTGTGTGAACCAAAAGGCACATTGCCACATGGCACCTGGGCCTTTTCTGCTTATCCCGGTGGGGGACAGAAGGTCGGTCCCTTTGGTCAGGTTAGTTCTCTTCCAGGGTATTCCCTGTCGATGATGTGAAAAATAAACCAGGTTAGACCATCGAGGCTTAAGTTTCCTTAATCCCTCTTCAACCTGCCTGATAGGCCCTATTTTCATAATCCTTTGTAACCTGAACACAGCAGCAGCGCAGAGTCCCACCGCTAGGACCCCGTTTTCCTTTTTCAAGGAAAGGTAGATAAAAATGCATTTTTTAAAGTCTGAAAAGGTGCACCATATTTTAAACCGTGTGAGTCGCCTTCCCGTTGGTATATGTGTATTTATTTATTTTGCTTATCCATTGTCAGCAGACATATTTCGCTTATCTAACCGAATCAGAGTTTGTTAAGGAAGAAAGCATGCCGAGGGGCACACGACTGACACGTCTGTCTGTCTGCTCTGTTACAGAGATTGAAGCCAAGGAAGCTTGTGAATGGCTACGGGCAACTGGTTTCCCCCAGTACGCGCAGCTTTATGAAGGTAAGTGGGGAGTGCTGGGTTTGGTTTTGTTTTTAATTGGGATTTTCATATCCTTGGTTCATGACAGTACTGATCTATGATCTATTTTCAGGCATGTTATTACTTATTAAAATATTTCATTAAGCAAACAAAGTAGCAAGTCCTAAGACCCCCACCACTCAAAGCCAAAGCTAGGACCTTGATAATAATGTACCCCTTAGGTCTCTCTGCCACCCCCTACCCAAAGCAACTCATTCTGCAACTTCTGTTTGGCATTTTGTTCCTTTGCTTTTATATAGTTGTATGGCATTTTCTTTTTTTTTTTTTTTTTTTAAGATTTTTTTTGTTTGTTTATTTATTTGACAGAGAGAGAGAGAGAGACCACAAGTAGGCAGAGAGATAGGCACAGAGAGAGGAGGAAGCAGGCTCCCTGCAGAGCAGAGACGGGGCTCGATCCCAGGACCCTGAGATCATGACCTGAGCCGAAGGCAGAGGCTTTAACCCACTGAGCCACTCAGGCGCCCCTATGGCATTTTCTTAATACATATATTTTTATAAAGTTGCTTTAACGTTTATAAAAAGGGTATTATGCTCTATGTAACCTTGTAGGACTTCGTTTTCCTCACTTCTTCTGACATTTACATTAAGATTCTTCCAAACTTTGTGTCCCTCTGGATCACTTGCTTTGACTGCCGTGTAATAGCCCATTGTGTGGATGGACCACAGTTTATTCACCTTCACACTCGGATGAGTGGGCATTTGGGCTTTTTTTTTCTGTTTTGCTTTTATAAACTGTAGGCCTTTGAACATGCTTGTACAGTTTTGTACTCTCGTGGTACATCTGCAGTAATATGTCTTGTCTGTATACGGAGGAGCTCAATTACTGGGTAACAGAGAACACGTGTATGCTCACGTTTATAATGCAGATTTTTCTAAAGCGCCTGTACCGATTTTCACACCTTCCAGGAATATATAAAGATCCTGTCTGTTCACGTGCTCTCAACACTTGATATCATAAGGCTCTAATTTTTGCTAATCACATGGATATACCTTGACTTCCTTCCCTCATCATGAATGATAATGCTCATTTCTTCCTATCCTCTGGCGATCTGTATTTGCTCTTCTGTGAAATGTGGGTTGCCCATTTTTCTCTTGAGTTGATTGCACTTTTCATAATGACTTCTAAGAGCTCTTTATTCTAAATAGTAAGCTTTTATGGGTCATGTGTTACAGATATAGTCCCTGGCTTATAATTAGGCTTTTTACCTTGATTTAGATTGTCATTTGGTGAATATTCTTTTTTCTGTGCCATTCCATTTTTTAACTAGGGAAAATGGACCTTAAAAAAAAAAATCAAGATCTAGGCTGAAGGTACACTCTTTCATTTTGTCATAAGTGCCCTGGGGATCACTCAGAGGCTGTCGCTGAGGGCGAAGAGCTCCTCAGGCTTGGCTCTTCCTGAGCCTCTGGCTGCCCGTGTGGGTAGAGCGTGCCATGCACCTGGCGAGATGAATAGGCTGTTCATTTACATGGGATTTTTATCCTACTCTACGTGAAGTCATTGGAAAAGAATCACAGTTCTGAACCGGTGAACTCCCATTTTTGTGGCTGATTTGCAAGCAAAGTTTGGGTGAACAGTGAAGTGATTCCTAAACTGAGAGTAAGTTAAATGACTTCCAGAGCTTTTTCTACCTTGAGCTTTTTTTGTTTCCATAATTCTATTGAGATGGTGACACGAGATGTCTCTCATTCATTCATTCATCCTCCTGTCCCATCCGTTCAACTCACCAACAAGCTATTAATTCTACACCAACAGGGATGCCCAACACTGTGGTAAATATAACAAAAACATAATTCCAACATTAAAGAAGACCTTTAAGGGACTGCCAGAATCTCCAAAACAAACATAGTTTTGCTTGATTTACATTTTTAAAATATGTCTTCTTCATCACTGAAGAAGGAAGGGGATACTAGGAGATAGCCACCATGTGACAAAATTTCTGAAAGATTCAGTTGAAGTGATGTCACTTAAATAGTTTCACCAAAGATGCTCAACTCTTCTCACGATAGTTTTAAAAATAGTTTTAAAATCATGTTTTTTCCTTCTCTTCTAGGATAATAACAGTCAGACTACCTCCTGTAACAATGGCTTTAGGCTCTCAGACAGGGGGAGCTAGTGGTCATTGCCAACCTTCTTTAACACATAAGCAAAAAGCCCATGCTAAGAGCGGGTATAGTTTGTAAGCTTGAAAGTGCCGGACATGATCAGCGGGTTGCCTTGAGGAGGGCTAGGGAGTGGGTGGGTGGTACTCCCTAGAAGCAGATCAGGCAGAGAGAGACCATAGAGATCATTTTTATTTTCCTTGCTCACTCAGCCAAACTGATTCATTACCTAATTTACCATACCTGTCCTTTCTCATCGTAGCCCAGACTGAATGTGTGCTATTTTCGCATGAAATTTAATTCAGAATAATTTTATTGCCAGACTATGTAAAAGATCTTACTATTCCTCCATTATAGAGAAGATTTCCAATTCCTTTTCTTTTTCTTGTTTCTCTCTCTCTCTCTCTTTTAAGGTACTTGGTTAACCTGCATGCTTATTACGGTGGAGCTGCTTCTCTTTCCTTTAGAGAGGATTCCTGACCTAGTAACATCTACAGTATCTCTGTCCTTCAGAAGGGCTTGGCGGTGGGGAGGGCTGGGGGGGACCACCCTTTTATCACATCCAATTCACAGCTCCCCTGGAGATGGGGAAAGATAATGGCATTTGCAGTGGCAGTAAGGTGGCTGTCCTTTTGTTCTCCTGTTTAGAAATTAAATTTCCTTCAATTATGTTCATTTTTGGTGTGGATTTGCTGCCAAGCAGTGCTTTCTTATGAGTGTATGTTTGCTAAGACTCTTTTCCAGTCTCTTACTTCTTAGTACCACCTAAAATTCAGATTGCATTTTCACGGGATGCGTTTGGGGTCTTTTCACATTTATAAGTCGTTCGAAGCATAAGCCTATTTGGAGGATATACTGTATATTGTTCTGGGCATTAGTTTCTGCCCTTTATCCTGCCCCTCTCTGTAGGGTGAGTACACACACTCTACACCAACCCACACATTCCTTGTCTTCCTGTTTTGCTTTATTTTGGTCTTTAGCAATTTATACTTCCTGCCCTTAAACTCAAGCTGGAAGATGAAACCCTAACCTGAAGAACTCTGAGAACTTCCATACATCAGTAAATCATATCTTTTAAAAGCCGGTCCTTTCAGAAGAGTCTAGGCAAACAAAAGGAATTTATTTAATTATTTCACTTCTCTCTTACGTTTAGTCCCTGCCGACCCCAGATCTTGTCTCTTTGTTTGTATTTTCATCAGAATCTGAAAGTTAATTTGGGATCAGAAAGGAATCTAAAGTACAGTTCTGGGCACACGAAGTTAGAGTTGTTAAAATACCACGGTCGTGGTCTCCTATACCCTTAACAGACGTAGGAGCCTTTCATTTATGTTTATAGATCGGGTGTTAGCCTCTGGAAGAACTTACATCTATTCTTTCATGTCAGCTCTCTTATTCAGTACTTAAAAGTTCTCGATGTCTTCTCAAAGTGAAATAAAATGTGACAGCCTTCAAACAGTTCCACAGTCCGCCATATTTACTAATAATAGCTGACACTCACTATAAGCCTATAAAGTTGGTCTCTAAAACAATGAGGACGTAGATTCCTGCAGTCCTAAGTTTCAGGTATTTCTTCGTTAAGCTTGGGCTGCCTCATTGGTCTGCCTGTGTTGTTCAGGTAACAATAGAGGTAATCAGACTCTCTGCCTTGGGAGAAAAGAATTGGACCGGAACACTAATGATGTTGTTTCTAACATTAAAAAAAAAAAAAGAAAGAAAGAAAGAAAAGGTACTCGTCACCATTATCTCTAGCAAATAGATTGTGAAAAATAAGGAGCTCCATCCTGTGAAACCAGTGACTGGAAATTGGAAACCATGAAAACGTCACAGTCGACCCAGGAACTAGAACATGACTGATCACTTGTATCTCCTGAGAGCCCCTTCTATCCCTGTATAAAGAAAGCATTATTA
>CM053604.1:155176665-155189167 GCA_028646535.1 Procyon lotor
AAAGAAAGAAAGAAAAGGTACTCGTCACCATTATCTCTAGCAAATAGATTGTGAAAAATAAGGAGCTCCATCCTGTGAAACCAGTGACTGGAAATTGGAAACCATGAAAACGTCACAGTCGACCCAGGAACTAGAACATGACTGATCACTTGTATCTCCTGAGAGCCCCTTCTATCCCTGTATAAAGAAAGCATTATTAGCCATTTCAGAGGCCATGGGGTTGGCTTTTTGTTTTTCTGTTTTGTTTTTGTCTTTGTTTTTGTTTGGTTATGCTGATCCCTGTTTCCTGCTGTGCTGATTTATTTCCCCCATTCCGGACCTACAGAGGTGCACAGAAGAACTCTTACTCATCATATTATGTAAGCGTTCTACGGGAAAGACCAATTATACCCTAATAGCTGGAACTCCAGAGAGGGTAACTTGTTTTTATCTAGTGGCAATTCCAGAGCTGTTGTAAATTTCCACAGTGGTGCCGCGGGTCGCCCTCTTCTTGAATGTATTTATCAACAAGGGATAAAAAAGGGAATTCTTCTGTTGAGTTGACTTTTTCCCCCTTTCTCCTTTTCGGTTCTGATATAACTTCTAGTATTCAAGACTGGCGAACTCTCCTACAGCTTAAGGGATTTGGGATCCCATTGTTCTCCAGCAGCTTTGTAGCGAGCCTTTTGTTTTAGGGGGGAGTTATATAAACTCCTGAAAAGCCATATGGAAGTGCTAATATTTGTTTAAAAATAGCATATCCTGAATTCTCTTTAGCTTTTGATGTCATGCAAATGGTGAGATTCCATTTCCTACCACTTGCCATTGTTCTGTAGGCCCTTCCTTGGCTCGGTTTTCCATGACCTCTTCCCCTGATCAAATGTGAGCAGACACACAGGGAAAGACAACAGAACAACGACCCCATTGAAAGGAAGCGTCCTTCTGGTGTTGATTCTGGCTGAAACTGTAATTTACAGCAGGGATCTGTTGCCTGCTGATTTGTTCCAAGGTAGAACAGTGTTTTGAACCACTTCCCTGACAAGAAGGGATATTCAAATCTACAGACCACTCTACATCTTAGCTCCTTGAGGACACTGATGGAATTGTCCTAAATTGCTTTATTCTCCCATAGCACTTGATAGGAAGTAAGGTACCCTATGCACAGGAGGTATTTAAGGAATTATTATTTTACCCCTCTACTAAACTGGGCTAGATTGGCAAGAATTTCGGTGTTCAATAAATGTATGTTTTCATTTTTCTTACAGAACTTCTGTTCCCCATTGATATTTCCTTGGTCAAGAGAGAGCATGATTTTTTGGACAGAGATGCCATAGAGGCTTTATGCAGGTAAATGGAAACATTCTGAGTGGTTTCTTTTTCTTTTTTTTTTTGTTTTAAGAATGAAGCATTATCATCAAAATGGTTTTCGCTCCTGTTCTACCAGTGAAGTCAGGTGTTCGATTAATGAATGGTTATGGTAATTTACTTCATTATAAATCATAGACCTTTAATTAAAATAAGTAACATCTTGTTATTTCGTATTGCCATTAAATGACACTGCTGTAGGAGGCCCTCAAATAAACCATTCCAGGTTCGATACCATATGGTTGCTGAAACAGAGACCATTCAGGTGGTCTGGAAACTTGGAACATGGTAATTGAGTGTACAGCCCCAGCCGGATACTCTAACAAAGTCACAGCGGCTATTAGATCCAATGAAAATAACACACTGAGAGGAATAAGTGGGGAGTGGAGGGAGTTATGATTGCATGCTAGAGTCAGGAGAACCATTGTTTGAATTCCACAGAAGCTCCCCTGAACCTCTTCGGCTTCCCCAGGTACCAAAAAGTAACAATAGGATTAAATAAGCTTGTAGACAACTCAGCTTGGCCTTTAAGCTACAGCTCGAAGGCGTTAACTGAGCATCCGTGATAGCCATGACTGAACCTGCCAGAAATCCTCGTTCGTTGTGCCGGTGGGTCTTTCAGCTGAGGGGCAGCTGGGGGTTTCGGTGAAGTAGAAGTGATAAGACATGTAGCATACGATGATGGGACACTGATGACCCCCTCCAACTCTTCATGACATGTTACTCATCTTCAAGTTATTCATCCTTCATCATTTTCCTCAAAGCCTACAAGCTCTAAAAGCTGAATTCTGGAAAAAAGTTATACACAGAAAAAATTCACCTTTTGATTTTATGTGTAAAATTGAATGAATTTCCTTTTTTTTTTTTTAAGTATTTATTTATTTGACAGAAAGAGTGCACAAATAGGCAGGTGGAGGGGGGTGGGGTGCGGGGGAGTAGGATCCCTGCTGAGCAGAGAGCCTGATGCGGGGGCTCGATCCCAGGACCCTGAGATCATGACCTGAGCCGAAGGCAGAGGCTTTAACCACTGAGCCACCCAGGTGCCCCGAAATGAATTTTCTTTCATTCAGTACCTATTTTAACTTGGAAGAACATCTTTAAGGTAGAATGACACTCCGAATTTATTAACCCCTTTGTAGGCACAGAAAGCAGTAGCTCAGGGAGAATACAATTTTTTGCCTTTCTTCTGTAATGCAGTATTTTTTGAGTCCACTAACTTAAGCAGTGATTGTAGGCAAATACAGGGAGGATCTTTAGGATGGGGCATGAAAGAGACTAGTTCTCATAGTTGAAGTAAAAAGAATGCCACGTTAACCACAGAAACACTGTCACTTTTCAAATCCAATGAAACGGCTACTTAGAAATGTCCAGGGTATGTACACATTTTCTGAAAGCAACCTAATCCCAAGTCCCTCACTGTAGTGTGTCATGCCAAAGCTATGTCATCGGGAACGAGGGAATGTCGCTAATGCAGTCTGGGAGGGAAGAAGTCAACATCTGGAGTATAAACTACTCCAGACATTTTTAAAATGTTTTCATGCTTAGCTGTGGGGTAGAATTCATTTATTTTTCAATTCATCATTGGTGATAACGCATATAAATGAGATCACTCATAACATGGATCCTAGGAAATATTTACGCACTGAGTCAGATCACCCATTTCACACATTTTCTGCCCCTCAGTGAGTGGGCCCTCTGAACAGCAGCAACGGCTTAGGAATTTCTGGGTCATAAAAATATCACTACAGCATTTCAGCCCAAAGGGGTCATGGTTATATTCTTGAATACTTTTTTTTTTTTTTAACATCAGTTTGAAATTGTGTCACTCTCCCCTGAAGAGAAGGTCATTCTCTGCCCTTTGTGTTTTTCGCTGGCTCTCTGTTCTGTTCGAGAAGGGAATAAATCTGTGTTTCTGGATCTTTTGTGAAAAGAAAAGCCTAGAAACAGCTAGACCTTCATCTGTATTTGGACTCTGCAGTGTATGCCAGGTTGGGTTTCTGTTTTCTCAGATGCAGAGAATGATGTCTCAAAGGTTAAGTGCGAGGACGAAATGAGGTAATGGGTGTCAAAGGGCTTTGAAAATTATTAGGCCCAAAATGGAGGCCCAGATTTGAGTGGGTGGAGAAAGTCTTGAGGTTGGGTTTTCTCTTCAGAAATGCCTCAGAATTCATACTAATGGTCATCAGCCTGTTTGTAATGGGAACCCCAAGGGCTCTTGTGCATGTTCACACAGACTTCTCAAGGCAAATGATTCTCCTTCTGAGAGGCCCAAATAAATGTTCTGAAGAAAACGATGAAGCATTTCTTCTTTTGAAGTGCCCCACAGCTTCCTAGTTGTCAGCACAGTGGTGGGAGTTACCTGTTTGACTGTTGGTGTGATACTCATCTCATTAGCTCCACTCGCCTCTTCCACATAGTATCTCAGACCATGGAATTCGAGGGCCAGTAAATCATGAAGCTGTGGTGTGGTTTGAAAGTTTGTGATTTGTCAAGTTCTCTCCAGACTGACAGACTCCCTGTAGACTTCCCTCTTTTGCCCTGTTGAAATATTTTGAGAAGTTGGTTTTAAATATATATGGTAAAATTGTTACAGAAACTCAGGTGAAAAGTTTTGCTTCATAAAATATTATTAAACATTAATTTTAACATCTTTACCTTAAACAAATCTTTTTGATTTTGTTTTAAATAAAATAATTCTTGGGGTACCTGGGTGCCTCAGTCGGTTAAGCATCTGCCTTCAGCTCAGGTCATGATCCCGGGGTCCTGGGTTCGAGCCCCATGTCGGGCAGACACTCAACCGGCTGAGCCACCCAGGCGCCCCTCATGATAATATTATCTTAATACAAAGTTTAGTAGTGATCAAAAGTTACAGTTACGAAACTTCTGAGTTTTGGGGATTTGGATTGCTCACCAACTTTCTTGCACTTAAACTTATAAGGGATTTTTGTATTTGTTTCCTCCGAGAGATTGGCTTTTGTCCCAGTCTTGTTAGTTTTGCTGTATAATCCAACCCCAATGATAAGGCCAAGATCATGAGAGGGTCACATTCAATATTAATCCTGGGGGAGTGGTTTGCTTGCCTTAAAGGATATATAGATAATGCAGACCACAACCTACTATTAGAACACCTTTTCTGAAATGATCTTTGTCTCTGAGCACCTGGCTGGCTCAATCAGGCGAGTATGGAACTCTTGGTCTCGGGGTCATGAGTTCAAGCCCCACGTTGGGCATATAGATCACTGAGATGATCTTGTCTCTCTAGCTTCTGAAAAATGTTCCCTATCACTGTTTTCCTTTGGAGGTAACAACTGACTCCTTCTATCAACACACCAAAGAATTACGTAAATAAGGTGATAATCATACAGTGATAAGTACATATCCCAGCTATCATCTTCAGTCTGTGCTTTGTTGTAAAACAGCCCTGGAATGCCTAACCAATGTCAAACAGCCTGCCACATAGTGGATTTCAACTTGGTGACTCTTTATGTTCTAATAAAAGGAAGTGAATTTTTAAAGCAATTGCACCAATTTCAAGAAAGCATCTTTTAAGAATTAGAACAATTCTTATTTGTCAGGTCTGACTAGGAAAATTGTTCCTTTCTCTTTTCTCACGTGTCTCTTGTGCCTGTCCCTGTTTTCATTTTGAATGCAAGGCCCAAATACCCGTCGGCTTTTGTTTTTATCAGAGTGCCTGCAGCTTCCTGCAGCAAAACTGTGGAGCCTCTGATGGCCCACCTTGTACTCCTTCCTCCTTCATTGCAGGGTACAAGTTGCCCAGCAGATAAGACTGACACATTCCTGGGGAGCTGGGCCCCTGCGAGGGTCCAGGGGGGTTGGAGGGACCACGCCTTTTGGACAGACGGTGTGTGATACTAGTTGCCACTCATTTGAGGAATCATACTTAAGGTATAAGCCGCTCTGTGTATTAGCATCATAGAGATTGATTTTGGGGAAAAATGCAGGATATTCTGGTTTTGAAGGTCAGCGCGCCGCCATGTTTTATTCTTGTGGCCTTGAACAAGATTCCTGACCTCTCCAAACCCCCGTGTCCTCAGCTATAAAAGGAAGGAAAACAGTAGTGTCTGTGCCATGGGGTTGTTGTGAGGACCAAGATGAAATAACATGGCGCCAGATCCGGAGCGAGCCCCCTTCCATTTAGTCTAGGTTTAACCATTTCAGTGGCAGTGTGGTCCCTCTCCAAGTAGCGAAGGTCTCACCAGTGGGCATTCTTTGGAGGTCCTGGGGACAAATGAATCTTACAGAAACCCCAAGAAATAACTTCTAGGCCTCAAAATCAAACTGCCATTCGTTTGGTGCTACCAACATAAAAAAGATAATGTTGACCTTCATAAAACTACCCTCCGGGGTCTTTTTTGTTTGGCTCAAATCTAGCATTTGTGAAGTGAGCCCCTCCCCCACTGCCAGAGGCTTCCATGCCTAGTAAACCTGGTTATAAACACCACTCAACCATTAAAGCCCAAATGAAGTCAAGTGGGTATTTGATTACAGACTTGATTAATGAAACCCAGACCTAAGACTAAGTGTAACCATTCCGGATTCTTTAAATCTTGGAAACATTTGAGTACTCAAACACTGTGGGGCTAAGTCACTTAAGTAATGCATGCCCCTTTAGGGAGGGACCTCATATCCACTCATTTCAAAGTTAGAGCTTTTTCTTAGTTATTTGTTTTCTTTCCCTCCCCATCAACAGAGAGAATTTTTCTGAACACTGGCAACCTAGGCGTTCTGAGTTATCTTTGTTTATTCTATAAACAGGCTACCACGTAATCTATGAAATCAAAGGCAGTCTTATCAACAGGCAAAAATACTTTCTATCCTGGTGCATCGAGTTGTTAGACAAGTTGCAAGAACAGAATCCCAAAGATAAAGCCTAGAAGCAGTCTCCTGGTCAGTTTGAATTTGTGTGAATTAAATGCTATCTATGAAGCTTATGTTATCCTATGAAGAAGGAAGAATTGCACTTGTAGGAAAAACAGGGTAGCTGAGCGTGGAAGACAGCAGGTAACGCTGAAGGTTTATTTGAGGAAGACCAAGTGCTGGTACTCTGGAAGCTCTTAGAGAGGGCAGTCGCTCACACTCCTACGATGCCTGTATTCCCGGGTATGGAAAGGCCTTCTCTCTCCAGCTATTTCATTATTTCCTGATGAGGACTTTTAATTTGGTTTTTTTGGGGGGGGTTTTTGGGGTTTTTTGTTTTGTTTTGTTTTTTGGTTTTGTGGTTGTTTTTCTTTTCTTCTCTTTTCTTTTCCAGTATTTCATTCTCAGCAAACCTAAATTATTTCCCTAATTATAAACTGACACTCCTCCTTGGCCAGGGTAAAAAAGTATTCAAAGTAAAAATATCGCTGTTGTTCAAAAGAAGAATCTGATTTAAGTGCTGATTCTTGAACCCTGTTGTAACCCTTGAAGCTGCCGTATAAAAATTTTTTCGTTAATCATTTACACTTTTGCTACCATTGTCCCAAACATTATCCTGTCCCATACAGGAAGTTGTAAAACGAATTATCAAAGAGTAAAAAGAATTACAAAAGAATTATAAAAAGGGGCACCTGGGTGGCTCAGTCGTTGGGCGTCTGCCTTCGGCTCAGGTCATGATCCCAGAGTCCTGGGATCGAGCCCCGCATCGGGCTCCCTGCTCTGTGGGAAGCCTGCTTCTCCCACTACCATTCCCTCTGCTTGTGTTCCCTCTCTCGCTGTGTTTCTCTCTGTCAAATAAATAAAATCTTTAAAAAAAAAAAAAAAAAAGAATTATAAAAAAATATATCAAAGAAAATATCAAAGAGGCTCCAATTTCCTTTCCATATAAGAACTCACTAAATTTTTGACAGAGTGTCTAAGATTATTATGTCTTAAGATTGGCTTATTTTTCTATTTGAATTTGATTTGAGATAGAATATACCGTTTATTTGTATTTACCAAGAACACTGCTTGGTTCCTTGTTGCTGTTCCTATTTCTCTGAAAGGAGACCACTGGCTCTTACTTCTTGGCACCGTGTGGCGCTGTCTAATGGCTCAACCGAGGGACTCTTGGAAGAATTAATTTTCTCATTGAGAGTTGTTCTGTGAAGAATAAGAAGCCCCTGACAGTACCATATAGCAATGTGTCCTTTTCCTATAAAACAGTAATACTCAATCTAAATGAACAAGCTTAAGAAAAATCCAGGTATTTTTAAACTATTCACTTTGTAAAGAAGTTTCTAACACTGTTCTAAATCATAGAATAATTTTTATAGAATAAAGAAGCTCATTAAACAGGTCACCCATCTGGAAAAAAATATTTATCTACCCCTCCGCGGTTTCCTGTCTTTGCTAATATTATTTCTTTGCCCTGTAGGCGTCTAAATACTTTAAACAAATGTGCAGTGATGAAGCTGGAAATTAGTCCTCATCGGAAGAGAGTGAGTATATAAAATGTATAATAGGATGGGAAGAAAGTGGGCAGACCAAAAATTGGATTATGTGTTTTTTAAGGTTTGTCTCTCAAACTCTTATTACTTCCTTATTCCAAAAATCTACATTTTTAATGTACATATTTCAGTCAGGTTTACCTAAGATCAAGTAGCCTTATGTAACTGAAACCAGTTGTTTCAGCTAGCCAATAAATCAAGGTTTTCTCACTGGTTTTTTTTTTAATTGAGATAAAATTGACACACACTACTACTAGTTTCAGGGGTACAACATAATGACTCAATGTTTATATATATTACAATGTGATCACCACAATAAGTCTAGTTAACATCCATCACTACACAGTTATAACATTTTTTTTGTTGTGGTGAGACTTTTTAAGATCTTTCTGATCAATTTTCAAATATACAGTACAGTATTATCAACTATAGTCACCATGCTGTCCATCACATCCCCAAAACTTATTTATTTTATAACTGGAAGTTTATACCTTTTGTCTCCAGCCTCTGGCAACCACCAATTTGTTCTCTGTGTCTATGACATTTTTTTTTTTTCAACTCTTTCTGATAGGAACAAATCATCTATTATTTTGCATTATTAACTCAATGCCTACTACAGATTAAAGGAAGGAGGCTGGGGTGCCTGGGTGGCTCAGTGGGTTAAGCCTCTGCCTTTGGCTCAGGTCATGATCTCAGGGTCCTGGGATCGAGCCCCGCATCAGGCTCTCAGCAGGGAGTTTGCTTTCCCCTCCCTCTCTGCCTGCCTCTCTGCCTACTTGTGATCTCTCTTTCTCTCTGTCAAATGAATAAATAAAATTTAAAATAAAAAAAATAAAGGAATGAGGCTTAGGAAATCCCAGTGAATCCTTCATTATGCCCTTCAGAACTTGAAGCTAAAGTTCTTTAGGATACTCTTTCTCTTCCCACATATAACAGTAACCGTGTTTCAGAGCTGCAGGGCTGGAAGAGAAGGCTGGCTCGTGGGGTACTGAAGAATAATGCAAGCCTGGAGTGAGGAGAGGAGTTGGGAGAGACGGAGGGAAGGGCAGGGAATCCCACACATTCTCGTCAAATGGTGGTGCATAACTTCTGTCTGTGAAATGTGAGGTCCTTTTATGAGCTCTTAGGACAAGAGGTGGGTGTAGTCCCGGGAGTGAGTGTCACAAATTAGAGTAAACAGGAATCAGTGTGGTCAAAGAGCGTATTTCTGACTGTTCAGAGTACAAATTTTAATTATCCTAGAGTCCCTCGCTTGCAACAAGCCGCCTTCTTGGGGGAGTTAAACCTTTTAAACAAATGAACTGGAACCTCAGCCCCCACTAAGCCCTCAGCCCTCACCTCTCCACTAAGCTGTGGAGAGGAGTCTCCCAGGCGGCGTGTGATGCTCTCTCCTCATTGTCCTGTGAGACATGGGTCATGTGATACTTTCCACGGCGGTGGGAAAGACATGCATCCTACTAAATGGTGCCTTCTGATACCCCGCCTGGAAGGCGCACACGCAGTAGTCTGTGACGCAGCATAACCTGGAGTCCTGCCCGTAAATCCGGCATAGTCAGCAGAGATGTTACTTCACGTTTTCGAATGTTCTGTGCTGTCAGGACTGGGTATTTGTGAGGCCTTGTTAAATTGCCTGGAGCGTGTCTGAGGTTGAAACTTCACAGGACACGTGGTGGGGGAGGGAACGAAAAAGAGCAGGTAAGAAGCTGGAAAGTGTCAGGCTGAAAAATTGTGGGGGCTTTTCACCTTGCTTGGGGTGTCCATTGGTGTGTCAGGAGATGTTGTACGCTTTCCGGGTGGCTACAGATTCTAGTTAGGGTTTGAAAACTACCTTTTTTAATTGCAAAAGAGAGCATAAACACATGCTATCAACAGACAGCAAAATTGGAGGCAGACCAGAGGGAGTCCTACCCGTTGCTGACTCCAGTTCAAAATATTTTGCATGCCTGGAATTTTCACAGATCTCAAGAGGTTTCCTCTGTGAGCCATTAAAGAACAGCCTATAGATCCAGCACTTTCTACCAAATAACTCTTATTTAGCCTGAAACACCCGGTCAGGCTTTTTCCTGTTAGAGTCCTGAGGAACATCTTTGTAATTAAAAAAATAATAATAAAATCATCATCCAATCAAATAATAATACATAATAAAATAAAGATACAAAGGGGGAATTGACATGATGGCACATTATGAACCGCGCGTCCCGGGCCTCCGGCCCCCGGCGCGCGTCCTGCTCCCTGCTGTCCGCAGGTCCCCGTGATGAACGCCTCCATTCTGTCCTTGCAGAGTGAGGACTCAGACGAGGACGAGCCCTGTGCAATAAGCGGCAAATGGACTTTCCAGAGGGACAGCAAGAGGTGGTCCCGGCTGGAAGAGTTTGATGTCTTTTCTTCAAAGCAGGACCCAGCCCCCGGGACCCCCGACATCCCCCTGAAGAACGCGGCGAGCCACGAAAGCATGTTGACGGACCTCAGCGAGCGCCAGGAGGTGGCCTCGGTCCTCAGCCTTAGCAGCACCGGCAGCCTCCCCGCGCACGTGCCCCGCGCCGGGGACGCAGCAACGCCCCGCACCAACTCGGTCATCAGCGTCTGCTCCTCCGGCCACTTGGTCGGCCACGATGACTCTTTCTGCAGCCTGCCCTCCCCCAAGGAACTGTCTAGCTTCAGCTTCGGCATGAAGGGCCACGAGAAGAGCGCCAAGTCCAAGACGCGCAGCCTGCTGAAACGCATGGAGAGCCTGAAGCTCAAGGGCTCGCACCACGGCAAGGCCAAGGCGCCTTCCAAGCTGGGGCTGATCATCAGCGGGCCCGTCCTGCAGGAGGGGATGGACGAGGAGAAGCTGAAGCAGCTGAACTGCGTGGAGATCTCCGCGCTCAACGGCAACCACATCAACGTGCCGGCGGTGCGCAAGCGGAGCGTGTCCAACTCCACGCAGACGAGCAGCAGCGGCAGCCAGTCGGAGACCAGCAGCGCGGTGAGCACGCCCAGCCCGGTCACCAGGACCCGGAGCCTCAGCGCCTGCAGCAAGCGCGTGGGCATGTACTTGGAGGGCTTTGACCCGTTCAATCAGTCCACGTTCAACAACGTCATGGAACAGAACTTGAAGAACCGCGAGAGCTACCCGGAGGACACAGTGTTCTACATCCCCGAAGATCATAAGCCTGGCACTTTCCCCAAGGCCCTCTCCAATGGCAGTTTCTCTCCCTCGGGCAGTAACAGCTCCGTGAACTGGCGGACCGGAAGCTTCCACGGCCCCGGCCACATCAGCCTGAGGAGGGAAAACAGCGACAGCCCCAAGGAGCTCAAGAGACGCAATTCCTCCAGCTCCATGAGCAGCCGCCTGAGTATCTATGACAACGTGCCGGGCTCCATCCTCTATTCCAGTTCAGGGGACCTGGCCGACCTGGAGAACGAGGACATCTTCCCTGAGCTGGATGACATCCTCTACCACGTGAAGGGCATGCAGAGGATAGTCAACCAGTGGTCGGAGAAGTTTTCGGATGAGGGAGACTCGGACTCAGCCCTGGACTCAGTCTCTCCGTGCCCGTCCTCTCCCAAGCAGATACACCTGGATGTGGACCACGACCGAGCCACGCCCAGTGACCTGGACAGTACAGGCAACTCACTGAATGAACCCGAAGAGCCCTCGGACATCCCGGAAAGGAGGGATTCTGGGGTTGGGGCCTCCCTGACCAGGTCCAATAGGTGAGAGCTTTGTTTACCTCTGGAGGCAGGGGAAGGAGGCCCGGGGAGGGGCTGCCTCTGCTCTCGTGTGGGGGAAACGGGTCACATGTGACCCCATAGCCCTGTGGGTTCCCAAGAAAAGTGACAGACCAGGAGATCGAAACATCCAGAACACACAGAGACTGTTTAGCGGGTCCAGCATTTCAGTTGGGGAGGAGGACGTAAGTCCTGGGGGTGACGGCCGGTGAGGGTTGTAAACAGTGTGAAGGCGTTCGAGGCCTCCGAGCTGTACACCTGGCAGGGGTGTAGGCGGTCCTTTGTGCCTGTGTATTTTACCCCAGCGGGGGGTGGGAAAAGAATGGATGCGAGTCGAGTCCTTTTCATCCCTAAGACCAAGACACCGGCGAGCAGCCACCGCCGGTTCTGCGTCTACCTGTTGAAGAGCCCTTGTACTCACTCCGTCCCCACTCTCGTCCCGCAGACACAGGCTGAGATGGCACAGCTTCCAGAGCTCCCATCGGCCAAGCTTGAACTCCGTGTCTCTGCAGATCAACTGCCAGTCAGTGGCCCAGATGAACCTGCTGCAGAAATACTCGCTCCTAAAGTTAACCGCCCTGCTGGAGAAATACACGCCTTCTAATAAGCATGGCTTTAGCTGGTAAGGGTAAACTGTGCTCAGTAAGCTAACGAGGTGTTTCGGGGCAGTTCCTTGAAGCTGGCCCGACACCGAGTATGTAGCAGTTCCATCCTTCGTGGGTACCTTTGGACTATCACCCTGATGTACTGTCTGCATTCTGAGGGCCCCATTCGGTCCTGCTCAAGCCAGTCTTACCTTAGGGAGTAAACGGCAGGATTGCTTGAGTGAATTTCAGCTCTCGGAATGACAAATCGCCGGTTGTTGTGGGGTGACTTCTGCCACACTGTGTAGGTGCCTCCTTCCCAGGGTCAGGCAGAGCCCACCAGGGTGCCTGGGTGGCTCGGTCGGGTGAGTGTCCGACTCTTGATTTCAGTTCAGGTCGTGATCTCAGGGTCGTGAGATCCAGCCCCTCGTC
>CM053604.1:155189267-155211887 GCA_028646535.1 Procyon lotor
TCTTGATTTCAGTTCAGGTCGTGATCTCAGGGTCGTGAGATCCAGCCCCTCGTCGGGCTCCACCATCAGCAGGGAGCCTGCTTAAGGATTCTCTCTCTCTCTCTCTCTCTGCCCCTTCCCCCTCTCTAAAATAAATAAATCTTTTTTTTTTTCTTTTTTTTTTTTTTTTTGCAACAGCAAGAGGATTTTTTCCAGCTAGCTGGGGTAAAATAAATTTAAGGAAAAAAAAGAAATAGACCACCATAGGTAAATATATGTACAGTATCAGATCATACTTAGGGAAAGAAGGAAAGAAAAATCTTGTTCATATCATAGGATGTTAAGACCAACTTTGAAATGTTGGACGTTTACAGCCCCTGACCTTATAACCCTCTTCGTGTATGTTTTTAGAAATCGTTTTTAATGTAAATATCTGAGAATCACTCAAAAAATCTACCCGTACTAAAAAACTCAGGTTATATTTTTTTTCTAACAGAGACCCTTAAACAGTGAGTAATAAACACAAGGAATTCACTGCTCTAACATGGTATAGACTAAAGTATACATGAAGGTAAAATTCATCTGATGAACTCTTGGTTATTACTTTCATAATACGGCCCTTGGCACATATAGCACGAGCTGGGGACTGCTAGGCCACGTGGATCACGGAGGGCCCCTGATGCGTGCCTACCTTAATTTCTCTGCTGTCAGTGCAAAGCAGAGACCTCCCTCCAGATTGACATCCAGGTGCCTTTCACAGTGTCCGTGGGGCATCCTTAAGCCTTTTCACCCATCTGAGTGTTTCTCATCCCAATTGCACAATCTCTGTTTTTGTTTTTGTTTTTTTAAGATTTTATTTATTTGACAGAGAGAAACACAGCGAGAGAGGGAACACAAGCAGAGGGAATGGTAGCGGGAGAAGTGGGCTTCCCGCAGAGCAGAGAGCCCGATGTGGGGCTCGATCCCAGGACCCTGGGATCTGACCTGGGCCGAAGGCAGACGCTCAATGACTGAGCCACCCAGGCGCCCCCACAATCTCTGCTTTTTATAAACACAGACAAGCTGCCCATTTCTCATAGGAGCAACCAGAGGTGCCCGGGAGGGTTGGCCGTGTTCTTCTCTCCCCAGCTCCTCCTCTCAGGACTCGTAGTGAGTTTAACTTCAGCATCAAAGCACCTCCCGTTCAAAGGCTGTTATTATGTGAGTCTTGCTAAATACAGAAGTTGTTTGTTCTGAATGACAGAAATAAGTATTGACCGGTTTATCCCCACATGCTTCAGATTCTCGGTGGAGATCGTAATGTGTTCTTTGCACATTCCGCCGCCGGGCTTCTCTCCCCCGACAAAGCAAGTATTATACACACTTATAGGTGATGCCATATACTTTATGGAAATACAAATTTGGCTCTGCGCTTTAGTCTTCCCTTTCGTAGGGCTCTAAACAGTAACGTGTCGTGGCTGCTGGGAAGCCCTCAGCAGGCAAAGCAGCCTCTCTTCTGCAGTGTTCCTCTGTGCTTAGAGCCCGGTTTTCCCTGCTGGCTATTTAAAAGTACATATTTTACATTCTCGTTTCTGAGTTGCCCACCCTCTTCCCACCAAACCCTCA
The DNA here is from genome assembly GCA_028646535.1 of Procyon lotor. Lineage (NCBI taxonomy): Eukaryota > Metazoa > Chordata > Mammalia > Carnivora > Procyonidae > Procyon > Procyon lotor. Next base: position 155,190,852 of record CM053604.1, read on the forward strand.
AGAATCTGAAAGTCCGTAATACTTGTTGAGTTCTGGTCAGTTTTTCCAGTGAGTCAAAACCAAATGTAAAAGCCTCGCATTGTGGGATCCGTGGAAGAGGGAGAAATTCTACGCAAAGTTCTTTTCCTGTTCGGCCTTGCCCTTTCTTGTCCCATTTAGAGAGGTCACTTGTGGAGCTGAAATTTCTGCTTGACAGCATTAAATGCATGACATCGGTTTCCTGCTGTGCCATTTACTGCTGGGGCTGGACCTGGTTTTAGGACTCCGGGGAGCCAGGCGGAGGCTCACAAAACCTTCATTGTTCTTTTCCATCTTCCTTTAGAAACCTAAAGATGTTATACTCTCCGGGGTCATCAGCAGGAGGATTTATTTTGACTTTGGGTCATTAGTTTGGCCCCCACTCTTGAGCTCTGGAGTTGGTTCCCGTTATGTTGGACCAACACCATGCATTTGCTGTTTTCTCATCCAGCATCACATGATCCTTTTATACCATGAATGCTTTGAAACTCATCAAAAACTTAGACATGACTCTTGTCCATTTACAGGACAGACAGGAACGTGTTTTTCAGATTCTGTCATGAAGCATCTTGTTAGGGTCCTGAATGTTTTCTGTTTCTGGTCCTTCCTGTGCTGCCATTTTGTAAGGAAACCTATCGGCTCCCTTAAGAATATAGACCCAGTTCTCCAAGGTAATAGTGGAAAAAGAATCCCAACAGAGAACATGTTCCTGGGTCTCACAGCCCCAACACTCAGAAGACCCAGAATAGCCCTGTCCCACTGAACTGTGCCCAGTACAACTGAGGAACTAAATTTGTCATTTTATTTAAATAGCCACCTTATTAGCACAAATCTAAAGCCCAGAGGATTTAGCTGCAAAGATGAATAAGGGAATACAGACAAATAAACATCTTTCGCTCCCACTACTGGTCTTTAAATAGGGCTGTGCCCAAGTTCATGAAAAGGATCAAGGTTCCAGACTACAAGGACCGGAACGTGTTCGGGGTCCCTCTGACGGTCAATGTGCAGCGCACGGGACAGCCTCTGCCCCAGAGCATCCAGCAGGCCATGCGCTACCTCCGCAACCACTGCTTGGAGCAGGTGAGGACCACTGTGCACAGGGCCCATGGGGCCAGGGGGCCTCGGACTCAGGCTTCCTTTCCGTAATTCTGCCATGGAAATGCTGCTTCTAGCCTGACACATCATGTTTTTCTTCTGACAGGTTGGGCTTTTCAGAAAATCCGGGGTCAAATCCCGGATTCAGGCTCTGCGTCAGATGAATGAAAGTGCCATAGACTGCGTGAGCTACGAGGGCCAATCCGCTTATGATGTGGCAGACATGCTGAAGCAGTATTTCCGAGACCTTCCGGAGCCACTAATGACGAACAAACTCTCAGAAACCTTTCTGCAGATCTATCAGTGTAAGTGTTCTTTGATCTCCAGGTTGTCGGCCTTGGGGAAAAGTGGGACCAGCTGAAACCTGTGGCTTCCTTTCATGCTGTTGGGACCCAGACGATGACCTCTTGGAAATGTGTGTCTTCGGTTTCTTCCTTTTGTCCTTGTTTGTGGAACAGATTTCTGTATGCCTGTTGAATAATGCAAAAATAAATTGCCCTTATCATCATTCTCTAATTACTGGAGCAATTACACATTCTTACATTCTTGGGGGGGTGGGGTTGGGACAGAGAGAGAAAGAGAGAAACTTCAGGAGGTTCCACGCCAAGTGTGGAGCCCGATGGCGGGCTCAATCTCATGACCCTGAGATCATGACCTGAGCTGAAATCAAGAGTCAGACTTTTTTTTTTTTTTTTTAAGATTTTTATTTATTTATTTGGCAGCGAGTAGAGAGATCACAAGTAGGCAGAGAGGAGGGGGGAAGCAGGCTCTCTGCTGAGCAGAGAGCCCTATGTGGGGCTCGATCCAGGACCCTGAGATCATGACCTGAGCCCAAGGCAGAGGCTTTAACCCACTGAGCCACCCAGGTGCTCCCCACATTCTTAAATTCTAATCTAGGAGTTGACGCTTTCATTCGCTTCTAGAACAGTGTTGTCGAAGAGCAGGTACCAAGATATTTCTGTTGATTCGCATCTCTCTAGCAGGGCCTGTTGTGTTTAAAACTTCACAGGTGTCCATGTGTTTTATCTTGCTGTAAAATGAATAAATAATCTTTTTCTGCTCTTCATCTCTGCTTCTGCCAAAAATACTTGGGAAAACAATACCATGCCCTTCTCACTTTTAAGTAAAGCTTAAAGCAAACAGTTGTCTAAATTAATGATCAAGATCAGGATTAGAGCATTTACAGCCCTGTGTTTTTCTTGGCTCAGTGTGGTATTACAGCAATATAATATAAAAGCAGCGTCTCTCTTCGCGCTCAAATTGTCTTTAAACCAGCACGTTGGGCTTTATTTTATGAGAGATGGAGCTGGTCTGGATTATTTCATTATTTGTTTCATCCTTTCAGATTTTATGAAAACACAGGTCACATTTTCCCCACCAAGGTATTTGTTATGTATTGTAACCATGGAGCTATTTTAATCAGTTTGTGCTATGGAGCTGGACTTGTATTTTCCACCACATGCCTCTTAAAAGACAGATTTGCCTAGTGAAGGAGACCTGAAGGTCGGGCCCAGCGTTTTCTACACATATATTATTTTGCTGGCTTGTTTCTCAAGCATGTATTTTTATAATCGTCTCTCAGTATGCTTTCCAAAACTTAAAGAAATTACTAGTAAAAATAGCTGTTGTTTCAGCTGAATGTTTTAGCAGCTTCCTTTCTGCATTTTACGAATGAGCAGATCAGTTATAATTCTGGAAAGTCCCCAGAGATACTGAGCGTTTTGTGTCAAGGCTGAGAAAGTTTTTATTCCTTTGTACGTAGCTTAGATACGATTTTTCACTGAGACCAAACCAAAGTATAAATGTATGTAATGTTTTCAGTAATCGAGAATGGTAAACTAGGGATTTCTTTAAAAAAATACTTAGAAAAGGAAAACTAATTTCCGTAAACCCAGAGAACATCGTATCTGGAGTTGAACTCCGAGGTGGTTTTAGGAGGATTTTGGCATTGTGGTGTTGAAAAATTTTCAACTCCTCCACAGGCAGGAAATATTTGAGGCTAGTGACACTGGTGGCGGTCCCTAATTTCTTCCATATTAACCTCAAGTACACTTTCTGCAAGTGCTTGTTCAGTACTGGGCGGTGAAGTCGTTGGGGCTGATATTTGCTTTGGGACGTTTCCTCGGAACGTGCGTGGACAAGCGCAGAGCTGACGGGACTGCTGGTGTTGTGCAGGTGTGCCCAAGGACCAGCGCCTCCAGGCCATCAAGGCCGCCATCATGCTCCTGCCTGATGAGAACCGGGAGGTCCTACAGACCCTTCTTTATTTCTTGAGCGATGTCACAGCAGCTGTAAAGGAAAACCAGATGACTCCCACCAACCTGGCCGTGTGCCTAGCACCCTCCCTTTTCCACCTCAACACCCTGAAGAGGGAGAATTCTTCTCCAAGGTACGGGTCTGACGAGACGTGCACACATGTGCTCTGTTCTTCAGACCGGGGCGGCCTACCTTTCCTTCTCGGTTGTCCCCCTGGGTTTGTTGGACTCCCACCTAAGGCAAGCAAAAAGGAGTTTCCCGCCTTCCTTCATGGCCCCCCGCACTTCCCTCCTTTCTTCTCAGCCCCGGGGGTGTGACTTTCTAGACAATCCAGTGGCAACCAGGTTTTGAGAGCGAGCTTTGGATATGTGCTTTGCTGTGGCAGGTGTTTGCCCCAACCCTCCCCGGCGTCCTCTGTGACCTTGCCATCACACTTTTTGCCAGCAAAAAATCACACGGATTTACTGTCCTCGAAAACTGGATGGAAAGGGGGTGCTTGCCGCCCTGGCGTCTGCGGGCTCCAGAAAGCCAAGCCCCCAGCCTGCGCTGGAAGTTGTAAGGCAGTTGGCTGGGTCTCAAAGAACTAAGGATAACGGGAAGCCTCAAAGCCAAGACCTGGCCTGAGCCCATTGTGTGCAAAGCTTCCCCTTCGATATTTGTAAGCTGGGAGTAGCTGAAGAAGTCAGAGGATCTGGAAAATATCAAAGGCTGATATTTGCTCAGCACCTAACTCCGACCCAACCACCGGACTCCACCCTTGACCTTCATTCTCTCGTGTAATCCTTGTCACAATCCTAGGAGGTGAAGATCCTGGCGGGGCAGTGAGACCGCCTGCGGGGAGGGTCAGTTTAATAAGTAACCTGCTCACATGTGACAGGGGGAAATGGCCGAGCCCACTGGAGCGTCTTACTGCTGGGAAGGTGTCACGTAAGGGCCTCACAGCGGGGCAGGTCAGAAAGGAGGCACTCACTGGACGGTACCCTGTACCTCCAACCCATCCCGTGGATCCTCTCCCTCAGCCTCAGAGGTACTGGGCAGATACTCCTTAGCTACGGGCCTGAGGCCTAGTGACACTGGGTGACACTAGCTTTGCTTCTGAAAGCCATACAATACCTAAAATATCTTTTTATCTTGTTCTCACGTGAACTGAGGCATTTCATCTCCCATAGGATAGGGAACTAGAGATGAGCAGAGGAGAGAGATCAGATAAGATTAAGACAGAACCTCTAGGAAACAATGGATGGTCCCCTCGCCTTCAGGAGGGGATTTTATTTATTTAAACCGTAGAATAGTGACACTTTACTTCGACATACCCACGCACCCCTTGAATCTGCCTTTCTTTCTCCCCACCAACATACACGGACCTTCCAAGCCGCCCTATTTAAATAGGAACGTTTAATGTGATGGCTTTAAACAGCCTAGCTGTCCCTGAAAACCATCCCTTTCATGTTTCTTGCACTTTGCTGATAAAACTGAGGAATTTACCAAAGTAACTCCCTCCTGAACCTCTTAGTAGCACATAGGCTCCAGGAAAATGGTTTTTTTTCTCTCCTTTGGGTTGCCTAGAGTAACACATTAATTAAAAACACATAAATATTTGAATCTTCCCCCTTCCTTATTTCTTCTGCCTAGGGTAATGCAAAGAAAACAAAGTTTGGGCAAACCGGATCAGAAAGATCTGAATGAAAACCTCGCTGCCACTCAGGGTCTGGCCCATATGATTGCCGAGTGCAAGAAGCTTTTCCAGGTAAGGAGCCGGGGGCTTTGTTATTTGTTGAGGGTAACGTATATCATTAGGACAGAATGTTAGGCACCCAGCTCTTTCACATCTTACCAAAAGATCTTTCCACGGCTGGAGATAATACACATAGCTCAAGAATGTCTTTTTTTTTTTTTTTCTTCTTAGAACATCTTTTTTATTTTGTAATGTATAAGCTCATTAGAGTTAATGTGTAGAATGAAATTTGCCCATCTCCATACCCTTAACTTAGGAAGCAAAAGCAACCAATGATCTGAAATAAATTCTGTATCTGAAAAGCCTCCCTCCTATTGTGACTTTCCGAAGCAGAAGAATGCCTGACATGAGAATAGGCTTTTTAGATACCTTTGTGTAGGTGACTTGGCCTCAGGATACCCTGGAAGGTGGGCAGGCCCAGCCCTCAGTGTGCAGGGAAACAGCAGTTGGAGTCCCTGCGCTGCCCCCTTCCACTGATGGTCAGGCGCACTCACCTCCTTCTGGTCTCCCGCATCCCCCACAGGTTCCTGAGGAAATGAGTCGCTGTCGGAATTCCTACACGGAACAGGAGCTGAAGCCCCTCACTCTAGAAGCGCTGGGACGCCTTCGTCATGACGAGTCTGCCGACTACCAGCACTTCCTCCAGGACTGTGTGGATAGCCTGTTTAAAGAGGTCAAGGAGAAGTTTAAAGGCTGGGTCAGCTACTCCACATCTGAGCAGGCCGAGCTGTCCTATAAGAAGGTAAGTCTTGGCTCCGTTGTCAGCCCCTTGAGTTCCCACAGTTTCCAGAGGTGAGACCCTGTGGCCAGCCCAGCTCTCTGTGGGGATCTGTCACCCACTCCCATCCTGGTAGACCTGGCCAGCCAGGTGATTCGGTTCCTCAGGTAAGAGTGGAAGTCAGGTCAGCAAGGAATCATAGTCCCCTCACTCTTGTTGGAGGAATCGGACCATCTACTGAAATCCTTTGGTTCCACAGAATCACGTATAGTTCCCTGGGCCAGAGGTATCGGGCTGTAGGGCATTCTGTGACATGCTTAGATTTTTCCATAATTTGATCAGAATCCCCTTGCACGCTCCTCTGTTCTCAGCTACTCTTCTCTTGGCCCTTTAATGAGTGGGGCTTACTTGGGAGAGAAATTAACCTTTTAGGACTAAAAGCCCCTTGAGGGCAGAGACATCTTGAGTGGCTTAGCATGATCGGCCCATGGTAGTATTTCTTGACCTGTCTCTACCACCTTGAAAAGAAATATACAGGGGCACCTGGGTGGTTCAGTGGATTAAAGCCTCTGCCTTCAGCTCAGGTCATGGTTCCAGGGTCTTTGGATCGGGCCCCGCATCGAACTCCCTGCTAAGCGGGGCACCTACTCCCCTCTCTCTCTGCCTGCCTCTCTGCCTACTTTCTCTCTCTCTCTCTCTCTCTCTATCAAATAAATAAATAAAATCTTAAAAAAAAAATGACAAAATTGTGACACCTGGGTGGCTCAGTCGGTTAAGCCACTGCCTTTGGCTCAGGTCATGATCCCAGGGTCCTGGGATTGAGGCCCCCATTGGGCTCCTTGCTCAGCAGGGAGCCTGCTTCTCTCTCTGCCTCTGCCTGCTTGTGCTCTCTCTCTCTCTCTACCAAATAAATAAATAAAATCTTTAAAAAAAAAAAAAGAAATAAATATACAGGGAGAGCATCTAGATGGTAGATGGCCATGCAGGTGTTAGGATGCAGATAAATGATCTTAGTTTTATTGCACTGACCTAAAAATGAGTCCCAGGAAGACAGATGTTAATAATTTTGACCAGAAAATGGTCAAAGGCCAGGTTTTCTGGCCTACTCTTGAATATACCTAGGGACACCAGCATATAGGTAATTTTTAGTCTCCAAACACATGACTGTAAATACAGCTGGCAGTATGCCTTCAAAGTGTAGGTATGTGTGAACTGTCTGAGCACTGAAAAATACATCCTCTTTTCAGGTGAGCGAAGGACCTCCTCTAAGGCTTTGGCGGTCCACCATTGAAGTCCCTGCCATGCCTGAGGAAATCTTAAAGCGCCTGCTCAAAGAGCAGCACCTCTGGGACGTAGACCTGTTGGATTCCAAAGTGATTGAAATCCTGGACAGCCAAACTGAAATTTACCAGTATGTCCAAAACAGTATGGCGCCCCACCCTGCCCGGGACTACGTTGTTTTGAGGTGAGAGCTTCCAGATGGATTACTGTAGCAAGGATGCGCCCGACGTCACTGAATGGGGTGAGATGGTAAAATTATGTGAAGTAGAAGATATGCCCCTATTGAATCCTTCCAGATACGGAAAATGTATCTGTATGTATGCCAACAGGGTGTTCATCCCTGAAAATAGTTAGGATGCTTTTGGAATCGAACTCAGAAATAGAGGCACATTTGAGGCACCCAGGTGGCTCAGCTGGTTAAGCATCCAACTCTTGATTTTGGCTCAGGTCGAGATCTCCGGGTCATGAGATCGAGCCCTGCATCGGGCTCTGTGCTCAACGCAGAGTCGGCTTGGGCCTCTCCCTCTGCTCCTCTCCCCGCTCATGATCTCTTGGTCTCTCTCGAATAAATAAATAAAATCTTTAAAAGTCTTTTAAAATACAATAAAGATAGAGAGGCACATCCAGTTGAATATGCTCATTGGTAGCAGATTCTTGCCTCTTCTAGGATAGATTTGCTCGCTAGAAACAGCTAGTGGATGCATAAGCCAGGAAATAACACTGAAGTCCCGAGGGAGCTGTGCTTCAAGCTGAACAGTATTTAATCTGTAAATTCTCTGGAGACCATATGGAACGAGGAATTCCCCAAATCTTGGAGGAAGTGGCACGTCATGAGTCCAGAGCTTTCCAACAGAGCAATACTCGTTTGGATGTCCACGTGCTAATACATTCGTGAAATGTAAAAAGTGGATTTCAGTCCCACTTCATATTGGTTCTCCTTCAGAGAACTGGTGTGTGAACGTATACACGCTGTGGCGGCTCCGTGCAGAGTTACTCTTTCGAGAGCCCCTAGAGAAGTTCAGAGGAAGCCGCCTCTCCAAGACTGGGTTGCACAGCACAGGAACTGATCCTGCCTGTCAGCTGTCTCTTCTGACAGCAGGGCCCATTTTCAACTTGGCTCCTCGGAGAGTCCATCTTTTTCCCTCTGCTTTTGTCTCTACAGAACGTGGAGGACTAATTTACCGAAGGGGGCATGTGCCCTTTTACTCACGTCCGTGGATCACGACCGGGCCCCCGTGGCGGGGGTGCGAGTCAATGTGCTCCTCTCCAGGTATCTGATCGAACCCTGCGGGTCAGGGAAATCCAAACTCACCTACATGTGCAGAGCCGACTTAAGGTAGGTTCTGGTTTTCAGTTTTGTGACTTGGTGAGGGTCATGAGGAAGATGAGACTTTGTCGGATACAGAGAATGGCTTACGTGAACACATCATTGTATCTGTCTCCTCCCTAAAGAGCAGTTTTTATAAAGTAAACACCTTCCTGTTTCTTGGTCTCTGGGGGACCACTTCCTAATTTCGATCCCTTAGAGAAAGTGGTAATAAGCTTCTGCCGCGCATTTCAAGCCGTAGGGACTGAGAGCTTGAGCTAGCAAGCAGATAATTGTCATTTTATATTCAAAGGTATTTGAAAATCTGCATATATATGAATATGCATAACATGTTTCAGTAATTGATGAGGCCGATACCCTGTGTCATTGACGAATGAGTGTTCGTACCAAAAAACTCATGAAATTCAGCAAGACAGCCAAAACATGAACCTCTCCAAACTTTCCAAAGTGGTTAAATTCTCATTTACGGTCTTTACCTCTCGGTACTTTTTCAACCATCTGCGTGATCTGTTTTCGTTCTGAATGCTCCAGCCTTCCCTGAACCATGTCACTCAGCATCTGTACCCAGTAAGTTGTTCCCTGAGAAACTTCTAGTTCCAAAAGTGCAATGGCTGTGCCAGGAGGTTACCTTGGAATACCAGGAGTAGTCTTTGCTTATGTGGCTTCTGGATCAAGACGTGGAAGTGTACTCGGAGCTCCATCCGGCTTCTCTAGGTGCTTGCCGAGGCAGAGAACCGATCTGCTTTTCCTTTCCATTGCAGGGGCCACATGCCGGAGTGGTACACGAAATCCTTTGGACATTTGTGTGCAGCTGAAGTTGTGAAGATCCGAGACTCTTTCAGCAACCAGAACACTGAAACCAAAGACACCAAAGCTAGGTGATTACTAAAGCTGAGCAGCTGTGTCCACCGTCCGGACGTTGGTTTCTGGGCGCCCTTTGCCAGTCCTCAGAAGACTGGGTTCAGAGTCTAGTCCTGAAAAACTAAGAAAACTCTTAAGTTGGCGTGTGGGGATCAACTGTAGCGATTTAAGACATTTTTAAAGCTGCTTCCTGTTTGTCGAAGGTCTGGATTATAGACCTTGACGGGAATATATAAGCCTGTGCAAAAGAAAAAGAAAAAAGTATTCTTATTCAAATTGCTTCTGAGAAGCAAAACTATAAATACGTTACAGAAAATAATGAAGATACTTCATTCTCTTGTGATACTGGTGCCTGTGTACCTATGTCATTGTATTGGCAGCGTGTCGGGGGACCGGTGTATCCACTGGAATAGTTGGTCCTCTTCGAGCTGTTTCTCGCTGAGATGAGCAAAGAAAGGTTTGCACAGAGGAGTGTGTGTATGTGTGTTTGTTGCTAGTTGAATGGCAGAGACGTAAACGTTGGAGGCCGTGTCTGGTACACTGGGATGCTTCCCGAGAAGGATTTTGATGCGTCAGGTGCAGTTTAACCTGGAATTTCTGACTTTCCGTGGACCCTTCTGGAGAGGGGACCCAACACCCTTATTCACTTTTTTCTTTTTTCCAAGTTCTTAAGCACATTCCTTTTTTTTGGTTTTTTTTTTTTTTTTTGGTTTTTTTTTTTGGTTTTTTTGTTTTTTACCAACCTCCTCTTTCCTTAAAAGTAACTGTAGTTGATGGATTCCCCACGTCCTTTCTCGAACACAGTTGTCTTTAGACCTGGTTGCAAATAATGATACAGTTTTTAACCAGTGCAAATGAGTTCAGGGAAGGAACTACCACCCCTCCCCTCCTGTCCGTCCGTCCCCCAAACACCGCACTTCCTAGCTCCAAAGCACAGTTTTATTTGGGGTTTTTGGGGTTGTTTTATAAGTCAAGATACAATGACTGAACGCTCTAACATCTACTCCCAAATCAAGCCTCGGAACGTTTTACCTGTTGGAATGCTTTGCATTTTCATGTTTATAACCAAAACTCTTGAGGACACACTGAAAACACAGGTAACTATGCGTATCCCAAGGAAATCCCTGTAAATTTAACCCACGGCATTAAAAATTTAACAACAGGTGCTGATTGTTGTTATTCACAGCATTTCTGAAAGCTAAACATACTTTGTTGTTGAATTTGTCCTTTTCAGCGAATAGTTTTTCTGGTTTTGCAACTTTTTTTTTTTTTTCGGTTTTGGTTTCCCTACATTTCTTCTTCCTTTCCTTTATGATGATGCCCTTGGACTATATTTTAGTGGTAAAGGAAAGTAGTTATCATAGGGGGAAAAACCCAAAAAGCACCAGCACAGTTTTTTGGGAGGGTGGGTGGTCTTTGTCCAGGTTTTACTGTAACCATACAGATTGACTCATGGGACAGTATTAGTGAATTTTGTATGGATCAAAAGTGCATAATGTATGAATGAGAGTTGTAAGAAGGATTTTTATTTTGTTATAATTTAGTTACCATTGTCAGTGTTATTTCAAAGGTTCTTTGAAGATTTGGGGGAGGGAAGATTAGAGTTTTAAAATTTGAGTATTTTGGGTATCAGTGTTCCTCATGAAGATATACTTGTATATTCAATTTTAATAGCTTTCAGATTTGTAAGATTGTATGTTGTATATACCATTCTATTAAGATAAACATGTATACATGTCCACTGTGCTTTCAAACATAGATAAAGCATGATAAAAATTATTATTTAAAATATACTTGTATTTATACCTCAGATATTCTTTTGGGTTTTGTACCTCAAGGCTTTTGTTTTTTTTCCTAATGTAAATACACTTTACGTGAATACAATCTAAGTGAAAAAAAAAATAAGAGGTTTATAACTTGCTCTATATCTGTACAGAATATAATCCGTAAGTGCACTATTAAATGTTTAAAGTAAGGGAAAGGTCTGGCCTGCTTTCCTGTGTATTGCATCTCACGCCTACCCTTAAAACCACAGATTGCAAAGTGTGTCATTCTAGCAGCAACGAAAATGAAAATCAGATTTGCTGAAGGAAAATCGGACTGCTAATCATTCCAAGGCCAAACTGCCACTGAGCCACTCACTAACAAACAGGAAACCCTGGTGAAGGTTCAGGAAGCGTGGAGATTCTCTCCTGACAAAGGTCGTTAGGAAACGATGCTGAGAAAGTTACAAGAATAAGGAGCCAGCCAGAGAAAGATGCTCACAAGCAAAGCCAAGGTCACAATGTAAGTCTACAGAAGGTCCCTTTCCCACTGTTCGGCTTTCCTGTGGAAAGGATTCCTTACACGTTGGACAACAGGAGAACTCCAAGGATGTGAATGTTCCAAGAACTCTGTGTAAGTCACCTCGAGTGCTATCGAGACAACTTACTAATTGCGATTGATCACCTAGATTGTAAGCTCTTTGAGGGCAGGGCTCTTCTACACATCTTTATAATCCCCTACAGCGGCTTTCAGTGTTTTGTACTTGTAGGCACCTAATAAATTTATTATTTACTAAATGGAACTCATTGAGTCAGCTTCTGTTATTTGAGAAGGGAGAGAACCTGAGATGCCGTCCGTCTGTCAGAAGCCCTCCCTTTGGTGCGTTGTTGCCCATTTTGAGATTGCAGAGAGTGGACGTGGTCAAACCTAACGGAATCTGGAGGTTTAAGCTGACGAGATGCGCCATCTTGTTTCTCGGAAACTGATGCCATTTTAGAAGAGGTTTTATTCTGATAGTCTGGGGATGGTAGAGGGGGAAAAACCAAACTTCATAATAATTTTTATTTTTTTTTTAAGATTTTATTTATTTATTTGACAGGGAGGAGAGAGATCACAAGCAGGCAGAGAGGCAGGCAGAGGGGGGCGGGAAGCAGGCTCCCCGCCGAGCAGAGAGCCCGATGTGGGGCTCGATCCCAGGACCCTGAGATCATGACCTGAGCCGAAGGCAGAGGCTTAACCCACTGAGCCACCCGGGCGCCCCTTCACAATAATTTTTAAAAGACACACAGACACCAGAGGCTTTTTTCTTTTTCTCTACTTCCAGACCTGGCTTCTTCAGAGCTAAATAAAATAAAGCACGGGTCCCCCTGGGTGGCTCAGTCGGTTGGCTCAGGTCATGATCCTGGGGCCCTGGGGATCAAGCCCACGTCCAGCACTCCGCTCAGCAAGAAGCCTGTTTTCCCTCTGCCTACTGTTCCCCCTGCCTGTGCGCTCTCTGTAAAATAAGCAAAATCTTAAAAAAAAAAAAATCTCAAAACCTCTTTCTTAAGCCTGAAATACCTACAACCTTAGTTGTCTGACAGGCTGCAAAAGGTCACCGGGAGGGAGGAGACAGCCTGACTGACAGCACTGTAGATTCAGTTGGCTTTGTCAGGCCACCTGTTTACTTCAGCCACTCCTTGAGTCAGTTATTTGATGCCTACTGTTTACCTCACGTACTGAAGACACAGCAGTGAGCAAAATGTCCTCACCCTCCCCTCACAGAACTGAATGTTCATGGACACTAACGGAAATGATCCGCCGTGTACTGACTGTGAGGACAGGCTCCTGTGTGCTCAGGGGAGGGTGGCTTACAATCTCAATAGAACAAAACTCAAGGTAGTTACTAACTCAAAGTATCTTGCTCACCAATTTATAGAATAGAGTAACTTGGAAAATATTAACAAAATTAGATGGTTCTTTAAGAGACTTTTTTCCTCAGAGCTGATGAAAACAAGTAATGTTTTTGAAAAGTAAAATCTAAAAACAAGATGATCCTAATCAGTGCTTTCTAACATCACTAGTTAGGGGTGTGGGGGGTGTGTGTGTGTGTGTACAGGGAGAAACAGTCTATAGAGGTCTGTAGAGGTGTGTGTCAACCATCTCTCATTTGCTGACCTTTCCCTAATCAGGAGGTAAATTTCTCATCGCAGCAGCCAATCCATGTGGCCCCAGCATCAGAATTCCTAGAGAAGAACTCTAGGAAAATGAAGGTTCATAGCAAAATAATCCCATTCATCCAAGTCTCAAGTTATCCCTACAATTGAGATGCTGACGGTGATATTACTTAGGGAAAAATACATATGAGGCAGTTGGGCTTCAAGTTAATGCTTGAAAGAACTTACAGTTCTGTTTGCAAGTTGAATATCTGATTTGAAACGTACAAGGACCCCACTAAGGCCTCCCTGTGAAATGCAGGACAGATCCTCCCCATCTGCAAGTGCAGAACAATTAGATATGTGCTCTGATTGCAACCTGCCTAACCCCTCTGACTTCACATTACTTCAGCAGTACAAGGGGAACATCTACCTACGGCTTCTTAATGTGCAGCCCAGGACCAGAACCCCAGTCCTGTGACTTTCTGCAGGATGTCATCATGCCGTTGCCAACACACGAGCTCATCATGAAGTCCAACTGAGATCTTTGTGAAGGTGCTTTGGAAAGTAAGGGCTCGTGAAAGGGAGAGGAGCTTTCGGGGAGAGCAAAGTGGGATGGGGCCCAAGTGTTTGACCTCACCTGCCTGTTGAAGCATACATTAATGATTATAAAGCAGAAATCCTCAACAATGAGATCATGGCATGCATGACATCTTGGTGTTCCATCAGGATGAAATTTGCCTAAGGAATTCAAATTCCATTTGCCCAAGGAATGCAAATTACAAAAGACCTCAAAGAGCCTGTGGCAGGGGGAGCTCAGGTAGGTCTGCGCGGTTGCAGTGAATTTGGGCCCATTCTCCAGGGGATGATCAGTCCTCTGCAGGCCGGGAGTTTGCTAAATCATGTTGGCAGCTGCAGCCCGAAGTAATTACCCTTGCTGTGTGTACACAGTTCCCATTAGAGCAGCGGTTTGCCTGTCTGGGCCCAAGGCTGTGTTGACACCTATAGTATAAACAGCTCTTTGCAGAGATTTTTCATCTCATTGGACTTAAAAAAAAAAAAATTAGTTCAGGACTAGAAACACTGCTCCTCATAGGGGATTTTCATTTCTTTTTCTCTCTTTCCTAGTAAGATCCAAAGCATTTTGGAAAGCAAAAAGCCTTCCTTTCTTTGGGACTCTGAGAATGGTTCTCATCAACCCTGGTGAGTGATATGATCCTGTAAAAATAGTCTCCTTCCCAAGGAAATTGTTTCAGAAAGCTTTTTAGGTTACAGGTAACTTTCAGAGTCCAAGTGTGTCTAGCTCAGGTCTGAGTGGACTTGTTGAGCTACCGAGTACTAAGCGTTCTCATGTGCTGGGTACTGGGATGTGTGCATTACACACAGTTAATGTCACATTTAAATTTCATAGCAGTCCTCTGAAGGAAACCTTTTAGGCTCATTTTATACATGAAGAAGCTCAAAGAAGTGGGGAGGCTTAAAGAAACAAAGTAGCGATACAATATTTGCAAAGGGACTCAAGAAATTCTAGAGCAGCCGATGAGACAGAAGTTTCTGCCAGGATGGAAATAATTCCCTCTCTGGGCTAACAGGGTAGGCACTGGCCCTGTGTGGTTGTTGAGCACCGAAAATGTGGCTCATGTGACCAAGGAGCTGATTGCTTAGTTTCATTTAAATTTCATTTAAATTTAAATAGCTACATGTAGCTAGTGGCTACTGTGTTAGTGCAAGTTTGATTTCAAAGACCAAAGAATACCTCCAATTCCTGCCTCTCTCTCTTCCACCTATAACCATCTTCTTTTAAAGAGGAAGGAAGGAAGAGAAGGACGGGAAGGGGAAAAGGAGAGGAGGGGAGAGAGGAGGAGAGGGGAAAGAAGGAAAGAATATGGTAATTATTTATTAAAATTTTATTAAAATCTCCCTGGCCACATTTCAGCTCCGATAACACTCAGAATTCCACCAGCCCCGGGACTCAAGCTGCGTCTCTTGCAGCCCATGGCAGGCTTCCGAGTTTCTCAAGCTTGAGTTGATTGACCTCTTTCCTTTGCTGCTAGAGAATTTGTACATTTCCAAACCAGAGGGAAAGATGGAGCTGATCTGAAAGAATGTTTAATAATTCAGATTATTCTGCTCTGCTGGCTGTAAGCAAAGGCATCCTCACAGACGGTGCTGTTGGGACTAAACAGTGGTTGTCCCTTCACGGTCTGAGCCTGTCCCCTCAGTCTCCTCGACTCTGATGTCCGGCTTCCTTTCCTGTTGATGGTACTGGCCACCGGGTGACAGCTGTCAGAGCCCATGGGATCCCCAGTGATAGGGGTTCCTGATCCAGGTTTGATAACAATGAGATGTGTGAGTGCAAAAGTCAGTAGTAACAACTCCAAGACAAGGATCTTCAGCAAACGTTCCTAGCATTTTGCCTCAAAGGGCTATTTCTTAACATGCTTTATCCTTCTCCAAAGTTGTCAAAGATCTGTTATATTAAACAGTATAAGTTCTTAAAATAATCTATTTCTTTTCTTATTCTCAGTAAAGATGTGTTTTATTTATAACTGGCGATCAAAGCCAAAAGCCTCTTAGAAGTGTGAAATAACTGATGATTCGTGATCTGAGCGTGTTCTGAAGGAAGAGCAGTTTACGAAGATTTTTAAACCTAAAGACCATGGTCTAAGGCCAGCCACTCCTCCCATGGGAGTTCAGTGAAGTTTCCTCACCCTACTCGAGCAAGCACTTAGCACAGGAGATAATTAATCAAGGAAATGGGGAATTTAATGTCACACTCCAGGGAAGCTAGTTTTCCTGACTTCTAGGGCTGGCTGATATGTATTTTTTCCAATAACAAAGATAAGCCAAGCTTTATTTTGAAGTTCACACAGTCTGTAAAGATTACTAAAGCAAAGGAAATCTGAACCCCCAGGACGCTGTGAAATGTTGCAACATCTCAAAGAGATAGAGAATATTTTATTCCAAGACCCAGAACACTGAAAATGGAATGTGTTTTTCTGCCACTTGCTGCAAAGAAAAGAAGATGCTAAATTTCCAGAAGCAAAATGATTTAGCTGGGAAGGAAGACTAACGGTATAGCTGTTGCTTTCTTGGCTTGTTGGTTTGCTTTTAACCAACCTAATGCCACCAACATTCCTGAGTCAGATCGATCTCTGCCTCAGTGCCACCAGTGGGCATCTCCCATTGGGCCTTCGACCCTGAGACATCCAACAGGACCGTCCATGAACTCCCCTTTTGAATGACTTCAGTGGAGAGTTCAGCCTCACATCCAGGGACCAGGGGCCATTTTTCGTGATTTTTGCTTTTTCATGACACAGCAGACCTAACAGAATAAGAAAGCCGTTTTGAAGACTAAGTCCATTTATTTGCTGTCGTCCACGTTCTAATTTTCTCTGATCCTAAACCGACTTAATCCCAAGAAAAGTACAAATGAAGATAAAATCAGGGACTATGAGGGCCAGCGCCTCCAAATAAGACAAAAGCCTCCTTTAAGCAACAAGAGAAGAAAGAAGCAGTATGAGAAGGAAGCAAACAAAAGGAGGACCAAGGCAGTGTTTCTAAAGATTGAAATACACTCACTAAAATCCTGAAGTCGGGCTCCGCCCCTCCTGCGTCTGCCTCTGGGTTCGGGAGACCCGACCCCCAAAGAGCCAGACTCTTTCATGTTGACTGATGCAATGCCATCTCTTACTTCACTTTCTACCCTAACTTCATGGCCTCTTCCTCTTCTTGCCCTCTTGTCATGTGGATCTGCTCCCCTCTGGCCATATTTCTTCCTTGTCTCTCCTGTGACTTCTCTCTCTCCATCCGGCAAACCAGCCCGACTCCAGGGCCCTCCCCGGCCTCCCAAGCTGGCTATCCCTCTGTCTCCCTCAGTCCTTTCCTTCTTCTCCATTTCTGTCATTTCTTACATCTGCATGTGCCTCCTCTTCCCACCCCACACCCAAAAAACACAAAAACCAAAAGAAAACCTATAAAAACAACTTTTTTAGTTAATTTCTTAGGATCCCATTTAATGTACAAAGCAGAAAGGTCACGTTGTGTTTTTCTCGCTTCTGTCAACAGACAGATGCTCAGCCCATCTTGGCTAGGGAGGCTCGGGATCTTGAGCGTCTGCCCACTTTGGCCAAGGAGCACCATCCTAATTGTTCTAGAGGGAATATTATAGGAGGTAGGAAGGCATTCAGGAAAGAGCTAATAGTCCCTCAGCAAGTCGGGCTAGTAAAGGAGACAACAGTCAGGGTAAGCAGACTGGGAAAATTTTCTCAAGTTCAGGAGCACGTAGGCTGGGTTTGAAGTAACCAAGGGCGGTAAATATATACGTTTGAAGACAAAGGAAGTTCACCAACAGAGAGGGGAGGGGTGGACATCAAAGTTCCTATGTGGAGGGGAAAACATGGCCTAGGTGGGGGAAGGGTGGCCTTCAAAATGAAGGGAACATGCCTTCCTCTGGAGCGGCAAGGAAGGACGGGCTAACAAAGCATCTTGGTGAGTCAGAGGCCCGGGGCCGCACAGGCAGAGAAAGTTGAACTGCACGGGGCTTGTGAGATGGCTGAAGCCACATGTCTGATCTTCCTAAAGAGGTAGAGGGGCTGTGATTGCCCAGAGCCTTTCGACCTCAGTGACACATGGGCTAAGGCTGGCGTCCGGGGAAGAGTCACCTGGGAGGGGCTTACGTGTTTCTCCCCAGTAAAAGAGCCGATGCGCCCCTCCGAGTCAGCCCTTTCTCTGAGTTTACATCTGGCGAGGGACCCTGACTCTCAGTCACCTCTGGCTCCCCTGGGCGGGGCCAGCCTTCACTCTCCTTTCTACCTTCTGCGTCATGGTTCCCCAGAGCTGGGAGTAGCCCTGGGTTTGCATGAGGAATTGTTCACTTAAGCTGTCCGATTCTGGGTTTTCGGCGTATTATGCTATTTAATATCCTATTTTATCCTCACCGCAAACCTGTGAGGTTGGGAGACATTACGATCCCATTTTGCAGATGAGGAAAAAGAGCACTGCTGGTGAAGTTGTTGGGAGTTTCCTGCAGAGAAATCCCATAAAGCATTTCGAACAGAACGTGAGCCGCTGGTCTTTATTATTATTCTAGAGCTCATATTGTGTCCCAGGTAGGAGCACAGACTCTGGATGGATTCTCAGAGGCCAAACCACCATTTATACTAACAGTGTGATCTCAGGGAACTGGTTTATTAACCTCATATATTTAAGATGGAAACAATCATAATAAAGATATTAAATAAAATAATAAAGATATTACAACAAATGATCAGAAGCACTATGTATTTTTTTAAATTTTATTTACTTGACAGAGAGATAGAGAGCACAAGTAAGCAGAGCAGCAGGCAGAAGGAGAGAGAGAAGCAGGCTCTGTGCTGAGCAGGGAGCTGATGCCCGGCTTGATCCCAGGACCCTGGAATCGTGACTTCCGCCGAACGCAGCTGCTTAACCCACTGAGCCACCCAGGTGCCCTTCAGAAGCACTATGTATTCTTACTTCTGAATGTTTCTTATTCTTTCTTCTTGTAAACACCTGCTAAAATAAACCATACATACTCATAAGATTAATATTTTTTTAAGATTCATTTATTATAGAGAGAGCGAGAGCGGGCGGAGGGGCAGAGGGAGAGAATCTCAAGCAGACCCCCCGCAGAGCCCAGAGCCTGACTCCAGACTCCATCTCATGACCCATGAGGTCACGACCTCAGCTGAAACCAAGAGTGGGACGCTTAACCGACTGAGCCACCCGGGTGCCCCTCATAAGAGTAAGGGCATCTGGCTGGGAGAGGAGGTGGGGAGGGCTCTGCGTGGCTGGGGCGGGGCTCGTGTGCCAAAGGTTTGGCAAGAGAGGGACCTGGAGAAGCAGGCACCTGTGAGATTGAGAAGAGCCTGCTGTTCTCAAGAATTTGTGTGTCACCCTACAGGCACCGGGAAGCTTTAGAAAGCTTTGAAGGAGAGGAGTAATGCAGTTTTGTAAAGAGAAGTCAGCAGGCCGTGTGGAGGGAGCGGGGCAGCGTGAAGAGATGAGCCACGGAGTCCCTTGCAGCAACACCCCTAGAAGACCATGAGCCCCAAAACCGAGAGGGGGCCGCGGGGACAAAGCAGGAGGAGGCCGAATGAGCAGGATTTAGGGACAGCCTCTTTGGGGTAAGGGGGAGGAGATTGGTGATTGGCGATAAGGCCCCAACATGCACCAATAAGTGCAGCCCTGTGGAAGGTGATGCTCCCCCTTCAAGCTAAGCGGTTCTGGCGGGAGCAGAAATAGATTTGAGATGAGGATGGGAAAGTCCGGGGAGCCTGGGGCACCTGGCAATTCCGCTGGGCATCTAAGTGCCCCAGGGGATGGAAATCTGGCAGTAGGGTTCCAGAAAGAAGACTGCCCTCAGGCATGCATTTGAAAGGGTAAAGGGGGCAGCTGAAACCAGGAAGGACAGGGAGGTGGTCTGGCTTCAGGAAGAGCAGAGAAGCCCCCCCACCCCACCCCGCCACGCTGTCTGGGCCCTGGGGTGCCGGCCACTTGCCTACAGGTCACCATATAAAAGATTCCAGGGCCGCGGGAGAGGGAGATGAGCTCCTTGTGTCAGGAGATGATAATTATCTCCTGATAATTATCAGGAACCTAAGGGTTTTTGTTTGGTTTTCTTTTTCCTTAACTTGACATTTTAGGCACCCGAATACCCTAGTTTATTGGAGACAAAGAATTTTGTTCATGAATCTGTCCGTAATGGGCTGGAGGCTTCATGGCGAAGTGGAATGGAAAAAAGAGTGACCTGCGTCAACCAAAAAACTTAAATAAAGTAAGTGTGCACATTAGTTTAGAAAGTCAGAAATTTGCCTAGACTCTGATATGCAGACACAGTCCCTGATTCACAAAGTTTGTATGTACCAGTTACAACCTTAATATATACATTTAAAGATTTTTTTATTTATTTGAGAGAGAGAGCATAAGCAGGGTGAGCAGCAGGTGGAGGGGGGGAAGGAGAAGAGGGCTTCCCACTGAGCAGAGAGCCCGATGTGGGGCTCGATCCCAGGACCCTGATATCATGACCTGAGCCAAAGGCAGATGCTTAAACGACTAAGCCACCCCTACTTTAATAGCTTTAAAAAACAAAACAGAAAGGACCCGAAAAAAAGACTGATGCCAATCATATCTTAGCACAATAAACCTGCACAAATTGATTAAAACACTTTGCTGATTTATAAGGAATTACATCCTCCCCTGTACGGTGGGTATGGTGTCATTTGCTAACCTGTGATCGTCAGAAGCTTCCACTGGTGGTAAAAGGTAGTTTTGAGAAATTATGAGAAAGCTAATTAATTAGGTTTGCTTAATGCACTTCCATTGACCAGACACCAGTTTTCAAAATGTGAAATCGCTGGAGGTTGAAACATAAACAAAACAAAATAAAACCCATATCCTGGCTGGCTAGTTGCTAGAAAAGCCCCAGCACAGCGCTGCCCTTACCCACTGTCCTCATCACTGATGGGGCACCACCCGGCAGTGCCACAGGTGTTCCCCCAGGTGACCGAAGGGTCCTACCTACTCACATTTCCAAACACTTCTGTGAAACGGCTGAGTGGAAAATTTTAACCTGCCTCGCTCGCGTTAATTCATGGTTCGAGAGACTCTAAGAAGGCCCCCAGGGTGGGTAAAGCGTCCTTCCTCTGGGTTCTGTTTTGCCACAGTATTTTGCCATCGTCTGGACTTGTGCTTTGTTTTGTTTTGATTTGTTTGGGTTTTGGTCTAGGTCTGCTACGACCAGACGGCAGCCCCGTCAGGGGCAAACATCCCTTACTTCCTTCCCTCTCCTCAACACCTAGCCCAGTGCCTGCCATCTGCCCACAGC
>CM053604.1:155211987-155241167 GCA_028646535.1 Procyon lotor
TATTTTCTACTAGAAAAAGCTCTTGTTCCAGCTCCAGCTCAGGAAAATGGAGGGCTGGGGAGGCTGCCTCATGGTTTGTATCTGTTGGATAAGGAACTTCTTCCTCCAGATCATGCCTGCGGCGGCCCAGCCAACATTTCCAAGCACCTACTACTATACGCAAGGTTCTAGGGCGACACAACCAAGAGGAGATGCGGGTCTTGCTGACTTGGAGCCTCCATCTGACAGAGGGAACAGAAATTTAATAATTCATAAGCGTGTATCTTGGGGACTCTGGGATTGCCTCCTTAATGCCAGATACAGAGAGTGGAGAGGAAACTGGATGGTGGGTATCTTTCTTGTCCTTGTTATCAGTCTGGACTGTGACACCATCAGTCTAAACCAGCATTTGTCCTCTGAGTCAGGACTAATGGGTCCTGGAGGAAATTTTAATTAGGACGAGGATGGACAGACACATTTGCATTGGATGCTGAATCTTTTCTTTTTTTCCAGAGAATGGCCACCTAAATGCTCACAAGGTATGTTTCTCCTCCTTTGCATTAAGGTCTCAGCTATCTAGGGTTTTACCAGAGTTGTTTGTAACGGCATTCCATCTCTGGGCTTCAAATTACTTTGACAGTTTTCCTTGGGACTCTGTTTTACGTGCGGGCTGGTGGGTGTGATTGTATCTGAGCTAACTTTTCCAGTCATGTACCTACTCACCTACTCAAGCACCTCTCCTTTAAAAAATAACATGCAATAAAATCTGAAGATACTTTTTTCACTCGGCACGAACAGCTCACAAACAGAAATCGAGACTTAAGCAAAATCTTTGAACTGTCAGACATCAGTCGGTAATGGACAGGAAACTTATTATATGTAACTTAATCGCCAGCCTCTGTTTTCAATCCTCACATTTCTCTTCCCAAAGAAAGGGCCTCTTCTCACACTCTCTTATCTTTGCCTAAAGCCTCACCTCTGGAAAAAGCTATGAGGAGCCATGAAGAGACTTAATTTGGTTGCAACAAACTGGGAGAAAAAGTAAAAAGATGTAAATGAGGTTGACCTGCTGAGGTTTTATGTGTAGACTCTGAGTTGAGACTCATACATTTTTAGTCCTTCCAAATGTCACTTGCCAGGACCACGAGAGGGGCCTCATCTTGGTTCAAAGATGCGATTCCAAAAGGGGATTCTCCACCCCAGTCCACGAGGAGACTGTGGGATTCCACCAAGCCCGGAGGAGACCCTTGTACTTGACAAATCCCTTCACATTAATCCCTGACATGAAAGGGCTTACGTCTGATCATATTTTTAGCATTATCTCTAGCACCTGCTTGGTCTCAGGTGCACAGAGCGGCTTAGAAACCTGCGGTGACTTCTGACAGAGGGTAGGAGCTGGGGGGGGAGAGGGAGGAGAGGCTTTCAATGTAGAGATGCCCAGTTCAGCGACTCGCTGTGTGATCTCCCTCATGCCTCATGTGAAACCCACTTCATGAGATCGAAGGCCAGGTAGATTGTTAGCTCTTCGGGCAGCTAGGAGGCATTCTGACCCCGTGAGGGCTTGGCAGCCCCAACTGCTGGGCTTGGGAATGACGTCGGTTTAGGGAAAGACTGAGCTGATAGTGCTGAGTGTATGTGCTTATGGGGCAGAGGTGAGCAGAATTCCTCTGTCCCCCATCACACAGCCTGTTACTTAATGTTCCACTCCTGGCTACACTTTGATACCACCAAGCACTGGTAGTTGGCTGTATTAGCACCTGACTGGTGGAAAATCTCAGTGGGAGCAGGATTCTAGGACTCCAGTCCTTAGTCAATCTGAGCCTGTCTCCACGTCAAGAAATAGGAAGAAGAAATATGTCTCCTAGATGAAGGGTCAGGGAAGGCCTAAAGGGACTTCAGGTATACTGGTCTCCATGAGGGGCTTTAGAGAAATGTGCTTTTTTTTTTTTTTTGGTCCATAGAAATGCAAGCATTGCTGGAATTTTTTCACAGGGTGGCGGCCTTTGAAAATCTTCCAGGATGAAATCACTTCTAGCCCTCCCCGCAGAATAAAGCTGTGACTTGTTCGTGGCTAGGGTGGACCCCAAACTGTTTCCTGAGAAAAGTTCCTGGCTCTGCCTGCTGGCCCTCTACACCCCACAACGGTCTAAAATTTCTAGTCTACGGATGGCCCCTCAGTTAACAACAAACGACGGTCTCTTTCAGCGCTGAACGGATGCCTTCCAACCCTGAGCCAGAGGCTGGACGAGAACGTCCCCTGTGAAGGGCTATTTCAAAATCATTCAGTGCATCATTCCTCTTGGTACTGTAGGTTTTTTCTTTCGGGTACAGCCAGACGTGGGGAAAGTAAATAGTCAGACATTTAATATGCAAGTTCCAAAGAAAACACAGAGTTGCGTTTCCATCATGGTAGGAAGCAGTTAAGCATTTGGTTTGGATCGGCTTGAGTTTGTGGAGCAGGGGCCCCTGTCCCTCCTGGTTCCACTCTGAGCGCCTCCCATCAGGAAACCATTTGACTCCTAAGGACTGCAGAAAGCCCTCTGTCCCCGGAGTTTGCTCTCAGAACTGACTTTACCTCCCCCAACCCGAGTTTTTTTGAGACAAGAATCTGAGAATCAAATTTGAAACTCAACGTAACAAGCCCATGCCCCCTTGTGTCGCACAACTTCTCAGACCCCCCCACCCACCTGCCCCGCTAGTCTCCCTCATCCTCCCGTTAGCGCTTTGGTTGTGAGCTGTCTCAAGCCCAAGTCATAACAAGCAAACAAGCGTGGAAAATCATCTGTTGCAGAGGCTGCTTGTGCAAGTATATACATATCCAAGTCCATGTATCCAAGTATGTGGATAGAGATAGAGATAGAGATAGAGATAGAGATAATCTCCAAGATAAACCGACCAGGCTTCATTTTAGGTCTTCTCTCCTCTCCCCGGCTTTACCGCTTCAGTTTCAATACACTGACCAAGTAAGAGGGTTACTAACTAAACTGGACACCCGGTACAGACCCATGCACATTAGAAGATACTGGAAAAAAACGTTTGTTGAATGAAAACCAGAAGATCTGTGATGAGAAGAAACGGAAGCTTTGCCTGACGGTTTAGAAATCCTTTCCTCCTTCAATTGCATAGCTGCCAGTTTCCTGACCTCATAACCCATTTCATTTTGCTCTTATGAGCACCCTCTAGTTTGGACATCATGAGGGTGGTGTCCCTTTGTGCCCATTTCACGATCTTTGGGGGAAGAGCTAAGAACACTGAATAGCAGGGGCTGGCACCCTTCTTTTATAAAGGGTCACCCGATAAATATTGTGGATTTTGCAGTCCACCTTGTCTCTGCTGCAAGTATGGGACATCTTCATTATTCTTGGATTCCATAGTTATGATTTGCCCATTGACAAAACGTTATTTATAACCCCAAAGCAATACTTGCGGTGCCTTTGCAATCATTCGTGGATGTGTGCAGAGCAGCGAAAACCATGAGTCGCCTGACAACTATGTTCCCAGATGTGAGGCTGGACGAGGCGAAATTCTATCTTCTCATTTCAGCTCTCACGCTGAACATAAATGTCCTTTTCATGGTCCATTTCGTGTCATTTTGTGTGTGTGTGTGGTGAGTGATTTGGGTGTTTAAAACAGCACCCAAGCATAGTGCTGCAGCGCACAAGATGGCTGAGACGTGACTTTAAAGGGGACAAATGCGTGTGTTAGAGAAGTTTGTCCAAGAGAAAGTTGACCATGAATTCAAGGTTAGTGATTAAACAGTGAAAATTAAATTTTTTTTTTAAAGATTTTATTTATTTGACAGAGAGAAACACAGCAAGAGAGGGAACACAAGCAGAGGGAATGGTAGCGGGAGAAGCAGGCTTCCCGCCGAGCAGAGAGCCTGATGCGGGGCTCGATCCCAGGACCCTGGGATCATGACCTGGGCTGAAGGCAGACGCTTAACGACTGAGCCACCTAGGCGCCCCGAAAATTAAATTTCTTTAAACATAAATGCACATAAAATAAGGTTATGTATTCATCTGTTGACAAAAATGTGACCAGAGGCTGGCATGTAAACCTACTTCTGTATTTCCCTCAGCAGCAATGGTTCAGTACTCGCCAATTCAGTATTCCTGGTGACTTTATTGAACATGATTATGGTGAATAATAATTGATTTTATTCAAGTCAGAATTAGTAACATGAAAGCAGGCAGAGACACAATGAGCACAGGTATGTTCTAATAAAACTTTATGCCCATGGAAACTTGAATTTCATAAATTTTTATGTCACGAAATGTTCTTTAAGAAAATATTTTCCCTTGGGGCGCCTGGGTGGCTCAGTGGGTTAAAGCCTCTGCCTTCGGCTCAGGTCATGATCTCAGGGTCCTGGGATCGAGCCCCGCATCGGGCTCTCTGCTCAGCAGGGAGCCTGCTTCCTCTTCTCTCTCTGCCTGCCTCTCTGACTACTTGTGATCTCTCTCCTCTCTATCAAATAAATAAATAAAATCTTTAAAAAAAAAAAGAAAATATTTTCCCCCCCAGGGTGCCTGGGTGGCTTAGTTGGTTAAGTGTCTGCCTCAGCTCAGGTCTTGATCCCAGGGTCCTGGGATGGAGCCCCGCAGTGTTGAGATCCCTGCTTCTCCCTCTCCCTCTGCCCCTCCCCCCTGCTCATGTGTGCTCATGCTCGCTCGCTCTCTCTCAAATAAATAAAATCTTTAAAGAAATTCCCCCCAACCACTAAAATATATAAAAACCAGTCTTAACTTCCTGGTTCTAGATTTTTTCCCCCAGGGCCAGTTTGCCAATTCTTGCTGTGTGACTTTACTTGCTGTGAATCCCACTGCTTTGGAGTCAGATCCTGGTAGATTCGAGAGATCCACACTCTCATTCCCCTGGAAATCTCAGCCAGCCCAGCACTGTCACTCTGATCAGACCTAAGAACCTTCCTGACGTCTAGGGCTTTGAAATAGGAGACACCATTGAAGTTGGAGCTCAGATAGCTGGGTTTGAAAGCCAGTTGTATTATTTCCTAGCTGTTTCATTTGAGGCAACTTTTCTGGGGTTTCTCACATAAGAAAGAATCATGGCGCTCTCCTTGGAAGGTAGTGCAGGTTAGGACACAGTGAGAAGGGGCTCTGCCCCTGGGATTCCTATACCACCCTCACCATTCCCACCCCAAACTGGTCCGCAGCTGGACCTCTCCCCTCGGGGTTCTTTGAACATCAACCCAAGCCTCAAAGGAAGCAAGCAGGTGCCAACAAATCTCATTCCTTTCTACCCTCCTGACTATTTTCGGAGGTCAGGGACACAATGCAACCCTCCCAATAAACTGAGTGAGAAGGTATTTCCCTGAGAACTTGTAGCCCTCATTTCTGTGGCCTCACAACATACTGTTTGAAGCACAGGGGAGGTCCCCCCAGATTGCCCCCTGCCCCTTGTTTAGACTAATGTCAGTCAGATAATTTTCAGGCATAAGCAAAAACCTGCTGCTGAGAAACCTCTCGAATGTCACTGCTTACAAAAGAGGGAAGAAAACAGAAAACTCTGTTTATTTTCCTGACCTAAAAGATAACATCGCTTTGCCCTTTCATTTTGTTTAAGGTCAGATCAGGAGCATTCTTTGAAAGCGGCTCCAGAAGGAGTTTCATATCTATATATTCTTTAGCGATTTATGTTTTTAGTAATAATTATTATTAGTATTAAAGGAAACAATGTTAATTTTGTCATCCGTAAAATGGAAGTAATGATTTGGATCCCAGTCTATCATTTAAAGTGATCGGTAAACTATACGGTAATGATGTTATTGTTATTGATTCTAAAGTGGCCTTTTTGTGGGTTTTATAAACAGTGGGTGACAAAATGAAGTCAGCACTGAGATCCCAAGGACCTCATGGCGCTTTGCAGACACAGTCCTAGAAAAGCAACATTCATGACACCACCGCCCCAGACCTTAGAGCTGGAGGGGCCTCAGAGTCTCGCCAGTCCCTAATAATGAGAAAGCTGGGCCCAGACAGCGCCGGTGACCTTCCGCGTCCCGGCTGCAGAAAGGAGATGGAATCCCGCACCTGGCTGCGCGCGCGTCTGCGGCGGCCGCTTCCCCGACTCGGCGGGGCGCGGAGGGCGCGGGAGGCGAGGCCCCGCCCCCAAGTCCCCGCCCACCCCCCCGGGCGCCCGGCGGCCGAGCGGGCGGACGGGGGCGCCGGCGGGGCGGCGAGGGGCGCGGCGAGCGCGCAGTCACGTAGCCGCCAGCTCGCTCTGCGCCACGTAGCGCGCGCCTCGCGGAGGTCAGCGCCGCTGGAGGTAGGCATGACACCGGAAAGGGAAGCTCCTCCTCTCCTTACCGGAGTTGTGTCTTTCTGGAAACTGGCAGAAAGTGGGAATCTGACACCTTGGAACGTGTCAGACATTTCGAGAAGTGTCACAGTGCGAGAGATAGCAGGGGCTCGGAGAGCACGCGTTTCCCTTGTTTTGCGCGGAAGGAAACAGATTTGGCCCAAACCGACGGGCTGGGATGCCTCCCTTCCCTTTACCTGCACCCCTCCCTGCGCCTCCCTGCCCTTGACCCGCACCCCTCCGCCCTGGTTCTGTGCCCTGGCCTCGCACACCCCTGCAGTTGCCCTATTTTTATCTGGTGCTGTAAGACTTTAAACAATGCACTGCAGACGCCAGGGTCCCGAGAGCTAACCCCACCTCTGGCCCCGAGTGAGGGTGTGCCTTCGGCCATTGCTTCATCTCTTGGGAAGCTGAGATTGAAACCCGAGCTAATCACAGGTGTGCCGCGGGGAAGCGTGACTTGCTATCTCGAGGAAGCGTGACTCGTAATCTCGGGAAGGGCCGAGCTGCGGTCGGCCGCCGCTCACCGCGGGGCCTTGATAAGGTCTGAGCCCTACCCGGAAGCCCAAGGTTGGTTTCCATTCCACGATGCTGCTGAAGCTGATCTCTACTGTAGAAAACCTACACATTTTTCACAGGCGGCGTTGGTGGCCTTGCCCACCCGCCAGGGTTGGAGAGAGGAGGTGATTGACTCAAACCTTGTGATTGATTCTCAGCGGCAGCCGCTTGCTTTGCCAACAGAGGTGGTTTTCAAAATTCTGGCCACGGAATACAGCCTTCAAAGGAAGGACTGATCAGAAAAACTGTGTTTGAAACAGGGATGGGGAAGGCGGAGGCTAGACCACACCTTGCCATCCTGCTGCCCTCCATCAGGTGGCCTGGCTGGCACGTGTCAAGCCCGTGGGCTCTTAAGGGGACGGTTCAAATATCACCGACTTACTGGTTCAACTTAAGGAACTTTAGCGTGCCTTCCTCCAAACCTTTTCCTCTCTGCCCTCAACCATTTCCCACCTCCACCCCCATCCCACCGTCCAGACACACCTGGGCATGGTGTCCCTGTCACTTATCCAGTCCCACCCACTCCTGGGTTCCCTACTCAAATGTTACTTCCTCTCCCATGCCTTCCTCCATGCTTTCTCTAGAACTTTGTTGAGAAACACATCACCCCACGACTTTTTGGGGGCTTACAAAAACAGTAATCGCTTAGTATGTCTCTTGGTTCTGGCTTGGGCTCCCTCATGAGGCCTCAGTCAACAAGCTGGCCAGGGCTGGGGTCTCCCCTGGGATTGGAGAGGGATCCACATCTAAGGAGACTTGTTCACATGGCTAGTAAGGTAGCGCTGGCTCTTGGTGGGAGGTCCCAGTTCTTCTTCATGCGTGTTACTTGAATATCCACATGGCCCAGGACCTGGCTTCCTCCCGGTAATCCAAGGGAGCAAGAAAGAAGCTGCCATGCTTTTTCTAATCTAGCCTCTGAGTTCAGTGTTCTCTCCACTGTTCTCTCTTGGTCACTCAGAAAGCCCTGATCCACTGGGAGAGAAGTCTACACAGGGGTGTGAATAACAGGAAGTAGGCATCATTGGGGGGATGTCTCAGAAGTGGGCTGTCTCAGAGGTGGGCTACCCCATTAAGTTATCCCCTTTCTTAGTGTAAATAACTCCGACTCTTCTGTCCACACTCAGCTCATGGACATATAGCCACTTCCTTTAAGAAGACTTCCTCCTTGGTGAATTTCCTGCTCCCGTGGGACCTGGGCCATATCTCCATTTCTTCCTGTCCTAAACTGCCCTGAAATTGTTGATTTACTTCTCTCTTGCCTGGTTTTTGGGTTCCCTGAGGGATAAGAGAATGTCTAAGACAGTGTGAAACCATAGTGTCTAGAACAATGGCGCACAGCAGTCTCAGTATAATTTATATATGGAGTAAGTGAATGGATAAATAACATTTCCTTTTCCCAACTAGAAATATTTTGTACAGCACTTAATTTCTATCACACTCCCAATCTCTGCTGATTGGTTTTCATATTTCAGCATTCACAGTACATTTCCCACCCGCCTCACCCATGACGAGCTCTGTTCTCTTTTGATCCTGAAGCTTTATTCTGAGGAAATAATTTTACGTTTGGTAAAGATGTAACTACGGTGACCTTCCTTGCAGTTTGCTTATGATGTTTAGCTTTGTAGAAAACCGAATTTCCCAAAAAGAGCGATTTGAGTAAATAAGGTATGTCATAAAAAGTAGACTCTTGTGTAGCCACAAAAAATTTTTGTTGTTATGAAAAGATGTTCACTTGATATTATTAAATGACATAAAACAAAGTTGTAAATATTTAAATTTAAAATTTTTAACTGTGATAAAATAGCCATCACATGCAACTGATCATTCTAGCCATTTTTTCCATTAGCGATAATCGCGTCTCAGATAAACCTCATTGGCTACATTACTGCCACTGCGCAAAGTTCATTCTAGCCATTTTTTAAGCGTACAGTTCAGTAGCACCTAATACATTCACACTGTCATGCAGCCAATGTCCAGAACTCCTCATCTTACAAAACTGAAAGCAACAGTCAACAAAACATGAAGCAATACACCCCCTCCCCATTTTCGTTCCCTTCCTCCAGCCCCTGGCAACCACCATCCGACTTTCTGTCTCTATGAATGCGACTACGCTGGTACTTCTCAAGGGAAATCACACAGTATTTGTATTTTTGTGCCTGCTTATTTCACTCAGCATACTATCCTCAAGGTTCACCCATGGGATAGCCTATGTCTAATTTCCTTCCTTTGTAAGGCTGAATGCTGTTTCATTGTATGCATGTGCCACATTTTGCTTATCCATTCATCCATCAGGAGGTACTTGGGTTGCTCCTACCTTTTGGGTGTTGTGAATAATACCGTTATGAGCATAGTTATGCCAATATCTGTCCAAGACCCTGCTTGGAGTTCTTTTAGAAATATACCCAGGAATAGAATTACTAGGTAATATGGTAATTTTGTTCTTAACTTTTTGCCATACTGTTCCCAGTAGAGACTGTACTGTTTTCCATTTCCACCTACGGTGCACAAGGATTCCAACTTCTGTACATTCTTACTAAACCTTATTGTTTTCTGGGCACACATGCACGTGCGTGTGTGCGTGTGCATGTGCGTGTGCGTGTGTGTGTGTGTGTGTTTTCACAGTAGCCAACCTAACAGGTGAGGTGGTATCTCATGGCAGTTTTGATTCACATTTCCCTAATGATTTGTGATGTTGAGCACTGTAGGAGTTCTTTATATAGTCTGGATATTAATCCTATATATATATATATATGTGTGTGTGTGTGTGTGATTTGCAAATATTTTATCCCATTCTGTGGCTGCCATTTCATTCTGTTGATGGCATGGAAATCATTTTTTATTTTTTTTATTTTATTTTTAAAAAAATATTTTATTTATTTATTTGACAGAGAGAGAGAGAGTGAAAGAGGGGGCACAAGCAGGGAAAGTGGGAGAGGGAGAAGCAGGCTTCTCACTGAGCAGGGAGCCTGATGTGGGGCTTGATCCCAGGACTCTGGGTTCATAACCTGAGCCAAAGGCAGTTGCTTAATGACTGAGCCACCCAGGTGCCCCTGGAAAACATTTTTTAAAGAGAAATGTTTATGTAAACATACATGCAATCGGGAAAAAACTGGAAAAACCTGCTAGAAAGTTAGGGATATGGACTATGGAATTAAAAGTGATTTTAATTTTCTTATGTGTATTATTAACAATTTTTGGCATAAACATTTTACTTTCACAGAAAATCTTAAATAGCACCTTGATTCTAATAAAGCATAGATCATTGAAGATTCAATCAAGAAGCTCTGAAATTAAGAAAATATTTAGATTGTCAGCATCCTCCCAATGGGCTTCTGAGTCAAGGAGTGACAAGTGGTTTTCCTGAGTTTCATTTTTCTCTTCTTTAAAATGCAAGATTTTTTCCAATACTAGAATTCGTTATTCCGAAGAATTTATACACATACCCTATCTATAACTGACTATCCTTAGGAAAGTTTCCCCAACACCCTCTCTGCTTCAAAAGGCACTTGTTCCTAGTTCTGTCAGGCCCGTCACCCCACAGTGTGCCTGGTTCCCCGCTGAGGTGGGGAATGTCCTCAAAATGCAGCGCTTACCCCTCTGGGCAATACCCACGAGCACAGTGCTTGGCATCCTTGTTGAATAATGTTGCCAGATCCAAAAAGCACATTCCTATTCCTCAAATTCCCACGAGCATTTGACTCAAGAAGCTCAGCTGACCATTTCTTCCTCTTGCACCATCTCCTGTCTGCCTTTTTGTGACACCACACTGTCTCGCTTTTCCTCCTCGGTCTCTAGCTACTCGTTTTCAGTCTCCTTTGCAAAGTCCGCTTTATTCTCCAGCTAAGCTCTAAGATCAGAGTTCTTCAGGGCTCAGTCCCTGCTCCTCGTTTGCTCTCCTTCCACAGCCTCATCTGTTGCCATGATTTTAATTCCTGCCTATGTACCAGGGATTTGTGACTAGCCCATACATCTCTGTAGAGGTCCAGACTTGTGTATCCGAATGCCTTGTGCTGTGTGTGTTTTGTTTGTCCTTCCAGATCCACTCTGTACTCCTCGTGACCCTCCTCTCTGCCCTGGAACTTTGACCTTTGTCAGCTGCATCAGCAGACTCTCTGACTTCCAGCTGGGCTTAGCCAATAGAAGTTTCCAGCAGAAAATTGAAAGGTAGGAGGAGAATGAAGTCAATAAGTGTATTGCCCTATCTCCCTTTTTGTGGTTCACCTCAGGCTGGCCCCCTCTCTCTCCTGAAGGACACAGGTCCCATCAGAAGGCCCTCTCCCTCTGCCTCTAGCCCCTCAGGCCCGTCTCTCAACCAGTTACTGCCCCTTTCCCTTGCTTCCTCAGGCCTAGGCATGGTCATGCCTCCCCACCATTTGAGCTTCAGGGCACTACCCCGTCTCTTTGCTTTCCCTAAACTCTGCCCACACCTTTATTAGAGTCTTTGTATCAAGCTCTCCTCCCTTTGCCTTGGTTTCCTGCCAGGACCCTAGCTCCTACACACCTACTCTACATCTCCCCTTGGAATTCTCACAGTCATCACAAACATGACATGCCCACAATGTAACTTTTGATTTTCCTCCACACCTCTCCTTCTCCCTACTTTCTGCTGTCTGTGAACCTTAGCACCAGCAGGCCAGGCTCACAAGACAGACACCGTAGGAGTCGATGCGATTTATTTCTCCATCTCCCTCAGCCCCACTGTCCTCCGTCTTACCCATCACTATGTCTGGAAAATCAGCCTCACAGGCTGGCTGCTCCTGACTTGAGTTCTTAGCTTATGTATTCTTTTCTGGAAAAAAATCTTCCTCTTCACAACCAGTTAAGGGCGCTTCATCCTTTTATTCTCTCTCCATGTGTCAATTAGTTTGCTTCTTAGTATCTTAATATCTTAATTCTTAATATCACTTAATTCTTAATATCACTTAATATCACTTAATATCACTTAATTCTTAATATCACTTCCTAATATCACTCAAGAAGTGATTATCTAGTTCACTTGAGACTTATATCCCTTTGGTAGAATAGGATGACTGTGAGCTGTGAAGAATAATGAATATAACTCTGCAGGTCACCCAGCATGGAGACCAGTGTTTCCTGAGGCTGATCAAATATGACATAGTTAATCTCTGAGGTTCCAGACCTACGTCCGTGCTAACCTTGTCAAGGTTCAGTTCCCCCACAAAGCCTTGTGGAAAATGAACCATTGGCTCTATCCATCTTGTCTGCATTGGCAGAAATAAATTACATGACATCTAAGGTTCCGTAAGAGCCCAGTTCTACTGGCTCCAAGTCCAAGGATTTATCCTTGACTGTACAGTTGTTTCAAATAAACTCCACATACAAAAACAACTTTCAAAAGATGTGACCTAGATGCCTAAAATGCTAGATTCATGATTTAGTTACTTGGCCCAGTCAGTGCACTACAAGTTCACAAAACAAAACAAACAAACAAAAATCTAAATGAAACAACACATCTGAATCAAATTGCCTACGTCATGTCAAAGTCCTCATATGCATAGAGTCAGATGGAAAACAGAGATAGATCTACGTGTTACCCAAACTGAACTGAAATATTTGCCTCTTTGCTTCTCATGGAACATTGGCTCATTGGCTG
The DNA here is from genome assembly GCA_028646535.1 of Procyon lotor. NCBI lineage: Eukaryota > Metazoa > Chordata > Mammalia > Carnivora > Procyonidae > Procyon > Procyon lotor. The sequence goes on from CM053604.1 coordinate 155,224,451, forward strand.
AAAGAAACACCCATCATGTTTTATGTGTGGATTCAGAGCTGAGAAACCACCACGGTGTGTAGGGTTCCCTCTGCATTGGTTCTATCTGCCTCAAGCTTTGGGCTTGAATGACACCAAGGGAATCATTACCGTGGATGCTATCTTTGGGTGGGGGTTCAGGAAAACAGAGAGAGATGGTGAAAGGCTAAAATGATAGGATAACTGGTCCATTCCATGGACATCATTGAGTGTTATGGACCAGGCACTGCTTTAGGGTCTGTGTATTGACTGGTTTGAACCTCATTCCTTCTCAATGACCTTCTTCCAATCATCTTCCAAAGACACTGGACATTATTTCCTTCCCAGTCTGGTTAAAAGAAAAAAACAACAAATAGACCAGGAGTCATGGCTGGAACGAGTGCCTGTCTTTCTAGAAGGCTCTCCTTGAGCTCCCAGCAATTTCAGAGGCATTTCCTTCACTCCTGGGTTCTAAATTCTTAGGCAGCCTATTCACCATTAGAGGAGAAGCCCTTCTCTTAAGGAGAGCGGTGATTTGCACATCCTAAGCTCCTTGAGTCCTGCACCTGGGTGTGGTTAGGCCTCAGGAAATCAGGACAGCAAGAAGACAGCTCGTGGATTTTAGAGCCCCGTATCTTCTGTTTTGCTTTCTGCGATTTCAGTTACACGCTGTCACACATGGTCTGGAAGCAATGATTCTCCTTCTGATGTATCATCCGGAGGTCAGCAGTAGCCCCACTCTAGGCCACAGCTCCTACAGTTCTCACTGCATTTCCCCTTGTCATGTAGGTATTTAATCATCCCACACCATCACAAGAAGAAGGGCGAGTGCAGTACGATAGGAGATTTTGAGAAAGAGAGAGAAGCTACATTCACATAACTTTATTATAGGGTGTTATTATAATTGTTCTGTTTTATTAGTTATCATTGTTAATTTCTCACTGTGCCTAATTTATAAATTAAACTCTGTCAGAAGTGTGTATTTATCGTGTATGTAGGGTTCAGTTTCACGAAAGTTCTGGAATGTATCCCCTGAGGATAAGGGGGGCCACCATGTAGTATTTATTGCTGCTGGTACTGGGGGTAGCCACCCTGGTAAGGGAGGGTATTAAAGCTCTTCAGTTCACCCTAAGAGACCAGAGGTCACAGGTTCTCCATATTCTCAAGACTTAAGTTTTTGCCCTTGGCCTAGCAAAATTGGGGGAATGAGGACCAATCCCTGCATTGTTCTGCTGAACAAATAGTGACTCAGGGGTATGGTTTTTCTGCGGATACATATTTAATCAAATCAATTCATTGAGTGCTTATTGTGTGCAGATAGTTAATTTTATGGAGTCATCTTGGCTGGAGTGTGGGATCCAGTTGTTTGGTCAAACATTAGTCTGTGTTTGCCAAAAAGATTTTTTTTTAGACATGATTAACATTTATTTATTTACTTACTTATTTATCAAGAGAGAGATGGAGAGGGAGAGAGAATCTCAAGCAGGCTCCACGCCCAACTCAGAGCCCAACTTGGGGCTCAACTCACAACCCTGACATCATGACCCGGATGGAGATCATGACCTGAGCTGAAACCAAGGGTCAGATGCTTAATGGGCCACCCAGGTGCCCCCTGATCAGATCATTCTGATTGTTGTCTTCTCTCCTTCTCACCTACCTGCTGCTGCTACTGGGTCAGCCTGGTGCCAACAGAGCCGGTGGTTGAACGGGATTCTCAAAGGGTACCAGGAGACGCTCCAAGCAAGGGATCGAGCAGACTCAATGAGACGGAAGGAACATTTCAAGAACCTAAGAGGTGGAGCCGAAGCTTGCAGCAACCAAAGAGCTGGCATTAAGGATAGAAGCTAGCTATAAAACTGAGAATCCGAGATGAATAGGGATAAAGTGACCAACCACAATGACACCCTGGTCTTCCTGCTCCACTGGACAGTGTATGAATTTACTGTAAAGTACTGGGCTGTCAGAAGAATGAACAAAGGAAAATGACAGCTCTTCCTCAGCTTTCCTGTCTTCTCTAGGATTTCCTGCTAGCTTTCCTCACCCTCGGCCCCCACCCACCCTGGTAACTACCACCTATCCCCATCCTAATCTGGTCAGCAGACACTTGAGGTGGATTACTCATGCATTACGTAGGGTGCTTGCTGGTGGGTGAGCTGTGTGAGCCTCCTGGCTCCCTGACTCGCCCTTTCCTTGTTAAAATGTGTTGTTCCCTAGAGTGTTCCCTGGGGCCCTGAGGGAAGGCTTGCTGTGATTCATGTGACTTTTAAATGTGATAGAAATGCAGGACCAACTTGTTAAAGTATTTATGGGGATCTATTTTCGGGAGACAAAGTGTAGCCAAGACACACATCGAAGTTCAAAAAGGAAGGCAGAGCAACAGTGATGAAGATGTGGTCATCAGGACAGAAGAACACTGAAGCCGGGAAACATAACACAAAGTCTTTCATGTATCTCATTCCTGAGACACTTGTGATAAGCCCCTGGAGAGTTGCTAAATATGGCGTATACACTGGGCTGTAAGCCCTTTAGAGCCAACCCCAAAAGGGACCGTGTAAGAAGCTACGTGATTGGGGAAGGGTGGTTGCAGTGGAAGTACTGATGCTCTTGGAAGAGAGATTAGAGCAAACCCCACCCTCCCATCCAGCTGCCTCTGTGGAGTAGAGTGAACCACATTTCCTAACACCTTCACAATAAAAGTGGCAATGGTCTGTAAAGGCTGGAGCTATAGGGGCATAGTGACAAACAGCAGTCCCTGCCCCCCCCAACCCCACCTCAGAATTTTACGCTATACTGAGAATGGGGAATATGCTATGATTTAATGGGGAGAGGAGATTGAATGCACGGCCTTGCACGGCACTTCTAGAGTGGAGAGATATTTCACATTTTATGTCCAATGTCTCCCGGCGGTGTAAAGTGCAGTGTTCTGCATAGACACTTGCAGATTGTCCAGTATGTCTCTTCTGCAAAACATAAAGTGGCTGAAAGAGAAAGGACTTGTGAAGGAGGTAAAATATACTTTTGTTGGGGCTACAATAATTCCTACTTATGGGAAACACGTGAAAGAAAACAAAATGGTGGCTCTTCTGGGAGGCATGGGGGAAATGCAAAGGAGGTGGCTCACAGGGGCAGGAGGAGAGACAGGTTGAATTCAAGGAGAGACTAGGTGCCCCTCCTGGACTAATATGAGGGGTTCATCAGAGAAAACACCAGAAACATGCCCTGGAGATGCAGAGGACACAGGCCTCCCCCAGGAACGGCAGGGACATCTTGCCAGGGTAAAGGGGAGAGGAAAACAGGGCAAGAACTGAGTCCTCAGATCTCTCTCAAGTGAGTGGTGTAATATTTCCTCCATGGTGAAGTGCTTTTCATGTTGGGACCTCCAAGCCATTCTTTTGAGTTTTGTGTGATTTGTTTGTTTTTACTTTTATTTGTTTGTTTTTGTCCTAGAGAGCTGGCTTAGGTGACTGCTGGTATAGAAGAAAGACGTGAATGTGCTCTAGAGGTGGCTCTGTAATTCTCTGAAGCCGAAGTGATGGCCAGCCTTGGGACGACCGTGCGGGTTGGGTATTGCAACCAGGGCAACAAGACCTTCAGGATACAAATAAACCCAGTTCCATCTTTGCCCCACTTCTCCCATCAGCCTCGAGGCAAAACAAGCAGCAACTAGTAACATCAGTGATGCTGCAGCAGCCCACGCGGGGCAGAGTGACTTCTTGTACCAGACCCAGCTGCTCTTCTGAAGATGTTCCCATCATGCCTTGCTACGTCCCCAGGAAGGCAGGTGAGGTACCGTCCGCTCCAGAAGGGGTAAGATGGCGCTCCTTTCATGTGGCCTTTCCTCTTCCTTATCTCTGCTTTTCAGGGCAATTCCGGTTCTAACCTAGCCAGGCTACTGGAAACTCGATCCATCCTCATTTCTACTCATGAATCACCATTATTCATACCCTAGCACAAACCTGACATCCCTCATTTTGAAGCCATCTCATTACTGGCTCACCTTTGGTCACATCAGTCTATTTTAGTCATTACAGGACTTATGTTTGTGTATTCATTTATTTACAAGTTTATTGTCTATTCTAGAATGTAAGAGTAGTGAGAGCAAGGTCTGGTTGACTCCTGTATTTTTATGTTAAATACTGTTTGGCATGTAATCAGTATGCCAAGTAATTTGTTATTGTTAAAAATAGAGGGAGGAGTCAATTATAAATCAAGAATGTGGGGAAGTAAAACATCCTAATGTTAATATATGAAAATAGTTTTTACTTTACAGACTCTGAAACACCCCCATTCTATTGAGTGCTGCAATAGGAAATGTAGAGTAGCCAGAAGTCCCTGGGGTTTGGAGAGCTGAGGTAAGAGGGGCACTAACGGGGTGTCTCTGAGACCCTTTCAGGGCGTCTGTAAGGTAAAAACTAGTTTCATATTAATATTAAGGTGTTGATTTTTTCACTGTGGTGACATTTCTACTGATGATGCAGAAGCAACAGAGTGAAACTGCTGCCTCCTTGGCATGTGGCATGTGGCACCAAATTGTCACCACATTCTCACAGTAAAACAGATTCCAGTTTCATTTAGGAATGTCCTTGATAGGGGTACCTGGCTGGCTCAGTCGGTGGAATGTGTGACTCTTTATCCTGGGGTTGTGAGTTCGAGCCCCATGTTGAGTGCAGAGATTACTTTAAATATTTTTTAAAATGTCCTTGATAAATCAGTAAAAATTATTAATTTTGTAAATCTCAACCTCTGAGTACATGCGCACTGAATATTCTCTGTGATAAACTGGAAAATACACATCAAGCATTTCTGAATAATGAAGGGTTGGTTTTCTTGAATTGGCAATTAAAATGTGAGCTAAACTAGCCTTTTATTCCCCCTGGAACACCATTACTCTTTAAAATTTTAAAGAGTGAAAGCCAAACCATAGTTGTTTAGATGTGGATATTTGAAGGATATTTTCTCAAAATGTATAAAGTAAGCTTGTCCTCTCAAGTAAAACAACTGACGATATCAGCTGCCAATGATTACATGATTAGAACTATGGGAAACTTGTGTCCATCATTGTGAGCGTGACAGCTGCCTTATAGACATTATTCTGATAAGATTGCTGGCAATATATAATATGATTTGGGGGGTATGTGTAATAAAATATGTCAAAATTCAGAAGATCTACATAAGTCAGTGAGCCAATATTCTCCAGATGTCACAGAAGCATGCGTGGGTAAAAGATCCATTCAAAATGCAAAACAGGTCAATGGGTTTCATGGAAGAGAATTTAAAAAGTTCATTGATGGGGTGCCTGGGTGGCTCAGTCGTTAAGCGTCTGCCTTCGGCCCAGGTCGTAATACCAGGGTCCTGGGATCGAGCCCCACATCGGGCTCTTTGCTCAGCAGGGAGCCTGATTCACCCACTACCATTCCCTCTGCTTGTGTTTCCTCTCTAGCTGTGTTTCTCTCTGTCAAATAAAGTAAAAAAAAAAAAAAAATCTTTAAAAAAAAAAGTTCATTGATAAGGTTCCAGATTCCACATTAAAATTAGAGAAACTAGCACTTACTGAGTTTGGGTGTAGTACCAAAGAATATGCACACTTATCTTTAAAACCTATTAAAATATACTCCTCCCTCACACGGAGGCTGATTTTTCTTCATAAACTTCTACCAAAACAAGGTACTACAACGGATGGAATGTAGAGACAGAGGAGATGTGAGAGCCCAGCTGTTTTCTATCAAGCCAGACAGTAAGAGGTTTGTAAAACGTAAATGACATCGCCCTTCTCAGTAAACGTTTTCTGTTTTGGAAAAGAGTTATTTGTCATAATCTACATTAACATGTTATGCCTTAAGATGGTCACTCTTCAGTGTTTTTAAAATTTCTCCGTATTCATTTCTAATACGATAGCCCACATTAAAGGGAAAAAAAAATGCTACTTGGAATCCTCAGATTTTAAGAGGTAAGTGGCTTTCCAGACCAGAATTTTTGGAGAGCCACTGGGGCGGACAAGACTTGTCCGGAGAATTCAGCAGCGGCTCCAAAGAAACTGAGGCCTTTTTTCCCCCCTCTCTGCTGGAGGCCTGGTTCACAGTGTGAGGCACGAAGTGAACTCGAACAACTAAACTGAAGGCAGGGGGCTGGTATTTCGTGCCTCAGGACTTCTCGGAGCCATCCCGTGAGGCCCTAGTGACCGAGTCCCCCGCTGACAGGCGGCGGCGGCCCCGGGGCGGACTGGCCAGGGGCTCCGGGGAACAGACGCGGGCGGCCGAACCCCAGCTCGGGGCACCGGCCCCCAGACCCTCACGTCCGCTGCTGCCGGGGATGCTTGCGTCCCAATCCTCGCACCCACAGTAGGGGCTCCACTGAGGTGAAACAGGGCTTCGCCGCATCTGAATTCCCCCAAAGGCATGCCTGGCCCGCCACCCCCCGGGGCCGCCGAAGACAGTGGCATCACAGAAGAGTCACCCCATTTCCTGCCAAGCTCCGTAAACCAGGGGGCCTCTCTCTAAACTTCTTGGAATCGTTCTTCTTCCTCAGGGAAAGGGCTGTGTGTGTGTGTGTTGCCTTCGGGTTTTCTGGCATTCTTTTGCGAGCAAGGAACTGGTTACTAACTAGGGCCCGACAGCCTGAGCCGGGCTTCCTGCGTGCACGTGAGCGGCGCTGATGTCCCGCTTTCCGTCCGATGCGGTATCTGACGCGGCCGCCGCCCCGCCGAGCTCCCGGCCGGCTCCCTGCCGTTTCCGGTGCGGTTAGCGCGGCGCGGCTGTGCGCGCGTGCGCGCGGCGGCCGGCTCCGCGCGGGGCTCCTTGTGGATTTCGTGCGACGTTCGCAGTCGGCGGCGGACGGGACGCCGGTCCGCACACTCGCGGGGCAGGCGCCGGCCCGGTGTGAGGGGGCCCCTGTGCGGTTGCCGCGCGAACCGGGGAGTTCTCAGGCCCCGCTCTGCTTCCTCGCAAGCCTCCTTCCCGCCTGGAAGTTCCACCTCCAGCCGCCGCGTCCTAACGCCCCACACTGGGTTGGTCTGGAAGCATTCGGTGTTCTTTCTGATTCACATCCCGTGTGTTCTTTGTCCCCTTTCATCCCCCCCGCCCCATCCCTACATTATAGCCTCTTAAGTTCTTCTACTAATGGTCCTCCTTCACCAGCTTTTATTGTTCAGCTCCCGTTGTCTCTAAAATAGTATTAGGATGGCGGGCTTTTTCTTAGGGGCTCCGGAATGTGTTTGCTTCTGTTCTGGTAGGGGGTTGAGATCGGCCTCTGTCAGCATCCTCGCTCGCCCTCTAATATGGGCCGGAGATGCAGGGCCGCCTGCCATTTCTTCAGCTCCGCTCTATTTTTATCAAATTCAGTTAGATTTAAGTTGGTGGGATAATGGCAAACTTAATTCATCTGCTTTCATGCCCGAGTAAGAGCATTTAAAATGGAACCAGGACAGTAAACATCTCCCGTTTTCCACCGGCGTGGGAGCCCCAGCCCCAGCCCCAGCCCCAGCCCCAGCCCCAGCCCCACGCTCCGTGGCTTCCCCAGAGCCTCCGTGAGTGGGTTTGGCGCCATCTCGCGGTGCCATGGGCGAAGGCTTTGCCGCCCGGATCCTACAACGTTTGACAAAAACCTGTTAAGCGAAGGATTTAAACAAAATACTGGGAACATTTGCAACAGATCGCTTAGTATGCCCAGAGTTCAAATTTGTTATTAACCATGCAAACGTGTGTAAGTTACAGAATCCCTGGCACTGGGCAAAGCGAAGGTTTCTGGGTGTGTTCACTTCAGATAGGAATCCTGTTGCGTTTTTCACTTTTCAGTGAGGTTTTTGTATGCTTAGTGTGGGATCCAAATGTTGGGGATTGATAATTTATGGTCCTGTGAAAAACATGTGCAAATTGCTTAATTTTTCCCAGCCTCAGTTCTTTTTGTCATCTGCAAAAGATAATTTCTAAGGACCTTTCCAATCCTTTAAAAAATGTCAGCCACTTCAAGTATTGCAGCTTTGCAATTTACACTAGTAACTGTACATACTGCAGATCCATGATTTTTTCCCATCTTCCAAGAGTTTAATGTTAACAGGTAGTGTAAAAATAATACCAATAATTATCTTGTCATTTTAAAAAATATTTTAAAAAATTATTTTAGAGAGAGAGGAGGAGGGGCAGAAGGAGAGGGAGAGAGAGAGAATCTAAAGCGGACTCCTTGCTAAGCCGAGAGCCCAACTTGGGGCTGGATCCGGTGACCCTGAGATGGTAACCTCAGCTGAAACTAAGTCTGATGCTTATCTGACTGAGCCACCCAAGTGCCCCACAGTTGTCTTGTCATTTACTGAGTCCTGCTCTATCTCTGGTATTGTTTTAGGCACTTTACACACTTTTGCTTTGTTATTTGATCTTTCAAAAATTCTGGCTGACCAAATTCTGCAAGATAAATATTATTATGCTCACTTATGTAAGAAATATTAGATATGCAAGATAAATATTATTCTGCTCTTATTATGTAAGAATCTAAGGCTACCCCACCCCATCCTCCATGTTTACAAACTAGGAGAGAAGATAAAAGAGAAGTAAAAAATATGGCATTGGCATTGTATTCATCATCCCACGATTCGGGTGTAGAGCACAGTGCAATCTGCCAGGTTCCGACAATACCGAATGTATTCAGGCCACATTAGAGGAGATATTTCTCTGTCTTTAACATATTCATTAAGCTGCTGTCATAAGGTGGTAGAGAAGTAGTGAAAAAAATGCATTTTCCAAGGATTCAGGGGGAAATTCACATTTATTAAGCTCTAATAGGGAGCCCACCCTCTTCTCTGTGAGGTGAGCAGTAAGGAGAGGTGGGAAGCAAGTCCTCAAAGGTAACTGCCGCATCCCCGGAGATGATCTGAAGCTGGCAGGTGCCTGGGGCCCATCAGTACCGTTGCAGGAACAGCTGTGGGGTGCCCCGATACGGCACAGAAACAACAGTCTGTTGTTTTTGTTGATTGGTTTGTTGGAATATTCCTTTTGAAAGCTAGAAAGCCTTTCCCAGAATGTGCTGCATAGGGTGTGAATACGTTTTATGTGGAAAACACCTTCCAGGTCCAATAGTATGGGATCCACTGGGCTAAATCAAGTTAAATGGGTTTTTGGCTCTAGCAGAAGACTTCTTGAAGCATTTTGTATGTCAATGTGTACTTTTTATTTAATTTATAAATTGAATATATTTGAACATATAAAACCAAATAACCCCCAACAGCTAGAGATAAGGCAGAAAGTAACTCCTGTCCCTCTACTAGAATCCCTGTTACCTAGCCACAGTTGATTTTTGCGTTTGTAAATTTCCAAGAATATTGGGGCACCTCGGTGGCTCATTTGGTTGAGCCTCTGACTGATGTTGGCTCAGGTCTTAATCTCAGGGGCGTGAGTTTGAGCCCCATGTTGGGCTCCATGCTGGGCATGGAGCCTACTTTAAAAAAAAATAAGTATTTTTTTTTTAATTTCCAAGAACATTATAGTAGCATCATTTTGTTTATGTGAGATAGCACATTAATTCGGATGACTGTTGAAAAAAATGCTCTCTAGCTGTCCCCTGGCAACCCTGAGCTATAGTCCTACAGAGCAGCTGTGAGCCCAGTAGCTGCTGCCCCCCATGGAGGCGGGGTTACACCATCCACCTTGCAAGCTCCTCCCAGCATCCTGCCCTTAGATTACCTACCTAATTCCTGCAGGCATCTGTCTTTGCTATCAATGGTTTTGATTAATGATCAACCCCACACTGGCCTGATGTCCAGATGGATTTTCCTATATTATAGAAATTAGTCATGAAATATTAGAACATAAGGCATATGTTTCAGAAGCCTATTAAGGGGGTGCCTGGCTGGCTTAGTCAGTAGAGCGTACAACTCTTGATCTCAGGGTTGTGGGTTCAAGCCCCATGTTGGGTGTCAAGCTTGCTTAAAAATAATATCTTTTAGGAGTGCCTGGGTGGCTCAGTGGGTTAAAGCCTCTGCCTTTAGCTCAGGTCATGATCTCAGGGTCCTGGGATCGAGCCCCACATTGGGCTCTCTGCTCAGTGGGGAGCCTGCTTCCCCCTCTCTCTCTGCCTGCCTCTCTGACTACTTGTGATCTCTCTCTCTGTAAAATAAATAAATAAATAAATAAATAAAATCTTTAAAAATAAAATAAAGTCTTTGTTACAAAGCCTGTTAAGAATTCCTAGGTTGCTAGACACTTTTTGGGGACTCCTATATCCCGACTCATGGAATCTTAACCATTTTAATAATAACATCTTTCCTGTGTGCTGGGTACTTGACACATGCTAATTTGACTAACCCTTCCAGCAACCCCATAATGGAAGGTGCATGCAACATCTATGATTTATGGAAGAGGAATTGAACTAAAGATTGGTTAAGTACCTTTCATCCCTAGACTTCCAGAATCTCTTAGCACCTCCTACTATGTCCCTGCATTGGTCTCTGATACCCTGTAGGACCTCTACTTCATGGAACTTCAACTATCAGGACAGAGAGCTGTTGAGCGTTTCCTGGCCCACAGCTTCCCCTCCTTCCAATCGCTCTCCCCGCCCAATCCCACCCACGGCTCACTGCTTGGAGCATGACACACACAAAGAGGTTTGGTGTCAGACTCTGTAAGACATTTCTGTATTAAGGCATGAAGTGAAAGAAACAAAAAGTAGACTTTCATGTACACTCCAACCTCAGTATGGGAAAAGAGCACAGAAAGGAAGACTAGAAGCAAAGGTGATTGTGTTCGAGTTGCAGGGTAATGGATTTTTTTTTGTATTACTTTTTGGAAGTGTGGTTATATGCTTTATTAAATGGGAGAGATAGACCTTTTTCATGCATCTATATGTCTCTCCAAAAACTGAAAGACATCTACCAATGCAGTTGGTTACCATACAATACCATGAAATAGTCTTTACGGTAGTTACTATTTATTGATTGATTAATAATTGCTATTTACCTTACATATAAAAGCTTGAATTCCCATAAAAACTCATCAAAGAAGCTATTATTGTGCTTTTTTGAAATTAAGGACACCCAGATAAAGAGAAAGCCAGTGATTTTTCCAAGACCACATTGCTGGAGGTAGAATTCACTATTGTCAGACTCATAAGACTTACGAGTGCTCTCTCAGATAAACAGATGTCTACAATGCCTGGATTTCTCTGGGCTGTTTTCATACAAATCCTTTTGGTCATCTTATCAGCCTAGCATCATCATCTATCTGATATAAACAGGTATTATCTAAGATCCCCATTTTCATGGTACCCCAAATTTTGTTACTGTATGAGGATCATGCAAAGAGTGGCAAGCACATATATTAAGAATCTGCAGCTTCTGACAGTGGTCCTAAGTGCAGCCTCTGACATTAATTCCCTAGCAGGGTGAGTTGGCCTGTCTCCAAGATGGCTACCAACGAGCACTGCCACCTAGATTCATGCTCTTGTGTAGTCCCCCACAATGTCATAGCAGAGTGCTCTGTGGGTGTCTCTTGTGGTCTCTCCTGTGAGACCAAATGAACACAGCAGGGGTGATGGTCTGCCACTTCTGAGACTGGGTCACAAAAAAACGTCATGGCTTCCATCTTGTCTGCTCATTCTTGGATCACTCACCTTGGGGGAAGCTAACCACCAGTCATGAGGACATTTGCACAGTCTATGAAGAGGTCCATGTGGTGAGCCACTGAGGCCTCCAGCCAACAGCTCTGTCACTGAGTGATCTTAGAAACAGTTCCTCCAGCTTCCTCAAGCCTCCAGGTGATTCAGCCCCAGCTGATACCTTGACTGAAACGTCCTGAAAGACGTTTCAGACCCACCCAGCAAAACCACTTCTGAACTGCTGACCCACCAAAACAGAGAAGGTAAATGTTTCTTGCTTTAATTAGTTGTGGGGGTAACTTGCTACATAGTGATGAATAACTAATAAGACATTTCAGTTCGTGTCTTTAGTTTACTGGACCTCAGACAAAGAGGAACTGTACTTGAAGAGCTGCACATCAGGAGAATTACCTGCACTGGGACCTGATTTAAATGGTGACGCCCTGGGTTTTGATCTGATGCCATACAGAAAGATCTGAGACTTTCCGGCAGCATTAGGAAGAATAAGAGTATTTTGTCTATGGGAAGAATGTCAGGGTTCAAAGTATGTCCACAAATTCTTTAACATTCCTTTAAAAAGGCAGAGAGCCTCATTCCCCTGTACTTGAGGGTGGGCTGGCCTTAGCAACTCACTTCTAATAAATAGATAAAGCAGAAGCAACAGAATGAACTTGAAAGACTAGATCATAAAAGTCACTGTGTCTTCCCTGTGCTCTTCCTCTTGGATGGCCCACTCCGGGGAAAGTTGTGAGCAGTGTTCTAGAGAGGGCCACGTGACACGAAGACCTTCTGCCAACAACCGTTCGAGCGAAACTTATGGGAAGTGGCTCCTCCAGCCCCGGTCAAGCCTTCAGATGACAGTAGCCCCAGCCAGTGTCCTGACTGCAACCTCACAAGAGACCCAGAACCACTCAGCTAAGTTGCTCTCAGAACCTAGTCCCCAGGAACCGCGTGAGAAAATTCACGTTGCCTTAAGTTACTAAGTTCGGGGGTAATTTGTTTGCAAGAGATAATTAATGTATCAGTGGTGAAAATTACCTGGTGATATTTTCATATTTGGATTAGAAACTTTTGAATAAATCTAAGCCAGCTTTCTTCCTACTCAGCTCATGGAAATTTCAAATGCTCTGCAATTATTCTTGCCCTGGTACTTCCAACATATGCTCAAAAGTTCCTTTTGTCTCTGTTATCTGATATTTACCCAGACTTTTTTGGTACCTTTTAAAGAACTAGAAAGAATGAGAGACCCTGTAAACACTAGATGGATAGAAACAATATTACATAAGGCAGGCGAGCTGCTTTGAATATACCATATTTCGTTATATACATATATGGTTGAGGTCAAGTACAAATAATCTCTAAGAACATACAGAAGATACAAAGAAGTCTTTAACTTGATAGGTTCAAGTTAAATATTGCACCCTTGAAATTCAGCCCAGCTGTCTGGATTTGAAACGGGCTCCTTTACCCTATTCACTCCCATTGTCCTCAGCTCCTCCAGGGAGAAGGGCACGGGGGAGGGCCCACTGGGAGTCCAGGAGGCCTGAGTGTGGGACTGGTTCTTTCCTGATAGTGATAAACCTCTCCTCTCGGGCCTATTCTCTCTTCCAACACTTCCCCGGCCCTTCCTTCCATTCTCTCTTTTCCCCTTTCTTCTTGCCAACAGCTCAGATTTTCAGCCCATTAATTCTGTTGTTTTGATGCTGTCTCTGTGAGTCTATAGTGTGTGTGTGTGTGTATGTGCGCACGCATGCCTGTATACCCAGGAAAGGGTCAGTGACAAGGTGATATCTGCCACACAAATAATTGCAATATTCTGTGATGAGCGTGTCACCTATAAACTGTCTAAAAGGCCACTGGAAAAACCTGATTTAAGAAAGTTAATTTTAGGGGCGCCTGGGTGGCTCAGTCATTAAGCATCTGCCTTCGGCTCAGGTCATGATCCCAGGGTCCTGGGATCGAGCCCCACATCAGGCTCCTTGCTTGGCAGGAAGCCTGCTTCTCCCGCTACCATTCCCTCTGCTTGTGTTCCCTCTCTTGCCGTGTTTCTCGCTGTCAAATAAATAAAATCTTTAAAAAAAAAAAAAAAGAAAGAAAGCTAATTTTGGGGACACCTGAGTGGCTCAGTTGGTTAAGCATCTGCCTTCGGCTCAGGTGGTGATCTCAGGGTCCTGGATCGCTCAGTGGGGAGCCTGGTTCTCCCTCTGCCTGCTGATCTTCCTGCTTGTGCTTTCTCTCTCTCTGACAAATAAATAGAAAGGGAGGAAGGAAAAAAGAAAAGAAAAAAGAAAGGTAAGTTTGTTAGATTTCCTGCAAGGAGGGGGAACATCACCCTGATTGTCTCAGTCATGTCTCAGAAAAGGAAATTTGAGCTAGATGTTCATCTGGCTTCAGGGCCTGGGCTGGGTGATTTTCCGGTGAGACTTGCAAGGTGGAATTGCCCAGGTCAGGCAGAGTTCTGCCTTCGTAGCTGTCTCTGGATGAGGGGCACAGACAAGTAAGGGGTTTGAGGCTATTCTTGATGCACAAGCCATGAATGTTGGAAGTAAACTGTTTCATGGGCTCACAGCCTTTTCTTCTAGGAGCTTGTATTTCCTGAAGTGATTAGGTGGTTTTTGTTTGATCCTGACCTTGTGTAACACACGTGCAGGGAATTGTTGGTGTCAGCTCTCAGGGGGCTTCGAAAGTGGCAGCACGAAAGAGGGACAAATTCCTTCCTTCCAAGGACAGCTGAGAGCGAAAGGGTGAGGCTGGGAAAGCCTTGGGCCTAGAGGAGCGACTTGAGCTAGGGATCCTAGGGAGGGAGGCAGGGGTGTGGATTCTCCAGGGGTGCGAGCCAAGAAAGCACCCCGAGTGTTCCTCAGACTTTAACATTTGTATAAAGCAGCTGGGATCTTGCTGCAACATGGATTCTGCTTCTCTGGCTCCGGGTTCCCAGAGGAGGCTGATGTGGCCCGTCCACCAACATACTTTGAGGAGTTAGGTCCTGGACCCACGGAAGGATCTAGAAAACCCTCAGGGCATGAAATGGTGAGGTGCATTCAGGGAACACCAGCCGGGTGTTGGTGTGGGAGTGTGGGGGGAGGGTGGTGAGGGCTGAGGTGGGAGAGAGCACCCTGACAGGAGGCCTTATGTGCTGGGAGAGGAGGGGGGGGTTGGGGGGATTGGTGGGAGGCTCTGTAAGCCGGGCTGCCCAGCCCCACCGCGCACAGGCCTGGGCCCACCTTAGTGGCTCTGGGTGAGTCTTGTTAACTAGTGTGTTGGAAAAGCTCCAGACGGGCTTCTTCCCCACCACCAGGCTGAGAACCACTTCTGTGAGCAGAGGAGTGTCCCGGGAAGGTCCTTACAGTCCGTGTGCATCTGAGGTGACCCACAGTGGCACAGAGCTGCCATGGGAGAAGCAGGACTGCGTTTCATGGGACGGGAGTTTTGAGGGTGTCCCCCAACTCTTGAATTGACGTGGATAAAGAGCTGCGCCCGGGGGAGCGAGATGGCCTGGTTAGGTGAGGAGAGAACCCAACTTCTGGAAGTTTGCTCCTCTCCGCTTGAGATGTTTCCCTGGGAGGGATGGCCTAGAGCCCACTTCTAGCCCCTGGGCCTGGAGGAAGGGCACGGGACCACTGATACCAGCCGGCTGTGGACACAGAGGAACCCTGGTGGGCATAGTGTGGGGACAGGGGTGGGGTGAGCACAGTGAAAATCTGTGGAGACATTTCTCAAGTTTGCCTAAGCCTGGCCCTGATGGTGTCCTAACACCAGCCGGCAATTCCCACTTGGATATGTTATCAGGAAAATAAATGCCTTTGTGCAAATGAGAAATTTGGAACTTGACCTGTTGATGGTACAGATACTTGCTTCCTAGGTTTCTTCCAATTTTGTTTGTTTTGTGTTTTTTTCGTAGCTAATAGAGAACTGTTTTAGACTTTATAATTAAAAAGGAAAAGGACAAATGTGGTCATTTCATCCCCCCCCCAGTTATCTTGTGGACCTGTAGTCCCTTACAACTGTCCATACCACACATTTGGTTAGTGCGTTACATTTTCCCCTGTGCTAGTGGCCTGCCTTGATAGCTCTTTCCTTTGCTGCCTCTTTGAAACTCAGAACTCCAGTTATGTTATTCAACTTGCCTGGGACCATTACCGTTAACTTGATTTTACAGCTAAAGGGACTGTACAGATCAGAAAACTGATACTCAGGGGGGGTCAAGCCATTTGGTGAAGGCAGTCAGCCCTACCAGTAAGAGAGCGCTTGGGAATGGGGAGTAACAAAGCAGGGAAGCCATGGGCTCCAGTCATCTCCTCCTGGTCCAAGCTCACCATGTTCCCCCTGGTGTCCACGTGGTCCCTGAGGACTTTCTCCTCAGGCAGACACCTGTGGGGGTCCACGTTCAGCTGTTGAGAAACAGGTCCCCCCAAAACCTAAAATCTAAGGTGGTCAGTTCTTGGTTTTTCAACCCTAAAACGCCTGTCTAGGTGCAAGGCAACATTTTTTTCTCATCCCCACGCCAGATTCCCCAGCCTGGGAAGAAGGGCGTAGGTCGTTAAAGGCTGCCGAGATTCCCGCTGGGCTTACCCCCTAGCCTGGTCACCCACCAGGCTGACCACGTGGTCTCCGTGTGGGTGAACACTGGATATTGCTGATCCAAGAACTAACTGGAAGCCATCAAATATTGATTGAGTGTTGCCTCGTGCTGAGCACTGTTCTCAGTGGGGAGAGAGAGCAGTGGACAAGATGACAGAACAGAATGCTCTGCATCATGGGGACGGATGGAGCAGGTAATGTATACAAGTAAAATGTAAGATGATAAGGACCATGGAGAAAAGTGAAACATAGAAGGGGAATAGGGAATGTGTCTGTGGATGTGTTTGGGGAGGAATGTGGTTTGCAAATTTAGATGGGTTGATCGAAGGATAATTTTGATCCCATGACATCTGAGCCAAGGCTGGAAGGCAGTGAGGGGAACATTGCTTATTCTTAAGGGAAGAGCATTCCCAGTAGAAGGAACAGCGAGCTCCCAAGTACCTGAGCTACCTGAGTCAGGTGGCTCAAGTTGGAGGAATGGGAAGGAAATAGGAAGTCTAGAGCCGAGGGAACAGAGGAAGCTAAGTAAGGGAGAAGATGAGAAGGTAATTGGGCCGGTGCG
>CM053604.1:155241667-155294532 GCA_028646535.1 Procyon lotor
GTACAGAGCAGGGTTCCATCAACAAATAAAATGAGTGAAATATTTGAATAGCCCTCAATTTTCTCACCCCTAAAACGGAAACACAGTAATACAGTATTTCAAGGGTTGAGGAGTTGGAGAGATGTGATCCCGGAGCATTTTGTGACTACTTTTCTTATTAAAATCATATTGAAACAGGGTTACAGGTGAAAAAAAAAAATAGGTGTAGAAGATGTAAGGGATTACTGTCCCATTATTGTGTAACCGTGACATCTTTGCTTAACTTTGCTGACGTTCGTTCATAAAGGATGATCGCGCTGACCTTGAAAGGCTCGTGTCCTCCGCCCAGTACCGTGACTGGGGGTATCATGCAGTATTGTGGGTGAGAGCAGAGACAGGAGCGGCCTGCCTCCAGCCTGCCTGCATTTAGATCTTAGCCCCGCCCCTTACGACATATGGGATACTCGCTCTGTGTGTAATATTAGGCAATTTAATTCATTTTTCTGCTTCAGTTTCCCTGGAAAACAATAACTATTCTTATATCCCAGAGGGCTGTGACGAGGATGACAGAATAATTCATGTTAGATATCCAGGAAAGTTAGCTGCTCTTCTTTACATTTTCTACATAATAGCATAAAAATTAGGGAAATGCCCTAATTTTTTCCCCCCTTGGTGGCAGCCACTTGGCTAGTGGTTAGACCCCGTTTCCTCCTCCCCTCCCAAACTGAGCTCTGTTTTAAGGAGTACCTTCCCCGACCAAGTGACCAAGTTCCATAACTCTTGGGTTAGCCCCTCTGGCCTCCTTCAAAACCATTTAGTTTTATAAAAAATTCATCAGTGCTTATTTTTTGTGTGGCTATTAATATACAATTATATTAATGTTCCTGGATGATTTGGATCGCTTTCTCTCTCGATTACCTCCAATATCTGCCCATTCAGCTGAGGGTCAGTTAAAACATAGGGGAATTCTTGACACCTAGAATTTGGAAGAATGTTGAAGGGCAAACTGGAAACAAGAATCCTACAGCGTCCTGCATCGCTCAGTGTGGTAAGAGGAGGACCAGACCGATGTGATAACCTGAGACAGTTGTCACCTGGTTTGTTAGTTACATGACATGCAACTAACATGACATGCATGACATGACATGCAACCCTTCATCACCTCAGTGACAACTTAAAAAATCATAATTTAAATAGAGCACGTGCATGGTTGTTACTGTGATGTTATTTTGATTGCATTCTTTCCCACATGTTAATGTAGTTTACCCCAAATCATTGGACTGTGTGTCATCCTTAAATAGGCCAGTGAGGCATCAGTAAGCCAGCAAGGACTTTTTTTTTTTTTTTAAGATTTATTTATTTATTTGGAGAGAGAGAGAGCATGAGTTGGGCAGAGGGAGAGAGAGAATCCTCAAGCAGACTTCCAACTGAGTGTGGAGCCCGAGGCGGGGCTCAATCCCAGGACCCCAAGATCATGACCTGAGCTGAAATCAAGAGTCAGCCACTTAACTGAATGAGCCACCCAGGTGTCCCTGCCAGCAAAGGCTTTTGAGGAAGAACCTTGCGATAATCTCCCAAACACTTCCTGCTACTTCAGGCAGTGGGACTCTGCAGGGATTCCAGCAAGGAACAGAAGGATCCGGGAAGATACTGTTCGATCCAGTATTAATAATGGAGTCCAAGTTTTCATATTCCTTCAGCTCAGCAAAATCTATAGCTAAGCAAGTTAAGGCAGACTGAATAATCGTAAATAAGCTATGTGTGCTTAAAATTGCTTATGATTTGTATTTCCTTTTGAGGACAATCCTAAAGATCAGCAAGGTTTTTAAAAGATTAAGATATTTACATCAGGTTTGCTCTTCAATATATAATCTCCAAAGGCGGGAGTTAGAGTTAAGAGTGCTTTTCATGTGACTATACCAAGGAAAGGGTATCAACCACGGAATGTTCAATATTCAGACACAAAATAATGTCTGGACACACGGAATTATTGTGCTCAGCCAATGAAGAGCAAAAGATTGCTATTATTGGTGGCTTCTTATTTACAGCCCTGTCAAAATTATGTGAAAATCTTTCTCAAGAACCATTCTAGAAAATCATCTTATGTAAAGTAGGGTGTGTGCATAGGAAGTCGCTCACACAGATTAGGGTGCAGGTGTTTTGATGCAGCCTAATATGTGGGGTCCTCTGTGAGTGGTATGCTCCCCCCAGAAAGAGATGACTTGAAGCAGATTTCTAGCAGCAAGACTGCCATTAAACATACATGAGACAAGAGGCTTCAAGGGGAGGAAAAACCCACTTGTAACTAAAAGGCCATCAAGACTTAACAATAAGAACTTCTCCAACTCAGAGTATATTTTTCTTCTACCAGGAAAACCACTTATACTCTTATTTAATGTCCTAATATAAGAAATGGAACCATATGATCCAACAATTGCCCAACTAGGTATTTACCCAAAGGCTACAAAAGTACAGATTTGAAGGGGTACATGCACCCCCATGTTTATAGCAGCATTATCAACAATCGCAAACTATGGAGAGTGCCCAAGTACCCATCGACCGATAAACGGATAAAGAAGATGTGGTATTTAAAGTGTGTGTGTGTGTGTGTGTGTGTATAGTATTTAAAGGATATTTATATATAGTATGGTGTATATATATATACACACACACATATATATGGGATATGTGGTATTTAAAGGATATATATTTTAAAGGAGATATATATATGATATTTAAAGGATATAGGATATATATATATATATATATGATACACACACATTAGAATATTACTCAGCCATCAAAAAGAATGAAATCTTGGCATTTGCAATGACGTGGATGGAACTAGAGTGTATTATGCTAAGTGAAATAAGTCGGACAAAGACAAATACTATATCTCACTCATCTGTGGAATTTAAGAAAGTAAACATATGAGCATATGGGAAGAGGGGAAAAGGAGAGGAAAACAAACTGTAAGAGACTCTTGATAAAGAACCAACTGAGGGGGCGCCTGGGTGGCTCAGCCGTTAAGCGTCTGCCTTCGGCCCAGGTCAGATCCCAGGGGCCTGGGATCAAGCCCCACATTGGGCTCTCTGCTCTGCAGGAAGCCTGCTTCTCCCGCTACCATTCCCTCTGTGTTCCCTCTCTCGCTGTGTTTCTCTCTGTCAAATAAATAAAATCTTTAAGAAAAAAAAGAACCAACTGAGGATTGATGGAGGGAGGAGGGTTAGGGGGATGGGCTAGATGTGTGATGGGGATTAAGGAGGTCCTTTGTAGTGATGAGCACTGGGTGTTGTACGTAAGTGATGAATCAGCGAATTCTCCAGAAACCAGTATTGCACTGTATTTTAACGACCTCAGATTTAAAATAAGAAATGGAAGACACGAAATTAATCTTTAATTTATATTCCACTTCTGGGCCTGTTTTCATTGTCCCTCTAATGCAAACTGCACCAAACATTACAAATCCTGCATTTCACATACTGTCCATCAGACAATCTCACCAACTAAAAAGGTGATGATGGGATCTCATTTGGAAGCCAAAGAGATATACACATAAGTCATTTCCAGCTAAGCATTAAAAATCCTTTAGGTTTCTCTGAAAATAGCAGCATTATCTTAGGATAGAGCACAATCACGGAAGGGAAAAAGAACCCAAAAGAGATGAAATTTTATACAAAACAAGAATTGGATTTTTGCCCAGGATTACAGTGGTCCATAAATTAAGAAGACTTCCATCAAATGTCGATTCCTAATTATATCCGTCTCCTGACCCATGACGAAGATTTAAACAGACCCGCGGGTACTCAAAACAGATGCAGTGACCATACGACACCCAGTTTATTTGTTTGCCTGCAAAGTGGCAGAAATTCAGCCTTGAATTAATAGGACTTAATTCTGTCTAAATCTCTAACATAACTAATAAAATGTCACTTTCAATAAAATAAATGCCCAGATTTTTTTAAAATGATCCAACAATAGACCTCTATCAAGGACAAATATCTTGTCACTTAACAGTGTATTTATTATGAGAACCAAAATAAAGCAGTCCTTCAACCAGATTCTCAGTTCCTAAATACCCTTTCAGTTCATAAGAAAAGCATCATTCTAGATGAAAACTCATTAGTCAGTCTTGGTCTTATCTTAACCAGACATTCCTGCTTCGAATGAGGTCATAAAAATACCACCTGGGTACTTGCCATGGTGCCTAGTACTCACACCTACTAGTCTCTACACACTCCCAGTGCTTTTAAAAACCTTCTGTGCAACATTGAAAACCTTGTTATTTATGTATTTGGAAGCATCCTTATTTAGAAAAGTCCTTGTAACACCTCTTGTCTCTGTCCACTATCTCTCACTTTTCGAAGGACTTGAAGAGCAAGGCCTTGCCAACAAATTAATTTACCACATGATTCAATTTACATCTGTGCAGTGGAACAGTTTAGCTGTTATCTTGCCTATGGATCTAAAGTGTAATCTGAGAAGCAGGATTCACTCACTCCCTTCATTATAAAAGTGAAAATGGAACCTCGTATGGAATTGTCAAATCACCATGTTGTACACCTGAAACTAACATTTTACGTTGACTCAACTTCAATAGTAATAAAAGAAGTCAACAACCAGAATCTGTTAAAATCAGCATCTAATACTGACAAACGATATACACGTATCCTCATAATAATTTCACCTTGCAGGGAAAAGAAGATCCCATCTGTACCGAGGTTCATTTCCTATTGCTCCTTCAGTTCTCTTACATTAATAAGTTACGAATACCCTTTGTCAAATGCTTTGCGTGCCAGGCTCTGTGTTCATCCAAAGACTTAATAGATGACCGATTCATCATCTCTACAAACCAAAGCATAAGTGGAGTAAAAATAATAAAATTGGACACAAATTCAGGTAACCATATACCAAACCCAGCGAAAAGAACATGGTTCACCTTTCAGAGGAATCGTCTTAAAATGATTCAGTCAGTCACGATTGCCCTTCTTCTCGGCGATGACACACCAGTTGCCATGGTCATTCCCCGAGCTCAGAACATGCAGCTCTGCCACGTGCTCCTTCAGCAGGCCGTAGAGCTCGCCTTCTCGAAACACGTGGTAGTAGCGCATAAAGGCTCTAGAATCCAAAACGCTGGGCTGTTTTTCTTCGACAGAAATTGTCTCCTCCGGGTTGGAATCTGTGGAGTCAAGCGCAGAAATCCTTCTCAGGATTTTACCAGCAGAAGGGTGACCTCCTTCCACAGCACCTGCATTTACGCAATTCTCACTAGTATTGGCGCCTTCCAGAAAATTCCCATCTCCATTTCTCCTAACTTCTCCTTGTTGGTCCCCATGTAGATGTTTCCTTGTGGCTGGTGCTCTCGGCCACTCCAGTTGTTTCTGAGACGTCTCCACAAACACGTCTTCATCTAAAGTTTGCTCTCCTGTTGAAAATGGTTCTTGGTGACCTAAGTCTAAGCTGGAGTGTCTGGAAGGCTGGATGGATATAGTGCTATTGGCCCAACCTTCTGTATTTTTCAAGGGTCTCATCCTTTCAATTTGCTTCCTCAGGGTTGATTCATCCAAAGACCTAGAGAAAAACCAGGAGCGAACAGATTTTCCTAATGTGCTATAGAATCCATTTTCTTCCTCCCCTTCCTTAGAAATATCTGCACAACACGCTCCAGCCATCAGTGGCTCGTAGTCCATGCTGTGGGACCGTTGTGAATGACCCTGCCCTTTAAAACACACAGAACAGCTACAGACCGAGCAAGGAGGAGGGTAGGGATGGCTTCTTTCCGGATGTGCACATGGCTTTCTCCCTGGCTGGCTGGGGTCTGAGAGAAGCCGCGAGCATAAGGCCCTGTTCCACGGAACGAGCACATCTTGCTTCTTGAAGCGCCGGTTCTTCTGTTCCATGGCCCACACGTAAATCATCAGCTGGCCTCCAGGAACTAAGACCCTGGCCATTTCTTTTATGGCTCTGATTCTTCTTTGTTTTGTAGAAAAATGATGTATGACTGAAAAAGAAGAAACTAGATCTCAGTGTGTATACACATATGTAAACCGATGCATTCGGACGCTAGCATTTTCCATATAATATGCAATTTCAACATGCAGGAAAACCACCTCATTTCCTACGTGGTAGGACACATGGTGGGAACAGCATAGCCTTGCTTTCGGGGAGACATCATTTTCATCTCTGGCTCCTGTACTTCTTAGACAATCTGGGGCAATTATTTAACTTCTGTGGATTTCAGGTTTCTTTGCCTATAATAAGACATTTAAGTAATGTGTCCGCTTCAGGTCCTCCTAGTTCCCAAATCCTAGGAAATTTGTTAGCTAGAAGGATGATTGGTGTGAATTAACGAAATTTTCATGGGAGCACTATATAAGTATGTAAGTACTCCCTAGTGAAAGAACTATGAAATAATTCCTTGCTTTCACGAATGATTGGTACTCCTAAAGCACCAAAAGGTTAATACCACTAATCAATGTTAATAAAATTGTTTTTTTATTAATGTTAAAAAAATAAAGCAAATAGAAGTGGAGAAGAATGGTAAAGGTTGTTTTTCTATTTCGATAATGAAAGATAAGCCAGCCAAGCCCAAGTCCAAACAATTGCTTATAATTTTAAGGAATTAATATAAATTGGTTGTGTATGTATTTTTAAAAAAATCAACATATAAGTCATTGTTTTACTTCCAATCCCTGCAAAGTTAAAGAGAGATTCAAGTAGGACTTCCTGTATCCAGCCTTAAGTGTGTTATTAGGCATATTTTATTCAAATAATATGTGGAAAGCACCAGTCTATTAGTTCCGAGAGCAGTTCGATCACGGTACCAGGTCAAGAGAAACAATCAGATCGTTTTCCACATGCTGGGGTATGGCCCACCCCATGTCTCAGGGAGAAGTTGGTTCTGAGGGGGAGTCCGGACACTACTGCTCAGGTATGAGTGTGAGAGAAGAGATGGAGGGGAGGCTGGGACAGCTCCTATAACCCTCAACATAATCCAGTTGCTAGTGGTGGTTTTAAGTCTCTAGTTTGCCTGCCACAGAGAGGTAGCAAATATCTAAAATGAGATTATTACAGAAATAAAGCTGTCAAAGGAAGATCATTCAACAGGCACATGTGTCTTATTCTCAATCAGGTTTCTGTCCCATCAGCAGCACACCCCCACCCCCCGGACCCCTGGGGTCTCCTGTTCCACCAGACAGCAGTGAGGGAAGCCAGAGGTATGATGGGGCTACAATGGTTTTGAAGAACAGGACCCCCTTGATGTTGTCCTAGCTCAGTCAGTAACTCACCGTGTGATCTTGGACCAATCACTCCATTTCACTAGGCCTCAGACTAGTCCCCACTCCCAACCCCACAGAGTCGTTCATAATGGATCATTTGAAAGCTTACATTTCTAGAGTCTTGGTCACTAAGCTAAAAGGAGGCACAGAGGTCAGGAGGACAAAGACTTAAGATGATGCTAATGTTCATATCTAGGACTATTCATGGTTGTTACTATCTCCCACGACTTGCGCCTAATTCACCCGAAAACTTCTGTGGGTGTATCTTCTAAATATGGTCAGTCCTTGTTGTCTGTCAATTCTGTATTTGCAAATTTTGCTACTTGCCAAAATATATTTTCGTGGTCATTCGTTGACATGCCCATGGTGGCAAAAAAAACTCCCAGTGTGTACCTTCCCAGCTGAGATGAAACCAGGTGACCCCTGCTTCCTTGTTCTGGCTTGCCTCCTGTCAATGAGTGTCCTTTCATGGTCTATTTAGGGCCACATTTTTTGTATTTTGTGCTTTTTGTGTGTGATTTTGCTGTTTAATATGATCCCTGAGCATAGTGCATGAGAAGGCTGAGATATGTCTCGTAAAGAAATTAGAGGTTATAGAAGCTTCGTTTCGGCTGTTGGCATGAGCTCAAAATTAAATGAGTTTTCTTTAGGGTCACCTGGGTGGCTCAGTCGGTTGAGCATCTGACTCCTGACTTCTGCTGGATCATGATCTCAGGGTTGGAGATCATGTGGGATGGAGCCCCGCCTCAAGGCTCTACACTGGGCATGGAGTTTGCCTGGGATTCTCCTTCTCCCTCTGCCCGCCTACCCCGCTCGCTCACTCTCTGAGGAAAAAAAAAACATAAAAATTAAAAAATAATAAATTAAAAAAATAAGTTGTCTTTAAACAGAGACACATGTAAAACAAGGCTGTGCATTCATCAGTTGACAAAAATGCTGTGACCGGAGGCTCACGGGAACCTAATCTGGTAGTTCCCCTGGGAGCCGGGGCTTGGTATTCGCTCTAAAGTGTTCACAGAGACTTAACAGAATATAATTACTGTGAATGATGAGAGTTGACTATGTTCCTTTTGGGGGCCCAAAAAGAAAAAAAGCATCTTTAAAACTAGACTACTTTAATAGAATAATCTCTTTTTAGTAGATTCATAAGTCTTCAGCATTTCAGGATTCTGGGCTTCAAAAGAAGTCTTTTTAAAGGAGGAAAGTCTTTGTATTTGTTAAACATTTGTTCTGTGATGATTCATTTTTTAAAAATATTTTTTTAAATATTTATTTGTCAGAGAGAGAGAGAGAGAGAGAGAGAGAGAGAGCGCGCACAAGTAGAGGGAGCGGCAGGCAGAGGGAGAACCAGCCTCCCCACTGAGCAGGGAGCCTGATGTGGGACTTTGATGTGGGGCTCGATCCCAGGACTCTGGGATCATGACGTGAGCCAAAGGCAGATGCTTAACCAACTGAACCACCCAGGCGATCCCTATGATGATTTATTTTTAATAACAAAGTATCACCCAGGAAATATCCCAATATTTTAGATTGTTGTTAGATTTTTAAAAGATTTTATTTTATTTATTTATTTATTTATTTATTTATTTATTTACTTGAGAGAGAGTGAGTGAGTACTAGCAGGGGGAAAGGAAGAGGGACAAGGAGACTCCCCGCTGAGCAGGGAGCCCACCATGAGGCTAGATCCCAGGACCCCAAGGTCATGACCTGTGCTCAGGTCATGTGTTTAACCAACTAAGTCACCTAGGCATTCCTATATTGTTTTATGTTTATATTTAACATGTAATACTAATTAACCTTTAGGCCAAATTTTTTGGAAAAAGTTTACAAATGAAGATTCCTTCATTATATAAAAATTGTATTATATATGCATATATATATTCTATTTTTATATATACTATTTTAAAACATTATAAATGTGGCCAAAATGGGACATGAAGATGCATTTACATGAATTATCGTCAGGAAACTATACTGAATCTTTAAAGGATAAAAAAATATCCCCTTTTGTTTAAAAATCATAATCACAACTTAAAGGCAAAAAGAGTACAATATCGGGATCCTATAGCAATGTGTTCCTGCTGAGACCCCAGAAAATAGGGAGGTTGAATTCAGTTACTGGATTCTAGAACTAGATGGGAAGGTACACAAGATCATCTTTAAAGTTCTGTTATATCTCGATATTTTATGATATATTGTTATGTAACTTCCCAGTGTACGGGTCTCATCTCTCTATGTAAAAGTGTTCAGAATCCAGAGGTCTAGCATAAAGCTGGGCATTCCAATCTCAGCACCCCTGACCTTTCAGGCTAGATAATTCTTTGTTGTAGGAGGCCACCCACGAGGTGACAGTAGGTTGTACATACATACATGCAATTGAGCCAGCCGAAAATGTCTCCACACGTGGATGGGTGTCCCCCCCACAAGGCTGGCGGGGGCAACATCACCCCACGTTGAGAACCGCTGACATAGAATAAATAGTTGATTGGCACAGTTTTCATATATCGCTAAATTTTCATAGTCTTGTCAAGCTATTCTAAAAGTAAATGGAAAGAGTGTTTCTTTTTGCAATCTGCCAGTAAAACATAACGAATGTATCCTTAGGTATGATGCTTACCTTTCAAATTATTATTATTAAGAGACTTGGAAAAGCAAAAAATACATATTTCTTCATGTGATGATTAGCAAAAAGTGCCAACGTACAGAATTCTAAACAGGAAGTAAATATATATGGACTTAAGAGAGACAGACTATCAAACTTTTTCATAGTATGGCTCTAAATGTGAAACCTCGCTGAAAATGATCACATCACATTATAGTTACAGTTCCTAAAATCCATGATGTGTTTCCACCCAAGGAAGCATTTTTCTTTAGAAGATGGCAACAAGGTGTGTTGCATTTCTTCTGCGGACAAGGCATAAGACTTCTGTTGAGAGCTGAGAAGGGCTTACCCACGTGCACATGGGGCATTTCCCAGGCGCAGCAAAGCCAGGCAGTACCCCCTGCCCGCACTGGTGCCTCAGTGGCACGGCCTGGGCTTAGGGACCCTCGCAGACTCTCAAACGAATGTCAGTGAACAAAAAGAGTGGAGAATACACTTCTCTGACCTCTCCACGATTTCTCATTCTTTAGGTGGAATGACCAACAACCCTGAAACTTTCTTTCCATTCAAGATTCAAAGCACTGTAATAAGTTGCTTGGTGTAACAGGAATCCTTTCTCTTCATGTTTAGGCCCCAAGTGGACTTTACAGTTTCTTTTCTTTTTTTTTTTTTTTTTTAAAGATTTATTTTATTCAATTGAGACAGAGAGAGAGAGAGAAAGAGAGAGCACACATGAGAAGGGGAGAGGTTAGAGGGAGAAGCAGTTTCCCCACAGAGCAGGGAGCCGGATGTGGGACTCGATCCTGGGACTCCAGGATAATGACCTGAGCCGAAGGCAGTCACTTAACCAACTGAGCCACCTAGGCACCCTGACTTTACAGTTTCAACAGCAGATAAGCAGGGCTGTCCTAGAGCAGGTTTCCATGGCAACCAACCCCTGCCAGTCCTAAGGACTTTCCCGGCTGTGGCTTCCAGGCCTGCATCCCCTCACTAAGCAGAGATACAGTCCCCATCCAAGGTCAAATAGATCAAGTCCTCATTTCCTTCAGGAGAGAGCCGACAGTCTTACTCTGTATTTTTCTCTGACAATGAGTTTTTTATCTGGTCACTTTTACGTAGGATCACCTTGCGTTGACGAAGTTCATTAGAGTCAAACAGATTCATTTTTTAAGCAGATTGGAGCACATGATTTGCTTGGCCAAAGATTTTCCTCTTTGCAAAAAAGAAATTGCTACACGTTTCCCTGACGTATTGAAATATGACTAACGCACTAGGTTTCAGGATTAGGTGCACTGAGTAAAATGAGCCTTACCTGTGTATAGTTCAGGCGTGGGGTTTTGTTGTTTCATCTGTGGCCCGTGTGTTTATATGGGCACTCTTGCTGGGAAAATAGGAACATGCTCCCTGGACTTCGGAACAATCTCTGGCATTAAGAGAGCCAAGAGGCATTATAAAAGCAATGCCGTCTGGGCCCACGTGGGGCCATCTTCCCCGGTGCCCTACGCCCCAGTGAGTGGTCGGTTCCTCGGTACATCCTGCCCAGTGACCTTCAGTGCATCAGTTTTATAATGTTCTGCTAATAAGGGACACGCTCGTGACCCAAAGTAAGTGCTATGACTTCTAAAGTTCTACCTCACTTTGGAAAAATCTGGCTTCATTTCAATATACCAAAGTACAAAATATTTCAATGAGTAAAACTCCCCTAATTCTTCCTTACTTATAAGTATGAGAAATGGGAAGGA
Source organism: Procyon lotor (assembly GCA_028646535.1). NCBI lineage: Eukaryota > Metazoa > Chordata > Mammalia > Carnivora > Procyonidae > Procyon > Procyon lotor. The sequence goes on from CM053604.1 coordinate 155,253,271, forward strand.
GTCATCGGAGAGAATCCAATACCAGTTTGAGGGTTTGACTCAATACAGTCCCATGATACCACCATTAAGAACCTTTGAGATTAGTCCAATAATCCAGTTGAAATTTTTTAAAAAATCAGATCACACGAATTGCATAGACATTTCTACAAAGAACGCATGCTGAGTTGTGAGAAGGGCCTCCACCACGTAATGCCATTCTCAAGGTGAAGGGTGAATGTGTGACCAGGCGGCCTTACCTCCTATGGAGATGATGGCATCCAAGCCCTGGTCCCTGAAGGGGAGATGGAGGTTGTCACATACCATGACTTCACATCCTCTACTCCGGGCGATCTCAACCAATGGCCCACAGTAGTCACAGCCCAGGGCATACACCTGGCTGTTCACTTTAAGATACTTTCCAGTCCCACAACCTGTAAGGGAAAAACCTGCGTTATGCGCCGCCCTTTCTGGGAAGTGGAACACTCAGTTTTTCTTATGACAGCGATAGAAATAACTTTGTATTAACAAACCGAGACCGACGACAGCATGGCATGAAGGTACTCACAAAAGCCAACGAAAGATCTTCAGAGGGCACTTACGGATTCTCATTTGTAATAGAAGAGGGAGAGGAATCGGGAAAAAGAAACGATATTTATTGAACATTTAATGAGGTCATGGCCGTAGGGTTTAGTGTGCTAGCACAACCAGACTGAGCTGGCTCACAGCAGAAGAGAGTTGCTAGGACGCCAGGAGCGGGGCTTAGTCCCTTACAAAAGCTGTCTTCACGTACATATTTCGTTATGCACAGGCCTGTACGTGATGGCATTTATTCTCACATTATCTCTCCAGATTTTTTAAAAAAGACTTTATTATTTATTTGACACATTGAAAGAGGGAGCGGCAGGCAGAGGGAGAAGTAGGCTCCCTGCTGAGCAGAGAGCCTGGCCATGGGGCTCGATCCCAGGACCCTGGGATCATGACCTGAGCCGAAGCAGATGCTTAACCCACTGAGCCACCCAGGGGCCCCTCTCCCCAGACATTCTTACCACTTGCTTTCTGTGTAAAACAAACTACTGTCCACCATTTTTCATTGGATATAAGTAAAAGGATTTGTACAATAAACATGCTTTTCAAAAATGTCGAATTCCGGGTTGGCTCAGTCGTTAAGCGTCTGCCTTCAGCCCAGGTCATGATCCCAGCGACCTGGGATCGAGCCCCGCATCGGGCTCTCTGCTCAGCAGGAAGCCTGCTTCTCCTGCTACCATTTCCTCTGCTTGTGTTTCCTCTCTTGCTGCATTTCTCTCTGTCAAATAAATAAAATCTTTAAAAAAAAAAAAGTTGAATTCCAATGAAAAAAGAATTTCAGTATCTTTTCATCCAATCTATTCTCAGTTCTAGGTTTTAAACAATCTCTATTGACTTAGTACGCAACTCTTAGAACTACTTTTTTCTTAGACCATTTTTAACATTCATTTTCTGGTGACAGAGACCCAAAGCATTAAATATTTACACAACCTAATGATCTAGATCAATCAGATCTGATACTACAACGAAGAAGGAAGTAATAGGGGCGAGAAATCATCTTGAAACAAAGTCTTCTAGAATCTGGTATCTAGTATCATATTTGCACAGACATAGCACTTAATTCCTTTTCCAGAAATATTTAAAGATAATATTAGAGCCGACATCTGTGCCTACTGGCGTTAGCTCTAGATTTTTCTCCCTGAAAAAATATCTACCACTATTAAAGGATGTTTAGTTTGCTGCTTCTGACTGAAATACGTCACAATGCTCTAATAACTCCCTCTTAATAGGCCATTCAAAATTATACGAGACACTAAAAGTCTAATTAAAGTTCACCAATGCAGCTGAGACAGTGGTGAGCCTATGAATAAAAAATAAGATACCCAATGTGATTATTTCAATGTAAATGATGAGGGTCTTAGAAATAGTTTAGATCTCATAGCCAAAAATGCTTATGAGAAAAGGTAACCAATATTTGAGGCAATTATGGGGAAAATAGGAATCACAAAGTATTTTAAAATGGCAATCCTTAGTATTTCAAAGATTATGGTCATAGTTGAAGAAAAATAGTCTTGCAAATCCATTTACTTTTTCAATTTAATTGGCTCGGAATATGTTTAGAAATACGGGAACTTACTATAGCGAGACTAAGAAGAACAGGTTCGTGATAGACTGCTGGTTGTAGGAGAGGGGATGGATGAAACTGACGAAGGGGATTAAGAGTCCTATCATGATGAGCACTGAGCAATGTATAGAATGGTCGAATCATTACATTGTGTACCTGAAACTACTATAACACTGCCCATTAATGATGCTGGAATTAAAAACAAACAAACACATTTGTGGACCATTCGAGCTGGAGGGAGGTATTCCACGGGCATCAGGCGGTGCTGAATCCACTTGGGCCTTTTCAAATCTCAGCATCTCCTGGAAGGCTTCCCAGGGCCTGTGGCACCCTTGATTTATCCCATATTCTTTTTTTTTTTTTAAGATTTTATTTGTCAGAGAGAAAGAGCACAAGCAGGGAGAGCAGCAGGCAGAGGGAGAGGCAGACTCCCTGCTGAGCAGGGAGCCCGATGCAGGACCCTGGGATTGCAACCTGAGCCAAAGGCAAACACTTAACCTGCTGAGCCACCCAGGCGCATCCTCATTTCTGATGGTGTTCAGTGTTAGGGATGGTGGTGGATCTCCCAAGTATGATTCCATTATTTATTTTCCAGCTGCAAACATGGAGATGCTAGAGAGGGAAAGATTTTATCCTAATGAGGAGATGGGGAATACTGCCACGCCTCGTGACCCCATTATCTTAAATGTGCAAGAAGCATATCAGAACATTTTTGATACTGCGGCCAGCTCCAGTACACACTCTTGGTGCTTTACAAAACCTCATTAAAGGATAACCTTTTGTCGTATTGAGGCGAGCTAACAAAGTGTTTGCAGGCCTACATTCCCTCTTTTATCCATTCTGCACCACACTCAAAGTAGAAAACAGATACTTGCCCAGGTTGCACGAAATGTTTTGGCATGTGGTGGGCTAGTGTTTGCTAGAAATAACTAATCTGAATGTTTCCTCTCAAGTTTGTAGGAACAACATTTTTAAATTAAGAGGTTTTTGATTGTTTGTTTTCTTGTTTTTTGCTAAGACTATTCTCTGAAAGAGGATTTCTTTACCCATGGGAAAGAGAAGAATATATAGCCTGTTTATTTCCCATTTCATACATTTCTTGAAACCAGAGGTGAAGGGCTTTGTTTTCTCCTGTAGGCGTATTCTGTGCCCACCACAAAGCAGAGGGTCTGCATTTTCACTGACTCAGTGAAGGCATGGCTAATAGAGAATGACTTAGGCAGTCAAATCTGCTCACAGAGCCTGAGAATAAGTACATAAAGTCAAGAGGCAAAGGGAATCTTAATTATTGAAAAGTTCATTTTTATTATGTACACAAAAATGCAATTTTCAATACTGTTGGGACAGACACCTGTCTCTGATGTTGGGTAAAAAGGTAACATTGCTCAAAAAGAATCGGGCTCGGGTCTTTTTCCTGCTTTCTAAACTAACCTAAACAGAGCTCTCAAACCCCAGAACACCCTCCATGCCCCATCTGATGTCCTTAGTGCCAGCCCATTTTAGGTAACGGCATTGCCACAACTGCATAGAGCCTAGCATTTCCTGAGAGACGGGATTTCCGCTGTCTCTGAATCATCCAAGTTGGTTTCACTTGGGCTCTAGTTCCTGCTCACTTAATCCCTGAAGACTTTGTTGCATCAGGAACCTTCCACCCACATCTCAGCAAATCAGCTCAATTGGGGAAGGGGGGGCAGTCAATAAAATTTTAGTCAACCAAAAGTTGCACCACCTAAATAGTGGAAACAGCCTAGAAAATTACTGTATGGGTAACTGGAACTCGATTACCTCCAGATGTTTATTACTTATGCAAAGTTTTACTAGTAATTAACTATAAATTGCTAATCTAATAACCAGTCAAGTTGCCAACATAACAAACAATTGAGTTTAGTGAAGTAGAAAACCTGGAAAGAAAAAACATTTGCTTTTGGAGATAGTCGTATTATCTTACTTTTTTTTTTTTTTTTAAGATTTTATTTATTTATTTGTCAGAGAGAGAGACCACACAAACAGAGGGAGAAGCAGGCAAGGAGCCTGATCTGGGACTGGATCCCAGGACCCTGGGATCATGACCAGAACCAAAGGAGATGCTTAACCAACTGAGCCACCCAGGCATCTCATCCTACCGTCTTTTCTTCTAATCTCCTTGGGCTTTTTTCTTTCTTTTCATTTATTTTTTCTTTAACTTCACTTTTATTTTAAAATATATCTCGAGAGGCTTAGTCAGTTCATCATCTGACTGTTGGTTTTGGCTCAGGTCATGATCTCAGGGTTCCAGGATCGGCCCCCCACCCATTGGGCTCCACACTGGGCTTGGAGTCTGCTTGGGATTCTCTCTCTGTCCCTCTCCCTGCTCTCAGTCTCTTTCCCCCTAGACTCTCTGTCTCTCTCTCTCTCTCTAAAATAAGTAAGATCTTTAAAAAAAAAAACACAAAAACCCTGCCTCTCATTGTGTAATCAAAATAGTACCATTTGTTTATTGAGTAGTAAAAAAAAAAAAAAATGTGAAAGCACAAAATTCGAAGATACAAATGGGTAAAGAAATATTAACTAGCTATTATGATGGAGATGCACAGGGGCATCTAAAGAATATTATTTGCACCATAATTTGCAGTAGCATGTAGAGCAGACCACATGTATCTGTTAATACAGCACTATTATCAGGGGCTGCTATGCACGTTTTAATGGGAGGCAGCTCTATCACGCCACAAACCCGGCATGATCACAATATATGAAAGAAAACAAAAGCTAGGTGTATAAAATTTATATAACCTATATATATGTTATATATAACATCTGTGTAATCAAAAAAGGAAAATCCACCCATAGGTCCATACGTACCTATGTAGAAGTAAATGTTTCTACTTCAAAGAAATGTCTCATATGTAAATGCTTCTACTTAAATGTCTCAAGATTATACAAGAAGCTAATTGCTTCTGGAATGGGTAACTTGGTGCCACAGAACTGGGAGGGTATAGTTTTCACTGCATACCTTTGTACCTGTTTGTTACTGAGCCATTTAAGTGCATCACAAGGCAATACAATCTTAAGCAGTCGGTATTCTTTCCTTTTTGAATTGTTTGTTCTTATCCTCTCCTCATTTTTTTTTGTTTTGAAATTTTGGTCCTATTGTTTCGTACTGATTTTGAAGAATGCTCTATAGATTAAGAAAGTTATCTAATTTTCTATCAGATGAGTTGCAGATATTTTTAATTTCTGTTTCATTTATTTTTTTTTTAATTTCTGTTTCATTTATATATTTGTCTAGCTTTTTGCCTTTTAGAACTTTTAACTTTTTATATGGTCAAAGATACCGATACAGTAGATCTTCTTTACTCACAGGTTCCATATATGCACGTTCACCTACGTGATAAAGTCTGGGACATACCCCCGTCCCCACCGGTCAGTGCTCAAGCACTTGTACGGTGGTTCGCCGACAAGCCTGCTTATGGAACAGCAACCAATCTGGAAAAATCTGTGTTGCCTGAGGTGTCTGATCAGTGTCTTGTGTTGGTTCTCATCCTATCCACAAGTGCCCTTTATGTAGTCTATTTAGTGCCACCGTTTTTGCATTTTTGTGCTTTGTGTTAGTGACGTCATGGTTTCAGAGGGTCCCTGGGTACAGGGTGCAGGGGCTGCGAAGGGTTCCTAAGCCTAGGATGGTAATCAGGCATGAGTTCCAGTGTGTTGGCCTTGCGTTCAGTGTAAAAGAATCTATACTATAGAGTCATCATATGTCTTCAAATAGACAGAAGCACAAAACAAGGTTAGGTGTTGACTGGTTGACGAAAGTGTTGTAAGCAGAGGCTCGCAGGAACCTGATCTGGATTTCCCCTGGGGACAGTAATTCAGTACTCACGAAGTTAGTGTTCATGGCAATTTTATCTTCACATAGGGATTGTGAATAATGGCAACTGTATTGTCTTTTATGATTTCTGACTTTCCTTGGTGATGCACAGAGAAGGGGCTTTCACCTCTGAGCATATTTTTACAAAATAATCTAGTTGTCGGTCGTCTAGTCCTTTAACACTTTTGTTTTCTTATACTTAAATCTTTGCTTCACTTGGAATTTTGGGAGTAAGGTATGAGAAAGTAGCATATAATTATACTGCTGCCCCAAAGCCACTTATGGAATGGCTCCTTTCCCTTCTAACGGATTTTAAGATTCTGGCACTTTGCTGGCCTTGTGGGTGGTAAGAGTTTCAAATCCACTTTCTTCTGAAACCAGAGTTAATTATTAAAAGTTGACAGGAAAAAAAAAAAAAAAGTTGACAGGATATGGGGCTCCTGGGTGGCTCAGTGGGTTAAAGCCTCTGCCTTCGGCTCAGGTCATGATCTCAGGGTCCTGGGATGGAGCCCCGCATCGGGCTCTCTGCTCGGCGAGGAGCCTGCTTCCCCCTCTCTCTCTGCCTGCCTCTCTGCCTACTTGTGATCTCTTTCTGTCAAATAAATAAATAAATCTTTAAAAAAAAAAAAAAACTTGACAGGATAGAGACAGTTTTCAAAGTCTCTCCATTTCTACATGACCTCTTCCCCTTTCCCAGATCTCACTTTGCTCACACCAGCTTTTAGTACGCTAAAAGTCGTGGACACACATCTGTGTCTCTTACTAATACTTAGAGTTTAAAGTAAATACTTAGAGTTTAAATAATACTTAGAGTTTAAAATACTTAGTTTAAAATACTTAGAGTTTAAAGTAAATGCCAAAGATGGGATTGGTAACTGCAGATTTATGACTCTTCCGGGCACAATCTGCACGCAGTGCTGGAAAGCAATTTTAGGTGGCCATGCCTCGAGTGGGAATCCTTGCGTGTCTTATATCTTAGTCCTAGATCTACTGGGTTGTGGTTTACCACTCCTTGATTCAGAAAGGTACTGAGCCAAAGTCCTCCAGGCAAATCTGTGATTCTGAAGCTATGATCTAATTAAAGATAGGCTCTCATTAGGAAAGACCTCCAGAAGAGTTAAGGGAAAGAATCTATGAGACCAATAAGAGGTTGGGGGACCTCTTGTATCATCCCATAATTCTGGTTCTTACAGAAGCCATGAGAGCCCCCTCAGGGTAAACCACCAAATGTGATTTACAGATGTGAATGTTTCCAAATTTTAAATGGTCAATTTCACCTGCAGTCATTTCAGTCATGATTTATTCATTCAATGCCAGGTCAGTTCTGTCGGAAGATGTGGGCAGAGGCTCTCAAAAAGGCTGCCATTGTGTAAATGTAGATTTCAGAAAGTTTCCTACTTTCTGACCTGATGAATTTCTGCTACGGGGTTGAATAGTCTAGGTACTGGAAGGCCGAGGACACAGTTTCAGGCTTCTGGTTAGACTAGAAATGTAAAACGCATCTGTAAAGGAAAGGTACAATAGACTATATTCCCGACCACATGGCACAAGGCCAGGTTACCTATGTCTGCAATGAGGCTGCCGGGCTTCTGCTCCTGGAGGAACTGGCGGACGCGAGGCCAAGCTTTGCTCTGCAGGTCACCAAAGTAAGGTGCGGTGCTCTCATACACATCATGCACGTGCTGCTTCTCCAGCTGGGCCGCCTCATGCTCCATCCTGGGAATGGGACCACCCCAAGAAATGCAGGTCAGACAACACACCAGAGACGCTGACAGAGGATGCGCATTTCCTAAAGTTGGAAACCTCCAACCGTCAAGGTTGTACTGTCCTTACACTCTCTTTTACACTGCAGAGGACGACAAAACCTGCCCTGTGACCCCACCATAATTGTCCAAACACTAGCAAATGCATTACCTGCAGATCTTCGAAAAATAATGGTTTGGAAAGGAGACAGTCACCATAAGTTTCTGTGCAAGATCCATTCTTCATTTTGGAAGCATAGATAAGAGGCTTACCAAATGGATCACTCTGGATAAAATCATTCTATTTAATGCTAAGTACGTTTTAAAATTTTGTAACAGGGAGCTCATCACTCCAATCCAATCACAAAGCCCTATTGGTTCTACCTTTTTGATGTGTTTGAATTGCAGCCATTTCTCTATTTCCGTACCGATTCTGCTTTAGAAAAGGTGCTCGTCTCCTGCCTGAATTACTTCCACGGTCTGTTAACAGGGGTTTTGTTTGTTTGTTTTTGTTTTTTTCCCCTTCAATCCCTTTCTTTCACGTATGCCACAACTGTTTTTCTGAAACATAAATCTAATTGCGTTGCTTTCCATCTTAGTCTTCTTCAGAGGCATTTTTTTAGCTCGTCCACTCAAGTTTAGGTGTCGTAGAAGGGCAGCCAAGGCTCTTTCTGATCTGGCCTTAACTTACCTCTTGAGGCCATTTCTCACCACCCTTCCCTGGCATCAGATGAGCCGTACTACTCAGTGAACCGTGGCTTTTCCAATGCGACACATTCTCTCCCTGATCCGGGGGCCTGGACAGACGCTGTGCTTTACCCGGCTAACTTCTGTTCATTCTTGACACACACATCACCTCTTCCAGAAAGCCTCATCTGACCTCTCATGCAGGATTAGGCCATCAGAAAGGAGTGGGGAAATGTTAAAACAGTCTTCGAGGCCTCTGCTGTGTTGGGTTTAATCTTTTAATTATTCTCTTGAGGCCTCTGAGGGAACAGTATCCCAGGGAAGTGGCCAGGGGTCCAGGGTGTGGCTTTTTACCAATCAATATCAAAGTATTTTCAGTCACTGAAGAACCCGACTGCCCTTTTTAGGCCCGTGCGTCTCATGCATACCTCTACAGATACAAAGGGCAGTAATAGTTTGTTTGGTATTTTCCTCTAGCGCTGGCCAGAAGATCCTAGGGATGGAGGGCTTCTCTCATTTAAAGCTGAATGGAGTTGGCACACAGCAGACCACCAATAAATGAACCAACAAACGTATTCGGAATAGAATTTTATCCCGAGTACAGAAGGTGGTACTGGCTTTGTGAGAAGAGGGAGTGACCCTGGGCAGTGTGGGAAGAGAGGGACCTTCTACCCACAAGCCGGCAGATGAGAGCGCCCCAGAAGGGCACAGACTCCGGACAGCCTGTGTCCTGCTCCCCACCCTCTATCCTGTCACCACCCTGGAAAGTAGGAAGCACTAGAATCAGATGGCGTCTCATTAGGAACTACAGAATGGAGCATTTTGTAGTTTGCATTTAAGAAATATCTGGTGGAGAGATACTTTGAGACTACATAAATATCCTGTTTCTCAGAGTCCTCTCATCGGCTAATTTTAGCATCCTATCCCTGGGTGATTCTTGCCCAAAACAGTTAGTAGTACAGTCCTTACCAAACGATGATATTCTAATTCCATCATTCTTTCTCTTGCAAGGAAGAGCTGCTCAGGATTTACTCTTAAGAAAACAAATTAGCAGTAGACTCTCCTTAATTACCACGGACCTGCCCACAGCCCCTGCAAGAAATCTGGCAAACTCCTAACAGAGTACACATCTCATTTGTGAGGTCTGACAAAACTTCCACCCAAACCCGAAACAGCTTATGTTGCTCCCTCAGCTGAAATTTACAAAGTAAACATATGGCTAGCTGTAACTGCCTCCACACCAGAAAGATCCAAACGCGGAGTGCTTTTGTTTTTAATCAAAATCTCTGTAAACTTAAGTCTCTTTAACATTTTTCCCCCTCGAGGAATCAAATCAGGCAATGCAATTTTGAGGAACCCTAGAACAAATACATTTTACTTTCTTGTATTTGCACACATTAAGTGGCAAACAACATAAACCCAATTATCTTCAATCTGGCTCTGACTATAAGCTCAGAATTTGTAGTATCTGAACAGTACCCTTTGGAGACCTTCCTCTAAATCCTCTCCCAAACAGCTTGGCCTCTACGGTAAACAAAGAGCTATTTTAAAGTGTGTGAACGACAGGAATCTACTTTGTTTTTATTGTATTTTACAGTTAAGATTATATAGTGCAGAGTGAAGGCCTGACTGTGAAACTGATTTGTAGAGTTGGAGCTCTCTGGTGTGACATTTTTAACACTGGATTTAAATTTCCTGCAATATTTTTCATGTGGATTTTCTACATAGAGGAGAATTCCTTGAGAATTAGGTAATGTGATTAAGTTAGTGAGATTAGTACTAAAATAAGAGCACGGGGCTCAAGGTGAAGCTAGGGAGACAGGGTTTGGTTTAGCCAGGTTTCTTCTTTTTTTTTACTTTAATTTTATTTTTTCAGTGTTCCAAGATTCAATGTTTATGCACCACACCCAGTGCTCCATGCAATCGGTGCCCTTCTTAGTACCCACCACCGGGCTCACCCATCCCCCACCTCCCTTCCCTCCAAAACTGTTTGTTTCTCAGAGTCCACAGTCTCTCATGGTTCGTCTCCACCTCTGATTTACCCCAATTCACTTTTCCTTTCCTTCTCCTAATGTCCTCCATGTTATTCCTTATGCTCCACAAGTAAGTAAAACCATATGATAATTCACATTCTCTGCTTGACTTATTTCACTCAGCATAATCTCCTCCAGTCCCACCTATGTTGATACAAAAGTTGGGTCTTCATCCTTTCTGATGTTAGCCAGGTTTCTTAACCTGTGCGTTGTCAAATTGTAGGCCCTTGTAGCTGGCTGATGCCTTGCTGGTGAGTCAGAAGAGAAGGCAAAATAGTTTGAGAGGTAAGGAGAAGTTAGATGAAGTGGCGCACTGAAAATTCAAAGAACTGATTTGGGTCTTACTTTATGTGCAATGGAAAGTAGAAAGTTTTCAGTTGGTAGATTGGCTGGGGCGGGGGTAAGATGATTAGATTTACAATTTTAAAAGACTGCCTGCCCTAGGCATAGCTCATTCTAAGGAGACTAGCATAGCTATTGTTTTTATTTGTCCAAACATGTTTACCATCCCCCTCATTCTGATAATTTGTATCTTGTCCTCCCTGGATGAGCATGTGACCCAGGCCTGGCCATTCATGGTATCGTATCCCTAGACACCATCACTGGTCCAAGTGAGCAGGTGATATAGGCTATGCCCATGAGAGTCCTTGCTGGAGAGATCTCCGTGTGGCAAAGAGCTGTCTTTAGGTAAAAGAGAATGAAGTCAGGCAAAGCAAATGGAGGAGAGACAAACACAGAGAGGAAAAGAAACATGGCGGGCATAGTCTTGGTTCTGCTCCCTGAGACTTTGGTTCTTGCCGTCCTGCGGGCTAATCCTTATCCTCCCCACCCCGTAGTCCGTCAGATCCCCTTTGTACTCACCCTTGCTGCGTTTCTGACCCGACCACCACAAGAGTCCTCTCTAATCCAGCTTTACTCCTTACACTAAGAGCTTTGGCTTTTGTTCTATGTCTAGCCTATATTCCTTGGAAAATGGGAGAGGCAAGCAAGTGATAGGAAACTAACAAGAGAGGTCAGTGGCCTGATGTGTTTCCCGTGGGAAGAGGAACAAAAACAAGGCTATCAGCAGTTCTTCTAGCAACGGGGTCATCATTAAGAAGTCACAAATATTTGGTTGTCCTGTTCTGGGCATGTGATTGGGATAACACTTCACCACCCAACTTTATTCAGACAAAGCCTGGATGGTGACCATTAAATATGAGCAAACAAAAAACAAAAAACAAAAAAAACCACATGGCTTGTGTCTGGGCAGAAGCTTGGGGAGCCAGCACGTAGCTCCAGTAGCATTTTCCATGTCTGCAAAATCATGGGAACAGCAGCGTAGGTCCCTGAGCAACTGCTCTTGAAGGACACACAGCATGGGTGTTTGAAGCCAAAAAAGGGAAATAAGCAGCTCACCTAAGAAATGTCGAAGAGGTCAAGAAAAAGTAAAAACTATCAGTCATATTCTATTAGAAGGTACTATGTGAGTGTGTCTTTTTTTTTTTCTTCATAAAAACATTTTCCTTTTTACTACAGATGTAACAATTGGGAGAAAACAGAAAACAGTACTATATTCCGCCTTTTAAAACTTAATATTATAAGCCACGAAGCGACTTTTGCCTGTGGTTTTCTCCAAACTTCTCAAATAAATGTAATTTCCCTCATCCCTAAATTCCACAGGACCTGAAAACGTTTCATAGTCTGCAAAGTATTATAGTGACTTATGTAATTCTACCAAATTCTGAACTCTCAGGAAACAACATTAAATATACATCTCTAGTCAGCCCATAGTATCTAGCACTAGCCTTAAATACATTAGGTCTAACCATGTTTAATGAATAAATGAAAAATGAAACTGGGAAAAGTAACAATATTTTTAAATTATTTTACTGTTTACAGTTTACATATAATTGACATATAAAAAATTGCACATATTTAATGTGTGCAATTTGATAAGTTTTCTACATATGCATGTGGGGAAACACGAGACCATTACAGTAACGAATGTAGCCTTGACCCACAGAGTTTCCTTCTGCCTGTCTGTAAGCCATCCCTCTCACTTTCCAGTCTTTCTAATGCCATGTTCCTGGGCAAAGAAACAGGGAGAGATGGGTGCATGTTGAGACATGTCCAACACCCACAATTTCAAGTGTAATTTTGATATTTGAAGTGGGTACAAAACATGGATTACTTTTAATGATGGTTGTAAAACTATATGCCTGTCACCCGCACGTATAAATAGTAAAAACATTCAGAGGAGCCAAAAAGGCTTTCCAAGAAAAGATTTTCTTAGTAGCTCATCAAGGAGATGAGACACTGCACTTGACCCACAGAGGACTCTGAGAGGTCTTCTTTGTGCGCTGGAGTGGCTCCTTGTCCCCATGGAGGAGTCACCATAGCTGCATATTCTCAGGACAGTTCCTATAGTAACCACTCCTAGAAAGGGAGCTCAGAGAAGGGGAGAAGCTCAAGGCCCAGTCACCAGAAGGGATTTGTCTTTTGTTTGTGAAGGAGTTTCTTCCTGCACCATTATTTTCTCTACCATCAGTCCTCCACGTTCTGGCTCAATGGAAAACGTATTCATTTGTTTTCTTATTTAATTCTGTCTCCAGATACCTACCAACAACATTTCTGAATTATATCCTCTTGCTATGAGGCAAAACAATAGAGCTTTTAGAGGAAAAAGAGAGCTTCTATATAGCCTTGAGGTAAGTTAAGATTTCTTCAACAGGTCCTAGAAAGAACTAACCATAAAAAGGAAAATAAAAAAATTAGACTATTAAAATTAAGACATTACAGGGCACCTGGGTGACTCAGTTAAGTGTCTGACTCTCAGTTTTGGCTCAGGTCATGATCTCAGGGTCGTGAGATCGAGCCCTGCATCAGGGCTCTGTCCTGGATGTGGAGCCTGCTTAAGATTCTCTCTCTCCCTCTGCCCCTCCCGTCCCGAACCCCCCACTCACACTCCTCTCTCTCTCTCTCATTCTCTCAAATAAATACATAAATAAAATCTTTAAAAATAAATAAATTAAATTAAGACATCAGTAGGGGAGTGAAAATTGAACCCATAGGATGTAAGAAGGATTTGTATCCAGAATAAAAAGAATTCTTCCACATCATTAAGCAAGAGACAAACAACCCAATATAAAAATGGGCAAAAAACCCACAGAACTGCACAGCGGGCAGGAGATGAACAGGAAACACATGAAAAAGTGCTCATCTTCATTCATATCAGGCAACTGCAGATTAAAACCACAGTGTGATACCACCCTCTAATCGAGAGAATGGGTAACAGGAAAAACACAGAAGATACCAGGTATTGGTGAGAACACAGAGCTGCCAGAACTGGAATATGCTGCTAGGACAAGTGTAAATGGTGTCAGCCTGTTTGGAAGACTGTTTGGCAAGTGACAACTAAAGCCAAATGTATGCATATCCTGTGGCCCAGAGATCTACTCTTTATGTATGTGTATATGTATCCAAAAGAAATGCACACGAATGTTCACCAAAAGACAGTCTAGAATTTCCACAGTAGCACTCTTCAAAACAGCACAAACCTAGAAACCATGGATTATGTCTGTCATCAATGGTGGATCATCAATAGAACAATCAAATAGATGGCCTTGGATTCATACAGTGAAATACTCCCGTAATAAGAATGAAAAGTCTGCAACTGTATGCAGCGAGATGGCTCAGCCTCCTAAATATAATGTGAAAAGAGAAAGACACAAAAGAATACAGGGTGTAGGGTTCCATTTAAGTACAAAACAGGTAAAACAAATCTTTGCAATTAGAAGTCGAATGGTGGTTGCATAGGAGTGTAGTAATTGCATAGGAGCAGGGGGCACAGTCCTGTGTGCGGGTAATATTCTGTTTCTTTTTTTTTTTTTTTAAGATTTTATTTATTTATTTGACAGAGAGAGAGAGAGAGAGATCACAAGTGGCAGAGAGGCAGGCAGAAGGAGAGGGGGAAGCAGGCTCTCTGCTAAGCAGAGAGCCCGATGTAGGGCTGGATCCCACAACCCTGAGATCATGACCTGAGCTGAAGGCAGAGGCTTAACCCATTGAGCCACCCAGGTGCTCGGGTAATATTCTGTTTCTTGATCTGGGTTCTGGTTACACAGCTGTGCTTATTTTGTGGAAATTCACCTAAGTGTACAATTTTATGTACTTCCCTGGATATTTCAATGTAAGAAAATCCTTTTACTTTCAGACGGTTGTCTTACTATGAAGTTTAAAGCATTTTAAAACTCAAAGCTGAGCAGCTGTGTTCTGCCATTGCCAGGATGAATGAATGTCATTCAGTTAGTGCCTTCTGGGGGGGGGGGGGCACCTAGAAACTGGAGATCACTAGGGTCAGAGATTCGTTAGGATACTATGTTGAGGCAGCATTCGCATGAAAGTAGATTATGTAATAATATATACAGAAACTGTTAAGAGAGTTTTTAGGTCAGACAAAATTTAACTGAGGATTTCCTTTCCTCTTTTTTCTTGGAATAAAACTATAAAACTTTTTGATAAACATAAAAAAGACCTGAACAAATAGAGATAAACCCAATGCTTGGGATGTGGACCCAAGCACTATGACTTCAACAACCACACACTTAAAAATTCTGATTCACAAATAACCCTTAAGGACATGGTATAGGGAAAGTAACTGAAGACTTCATACTAATTTAAATAAGATAACGTCTCATGCCAGGTTATCCAGTAACCAGTGAAGAATAAAGTCCATTTGCTCTCAGTAAAGATGTTGTCTCAGGGCAGCAGGTCAGTGACTAATTGGTCTGCTGCGAGAAAAGAAACTCACTTTACCAGCCCTAGATTCATGTGCTTACTAGATAACTGAATAGCTTTTCCTAAATAGTCAATGTGAAATTAAGGGTGAATTATGTTAGCTCCAGCCTCCAAGTAGTACAGCTACAATGATATATGAGGATCATGGATCTCAGTAAACGGGTGGAGACAGAAATTATGTAAAGAATCCAAGAAAGATGCTCCCTTATCCTTAGCTCATAACAGCATGTGGGCCCTATTCTTACTTACCATCATGCTCTAATTATTCTGTTGTTCTATTGTTACTCATTAAGACAATTCTTGGATACTTCAGTGTCTTGTTTGAAATGTTTGGACAAACTAAAGTTCCCTGATTTATTACTCCTGTGCTGATCAGCTAGAAGGTTTAGCCAGCTGTCGATGTGGCTTCTCAGCAAGCGCACCTACTGGAAAAACCTGCTGAGCTTATGGGAGAATAAAATCCTCTGGAAGGATTATTTCATAATATTTCTAAGCCTTAGAACCAAGGAAACAGCAATTTGGAGCCTAACTGATAGATGGACGGTTAATCTCCTGAACAACACAGATGTAATAGAAGAAAGAGGGTTCTCCCAAAAATATATGCCAATATAGTTTTTCTTTTCTTTTTCTTTTCTTTTTATTAAAGATTATTTTTAGTTATTCAAGAGGGAGAGAGAGACAGCAGGAGAAGGAACAGAGGGAGAGGGACTATAGAGTGCCCTGAGTGTAGAGCCCAATGCAGGGCTTGATCCCATGACCCTGCAATCATGACCTGAGCTGAAATCCAGAATCAGATGCTTAATTGACTGAGGCACCCAGGTGCCCCTGCAGCTTTTCTTTTTAGAGGAACAAAATGGAATGATAAGGAAATGGGGGAAGGCACTAGGGGAAGAGAAAAGAAGGAGAAGAAAATGGACAACAAATATATTTTGAATGATTATCATGTGCTTCCTATATGTTAATGCACAAGAAGCAAGACACGGGAAGTGGGAAAAGTAGATAAAGATCTAAGAGTTCCAACTTTATAGGGACAAAAATAAGAAAGAAGAGATAAAATATATAGTTGTATGTTTTTATTTTATATCTATTCCAGTTAGGGCTCAGAACTAGATATTTACATTCTAATGTTCATTGTTACTAGAATGCATTACCATTAATCAATCATTAACAGAAATCAGATTCTGACAACTTGTAACTGAAATTTGCTTAAAGCTTTGTATTAAAAAATTAAAATTTAAAATAGTGCCCAAGAAGCTTAAAAACTCTTGCTCTAGAAGTCTAGAATTGTAGTATGCTGGAGTTTAATATATTATGTTCATTTCCAGTGTAAATGGAAATTTTTAAAAAAGAAATTGTCCGTGAGGTCTCCTTGCATGTAGAATAACACATCTCCAAATGAATGCCTGAGAAATTGCGATTGTCACCTTAGAACGCAATTAAATTGCACTTGTAAGAAGTATCTATTCAAAGACTGACCAAAACTGGGCAAGCCACTGTGTTTCTTAAAGCCCTTTTGGGGCACCTGGATGGCGCTGTCGGTTAAATGTCTGACTCTTGGTTTTGGCTCAGGTTGGGATCTCAGGTTGGGATCTCAGGGTTGTGAGATGGAGCCTCACATGGGGCCCTGCACTAAGTGCAGAGTCTGTTTGAGATTCTCTCTCTCTGCCCTCCTGCTTGAGTGCTCACGCTCTCTCTTTCTCAAACTTGAAAATTCTATCACAGCTAAGGCACAGAAATCAAATCACTTCAGGTCACCCACTGTGTTTGAAGATCTGACTGGTATGAAAGGAAGGGAAGGAGAACGGGAAGGAGACAGGACACTGGTGTGTGGAACCCAACACATGAAGGCATGAAGTTATCGCTGAGGATAATTTCTGGTCAATATCTGTTTGTTTTAAACAGTAAGACTTTAGTTTGGAAGAGCAGAGGTAGTTGTGAAAAAATTATCTTGGAAATCTAAGACTCTGTGAAATATCTGATCTCTCCCCAAGCCTGAGGCCATACACTTATGACCATTATTTGCATTCGCAGACATTTTAGAAATTAAATTTTATTTATTTATTTATTTATTTATTTATTTATTTATGAGAGAGAGAGAGAGAGAGAACATGCACTTGTAGAGGGGCAGCGGGGAGTAGAGGGAGAGAGAGAATCCCAAGCAGACTCCCCACTTAGCATGGAGCCCCACATGGGCCTTGATCCCAAGTCCCTGATCTCATGACCTGAGCTGAAATCATGAGTCAAATGCCTAACTGACTGAGCTACCCAGGCCACCCCAGAGCTAAATCCTTTTTAGAAATTTCTGCTTATCCTCTCCTCCTTTGAGGAATTGCCTCTGTCTCAGACTCCAGTGATGCCGAGGCCTGCTGGTCACATAAGCCAAGGGGTGGACACATAAATCCAATCTAGGACAGTCATTCTCTCTCCCCTGGGAAACTGATAAAAGGTAGTCAGAACCAAATCACTGATGGCACAACCCAAAGGAAAGATGCTCAGGTTTCTTCCAAGTGTTGCCTTTCTGGGGTTTGGTTTGTAGCTCTTTCTTCTATCAGCTCCTTAGTACACTCCCAACAGCTCCATCCTTCATGCCTGAGGAAGAGTTTGTTTTGATGTTTGCTGCCAACAGACTTTATCACAGACTTGGATAGGTCTTCGCAACCATGGCACTCACCTCAGGCGGTGCCACAGTGGACGAGTTGTGCTGTGGCTGCCAGGGTTCCCGACAGGACTTGCCACAAATAGACAATAAGACCCTTGCTGGAGCCCAGTGGCACTAGAGCATGCTGGGATGGCAGCATCACGTGGGAACCAGAGCTAGTCTAAGAGGTCAGAGTTATGGTACTACCACTGCCATCTTTGCTGTCTCTCCGCCTTTCCTTTTACACTGCCACAACCTAGTATCTGAGCTATTGTTACAGCCTTCCACTCTTTCTGCCCCCCCCCCCGCCTTCCTCCCACTCCCCACATCTCATATATCCATAAGGTTGGGAGTTTGCACCACGCCTCCTCCATTTATCATCTCTTACAGGAGACACTGTACGTCTCTGTAGTAAAAGGTGATGACAGAGATCACACAGTATACGTGCTACTCCTGGCTTGATGGTGCAGCTTGTCATTTTCCCTCCATGAGCTCAAGGAAAGCAATCTAGAATCTCTGTTTCATGCCAATCCTGGATACTTTTCCAGATAATGGATAAGGACCATTTAATAGCATTGAAAGCCTTTCAGGGGTCTCTATTCTCTGTGGGAAGAAGCTTGTACTCTCCAGTCTGGCATTCAAAGCCCTCCACAGCCTGGTCCCAGTCTGTCTTCCAAGTCTTCTATCCTGGAGCCACTGGACCTCAAGTTCTCATCTTCCACCTGAAGACCTCTTCTCACCCTTCTCTCACCGGGTCTCTTCCAGCTCCTCATTCAGGTCTTCGCTAAAGCCAACAGACTGTCCTTTGTCATCTGAAATGCTCTATCACCTTCCCCTTCAAAAACTTTACCCGGCCTTTGAAGTCTAGAGGGCTTTTTCCTCCTCCATAAAGACTTCACGGAGAGCCATTGATATAAGCCAGACTTCTCACTCTTCCTGTGTCCTGTATATTTATTATCTATATCACTCTTAGGACATTTCTCCTGATCCCATCTTGAATTGTCGACTTTGTATATGTGCCTAATGAGATTAGAAGTTCCTAGAGGGCAGGAACGGGACCAGGACCTTTCTTTGTCTTCCGGTTGTGCGGAATACAGAGCAGTCACTCAATATTTAACTGCAGAACCAATGCACCAGTGAGCCTTTTCCTTAGCTCCTTCTGCAAGACAATGGTACTTTATTCCAAACTGGTCCTCAAGTATGGGGTCAGAAATCATAAATGCCCTGCTGGGGACCAACAGGAAACAGGGCTAGGACGGAGCCTTTTCTCAGTTGTGTTTTCTATTTCATGATTTCCTGCCCTGGCAGAGGCTGTTTCACACATGGACCCCAGGCAGGCAGAAGTCACATTTTTGTAACTAAAAGCAAGTAGAAGCATTTTGGATTGTTCTCCCATTATAAATGCCACAGAAGACGCAATATTAAAAAAGCGAACATAAACTAAATGTTAAAGACCTACCCAAATTGTAATTCCAACATAACCATACAAGTCGGCCAGGACAGTTCAAAGACTTAACTATAAAATACTAGGTTTTTGGGTTTTTTACCTTTTAATCCATGACCCCTCGAACTTAAAATCTACACATTACTTTCGAGGACAGGCGGTACTGCAAACTTTTGTAGGATAATAGTTATCAGTGCTGCTACTAGAAAAGTATTTTGCGCTCTAAAAAATACTAAGTGGGTTCTTGTAATTTTAACTTACCCTATGTAACTATTTTCAAATTCTTTTCACCACCTCGTACAAAAATAAACTCCAACTTACTTTATATCACATTATCGTAAATTTAAAATTACAGCAATTGGGGCTAATAACACCCTCATGATATTTGAATTGCAGTAAGAGCTGAAAGCTACTAACCTGAGTCATCTTGTGATTACAGGAAAATTACTTCTTGCCTTTGTGAAGCATGGCAGTTTCTACCCTCAGAGAGTGACAGTTTTTGCCCATGGCTTTGTCAGTATGTGATGTAAATGAAAAGCAGTCAAGTGAAATCCAACACTGAGGTCTTTCACGCGATGACACACTTTGCATGAGTCTCCAAAGGGAACACAGGCCCTATTCGGAAAAACACAAATACTAAATGTCATTTTACATAAGACAAATATTGAACCAGCTACAGCCCAGGTTGACCTCTTGACCTGTGTATAAATTACCCAGAGAAGAAAGGATTAGAAAGAACTGAGAATATGTGGAGAATGCCAGAAATGGTAAGAGCTATTTCTGAATTAATTCCTAAGCTTCCTATAAAATATACAGTACTTTCGCCCAAAATTACATTAAATGATCTCATCTTGTTCCTAGAAAAATTACGAGCACTGAGGGTCAACTCTGAATCCCATGGCTTAAGGAAATATATACTATTTAGGACAATATTACTGAACTGCATTAAATCATTCCAGAAAATTTAACTGCTCGATATTTGTTCAGAATATCAGCTACTTCCACATCATTTTGAGAAGTACTCCTACTTGTTCTTTGTTGTCCATGTTTCTTTTCTTTTCTCATCACACAGTGGGTCTGTCATGAAGCTCATCAGAAGACTCTTAGTTACTTTTGAAAAAAAAGATGGGCCTTGTATGCCAAAAAGCACTTTGTAATGTAGAAGTCTTGAGGTATAAAGTGAGGTCTGGAGGGATGCCTGGTGTGGTAGGAAAAGCCAGTTCTGTAATACCTTGGGACCTGATTCCTTCTCTGTAAATGAAGCAAATGGACCTTAGTCTGGATCACAGTTCTCAACCATGTTCCCTAGTCTTCATTTTCCTTGTATGTACACCTCACTGCCACAGACTGCACCTCCTACTGGAGACAGTGATCTCAGGATGATGGAGTGACATGCACGTGGGTTCCCCCTGCTCTCCACCCACCCCAGTCTTGGTCCCTATCTAAGAATCACTGATCCGGAGGTGCTTTGGAAAGCTTTACTTTGGGTCTTCAGACTATGCCTATACATTTAAACCCCAGTCATCTCTCAATCGTATCGGGTATCTGCACCACTGAGAGCCCTAAGGGTTGACTTTTTAGGAAGAACATTTAAGAAGGGTCTTGAGAGAGCTCTTTGTCATAGGACCTCATCTTTCCTCATGGAATTTTAGAGCCTGCCTTTATCATAAAGGAGATGACGTTTGTTTACTGCGCCCTCATGCTAGTCCCGAGAAGAAATGCTGTCCACTTGGATCCACGCTTGCATGCCCTGACCTAAGCACTCCGTGGAGTGCCAACTTGGCTATGCGCCTTTCCTTCAGGCATTAGTGCCTAAATCTATTAAACTTCTCCAATATGCCCCTGCAGATGAGTCCGTAACGCTAGCCAATGAAAGGAATTGCAGACAGTGCAGAAGGCATCTGTGAGCTACTTGGATGGGAGCAGGGGTGGGGAAGATTTTCTGTATACCAAAATCATACCTTCAATATCTACACATGTCATTGACTTTCCTTATGTTTACTAAATTATGACCCAAATTTGTCCCCATTGAAAATGTGTGAATTTTATCATCCCCAAGAAGTTGCTGGGCAAAGATAGTATAGTATCAATCTTTTAAACATGTTTGGGGGCACCTGGGTGGCTCAGTGGGTTAAAGCCTCTGCCTTCAGCTCAGGTCATGATCTCAGGGTCCTGGGATCGAGCCCCGCATCGGGCTCTCCGCTCAGGGGGAAGCCTGCTTCCCCCTCTCTCTCTCTGCCTGCCTCTCTGCCTACTTGTGATTTCTCTCTCTCTGTCAAATAAATAAATAAAATCTTTAAAAAAAAAATGTTTGAAAAGATAGGATAGTATCTATCTTTTAAAAATGTTGAATTCGGATGAGCCCTTTTACCATATTAAGCATGTATCCTGGAATAGTTAGTAGTAAATATGTATTTTCTTCACAGCAAAGGAAACAATTAGCAGAACTAAAAGGCAACCTATGGAATGGGAGAAGATATTTGCAAATGACATATCTAATGAAGAGTTAATATCCAAAACATATAAAGAACTTACAATTCAACACCAAAACCCCAAATAATCCAATTGAAAATGGGCTGAAGACATGAACAGACACTTCTCCAAAGAAAACATACAGATAGCCAATAGACACACGAAAAGATGCTCAACATCACTCATCATCAGGGAAATGCCAACCAAAACTACAGTGAGATTTCACCTCACACCAGTCAGAATGACTAAAATAAAAAACAACAGGTGTTGAGGATGATATGGAGAAAAAGGAAATTTCTTACACTCTTGGTGGGAATCCAAACTGTACAGTACAGCCACTGCGGAAAACAGTAGGGAAGTTCCTCAAAAAGTAAAAAATAGAACTGCCCTATAATCCAGTAATCTCATTACTGGCTATTTACCCAAAAAAACACCAAAATGCTAATTCAAAGCGACACATGCACCCCAATGTTTATAGCAGCATTATTTACAATAGCCAAGATGTGGAAGCCACCCAAGTGTCCATTGATTAATGAATGGATAAAGAGGTGATACACATACACATATGCACACAAGGAATATTATTTAGCCATAAAAAATAATAAAATTTTACCATTTGCAAAGACATAGATGGAGCTAGAGAGTGTAATGCCAAGTACAGCAAGTCAGAGAAAGATACCCTATGATTTCACTCATATGTGGAATTTAAGAAACAAAACAAATGAACAAAGGAGGAAAAGGAGAGACAAGCCAGGGAATAGACTCTTAACTATAGAGAACAAGCTGATGGTTACCAGATTGGAGGTAGGTGGGGGATGAGTTAAATAGGTGATAGGGATTAAGGAGGGCACTTATGACAAGCACCAGGTGATGTATGGAATTCTTGAATCACTATATTGTATACCTGAAATTAACATAACACCGTGTGATAACAATACTGGAATTAAATTTTTAAAAAATCTCCTTTGACCAAACTGTAGGCTCATATTACTTGGCTGGGTTCACAATGAAGACAGAGAAAGAACCCAGTTAAATATTTTAGGTATGATATTAAGCAGGTAAGGCCAAATATAAGAGATATTAAGTAAGGAGAAAGGATCAAATTAATAGGACCGGGGGATTGAGGAAGAGCATGCTAAAGGAGCAGCAGTAATAATAATAATGCTGACATTGTAAGACGGACCACTGCCACTCCGAAACCCAGTGGGAGAGACAATGAAAGGCAAACAAAATGAGACTTTGGTAATGACCAGATATAAACGGATGAACTGTTTTTGGAATACACGTGAATACGTCCAAGAAGGTTACTTAAGATTTATGCGTCTGCAGGAAATAGGATAGGAGAAGGACTGGCTGTTGGTAACTGACTTTGAACTGCCACACTCAGTAACAGGTTATATTCCATGTGCTGGCACCGGTTGTTTGTCCGTATTCCTTAGGTTCTCTGATGGCAGCATTGCCCAGCTAGGGACAGTGTAGCTTATGATAATTGCGGCTGATATGTTTGTTGGGTATTGCCATTTACACAGTGCTAATAAGGATCTATTGCATAAATGTGTGTAGAAAGGAACAGAAGAATAAAAAAGATGGCCCTTTCGATGGTGCTAAGGTCCACCATCAGAGGAAATAATCAGAGGGAACGTTCAGGGCCGGATATATTGTTTCCCTCATGTTTGGAAGACAACAAAGTAAGATGGATATGAAGTTCCAGAGCCCAGGCTGGACTAAAGATCATTTAAAAGTCATTATCCTACATCTTGGCAGTTAGGACCGTGGGAGTGGATTAAATCAAAAGAAATTATGCAGAGTTAACAACAGGAATGAGGTTAGAACACCAAGGATCCCTAATATTTAACCTCATACATATTAGTATTAAAGGAAAGTCTAGCCATGTGGTGCCATTAGAGCTCTCCCATAATTAAACATAATGCAAGAGACACTGACTGCACTCCCACTGGGCAACAGTTGCTTTGGTAGCTACGAGAGGAGCAGAAAATGGATGGGTCCCTCCTCTCGAGAAGCTACAGGCTGATATAAGGCACAGAACAACCACTGAACGACAATAGTAGGAAGCAAGCACACGGTTTACTGATAGAAAGTATAGGTAGCGAGCAATACTAGCTTTTATAATTTGGAGTGACAATTTGAGTATTATTCCCTCGACATAATGAGGCAAGTGAAACAGGATATTCTTCTGATTAATATTCCCTACCCTACACAGAAGCCCTTAATGACACACCAGAGAGATTATAGAAGACATGGTAAGAAAAGAAATAACTGGCATTGCTAATTAAAATCTCATGAGCAAAAACTCAGGGCCTCCAAACTACATAATATGTCGCCCTGGGAGAATAGGACACTCTCTGTAGTCCCTACAGGGGCCAAAGGTCACCCCAGAGTCAATGTATGTTGAAAGAAAGTGGGCAACATGAGGGAAATCGATCTTAGGAGAAAGACCAAATATTCCCAAGAATACTTTGTTTTCCTTGAAAAATTTCAGACTACGTGTCTAAGTTGAGTCCCTTTAGGGGCAGGATCCTATCTCCTCAATCTCAGTGAAGGACATGGAGGTCCTCTCAGCCTGGGGAGGAGCGTCAGTGTGTGAGGGGGAAGGTGGTTACGGGAGGAGATACACAGTGGGAACAAAGAACTCACGCACAGTATTGGCGATGAGACCTGCTCTCGAAGGCTGTTCCTCCGCAGGCAGTGAATGACTGGACCAGGTTCATTGAGCTCCCATTACAGTTCATTTTGATTTCGTAGATTAGAGATTGCCAGGAAGTCCAATATGAGAGTTAAGAAAAATGAAACCATAGCACCCTGCTTCCTCCAGGCACTTGCTGATGACGTCAGTTTGACAAAACCAGCTCTGGTCTGTGTTAAGATAAAGGTAACAATCTCCAGAATGGCGGCTTGGAAGACTGTTTTGACGCTACAGGAGGGCGAAGCCGGAGGAGAAGCAGAACATGACCCACTTTCTTTCCTCTCAGGAAAGAAAGTTTCAGCAGGTCAGGTGAGGAGGAATCCCACACTCGTCTTACTGTCAAATGATTGTTCAAGGAGTTTGACGGGAACACTGTGGGGTCAGTATAAACTGAGATATCATCTGATGATTCTCTAAGAATGGAATGAGGGGATAAATGTGAAGATGTATTATGTATTCATAAAAACGTGTTTATAATACCGTTGATCCGAAAGAGGTATTTATAGGGTTGTTATGGAAAAAATCAGATTATTTGAGATTCAGGAAGAGAGTCACATGCATACAAAGTATAGTAAGATCTGGACGGTCAGGCATCTTTTCCTACAGATTTGACCTGCCTCTCACCTCTTACGTGCCTCCCACTCCTTCCCCACTGCCTCAGCCTGGAGTTTGCACTCTTATGGATTTCCCAGAGCTCCCCCAAAAGTCTCAGAAGGACATCTGGAGAACCAGAGGGGCCAGCTGGTTCTTTACTTGAAGGCTAGGATGGACACACACACACACACACACACACACACACACACGCACGCACACACTTTTAAAGCCTATTATATACTGTCACCATAATTGCATAGATGGATAATTTACCCCCCCCCACAAAAGTTGGGAGGCCCATAATTTTGAATTAAAGAAGTCCTTTAAAAGTGAATAATATTTAGCATTGTGAAAAACTAAACCTCCTTTAATTTTCTGATCCTATTAGATTGATCACAAACCAACCAACTGAAATAAAGAGCTGAGTTTTAGGGACCAGATTAATACGATGGTTTCTGGGCCCACCAGTCCCCCAGGCTTCACAGCTCCGTGCCCTAAAATTCATCCTCAACAGAATGGTCAAGGTCACGTCTCAGTCCTCCTCGGACTTAAAAAGCAAGTCCAAATACCTCAGCATGTCACATAAAGCCCTCCGCAATGTGACCCCAGCCCAGCCTCCAGCATTTCCCACTATGATGTTCCACTCAAAGTAGCCAGTCAGCAAACTGCTTGTTGCCATAAGGACTTGGCACCAGAATTAAATCCATGATGGCTTCTTTCATTGAGAAACTTTTGCTGTGATGAAGGATAAAGGAATTGGTGTAGATACTTAGCTGATTTGCGGTCAAGGACCAACTCCTTAGCTTGTGTCACTGCTGTACCTTTACGACCTGAGTTTCTCTGAAAGCTTTAGAAATTTCATGTCTTCATGCTTTTTGCCCATCTGTTCCCCTACCTGGAACTAATTGCTCCCCTGGGCTACCTGGGAGACACAATTATCTTGGAAGGGTCCATTTGTACCATTTTCTCTAGGAAGGCTCTCCTGTCCCCCAGCTAGATTCACCACTTTGTGCCCCTTCGTGCCTCCCCCTATATGACACGATACACATCAGCACCAGCACCACGGGGGCCACTGTTTGGTCTGTCCTGGCTGCCTCACGTGGTGTTAATGAAACAAATACATGGTATCTCACATAGCTTTGCTTTGGACCAAGAAACTTACCTTACAGTCAAAGGAGTAATAAATGATGTCCTATCACTGATCTTACCATGGACCCAATCACCTAGAAATCTCGATTCTTTTCTAATAATAGAATGGCCTAAGAAAAGACTGTTAAGGTCCACGTGGGAAACATTATCTTGTGACCTCGAGATGGGGCTAGTATATATGATTCTGATCTCTGTGATATATGACACGCTTCTTTTCCTATAGGTCTTTTTTGGGGGAAAATGGGGTAGAAGGGAAGGGAGAATTTAGAGCAATGCCACTAATAATTACATCTAATTATTTTTTAAATATGTTCTCTATGTTGTTATGGCCCTGGGCTTGCAGGTTTAGAGGTCTTCACGCTCCAGTGATGACTATGGCCTTGGAACCTCATGTGGCAGGAGGCCTCAGCATTGGTGGTAGCGGATCCTAGTCAGTCTGACGACTGGACCTCAGGGTCATGAGTTCTGGAGCTGCCCTAGGGTGCACTTGCTCTCCAAGTCTGATTCTCTGACTTTCTGTGACCTCCATATCCTCTCAGCAAATTCCTAATCAGCCAATAGATCACCAACGTCAGTTTCTGTCACTTGTCAGGAAGCATGGATCACACGGAACTGAAAAGACATTACTGTATTCATTTGTTTATGTTTATTTCCCTCAACTTGACTTTGAGCTCTGTGTGGATGAGAACCATACCTGCCTTATCTCTTTATCCACAATATCTCTTACTGTATCTGGCAGATTTGGTGGTGGTGGACAATGGCCAAGGGAAGGAAGGAGTGCTCCCAAATAGCTAGAGGGGTCAGTTAAACTCTCTCATTGGATTCACAGCTTTTAAAAGGAAGGAAGCAGGGGTGTCTGGGTGGATCAGTGGGTTAAAGCCTCTGCCTTCGGCTCAGGTCATGATCTCGGGGTCCTGGGATCGAGCCCCACATTGGGCTCTCTGCTCAGCGGGGAGCCTGCTACTACCCTCTCTCTGCCAGCCTCTCTGCCTACTTGTGATCTCTTGCTCTGTGTCAAATAAATAACAAAAATCTTAAAAAAAAAAGAGGCAAATAATAAATCATAAATTAAAAATACATTTTTTAATTTTTAGTTGTGATAAAAGCACATAAAATAAAATGTGTCATCTTAATCATTTCTAAGTGTACAACTCAGTAGCGTTAAATATATTCACACTGTTCTGCAACAGATCTCCTGAACATTTTCATCCTCCCAAACTGAAACTCTATCCCCATTAAATGATAAGTCCCCATTTCCCCTTCCCCCAATCCCTAGCAACCACCTGCCCTTCCAAGGGTTTAGCTACATCAGATACCTCATATAAGTGGGCTCATACAGTATTTGTCTTGTGACTGGCTTATTTCACTTGTCATGATGACCTTAAGTTTCATCAATGGATTTCCTTCTTTTTTTCAGGCTCAACAATATTTCATTGTATGTACACACCACGATGTTTGTCCATTCATCTGTTGATGGCCATTTAGTAACTTCCACCTTTTGGCTATTGCGAACAACACTGCTAGAACATGGGTGTGCAAAAAGCTCTTTAAGATTCTGCTTTCTATCCTTTTGGGCAAATAACCCAGAAATGGGGTTGCTAGATCATACGATAGTTCTGTTTTTAGCTTTTTGAGGATCCTCTGTACTGTTTTCCAGAGTGGCTACATCGTTTTAGATTCCTGCTGATGGCGTACAAGGGTGCCACCACCTCCCAATGTGTTGTGTTTTTTTTTTTTTAATTTTGTCTATCCTGTTGGGTGTGATATCTCATTGTTGTTTTTATTTACATTTCTCTAATAATTAGTGATTCTGAGCATCTTTCATATGCATGTTGGCCATTTTTATGTCATCTCTGGATAAATACCCATTCAAGTCCCTTGCTCATGTTTAAAGTCAGGTAATTTAGCTTGTTCTTTTTCTTTTTTCCTTACTTCCTTCCTTGTTGTTGTTGAGTTGTAGGAGCTCTTTATATATTTTGGATATAAACCTCTTATCAGATATATGATTTTAAATACTATCTCCCATTCTGTAGGTTGCCTTTTCACTCTGTTGATTTGTCTTTTGATGCAGAAAAGACTGTGTCTTTTATTAAGTTTGATGTAGTCCTGGATAAGTTCTAAATTTTTTCCTGGGGTCTACATACATTCAATAGTTACATGTTCAACAAAATAGTTGATATCCATATGAAGTAAATTGTTTGGGGGGGGGTGGAACATTCTGATTTCCATGAGCTCATGCTAACCTATTTGCATTTGTTACCATACACTCCCTCCTTCTGGAAGAAAGACAAGGGATGAACTGTCCATACTCACCTAGAAAGCAAACCCACCAGCTGTATGCTGATAACTCAACAGCTTCCTTCCTGCAACTCTCTCCTCTCTCTTGCAAACCATCCATTTTCCCTTTGCTCTTAAATCTTTCCCATTAATATAAACATATGCTTCAGTATCTTTCAGCATCTCTTAAACAACAAAACCCTCCCAGTCATGACCATAGATCACTGTCCAGTTTAAGCCCTAATTCCCTTGCTTCCTTTGATGGCAAAATTCTTCAAAAACGCTGTGTCTGCTTGTGGGCTTCCCTCTTATCGCCCAATTTTCCACCGTCATGCTGATCATAAAACACCTGTCAACCCTAGACCACAGTGCTGGACCCACCAAATGGAGTAGTCAGGGGAGCTACTTTCAGGGAAAAAAGGCTTTGCCCCTATCATCCCCCTTTTTTTTTCCTTTAATTTCAATTAGCCAGCATATAGTACACCATTAGTTTCAGATGCAGCATGCACTAATTCACCCGTTGCATGTAACACCTAGTGCTCATCACGTCAGGTGCCCTCCTTTGTGACCATCGCCCAGTTACCCCATCCCCCCCATTCCCTCCAGCAACCCTCAGCTTATTTCCTAGCATTGAGTCCCTCATGGGTTTTCTCCCCCTTTAATGCAAGAAAGAGGTAAAATGCTTTTGTTTTTCCAATAATGCACTGGAGGGCCTTTGCCTTTCCACCAAGCCTGTCATTGCTTTGAGTGCAGACCGCACAGTCTGCTTTGAGCTGCCCCAGCCTTAGCAGAACTGCCACATGGGACAAGTGGACTATGCAGGTGACGCCATGTTGCCAGAGACTTACTCAGTGGCACTCATACTTCTACTGCTCTTGTTCTCCAACTCGCTTTGTTCACAAACACCCTGATTTCTGAAGCGAAGATTCCCTGACCAGTGTAAGACCAAGATCCATACTGCATTGCATTCTGAAACTTCTCATCCCCAGCTTGGGCCTGCTGTCATGGTGAAGCCAGTGCCAGGAAAGGTGGAGCGTGGTGGTGTTTCTTTTGGATCTCCTCCCTTACCCCCAGGTCCAGCTTGCTTCAAACCTTCCAGTGCTAGAGTGGTCGGAGGGGCAGTGGCAAAGTGATGTCAGGGAGCTAGGAAAGTCCCTCTTTGACAGGAACTGGTGTGAGCTGATGTCCATGATCTCTGGGCGTGCTGGGAACCAAAGGCTTCTTCTCTATTTCATGGAGCATTTGGTGGCCTCCACTGACCACCTGCATTGGTTCTTTGTAGACCCTCATGGCTGCAGACCTCTGACCTGCCATTTCCTGATGGGAGTCCACTCTTTCCCTGGCAGCTGGTCACCTGCTCTATGCCTCCTGCATTTTCATCCACCATCTTGTCACCCCCCTGGATGAGATTATGTGCAGCAGCTAGGCCAACACCATCTATCTTGGGTGGCCCACCTCTGGGCCAAGGAAGACACCTTTGATCCATTCTCAGTGAGGGGGCTGGTACTTCCCAAACAATACGCCCTGCTCTGCTGCTTTGACCAACCTTTCTATTTCTTGGGCGTATTCTTGACCCCAGACTACTGCGCCCTCTAAACTGCAGGGGCCACAGACCAAGCTGTCTGTGTGGTCCCCCTGAAGCCCTGCCACTTGACTTGAGGATGGGAGAAACATCTCCCTCTGTTCTCCCAAGATGTCCTGTGTGTGAGTATATCTGTGTATGAGAGAGAGGAAGAAGGGAGAGAGAGGAGGGGGGAGAACACGGAAAGAGGGCATCCACAGTGTGCCGAAAAATTCTCTCTAAATAAATCCTCACCCGCATCCCAGTTCTTACAAAATTACTAAACAAGACAAAGGGGAGGGAAAAAGGCAGGAAAAGGATATTGTTAAGAATTTCAGAGAGTTTTGTAGAGATCGACTCCTTATTTTCCCTGGAATATTGGCATGTGGTTATAACGTTTGTATATTAGAAGCCTATTTTCATGATCAAAATTATTTTGTGTTTTATGTTTGCGTGAAATATTTCCTACTCGTTTATCCAGTGAAGATGATTGAGCACCTACTGTATGCCCGCTGGTGTTCAAAGTGCTGTGTATATGAGGGAACCCTAGACACCTGACTCCGTGGTGTTTACAAACTAGTTGGGGGACACCAGCAATAAGGAACTCAAGCAGGATGTGGAAATGGAAATTTCTTGCTTTCCCTTTTTGCAAAAAGCGCCAAAATCCAGCAGATCATCCCCCGCCCCCTCCTCCAGCCCCTGGCAGGCACCATTCGGCTATCTGTCTCTATAGACTCACCTACTCTAGGGACCTCAGAGAAATGGGTCATGGATTTATCTTTTTCTGTCTGCCTGTGAACATAGCCTGTCTTCAAGGTCCTTCTGTGTTATAGCATGTGCCCAATTTTTTTCTTATACGGTAGGGCATGTTATCCATGAGACAGTCATTCAATAGGATTTCGTGATTTAGAATAAGAAACACATATTTGGTCTTTGACCACTGTTTCTGGCACGTAGCTCCTAAAACCCTTGCACTTTAAAGCGCCCTAGGGACATCTTTTGTTATAATATTTAGAGTTTTATTCCTAGCCATTCCTGAAGTAGCACCAGAGCCGAAAGGTGAAATGGGTATCTTTTGTTATTAAGAAATGACAAGCCTCTTTCACCTTTGTTTTGTTAATGAGGTGACCTTCAGAAAACCCCTAAGGATGGGCTGGTTGCCAGGGGAGTAGAGGGTTGGACTTGTATGCCCGTCCCCCAGACCTCCAAGGAAGTGAGAGGAAATGGGGGTTAAGTTCAAACATCAGTGGCCAATGATTGACTCAGTCGTGCCTCCCTAAAAACCCAAGGGAGGAGGCTTAGAGAGCTTCCCCGTGTTGGACAAGAATGTGCTCACGTGGGGAGGGTGGTGGCCCTCACGCTCTAAGAGCACAGAAGCTTGGAGCCCTGACAGGTCCGCGCCTTGCAAATAGCTCACCCATCTGGCTGTTCCTGAGTTACATCTTTTGAAAAATAAACCGGGAATCGAGTAGGTGAAGTGTTTCCTGAATTCTGTGAGCCACTTTAGCAAATGAATCTGAGCCCAGAAGGGGGGCGTGGGAGCACCTGATGCGCAAAGGACACACGCTGGACCTGTAACTGCTGGTGTCTGCGGGGGGGCTGGGGGGGGTCGAGGTGGTCTTGTGGGACTGAAGCCTTCCTCTGTGCCATCTGAGGCTATCTCCAGGTAGACGGTGCTGGAATTGAGTTAAATCGTAGGGCTGCTGTCCCAGAATCACGTGGCACGCGGGCTTCTCCACACCTCCGGCGAGAAGTGAGGAACCTCGTCCTGAGCTCAGAGAAGCTGCCCAGGAGGGTGTCTCTCCTCTCTGTTCACTCAGTCGCTAAAATATAGAGCTTGAAACCTAAAACACGAATGTGTGAACTCTCACGAACAAAACTATATACACCATAAGGGGAGGAGGCCCAGGCCCAGCTCTGCCACTGTGCATGACCTTGGGCAAGTCAGTTAGCTTCTCCAGGCCCGCATTACTTCCTCTGAGATACAGAGTGCCCTTCCTCTTTTACGACTCTGATTTTCATATTGAAATGAGCTTTACGGTCCCCAAGTGCCGCAGGACCGGCAAGCACTGACAGCCTGTGGAACTTGAACTCCCTCCCCTGTCAGTCCCCACAGATGTTACCCCGCACAGTCTGGACGAGGGTTTGAGTCTGGACGAGGGTGCAGTGACCTGGAGTCGGCCGTCTCAGAAGCAGCTGTGGTGCCAGGTCCTATTTCGTGATCCAAAGGAGGTCACTGTTTTCTGTAGCGCACACTTTCTAAACTTGGCTCGATTTTTTAAGATCCTAATCTGTGGAATAGCATGAATATTGACAGCCCTGTTCAATGTCTAACACAGTGGAATACGTCGCAGAGCTCCAAAAGGACTAGGTGAGCGCAGCCAACTCTTCGATTTCAATGACATGTAAAGATTTCAGAAGGCACCAGGCGGGAGGCGAACGTGGAGCTCACGTTCACGGGGAAGGAGCCCTGCGGTCAAGGCAGAGCCTCAAGTGCGCTTTGGGATGATGGGACGATGCTAAGTGCCGCCACCTGCCATCGACATGTTCTCTTGACTGTTGCGTGTGAGTGAGAATATGGTACAACTGAAAAACCAATCAAATGCTCCTTTCGAAGTAAAAAGTGAGGACAGATTACAAATAGGATGACATAAAAATTAGATCTCAGAGCCCAAAGTTCAAGGACAGTGAAAGAACAAACTAGTCTCCTTACTAATAACAGATGTCCCCAAAAGTTAATAGCTATGTTTGTTTTTTGGTGTTTCTATATAATTTTCTTACCTGGAAGGAAACCAAGTAGTACTGGAAATATCACCAGGAAAAAATTAAAGGGAGGGAATTCTTGGTATCAATAAAGGAGCCTGGGATCTCAAATAATTCTCTCCATAGAGCGAGAACCAGATGGAAATCCAGCTATAATCCCAAGGGGAGGGACTTTGGTTTTCCATAAGCAGGAGCACATGCCCCTGCTGACTCTCTGGGACACGGGTCAGGCGAGGCCAGCGCAGGTAATAAAGGGCACGCACAAGTCCGCCATGCCTTCGCTCTTCTAGTAACTAACAGGCATTGTGAAATCAGAAACTGCACTTCCGGTGTCACCCGTTGAGCCCGGAGATCATGCCTTCTGGGCTGCCCGTCCACGCCATCTTGACGACTTGTCCCTCTCAGAAGGAGCAGCCTAACATCGAGTCAACATGTGGCCCTCAGTTCACACCTCGAGATGTCACTAAGATTCCTCTCAACCTGATCACATTCCATAAAATTCAGACCTCGGAGTAGAGGACCGTGAAGCGCTTTTGGTAGTTAATTAGAAACTATAGTAGCTCTCTAGGACAAACAAATCAGAAATTGAGACCAGATTAATGTCTGCTTACGAAAGGAAAATTCCAGAGCAAGCCTATGGCTTTCTAGATTAAAGGAACAGAAATCAGGAAAGTCTGCCCATTTCGGTCTCCTTCCCAAGCTCACCTTCATCAAACAGGCAGGGTCCCAAGACAGTCACACAGCTCTGCAGACCTTTATAGTTGTTTAGTGTGCATATGTCTTTTGTGATTTGAGGAGCATCTCATTTAAAATAGAAACTCAAAAAATAATAAATAAAATAGAAATTCAACTTTATCACTGTCTTTTTTTAAAAGCTGTATTACAAGGTCCTTCCACGTGTACAATGACTTGTCACAATGCTTCAAAGAAATTCAAAACTCATTCATTGCTTCATCCCAGTTACTACTTTCCCATTAACAATCACTATCTGGAGTTAAGATGGTGTTCTGAAAATGTATTTAATACTCTGCAGGCATTCTAAGTGGATTGGTGATTGTAATTCTCCTAGGAGAGTGACAGGTTTTAACAAGAAAAGTTGAAAACTCAGGAGGCTTTGCCTTCCCTAGAAATTACTGATGTTTAAGGGCAGCTTTCATTAGAAAGGAATACGCTTAGGTATCATGCATTAGCGAAGAAAAGTTTAAAATAATCTACGTGGGTCAAATGCCAAGAGGAGAAAGTCATTTTAATGTAGTTCTATCACAAGAAAAATCCCTGGGGTCAGCAAGCCACCATTATCCTTCTCCCCATGACCTCGTTGTGGTCTGATGAGCTTCTGTCTGTGTACAAGCTATAGGGGAGAGTATGAGTCCAGAACATGACCTTGAAGCCCCAAGGTCCTGAGGTCAAGACCTAGCTTTGCCACTGTATGTCCCATGATGGATTACATTTTTTTCCTGAGACTTTGGGTGGTTTTTTACATGTGCTTTTGCCCAACATACTAGTATGTAACTGTTCAAAGATTTCAGGGCATTGCATGTATCTTTAGATGATCATTTCAGAGAGAAAACAAATACAGGGAGATGATTTCCCTAGAACCCTAGAGTGAACCAGTATTTGAACACGGAACTCACAGAACATTCCTGCTTCTCAGTCCCATTTTTCAGGTACTGTAAGAAAGTTTATTTTGATGGTACCTAGAATTTTATGACTTCTACCTCCCATCCCTCTGGAGTATCGACCATTGCTGTCTATACTGATGAGGAATGTTATGTGATCCTAAAATGTCTTTATATTCTCATAACGTAAAATCGAAAGGAATACTGTAAAATGAAAATAAGGTAAGGAACATACTGTGACCTCTATTTCCTGCTCCTGCGATCTAGGGAAATGGAGCTTTTAGCCCTCCACTGCGGACCTCCTCACTGTGCCCAGCTTCTGAAAAAACAGGCTCAGCTCATCTTGGAGGGACTGACTCCCCTGATGGCAGGGTCACTCTGCCCTGCAGAGCTTCTGCCCTGTCTCGTTCCTCCTCTGGGACAGTGCTGGATGGGATTAGCCCATGCCATCCCTCTCCTGGAGGAGAAGTCTCCTCTCATCCCAGCTCCTGTAGGAGAGTCATCCCTCTCGTGAGAAGTCCTATGCCAAATAAATACATGCGAACTCCAAATTAGATCAACTTAAATAAAAACCCGCATTAAATAATTTAACATTAGAAATAGCTGAGGTTGATCAAGGTATTATATTTATTTTAATGACTTCTATGGCATTCTAACATTCAAAAGAATTCTAACATAGTATACATTCTTTTGATGTCTTCCTGAATACCCTATAAATGGCCTATTTTTATTTATTTATTTTTAAAGATTTTATTTATTTGACAGAGAGAGATCACAAGTAGGCAGAGGCAGGCAGAGAGAGAGGGAGAAGCAGGCTCCCCGCCAAGCAGAGAGCCCGATGTGGGGCTTGATTCCAGGACCCTGAGACCATGACCTGAGTCGAAGGCAGAGGCTTTAACCCACTGAGCCACCCAGGCGCACCCCTAAATGGCCTCTTTTTAAATTGGTAACACAGGAGCTAAGTCTGACAAAGTGTACGAGAAGAGTGATGCTCTCTGTGCCTCTACACCGAGTGGCATGAGGTCTGGTGTACTTCTTCACTGTTTCTGTCCTCCCCTGCTGTCGGCACTTTTCACTCTGTCTTTTCCTCGGCCTAACAGAAATCTAAAACCTAAACCTCTTGAAATCCTACCTAAAATGGGAAGAAAAGACTTCTGGGTCATCAGAGGGGTCAGCTTTGGATAAACCAATTTGGTGACATCTGTGCCCACCGCTCTCATGCCTCCTGGGTTCTGAGTCGTGAGCTGGATGCTGGAAAAGGCCGGCAGCCACTGTGACCTCCTGCCAAGTCCCTGGCTCCTGGCCTTCTGATTGGCAGCCTCTTGCTTTGAAACCCCATGAGCTCCCCGATCCCAACTCCTTGCTGTGTTCCCTTCAGTGCTAGTTCTATCTCCTTTGTCCTGAGCTCCGAACAGCTTGGATCTCGTAGTTCCTTCTAGGGTCTGCAGCGACCCATACCTGCTCAATACCGATGGCAACTGACGCACTGCTGGAGTTAGAATGTTTGCATCACCCACAGAGGCCTTCCATTCTCACTAAGTGCCACAGTTACGAAAGCTGCACAGATGGAGGGAATACGCCAGCTAAGAGAATGGTCTAATTTGCAGGCAGCTTGCATTGTATTTTGTAAGAATATGTTTGACATTTTAAGCTTTGCTGTGGCAGTAAATTGTACTTCTTCTAGCAGCAGGAGTTATTAAGTCTGTGCCCAGAATAAACCAGACTGTTTTGGAAAGTTTAATTTTTTTCAGTTTTCAGACCCCGTTTTATAACTGTGTTTGTCTCTTCAGAGATAAGCCTGTAAGGATACACAGCCTATTATTTCAAATTTCCAGCGATAAATACCATTCTTTAACCTTCACAGGGTTGCATCGCAATCTCCTTATATAAGAGTTGGGATTCCAAATTAAAATTAAAAATAAATAAGACCAAAGATTTAACCTGAAGCTCTTATGGCTGAGGGAGGTATTTCTTGGTGATGGCCATCCAGTCCCTAATGGAATCTAGGCTGTCTTTATGGCCTGAACGTTTGTGTCTCCCCCAAAATTCCTATGTTGAAGCTCTAACTCGAAGTGCAGCTGTCTTTGCAGCCAGGGCTTAGGAGGAGGTAAGTAGGGTCCTTAGAATGTTCTTAGAAGACAAGATCCCAGAGGGGCACCTGGGATGCTCAGTAGAGCATGCATCTCTTTTTTTTTTAATTTATTTATTTATTTGACAGAGAGAAACACAGCAAGAGAGGGAACACAAGCAGAGGGAATGGTAGTGGGAGAAGCAGGCTTCCCACAGAGCAGGGAGCCTGATGCGGGGCTCGATCCCAGGTCCCTGGGATCATGACCTGGGCCGAAGGCAGACACCCAACGACTGAGCCACCCAGGTGCCCCAGAGCATGCATCTCTTAACTCTGGGGTCATGAGTTCAAGCCCCACGCTGGGTGTGGAGCCTACTTAAAAAAAACAAATGCAAGTGAGGACACTGGGGGGGCCTCTCTGTCCATACGCACACAGAGAAAAGGTCATGTGAGTGAGGACCCGGCGAGAAGGTGGCCATCCACAAGCCGGGAAGATGGCTCTTCCCAGAAACCAGATTGGCTGGCCCCTTCTTCTGGGACTTCTGGCCTCCAGAACTGTGAGAAAATAAACATCCACTTTTGAGGCACCCAGTCTGTGCTATTCTGTTCGGGTCCCCATCCTGACTAAGACACCATCGATTTTATAACACACACAATTACTGCGCCAA
Organism: Procyon lotor; assembly: GCA_028646535.1. Lineage (NCBI taxonomy): Eukaryota > Metazoa > Chordata > Mammalia > Carnivora > Procyonidae > Procyon > Procyon lotor. The sequence goes on from CM053604.1 coordinate 155,290,441, forward strand.
GAAAGTGGATGATACGCCCTCAATTGTAAGCTGCGCCCCAATTCCCCTGACACTAAAACGTGAAATGTTAGAAAAGTTGAAATAGGGTATTTTAGAAAAAGACTTTTTCAAGAACACAGATCGTGAAGATGACAATTAACGACTTAAGTTTTTCAACACAGCTTCTTCCTCAGAAAGGCCTGTAGTCTGCTTCAGTCAGCCGATCTCTGTTTTATGGCCTCCTCAACAGTTAGAAAATGAGATGCTGCAGAACTCATGCGTGAGAAAACAGGAGCCAACAATGGGCAAAGAGATATAAAAGGAAAGCATAAAGTTGTACCGTTTGCATTGGGAACCTAATTCCATTTCCGCAGGAAGCCTGAGATGTTGACAAAATAGGGCCTTATCAGGCTAACTCTGTTCCTCCTTCACTAAGAAGATGCAAATTCCTTCAGTTTCCCTCCTTTGTCACACACCCCCCCCCCCCCCATTCTCCCACATCCCTTTTCCTCCCTGGGATTGTCAGATGCCCCTTAAAGGCTAGCATCTCTCTGTTGATCCCATCTTTCCTGGCCTCTGGCCAATCCTTTCTCTCCACCTACAGCCTCTCCCCCAGTGACCTCCTCTCCTCCCCGGGAACAGGAACAGAAAGCCCCACACAAGGACATGCCATTCGCAGCCCCTGCATCTGCCCCTTTTTCCTCTTTTCTAAGAGGGGTCCACAAGCCTTGCCTACTTCCTTGTCCTTCCCCCCCCCACCCCCCACCGCAGCCTGTCTGCTCTAGAATACTTTTGAACACTAGGTTTTATAGAAACACCATGGTTTTGAGGAAAACTGGTGAAACTACACAGGCTGGTCATTCTCCTGGCACTTTGGGGACTGAGAGGGACCAGAATGTACTCTTTCTGAAGCCGTTGGTCATCCAGCCTCGCCCAGCTAATGTCAAGTGAAGGACCCCCGATGCTGAGCAAGGAGGTGGGTGCAGGGCCTGAGGGCCAGAGGGGACAGCACTGTGCTGAGGTGGGGCCAACGGCAGCTGTGTGCGGCAAGAGGTTTAAGTTCTGTGTCACAGTAGGTGCAAACTAAATGCCATTGGTGTCGCTTATAAACACCTGAGCGCCAAATGGTAGGTAAAAGGAAACTGTATAAGCTTCTTAAGGACCTTATGGACTGGAATCCACATGTACCGATCCTATCGGCCCAGAGACCCGGCAAACCACACTGTGGTCTAGTTTAAATAAATCCAGGAAAATCGGAGTTAGTCCCGGCTTTGACGGAAGCAACTGTTGCACAGAGGATCCAATAACCTGTAGAAATGCTTTACTGATTACTATTTACCTACAATAAAAATTTCCGTGTCAAAAAGAGCCTAGTTTTTCCTCCACTGTCTTACTGGCCAAGTATTCTTTGGTGTCCTGTTTCCCTGCATGAATCATAACACCCAGAGCACTGGGAATCCTTCAAAACAAACTGTGTGGCTAAAGGCTTACAAGCTGACAATTGAGTCTACAGGGCACGCCCTGCCCACAGCACAGAGTCAGCCTTCAGCTGATCTGCTTTTAGCTGCACACGCAGTGGGACGTCTAGTAGTTTCTGCTTTTCGAAGATTCACAATCATTGTCAAGTGGTATGCTACACATAAGGCCATCATTTTCATGCCAGAATGTATCATCTCAATGAGAATTAAAAGTTTCTGGGTGCACATACTGCCCCGACATTTCAAAAGGCTCAAAATTTTCACGAGTAGGACAGATTATCAAACTAAAAGATCATAAATTACGTTGGGGGGGAAAACCCACAAAAACCTAAAAATACCCAGCTCAACATGCCACTTGCAGGTTTCTACATATAATGGACACATCTGGGTGTGCGTGTGTATCCATATAGCTTTTTTAAGGTGTATGGGCTAGCCCACTCTGCTAGAGCTCTGTAGGAACGACGGCATTCCTCACTGGAAGAACAAGAAGAGCTAGGTCTGCATTTCTGCTCACTTGCTGCAAGGGCTCGAGCTTCCCTCAGAGAGTGAGCCTGGAGAATCCCAGCAGGGTCTGTGGTGGGAAAGATTGACAGCAGTCGGCGAGACCTGGGGAATGGCTGGGCCTCTTCAGGACCGTCTTCTCTGGTTTCAGACGTGTCAGTGCATTCCAGCGGCCCAGACCCAAGTCTTTAACCAATATGGGAAGGAAGCAGTTTGCTCAGAAGTCACCTGCTAAGAGCTCGGGTGAACAGTGAAGCCAGGTAGATATTTCAGCTGCTAATAGAATGACCGCAGTGCTCTCCTTTGTTCCCTCCCTTGACTTGAAGCCAAGTTCACCCTGCCCTCGACATCCCACCACCCGGACCCTGCAGGTAACATTTGCTACATCTTCTACACTAGCACCAGGTGAAGTGCGTCTTCATTTTTTAAGATCCGTTTTATGCAGTTTGTAACTAACATCTTGTGTTGCTGTGGAACATTGGTTAAAACTCATGAACCAATATAGATATATGATTCTTAACAAATGTCCACAGTTTATATTAGGGTTCACTCTTTGTGTTATACTGTTCTGTGAGTTTTGCCAAATATAAGATGTCTTGTGTTTGTAATGACAGCATCATTCTGAATAGTTTCATTGCCCTGAAAGTCCTCTATCCTCCATTATTGATCTTCTATCCTAAAAATCCCTGGCAATCACTGGTCTTTTTACTGTCTTGATCCTGACTTATATACTACTCTTTCCGGAATGTCCTATATTTGGAATTATATTGTATTTAGCCTTTACAGACTGGTTTCTTTTGCTGAGCAATATTTATTTAAGATTCCTTCATGTCTTTTCATGGCTTAATAGGTATTTTCATCATTGAATATCATTCTATTGTATGGATATACCACAGATTATCTATTCATCTACTGACGGACATATTGGTTATTTGGAATTTGAGGGTGTTTACATCATAAACATCGGTGTGCAGGTTTTCATGTGGACTTGTCTGTTAGTATTTCAGCCCCCACTGATACAGGGGTAGTCTGCTGAGAACAGATTTGTGGGCCCTGTTCATCCTGGAAAGCTGTAAGCTATTCACTTTGGGTCCATTTTCTCAAAGCTCCTTAGTACCTGTTGGGCTCTTGGCTACCATTTCTGACTGGCAGATTAACCTGTGCAGATGTATTTTCTGAAGCTTGGCTCTTACTGATGACCAAAGGTCTATCAAGTTCCCTCGAGGCTGCAGTTACAGATGAATTTGTTTCTTTATTGACTCCAGAGAGGGCTGATGTCTGCCACAGGAACTTAGAGAGAGACACGTGGCAATTCCATGTTTGTTCCAGACAGGTCAACATTACTTTCCAGATCTATAAATCCCTATAAATCTATAAATGAAAGTGCTTAAAATTTCAGATGAAGAGTTATACTTTGATGCTCCCATTTCCACAAAGAGATCATCTGAGTTGAGATCAGATGTACCAATGTTCTTGACATTGACTTTCTCATATCTACTTCGACGGCCAAAAGAAGAACATTTTTCTCAGTATCTGGAAGGTCCAGATTCCCCTGAAGCCCGTCTCCTTTCATTCTCAGCTTTTAAATCAACAGATGGCAGTTGGTTCTGTGGCCCGTTTCCAGGAAGTTCATGGTCTCCTGTGTTACAAAGATGTTCTAGGTCACATGCAACCTCTCCTGCTGTTCATTTCCTGGCTCCTTATGCTGCTGAAAGCCATTCACTTGACTCAGATTCTGATGTTCTAAATGCCAGCCCTTTTCACTAAGAAATATCCATGATCAATGCTTCATGGTAGCGGAGACAGAAATACTTGCTTCCTTTCTTGTGTGCAGATGGAATTTGAACTCCTGGGTGTCTTTCAGCAGATCATCTGTAACAGTGGATTTTTCTGATGAATTCTGTAGGGGCATCGCTGCACACTAGTCTGATAGAGTACTGTACTGAACAAGTATGACCAGAAAGATCCTATACAGGAAAAGAATGCTCTTTTTCCCTCCATTTTTAATTTCTTCACTTAAAAATTAATATTGTGGGTATATGCCCAAAAGAATAGCAAGAAAGGGCTCACAGAGATATTTGCACACCCACGTTCATAGCAGTATTATTCACGATAGCCAAAGGTGGAAGCTATA
>CM053604.1:155295032-155306044 GCA_028646535.1 Procyon lotor
CTGGGACTGAGCCCCACATCGCATCGGGCTCTCTGCTCAGTGGGGAGCCTGCTGCCTTTCCCTCTGCTGCTCCCCCTGCTTGTACTCTCTCTCTTTCAGTCAAATAAATAAATAAAAATATTTTTTTGTGTTTTTTTAAAAGATTTTATTTATTTATTTGGCAGAGAGAAAGAGATCACAAGTAGGCAGAGAGAGGGGGAGAAGCAGGCTCCCCGCCGAGCAGAGAGCCCGATGCTGGGCTTGATCCCAGGACCCTGAGATCATGACCTGAGCCGAAGGCAGAGGCTTTAACCCACTGAGCCACCCAGGTGCCCCTAAATGAAAATCTTTTAAAAAAAGAAAAAAAAAAAAAAAAAAAGAACTAGGCTGAGACCAGACCAGAGCAGGAAATAAGCTTTAGTGACCAAAAAGTACTTAGTTTGGCCTAAGACTGTGCTCATATTGCTGACCTGGAATTTGTACCTCCTTTTTCTCATTTAACATGAAAGAAGAGAAGGAAATAAAATAGGCAAATAAAGATGATCAGTTGGAAGGTGATTAAAAGCATTAAAAAAAATCCGACTGAGCCCAGCCCAACCCAAACAATCACAAAAAGCCCAATAAGGAAAAAAAAAAAAAAAAAAGCCCAATAAGGATATTTGGGTTTGGGGGGCGGTTTCTTTTGTGTTGTGTTGTGTTGTCTAAAAACAAAATCAAAATAGCCATCACCCAACAAGGATAATAAACCAGGGGAAAATGTCTTTCCGAGGGGAAGATTGCAGGTGCGATGGCCCAGAGGTTAAGTCACCGCCAAAGGCCAGACAGGTCGGAAAGCCATCTGCCTGTATATTTTCTACAACTGCAGGAGAAAACAGGCACATCATTTCCAACAGTGGCTCTTTCATTCCCCGAGGCAAAAGCTTTTCCACACTCTTCTGGCCACATACACGCAAATGTAATGTAATATAGGTAGCCTTCCCTCATGAGCTCAGTTCTTTCTCATCAGAAATCAAATTAGTAGAAGCCAAAGAAGACATTGTAAGAGAAATGTCAAGCACAATTTTCTATGTCCAAACTGAATGCGTGTTAACAGAATCTTCTTCACCTGAGGGTTAATTTGACTAAAGAAATGTTCATCCAAAAGAAAAAGCCATCTTGCATGGAAATAAAAATGAAATTTTTTTTTCCAAAAAATTCAATTTGTACCTAATATATTGAATATTATATATTCAATTCGTACCTAAATTCATAAATTATAGTATATGGATAAATTCAGTGTATTAAAGCCCCAGCTTTGAAAGGGTTTGGCATTCTTTCTAGAGCTCTGTATCTCCGATGGTCATGTTCAACTGTGAGAGTTTACGTTGGAAATTATTTGGAATTATTCCAGCACGAATTGATTAAGGCTCCAGGAGCATATTGGAGAAACAAGGGGGAAAACTAGGACTTGAAATCATATTTTAGCTCTTTACCACTGAGCTATAAAAATCTGAAAGCAAACAAAACAAAATTATTTGCTTCTTAGGGGATTAATTTTTAATGTTGCTGGCCAATTACACTAACATAAGAGTGAAGCAAAGAGTGTCCTCAGGGAAGTCTTCCTGTCTTTATGAGAAAATAACATAAAAGAATCCCATCGTGTTAATAAAGCAATTATGTGTGCATACCAAGTTTAAAAGATGTAAGGGGTTTTTGAGATAATAGAGAGCATGTGAAAGAAACAAACGTCTAAAAATACCTGAAAATTTGAATTACTTTAAAAACAAAACAAAATCCATAACTGCACCAAAGACATCATTTTTTTTTTAAGATTGTATTTATTTATTTGACTGAGAGAGAGAGAAAGAGAGAGCGCAAGCAGGCAGAGAGGCAGGCAGAGGAAATGGGAGAAGCAGGCTCCCTGCTAATCCCAGGACCCTGAGATCATGACCTGAGCCAAAGGCAGAGGCTGAACCGACTGAGACACCCAGGTGCCCATAAAGACATCATTATTAACATTTTGGTGCTTTTCATTCTTGTCTGTCTCTGTCCATCCAGTATTTTTTAAATCAAAAATAGGATGATATTATATCTATTTTTTGCTTTAAGTTGTATCTTTGTGCAACGTATTCATTCTGTTAAGTAATCTCCAAAAACATTGATTTTAACATTGTCATCATATCTCATTTTTAAAATGCACATCATGGGCCAGGTGGTGGACACAATATAATGAGGCATTAACTCCTGTAATCCACAGGAGGGCCCAAAGCCATGTGATTATCATTCTTGTTACCGTCCTTCTTTTGTTTGTTTACAAATGAGGAAACTGAGGTAAGGGAGGTTGAGTAACTCACTCCAAGCCAATATGCAATGAGGCCGTGCCTTGAAACATTTTGGTTCTAACTCTAATGCCAGTACTCTTAGTGATGACGATACACCATCTCTATATGAGAAATGGAAATGATCCAAGTAAATGTCAAAAAGTTTTTTAGCTTGTCAAGTGATGAAGTGACTTCCTTCAGAAGCCTTATGGAATAAATCAGTATGACTTGCTCTCCGGGTTGTGGGATCAGCCCCTGTGGGGTTCCCCATGGAGGGTGGAGCCTGCTTGGGATTCTCTCTCTCTTCCACTCCCTCTGCCCTTCCCCATTCCTCGCTCAGGGCATGCTTCTCTCTCTCTCTCTCTTTCTCTTTCTCTCTTTCTCTCTCTCTCTCTCAAACAAATCACCAGACAGCTATGTGATTGCATCTTTCCTTAGAGATCAAATACTACTGTCTGGTCAACATTTTCCCTTTTCTTTTTCATAGCTCTGAGTTTTAAAGAGGCAATACATTTATTTCTGTGTTCAGGAAATACCATAGGCCTACCTTCCAATTACATATGGAAACCCAGTGAACACAGTATCTGGTTTTTTATAGTAATATGACATGAATCATAAACTGAAATCATATGAAGGGTTGCTCTGTATTTTGGCACTTACCATACCTTACATTGTGTTAGTCCTCCGTTATAGGTCAGTCCCGATCCCGGCCTCAATTGTCAACCCCTTCAATAGATTATATTTTTTTCTTGCGTTTCAGAATCTAGCACTCCATCTTGCAAAATAGTTTTTCAGCATTTGCTTGCAATATGCATGATGGTGATTCTGTTGAGTGTATCAGTTCTTTAATACTAAGTACTTAAATGCTAACCAGTAATCAGTCCATGAATTGGCCTTTATAGACAATCTTGAGTGTCGCAGAGATAATGCTTGGTGATCAGCAAATCAGCTCCATTTACCTGCTCGGCCCATGGAGACTGCACAGCCCAGCCTCCTTTTCTATTAAGCAGGACCATATTCCTGTGACTTAATTCTGGCCAAAAGAATGTGGATAGAAATGATGTGTGCCTTTGCAGTGTTGGTCCCTACTCCGTACAACCTCCTCTATGACATGACTTCTCTCTTTCTCTCTCTCTTACGCACACACACACACATAAATATACACAGAATTTGTGTGGAAAACAGAACTCCTAGAATCATAGGTTCATGAATCTCCATGTAAATGCTAAACTTTTTTTTAAAAAAGATTTTTATTTTATTTATTTGACAGAGACAATGAGAGAGGGAACACAAGCAGAAGGAGTGGGGAAGGGAGAAGCAGACTTCCCACCAAACGCAGAGCCCTACGTGGGGCTCGATCCCAGGACCCGGGATCGTGACCTGAGCCAAAGACAGATGCTTAAACAACTGAGCCACCCACGTGCCCCGTAAATGCTAAACTTGACTGTGAGATTTGGGGGTTTGTTACACCATCAGACATCCTATCGTGTTCCTCGTGTACTGAGGTTCAGTGGGGCACCATGCCAGGATGGGCTCTCCTACCATGTTTCTCTTCCCTTTGCTCCTCCTCTTTCTTCAACCTGATGTTCCCTCCATCCACGTCCTTACCTAGTAAAAGTCTACACATGATTCAGCACAAATGTCCCTTGTTTGAAGCTTTGTTTCACATCAGAAGCAGAATAGTCTTGCTAAACTGTCACAGAGCTTTGTTACCTTACTGTACGTCCCTAGGTGAGTGTTGGTCGCCATTGTATCCCTAGTGCTTGGCTCAGTGGTTGGCCTTTATTAGCACCCAGTAATATGTGTCAACAAATGGATGGATGGATGGATGGATGGATGGATGGATGGATGGATGGATGGAAGGAAGGAAGGATGGATGAGTGGGTTTCGTTTTTTCCACAAGTTTGATATATTCTTTCTGTGGATCATGGCTCATTTATCTTTACACTTCCCAGTGACAGGCTTAGAACTTGGCACATGGGAGGCACTTAAAAAATGTTTTGGGAAGGGCTAATGAACCATTGACAATGATAGAGGTGCAATTTTTTTTTCTTAGATGAGGTGTTCAATGGAGTTTTAGAATTCTTCAAATATTTAACAGCTTTCACAGATGGGAAATTTATCACTAAATTTGACCCAAATTCCTCTAGTTGCAATTTCAAGTCTTCCATGATCCTCGGTCACCCTACACTCACAGCACTTTTGAGCAGGAGGAAGTAAAGCTCTCATGAGCTATTTCTGTCTGATTAATGTATTTACAGAAGAGATGGTAATGACTCAACTGCTCTAAATCAATACGGCTGCACGATTTCAGGAAAGACAAGGTTTTTAGAGTCTTCTATCATATATTCATTTTCCTGTGTGGTTTCCATAATTGATCACAGATTCATGCTTGTGGAGGTGGAAAAAATGGGGATGTAATTATTGGGGAGAAGTTAGGAAAGTGGCAGTAGGCTGAGTCTACTACCGAAGGCTCAGTAATTAGCCCTATAAATAGAAAAGAAAATACAAAGTATTTTCCAATTATAAAATCAAGAAATATGTATCTCGTAAGTAAGGTGGTGAAAATTACATGAAATTAATTATGGAAAATATAGCCATTATCCAAGGTATAAACACAATCCGATTTCAGGAAACACGACTAAACCTTGAAAATGCCCACCATGGCAATGGCTGTGTTGAACAGCCCCAAATTATGCCCTGAAATGAAAATACATTTCTCTTGCCAAGTATTACAAGGACAGCGAAATAAGTTTTCCATTTTAATGGCACAACTAATATCCAAGTATTATTTTGGTAAAAATTTACAATAGGGAAGATGTACAGAAAAAAAAAAAAAAGACCCTTTCACAACCTCCTTCTCACCTCATACACTCTTCTTCCCAGAAGTAACCTTCGATGAGGGGGCTGGTTGTCCGCATTTCTCTGCTGTCGCCAGTGCGCGTTTGCCTATGCAGATGTGACGGGTGTGATGGGGAACCGTTCCTCCCCAAATGCCCTCTGTCTGCCTGTACCATTCTGCACCTCGTTTTATCTATTCCACAACTGTATCTTGAAAACTCTTTGCAATTCATACGCATGGCTCTGCCTTGTTCTTTTTAACGGTTGCTGGGGCATCCATTGTGTGGACTTGCAAATTTTATTTGACCCTCTCTCTAGGGAGAGAGAGTTCCATTATCTCTGACTTTATCATGATGAACTGCCATAATGAAAAAATCATTGCATTTTGTCTGTGCGCACGTATGAGGATCCCTGCAGACTGGAAAGTGAAAGGTGGACTATCTGTATGAATATCAAAGGATATTTAGAGTATTTAGAGGAACATTTGGTGAATGTTCCTCGATGCCCTTCCACAAAAACCTCACCTACAAATTGTCCCAATTACCGTGTATGAGAGTATTCCCTTGTCAATTCTGGATGTTAAAAATCTTTATAATTTTTTTTCTAATTTTCGCCAGTTTTTTAGATTAAAAAAAAACCTCATTGTTCTTTTCTTTTGCATTCCTCTATTTGTTAAGGAGGTTGAATAACTGTTGTCATCTATAGTTATTTTATGAGTTACTTACTCATTTCACTTTCTCTGATTTCACTGGGTTGGGTTTTTTTTTTCTTATTGATTTGAAAGAGACTTTATAAATTCTAGATAACCCTTTGTTTGCTATAAATGTTGCAAATATTTTCTCCCAGTGACAAGTCTTTTTAATTTTGTTTCTATATCTTTGGTCATTTAATAGCTTTAAATTTTTAGGTAGTTAAAACTATTGATCTTGGGGCTCCTGGGTGGCTCAGTCATTAAGCCTCTGCCTTTGGCTCAGGTCACGATCTCAGGGTCCTGGGATCCAGCCCCATGTTGGGCTCCCTGCTCAGTGGGGAGCTTGCTTCTCCCTCTCCCTCTGCCTGCTGCTCCCCCTACTTGTGCTCTCTCTGTCTGTCAAATAAATAAATGAAATCTTTAAAAAAATAAAAAGAAAAAAGAAGAACTATGTTTTCCAAAACAACAACAACAAAAAATAATGAGAGGAGTGGTATCATTTTACATTTTTTTAAAGATTTGTTTATCTTTAGAGAGAGAGGGAGCTGGGGGGGTCACAGAGGGGACCCTCCTCTCTCAGGAGAGAGAATCCTGAGCAGACTTCCTGGTGAGCACTGAGCCCAATGCCAGGCTTGATCTCATGACCCTGCAATCATGACCTGAGCCAAAATCAAGTCAGACACCTAACTGACTGAGCCATTCAGGAGCCCCAATATTTTACATTTTTGAAAATCTCTTTAAGGTCTGGCTTCATAAAAAAGAGTAGGATTCCTATATCTGTTTCTGCATCTAATCTGCTGTGATAATGCTGTTTTGATTGAAATGTGTGAAAAAAAAAATTGGCCTCACACAGATGTGTAGTTGGGAAAGGAAAGTGTTTTAATAACATGTTCAGATAAGTGTGAATATTTTTCTTTGCTGCTGCACCACAACTTGATATATAGTAGTTTCATGAGGTTGGTAAAAATGTGGAATCTGAAAAAAAAAAATGTGGAATCCGAAATGTTATCAATGAAATTTTTGTAGTTTAATTCATTATAATCCATTGATCTGCGTTGCACTTTAAATAGATTTTCATCCATACATTTTACAACATGATGCGTATGTCATCTGGCAAGTATTACTGAGTTATGCTGACCTTCCAAATATTAACACATTTCTTAAACAAAATTTAAAAATTCTATTCATTAATATCACCACTGAGCTCATCAGAAAAATCCTCAAGTATTGGAAAGCTGATAAGGTAACATACAGTGAATACACATTCTCCAAAATTCTAATTTTCACTTAAGAGCTTAAATTTTATCATGAGCGATAAACACTGTCAGTTGTTTTCTTCGAAGCAATTGGTCTACTTCATTCCATTTCCAAGAAAATGTTTGCCACATACACAAGTCTGAGTAACCATAGTGTTCTATAATTGGTTCTTTCAAGTAAAAATACTGCTCCATGGGGCGCCTGGGTGGCTCAGTCAGTTAAGCATCTGCCTTTGGCTCAGGTCATGATGCCAGGACCCTGGGATCGAGTCCCACATGGGGCTCCTTGCTCAGTGGGGAGCCTGCTTTTCCCTCTCCCCTTGCTCCTCCCCCCTGCTTGTTCTCTCTCTTTCTCTCTCAAATAAGTAAATAAAATCTTAAAAAAAAAAAATAGTGCTCCATGAACAAAGTAGATGAGTTATTTTTAAAAAATCAATCCTTGAGTTAATAGAGCTTTTTGGAGTTCAGAATCAAAGATACGGAATCATAGATCTGAACTACACGTGCTTTGTTACTGATATCTACATGTTGTAGCGCACATTTCGGGGGTTATCTTGAAGGACTGAATAATCAGTTTATTTGACAAATATATACAGAGCACCTGCCATGTACCCCGTCGTTCTTGGTCCCAAGTGTAAAAAAAAACAAAGCTGGGGAGCTTAGGTTTTAATGAGGTGAGGCAGATTATAAACATTTCAGCAGATAAATATAATCCCAAATATGAGGAAAACTGAAGCATAATACAGACATAAAATATGATAGAGGTGTGATCAAGGGGGTAGGGTGAGGTAGGGGAGGTGTGGATGGAGGGTGAGGGGCAGCATGATTTCACTAGGGTATCAGGGGAGGCTGCCTTGGCCTCGGGCTAGAGATGCGTATGATGTAGGGCAGCAAGCAAGGTAAGTATCTCTGGGCTACTCTGGGCACAGAGGACAGCAGGGGGTCTGGAAGCAGGTATGCTCTGGTGCATTTGAGGCCCTGTGAGGCCAGAGTGGCTACAGCAGAAAGAGCAAGGAAGAGCATGCTGCCAGGTCAAGTCTTGGGAGGACTTGGGATCCCACACACGCATGATGGTGCCCCACTTGTGATGGCATTGAGCAGAGTGGTGGCATGATACTTATGTTACCATAACATGGTGGCATGATACTTATGATACCACTTATGTGGCTTATGTTTAACAGAATTGCTCTGGCTTTTGAGTGGTGAAATAAGGGAGTATAATGGGGCCTGGGGCCTGGGGCTCAGTATCCATCCCTCCCTTTGTCTTTTTTTTTTTTTTTTTAAGATTTTATTTATTTATTTGACACACAGAGAGAGATTACAAGTAGGCAGAGAGGCAGGCAGAGAGAGAGGGGGAAGCAGGCTCCCTGCCAAGCAGAGAGCCCGACGCGGGGCTCGATCCCAGGACCCTGAGATCACGACCTGAGCCGAAGGCAGAGGCTTTAACCACTGAGCCACCCAGGTGCCCCATCCCTCCCTTTTTCTAGAGAACCTCTAGAGTTCTCATCCTGCAGAGACCAAAAGGCTAAAAACCACAACCCCCATGATAGTTGTTCTGCCAGTTAGATGCATTTGCATGAGATTTAGCAAGGCAAAGACCAGGAGCCATTTGGTATTTCTATTTTCTTTGCTTTTTTTTTTTTTATTAAGATTTTATTTATTTATTTGACAGCGAGAGAGACAGATCACAAGTAGGCAAAGAGGGAGGCAGAGAGAGAGAGGGAAGCAGGCTCCCCGCTGAGCAGAGAGCCCGATGCGGGGCTCGATCCCAGGGTCCTGGGATCACGACCTGAGCCGAAGGCAGAGGCTTTAACCCACTGAGCTACCCAGGTGCCCTGGTTTTTCTGTTTTCTGCTGGAAAGTATCATTGCCAGGACAAGTGGCTTCCCCTGACCATGCTGGCTTTTTGTTTGCAGCAAAGCAGCATAGCGTTGGACGCATGTGCTTGGGCAGCTGAGTGATTATAGGTACTAATAGCTCCCTTGGTGGCCTGGTTCCACAGTTGTGATCATCCAAGTTTTTACTAGGGGCTCAAACTGGCATTTCTTTCTTCAGTCTTCCTACCAATTCTACAAGCCATTGAAATGGCTTCTCCTAAATTGCTTTCTGCTATGCTCATAAGATTAGATTCTGGCCTCTGCCACAATAGAGGGGACCAAGGTGGAGACCGGAAGCCTAATTAGGAGGCTCTTTATTCTTGCAAGAGAGATGATGGTGGAATGCTGCAGGGGAGGGTGGTGAGAAGCGTTTAATTCAGGATATATTGTAACGGTGGGGCCCATGGGATTTTGATGGCTTGGATGCTCAGTGAAAGAGATTGAGGATGGTCAAGAATGATTACAAGGCTTTTGAACTTGGGCAACTGAATTAACTGTGGTACCGTTTTCTAAGATGGCAGACTTTGAGGGTAGGCCAGGTGTGAAGGTAAAAAATCTGGAATTTATTTTTTTATTTTTATTTTTTAAAGATTTTATTTATTTGACAGAGACACAGCAAGAGAAGGAACACAAGCAGGGGGAATGAGAGAGGGAGAAGCAGGCTACCCACTGAGCAGAGAGCCCAATGCAGGGCTCGATCCCAGGACCCTGGGATCATGACCTGAGCCGAAGACAGACGCTTAACGACTGAGCCACCGAGGTGCCCCCAAAAATCTGGAATTTAATGATGGACAAGTATGAGAGGCCTGTTAGATATTCACAAGGATATATGGTATAGACAGGTGAACAGAAGAGATCAAAATTTATGGGAAAGACTAGAACAGGAATATATAAATGCAGGCGTCATCAGAACGCAAATACTATGGATGAGATTGCCTGTAGAGGATGTGTGGAGGGAAGAGAAGAGTGGTGGGGGGTGGGTGTCGCAAAATGGAACACTAGACACTAGAAAGAGGAAGAGGATTGAGCAAAGAGATAGAGAAACACAGCAGCGAGGTAGGCAGTGTCCATGCGCTCCAACCACAAACACCAGGAATGTGCCCGTGAGTGAACTAAGTTGGCTTATTACCCACTGCAGCAAGGGGAACGATCCCCTTGGGAAAAGATCCCCTTGGGAACCATGGACATCTCAATAGCAGTCCCAGATGCCAGGGGTGGCTCTCCTCTTTCTCAGAGGAAAACCAGGAGAGTATGGTGTCACCAAAGCCAAGAGAGGAAGATGATTCAGGAAGGGAAGAGCGACTCCTTCTTTAAAACCTGGCCGAGAGGTCTGGTTAGAGGGAATTGAGCAGTTCCTCTGTGGCTCGGCAACGGCAACACTGAGTTTTTTGGAGACTTTGACAAGGGTGTGGAAAGTTAACTGGATTAAAACTTTAAAAAAAAAATCTGAGTGCTAGTTTCAGCTATTTAAAACTAGCTATTTGACCTTGGACAAGTCAACTCACTTTTCTGAATCTCAGCTTTCTGTCTGTGGGATGAAGAGGTTGACCTTGATGGTGCCTAAATCCCTGGGGAGGACAGTGTGGCATAGTCTTTACTAAAGAACAGTGGTTCTTAAACTTGAGCGAGAGTCCGAATCACCCAGAGGGCTTGTTGTTCGGGTTTTTGTTTTGTTTTGGTTTTTTAATTTTATTTTAGAGAGAGAGAGAAGGAACAAGAGAATGCATGTAAGTCAGGGGAGGGAGAAGACAGAGAATCTCAAGCCAACTCCAAGCTGAGCACAGAGCCCAGTGCGAGCCTCAGTCTCACAAGCCTGTGACCGTGACCTTAGCTGAAATCAGAAATCAGACCCTTAACTGTCTGGGCCACCCAGGTATTCCTGAAGGGCTTGGTAAAGTACAGGTTTCCGGGTCCCACTCCCAGAGTTTTGACTCAGTAGGTCTGAGGTGGGGACTGAGGGTTTGCATTTCTAGCAAGTTCCCACATGTGGCTGCCGCTGCTGAGGCTGGCCCAGGGGCCACGCTAGTGACCCACTGGTATTGACACAAGAGAAATGGATTCTGTGATC
>CM053604.1:155306144-155319010 GCA_028646535.1 Procyon lotor
GGCGCCCCCCAACTCTGTGAATTTTAAAAGTTGCTACTCCCCACCCCTTGGCCTTGGCAGTACCTGTTCCCATGCGTCCATACCCCCTTTGAAGTAAGACTTCACATTTCTCCACAAAGCAAATTCAAGCTCAATTCTATTAAAATAGGGTTGTGTTTTTTTTTTTAAAGAGGGGAGTAGAAATGAAAATGGTTTACAGTGTAATCATTTAGCAAGTGAGTTACCATTTTAAAATCCTATAAACAGGGGCGCCTGGGTGGCTCAGTGGGTTAAAGCCTCTGCCTTCAGCTCAGGTCATGATCTCAGGATCCTGGGATTGAGCCCCGCATCAGGCTCTCTGCTCTTGACGGGGAGCCTCCTTCCCCCTCTCTCTCTGCCTGTCTCTCTCCCTGCTTGTGATCTCTCTCTCTCTGTCAAATAAATAGGTAAAATCTTTTTAAAAAATAAAATAAAATAATAGGATGTAAACATTTAGCTTGCATCCTCTAACAAGGTAGTTAGACCATCTACCTTTGTGGGTGTTTGGAGGAGTAAATGAGATATGAAATGTCATGTGCCTAGCCTAGTGCCTGACATACAGCATAAAAATTCGTTTTTATTCCTCCCTACTCCCAGATCGCAATTTTTGTGATTGATGATTTTGCTTTTTCTGTTGCAAGAACAGTCTTAGAAAATATCTAATGCACAGTTGGGTAGCATTCCCAAGTAAGCAGTCTTACTCACCCTGGTGTTCTTTGCCCTCTCAACACGGTTGACAAAGACTCACAAGTGTGAGTTGCCTTTACTGGTCGCCTTGGGAGCAGAACTTCGGGCAAAGGGCTGATGGATCAAAGTACAGTGAAGATGATCGAAAGGCTCTTTTGATATATTTTCATTTCCATCTCACTGTCCTTATCAGTCAGTTCCTACCCAGTAGCTAAGAGATTGAAAAGCTTAAACTTAATGTTCTAGCTTAAATTCAATGTTCCAAGAGCCTTCCAACCTGACAGCAGTAAAATATTTAAGTCTATTAGTCTTTCGGTTCCAGGAAGTTCACAGAAATGCGTCTGTTAGAGGATTTTCAGCAAGGACATAATAAAATGCATTCGTCTCATCTGTCCGTGAAGACCTTGACTTGGATACAGTTTGTTGGAGGGATTTGCCTGTCAGGTCAGGTACTTCTTTTAAGCCCTCATCAGCCAGCAACTGGTTTATGACATTTGAAGCATGAACTCACCAACAGAGATAGGAGGTAACTATTGATTCAAGATATTGACAGTACTTGGCAGGACTTGGTACATGGAGCCCAGACACCGAAATGGATTTTTAAATTAACCTTGCCCCTCAATCTTCTCTTCAGTCCAAAGGTCTGGGAAAATACTCCCTTAACAATCTGATGCTAAGATAATTTTTAAAATTTTAAAATTTTTTAAAAATTTAAATAATAATTTAAGAAAAATATCGG
This sequence comes from Procyon lotor, assembly GCA_028646535.1. NCBI lineage: Eukaryota > Metazoa > Chordata > Mammalia > Carnivora > Procyonidae > Procyon > Procyon lotor. Next base: position 155,307,589 of record CM053604.1, read on the forward strand.
ATAATTTCTGATCCAGAATTTTTGCTTTGCTCTGTCACATTCAGTCACCACTCTGCACCCCTCTGCCGCACTCAAGTATCCCAAATACTATTACTTTCCTTGCACTTCAGACCTGTCCTCATCTTCCCTTTGGGGATGAAGACCTTCCTGCCTGTTTCATTTTTTAAGCCTCTGGAATGTACAGCATAGGGCCTTACACACAGTAGAAAGAACTCAACAAATATTTAAGCATGAAGGGGAAATCAAATACGAGATCCAGAATTTGGAGCCCACTGAAGTTGTTTACAAATTTGAAATAAGTTTCTTGCATTTACATCTTAACATCTCAGGATGCAAGCGGAAGATTTTGTGTCAGAATACTCACACCATCCGTCCCCTGTGAACTTCCATCTTGTCCCAGGAAACATGGCGTCCTCAGAAACTGCCTTAGTCTATCGAAACGTGGCCCTACATTCAGAGTTACCTCTTCCAGCTCTTAAATATCACCTTTTCAAATTTAGCACATTCCTCTCTTGAGTTGAGGGTCCACACATTTGGGACCAAGGGACATCAACTGTTGGCCTTTTCTTAAGTAAGGAAACTCCAGTCCAGTGAACATGCTCCTTGAGCCGTCAACCCAACTCCATATGTATAATAAGCCCACAAGGATACCTCTGTGTGTGAGCCATAGAATCAGGATCATCAAGGGATATGAAACATCTAGGATATTACCCTGAAATCCCCTTGTATTCAAGGGCTGGATTAGCGAGGCATAATTTTAGCTGCATAAATCAGTAGTTGTGAGGGCCCTTCCTTCCCTTCCCTTCCTCCTTCCTCCTTCCTCCACCTGTAAAAAGGAACAAATAAGATTATATTACTATGCTGTCCCAAGAGCTATATACATTCAGCAGGGTCATATCTCTCTTGTTATTTTGATGCAGTTTTTTCATTAGCAAATGACAGAATATTCCTGGTTGATTCCTCTGCCCAAGATTTCTATTAAGTTAATAGACGAGATTGAATCAAGGTAACTGAAAAGATTTGTAATCCCTTTAATGTAATCATTCATTTTGAAATCTAATTACAGTGACAAGCCCGGGGCTCGAGTTATCTCCCTTCCCTGATGGAGGAGTTTTGTGCTTGGCAGGATACACATCTGAAATACCGGTAGCGTTTTCAGGCTTTGACTGGTAAATCAGACTCTGTGAAAGCAGATCCGATGCCTACCGGTGTACATAAGCAGTAACTTCTACGGAGATAACGGAGGGCATTTGGGGGAGCCTTGCCTTCCCTTCCCAAATACTCTTTGTAAATGGATAGGCAGATATACATCAGTAAAGAGAGTCCCAGCTGATACACGAAAAATTCCACACACATGACCAGCACACCCAAGCTAGAAGGAACATCACAGAAGGGAAGATCTGTGTTTGGGAGAGAAGAGATTGGAGAAAGTAGGGAAGGAGGGCCTCTCGGGAGAGGAAGACGCAGGGGCCCCAAGCTGGAGAGTCTCTCCAGTGCAGAGCCTCCTGTCCACAACCTCTTTTTTATTTTTTTTCATCTTTCCATCCTTGGGAAATCACTTTGCTTAGGGGTGCAAGTAGATATGGGAGTCTATACTCATTCATCCATCAGTGGGACTTAACCCTAATCCTTTTAATTTCTCAATATACTGGAAAATTGGAGGCAGGGAGAGGTTGTGGAAGGCAGTATAAATGCATTCTCTTTCTCATCTTTCATACAGATACCAAATTTTTAATCCAGGAAATCAATTATAAAATTATGTGAAATTAACCCCCAAAAGGACCGTCAAATAGAAGCTGGCAAAGGGGATGACTTCAGGGGCATGCGACCTGGTGGGGAGAATCTCACTTTCCATTGTAAAAACTTCTAAATAATTTTAGGTCACTCTCATCAATACCAGCTTAAATAAACTGCAGTACGTCTCTAATAGGGAATATGCGGCCATTGGAAAGGTCGAGGTAAGGAAGGACGACCTGTCTCTTCTGATAGGAATGATTCCCAGAGGTGAAGCCAATGAGCAAAATAGTTCCAGTACAATGTAGATAATACGATCTTAGATATGTAGGGGGAAAAGAATCATGTACGTGGGACACCTGGGTGGTTCAGCCGGTTAAGCGTCTGCCTTCAGCTCAGGTCATGATCCCAGTGTCCCCGGATCAAGTCCCACATCAGGCTCCTTGCTCAGCAGGGAACCCGCTTCTCCCCCTTCCTGCCCCTCCCCCTACTTGTGCGCGTGCACTCTCTCTCTGACAAATAAAATCTTCAAAAAATTTTAAAAAAATCATATACCTGTGCAGAGCAACCTTTCTTGTAAGTTTGCCAGGAAACTCTTGGTTTGCCTTTCTTCCAAGTGTAATTAATATTTGTGCCTCTGCCGCATTTGAAGGTGTCCCAGTTCTAACAGTCAAATTCTGTGCTGCCTTCCCCTGCCTGTGTCTGCTGAGTGCAGAAAGCCGTGTGTGAGGGGCCACTCCAAATGGTGCATTGGAGGAGGCAGAGGGGAGAACTTGTCTTCTTCACTGACTCTGCTTCCGAACCAAATTTTACAGACAGCATGTGTTATTTTGTTTTGGTTTGGTTTCAGAATTTTTTTTAGAGAGGGATTAACAATTCAGAAACACATCCTCCTCATAAAAATTCAAATAATGCATATGAAACAAAGTTGATCATCTCCCCACCCAGTTTCTCCTACTGAGGAAGAACCTATGGCCTCATAAACAAATGCTGATTTTTAGGTGAATGGGACCCATGTGCACAGAGACTTAACTTTAGACCTTCGAGAACTATGTCTGTACACGTCATCTTTTGCTTAACTGTTACATAGCATCAGTAGTGCTGTGAGCTTAATTTTGTCCCCCTAAAATTGATAAGTTGTAGTCTTAATCCCCAGCACCTCAGAATATCACTGTATTTGGAGATAGAGCCTTTAAACAGGTAACTGAGTTAAAATAAGGTCATTAGGGTAGGTGTCCACATAAGCAGACCAAACAGGAGCAAGACCCATAGAGGAGACAGCCATCTGTAAGCCAAGGAAGGAGGCTTGAGAAGGTACCGCAGCCGACATCTTGAGCTCGGACTTCCGGCTTCTAGAATTGTGAGAAAAGCATCTGTTGTTGATGTCATGCAAGACAGGGCTCGGGGTTCATACTTACAGCAGCCTGAGCAAACACACACATAGTAACAAAGTACTGTAATTTATCTAACCATTGCCTTGTTGGAGATTTAAGGCTTTTTTTTTCTTTCCTTTATTTTGCAGGGGGGGGGGCGCTATTACAAATAATGCCACAGTGAGACTTCTGTACATTGTTCTTTGTGCGCAGCTGTAAGACTTTCTCTTTGTGCACGTGTAAGATTTTCTCTTTGATACATATCAAGGAAGGAAATTGCTGAGTTGAAAGAATATTTGTCTTTGTACGTTTTTTAAATCCTGCTAAGCGGCCCACAGAAAATGTCTGTAATAATTTTACTCCCACCGAGACTCTAAGAGAGAATTTATTTCTTCACACTCTCTACCATGTATGATATTATCCATTTTTTAAAGTTGCCAAATTTGGAGGCAAAATAATTCAAATTTGGTGTATATAAATTTTCCCTAAATGTTTGATGATTGTTGATTTTTTTTAATGTAGTGAGTTTTGTATTTTTTTTTTTTTAAATCGTATCCTGTCCGCAAGGGTTGTCAGAGAGGGTTGGGATGAGATGCAGGATCCTGAATGCCAGTGGTAGGACTTGCGGACATGAGGACAGGGGATCCTGCATGTGCTGCTGCTTGATGCATGGGGGAGACAGGAAGTGACTGACTGGCCTGAAGGCTCTTTCTGAGGTTCCCCAACCATTACCTTGATATTTGCTCCGTTCCCTCCAGCTCTCCGATGAACCACCTCAAAGTGCGTTTCAATCCATCTTCCCCTGCAGTGCTCTCTCACTTGTACTCCAGGCTGTCCTCTTTCAGTCCAACATCCCATCTCCTTTTAGGGGTTTTTCATAATTTCTGTTCAACTGAGGCCATACCAACTTCTTTTCTGGACACATTAAAAAAATACACACATAGACACACATACACACATAGTTCAATCTGCCATCTTTCCTTTATCTGCCTGTATGGTGCAACCCCATTAGGAGTGCGTTTGAGGTGGACAGAAGATAGATATTGATTTCAATAATTTCAGGAATTGAAAACCCAGTAGCTTCCAGATAGAGCCCCTGGTTGTGCACAGCTCAGTGTGGGTTGAACAGTCTAAGATGTGTATTTTTTGGTGCAATATGGCCCCTGAATGTAAGCCAACCACTTCATCGGATGCTTAACTGAAGAAATAATAATCCGTTTCAATGGCGGAGGGATAGGGCTTACAAAATAACCATAGGCTGGTCTTCAGTATAAGAACACTCAGTGGTAATTTTGACTATAGGATACTTCACCTTACACGTTCACTTTAAAACCCACTGCTAACACAACTCCGTTGTGTTAACGTGATCACTTACAAGTTTTTAATAATAAAGTATTTTGGAGGAACATCTAGTTGAGATCAACCGGATGCAAATACTGACTTGAGGGGCAAGATGTGTAAAGGAACGAGATAGCAAGTGATTTGGGAGCATGGAAATAATAAGACAGAGAACGCTGACCACACTCAGGGGAGTGAGAGGTGGCATTTCTACCGAGAGCCTCATGGGAGCCCATGGAATATGAGCTTGGGTAACCCACTCCTCAGGATTTGACCAGATAGGACTTTAGGGTATTACACTCTTTGAAATTATGTTTATTGAGAAATATAGTCTAAGTTCCAGCGACAATCTTTATTTAGTCAGAGTATTGGCTAATTATTTGTGGTTTTGTTTCCAGATTCCTGCCAACAATTTAATATTGATTTTTGCCATCTGCTACTTAGGGTGTCTCTCAGATTTGTTTCAACCAAGTAATTGCTAAAAGTCAACTTATCCAAATCTCAGATTAAAATGTGAAGCAGGGCAGAACAAAGATGAGAATTGCATGGTGCTTTGCAGGAAGGCACCTCACCCCCTGTGGTTTATAATCCTTACAATTTTGGAGATAAAAGCATTTTTCAGAATATCTAATGCAACACTCATATTGACCTGATAAGTAGTTTCAAGGACATGCAATTCATTTTTCATTTACTTAAGATGTGTGGATGTGTGGATGTGTGTGTGTGTGGATGTGTGTGTGTGTGTTGTTTAATCTATTATGTGAACTCACTGTTAGTGGAAGAGTGGAGTTTTCCCTGACTCCAAGATCAGTGCTCTTTTTCACTGACTGCTTTGATAATGAATCACGAATCATCCCTGTTTGAGTATAGATATCTGTGAGGCTCTTAGAGCCCCTGCATCCCTTTCATCCACCTGCAAGGATATCATGGATTCTTCTATAACATACTTTGTTGATATTAACATAAAGTTGACTACAGCAGTCTCCTAATAAGGAAATGATTTTATGGGTTTAACTTGGCATTCATTGCTTGTGTTTTAGTGAACGTGTTTGCTCACTCCATCCCCAGTCCTGTTCCATTCTCCTTCTGGTCACTTAGTTTAGGGACTCTCATCCATTGTGATGACTCCCTAATGTATATATCATCAGTCCCTCCCTTTCTGCAAGGTTTCAAACTCTGTCTTCCCATATATACCACAGAATTCAAGCAACATATTGAGGACCATTTTATATCTTGCATTTCTATTATGTTTGATTCAGCACAATTAACTTAATCTTATAGGCTGAAAACCTGAAAGTTTTCAATTTACTACTTCTCCTATTTGTTTATCAAGAGATATTGATTTTATCTCTAAACCCTTTTAGTTAAGATGCTCATTTTACCTTGCTTTGACAACCACAATGGACTCTTAACCTACTTCCATGTGTCCATACCTGTGATGTTTAGTGTGTTTTTTCTATACATCGATCTCCAGTTTCCAGAGTGTTCTTTCTATAACACCGGGTCCAGTTTTTACCAGATTGGGTGGCTGTGGGAACGTTATTTTGCAGTACCCTAAAAGATTTTTGATGAAAAAAGTTGCTTGTTGTGGTAGGCAGAATTCTAAACCAAATCCTCAAGATTCCTGGCCCCTGGTTTTTTCAATCAAACACTAATCTCCTTACTGCTGTGAAAGATTTGTGGATACAATTAAGACCCCATATCAGCTGACCTTAAGATAGATTGTCCTGGTGGGTCTGACCTAAGCACATGAACCCCTAGTCAGAGAAGAAAAGAGAGAGATGTGCTTTGGCTGGCCTAAAAGAAAACAAGCATCCATTCTGTGAACTTTCTGGGGGGTGCCATGTAGGAAGACCTTAGGGAACTCAGAGCAACTCCTGCTCAATAACCAGCAAGGAAATGGAGACTCCAGTTTTTCCTTTTCTTCCTTTCTTTCTTTCTTTCTTTCTTTCTTTCTTTCTTTCTTTCTTTCTTTCTTTCTTTCTTTCTTTCTTTCTTTCAGATTTTATTTATTTGAGAGCGAGAGAGAGCATGAGGGGAAGCAGCAGAGGGAGGGGGGAAACAGACCCTCTGCTGAGCAGAGAGCCTTATGTGGGACTTGATCCCAGGATCCCAGGATTATGACCTGAGCCGATGGCAGATGCTTAATTGACTGAGTCACCCAGGTGTCCCAGAGATGTCAGCTTTTCAAAGGCAAAGAACTGGATTCTGCCAACAATGAGAAGGAGCTTGGTGGTGAATTTCCCCCAAACCCCTGAGTCTCCCGCTGGGAACTTAGCTTGGGCAACACCTTGATTTCAACCTTGTGATAACCTGAGCAGAGAACCCAATCATGCCATGTCAGACTTCTGACCTGCACAACCATGAGCCAGTAAATGGGTTTTGTTTTAAGCTGCTAAGCTTGTGGGCATTTGTTACACAACAATGGAAAGCTAATATACACACTCAATTATATTTTAGAAATACTGAGCTAATCAAAGTTAACAAGTTTCTTTAAGAATTGTCAAGTGCATATGATGCTCACTGGAGTTCTCTGAATCTCCGAGAAGGAAATACATTGTGATAGTGTTTCCTAAACCACAGACATTGGTGAGGAACATTGTTCTACAAACACCGATCTGAGAAGCTTCTCTTAGAGTCATTCTACTTCCTTACTTTCAAACCTGTTATTACTTGTCATCATTTGCCTGATAATGTTCAAACATCTTTTTTTAAAGATTTTATTTGAGAGAGAGAGAGTGGGTAAGAGAGAGAGAGAGAGCATGAGCAGGGGGAGGGGCAGGGGAGAAGCAGACACCGCACTGTGCAGGGAGCCTGATGAGGGGCTCGATCCCGGGACCTGGGATCAGGACCTGAGCCAAAGGCAGACGCTTAACCTACTGAGCCACCCAGGCACCCCAGTGCTCAAATATCTTAGTTTAGCTTGGGGAGACTAGCAGCCTGTTATCCTAGCCTGTATTTCCAATATTGTCCCATCATTTCCCCACATCCATCCTGGCTCATTCTTGTAGACTAAGTCACATTAGTTCAGGTTTCTTTGACTTAGCATGTGTCTCATTTTTTTGAGATACATACCAATATCTGTCCTGTGATGAGTCCCCATATGGCAGGCAGACGTGCCTGCTGTGCTCTTTAAGTTCTCATTGTACTTTCTTTAGAGAGCCCTAAGGTCCCACATCATATTATGCGATAATCACAGTTCCCCTCCTCCTATGGGATTGTGAACCACTTGAGAAAAGGGACTATTGGGCGCCTGGGTGGCTCAGTTGGTTAAACGACTGCCTTCAGCTCAGTCATGATCCTGGAGTCCCAGGATCGAGTCCTGCACCTGGCTCCCTGCTCACCGGGGAGCCTGCTTCTCCCTCTGACCTTTTCCCTCTCATGCTCTCTCTCTCATTCTCTCTCTCTCTCTCTCAAATAAATAAATAAAAATAAAATCTTTAAAAAAAAAATGGAAAAGGGACTATTTTTATTCACCATCTTTTATGACAGAAGTAAACCTCAGGCTTAATTTTCTGAGCTTTCTGGTTGTATTACTGTTTATAAAAATTGGGGCAACATTAGCCTATCTCTAAACTTCTACCTTTTTTTCCCTTGGATTAAAGGTTCAATTTCTTTTTTTTTTTATTTATTGTGACCAATCAGGGGAGGCAGGGGGATTAGAGAAATGAAAAGGGGAATATAAGGAATAAAAATGAGGGAAGGAGCAATGTGTAAAGCAAAACTTCTGAACCTGAAAACCTAGCTACTTCTACAAATCTCCTACTTGAGTATTGTTCTCTTTTTCATACACCAACACTGTAGCCTATTTTCCTTTGGTTTCACCCTTCACAGGGGCCACTTATCACTTCTACTACATTTAAACCGAACCTACCCTCACTGCTCCGCACGTGGCTGCCAACTATGATCATTTCACATACTCTATTTTTTATAGTGTTTTTGTAAAGATTTTATTTATTTGAGAGCAAGTGAGTGACTCAGAGAGCACAAGCGGGAGGAAGGGGCAGAGAAAAGGAGAGGGAGAAGCAGGCTCCCCACTGAGCAGAGAGCCCGATGCTGGGCTCGATCCCAGGACCCTGAGATCAGGACCTGAGTCAAAGGCAGACGCCCAACCAACTGAACCACCCAGGCGCCCTGACCCTTTCACATATTTGAAGTAAGAATCAGTACTCCTGGTATCCTCACTGGAGTCCAGTGAACAGTGTCAAACAAACACAAAAAGTCACACTGTTAAAATTGTCCTCATCCAGCTCTGTTTTTCTACTTGATGGACTGATTTTAAATACTTCTATCTCATGTAGAAACTGATGGTGCTTCATACGTATCCCCCTTCTCTTTGACCTCCACCCATTGCTGCTGCTTTCGGATAATCTTTTGGGTTAACAAATATCCCTCTACATGTCTATAGCTTCTCTTACAGTAGGGTGGGCCAGTTAGAATCTGGGGAAAAGTGAAGCCCAAGAAAGTTCCCACACACCCCTTTCATCTGTTCTTGCCCCCACTATGGTGACCATGAGGGCCCCATACACCAGATGACATCATCTCAAAGTGAGAAGGGTCAACTGGTTTACCTCACTTGGTGTGAAACTGCTCTTCTATTAAAGCCACTCAAGTTTCGGGGTTTAATTGTTCCTGTGGCAGAGCCAAGCCATTACCTAGCTTAGTCTGCTAAACATTTAAACCTTGAAAATCCATCAAAATTCACTGGCTGCAAATATGTAACTGAAAATAAAAGATGAATCTGGAAGAAGTCATTCAAGAAGCTCTGCAATTTTTTTGAAGCGAAGCTTTGTTGTTAAAATTTAAATACTAAACAAATGCTATAGACGCACAAGATTATAATTAAAGGAATCGGAAGGAAATACAGTTCCCACGCACAGATATAATTTTATCCAAGAACTAGGTTGTACCCCTTCCAGTATTCTTTCAGGACTCTTAATTATAGAGATTACTAGCTCAAGGAACAGGAGGTTAAACATCTGCTTCCTAAAATGAAGCCAAAAGCTTGAAACAAATAGGCTGAATCATACTGAAATTAAAGAATGAGAGGCTAAAATTAAATCTCTCTACCAGCAGCTTATACTTCTATTGAAATAATCCTGTATCAAGGACTCAATGGAAGGAGTGCAGTTAGGTAGTGAGGGCATCGAGACAAAGGTCTTTTCATGTAGCCGCCATTTTAGTTGAGAAGTGGGACCCAGAGAGGTGAATTGTGCTAATGATATTAGAAGATTCCTAGCCAGTGTTCTTTCACCATTCCCAGCAATACAGATTAGTGGGATCAGGGTTAGGGGAGGGAGATGCTGTGCCATCTCTGGAACAGAGAGGAGACTGGATAGATGCAAATCCATCAGGCTTCATGGCCGTGTCCATTGTTCAGTCCTTTGTCACAAAAACCCAAGACTCTAAGATTCATTCTTCAGGTAGAAATGAATTCCCACCTTCCTTTTTAATTGTATATTAAATGTATCTAGTAGGGTTTCATTTTAAAACTTATTTAAATATTAGATGTTTTTAAGTGACTGAAATTATACGTGGTTGTATGAAAGGTCTGTTCTATGTTTTTTGGTGTGATGGTCAGTCAGGTGTGGTCACAAGGGGGACACGGGACAGGCTCAAGGAAACAAAGTTTCTTATTCTCACAGGTCCTAGAAACAGGAAGCGCAACACCCCCAGCAGGGCCACATGGGAGTTAGGAGCCAGAAAGCAGGTGCAAAGAGGAAACTAAAACCAGAGCCCATATTGGGCATTCCTTAGGAAAGGCAAGGCAGGGAGAGGGGAACATGTTAGGACTGACTAGTCTGAATACTTTCTGAGGGCTCTGAACTTACAGGGATGGTCCCTAGATGCCTGGCCCGAGGTAATGAAGGCAGAGGCATCTCACCTCCTGGTGTACAGGGACCAGAGAGAGGAGCTGTGTCTCTGGATTGATTAGTCTGCACACCAAAGGCTCATTTCCTGCTGAGCCTTTTACCATCTCCAGGCCAGCCTGGGGAGGGCTCTCTCTCCTCAGCCAGAAAGGTTTTTAAGATGTCAAAACATAATACATAGAAAATTTTTAAATATAAATAATAGAAAGTCCAGCAATATAGAAGCATAAAAATGGAACCTTAATCTCACCCATACCCTCCCCCAAGTCCCTTACACAACCACACCTCCTCTGAACTGAAGTTAGCCCTTTAGTGTGTATCCATTCACATTTTTCTCTATGTGAACATATGCAAACAAACATATTGACTCAAATGGAGGAGATATTTTTAGTAAACATGGAGTCACACCCTATACATCTCTCTGCTACTTATGCTCTCAGTTGACCCTGTTTGTTCTGCATTAATAATTGCAGGTATAACTCATTACTTTTAAGAGATGGTTAACGTGTCATAGGATGGATACTCAAGTTTATTCAACCATTCTTTCTTTATAGACATGTTGATTACTTTCAGTATTTTTAAAATAATTACACATATGCTTTAAAAAGTAACCATTGTCCATAGATCCTCGTGTTCCAATGCCTTTATTTCCTAGTGGGAACATTAGGTCAATGAATGCATTGTAAATGTTAATAGAAATAAATAGACAGTGACGGATTTCTTTTTCAAAATGTTTTAGCAATAGAAGCTGATATCACCAGTGTGTCAAGGTGCTAGTTTTACCACATCCTGATCAGCACTGGATATTACAAGTGTTTTAATTTTTATAAATCTGATAGGTGATAATGGCTTAATTTTTTTCATTATCTCATCTTTATTTTTTAATTTTAATTCCAATATAGTTATTATACAGTGTAATATTTGTTTCAGGTATACAATATAGTGATTCAGCACCTCCATGCATCACCCATTACTGGTCACACAAATGCCCTCCTTAATCCCCATCACCTATTTCACCCACCCCTCACCTACCTCCCCTCTGGTAACCATCAGTTTATTCTTTACAGTTAAGAGCCTGTTTCTTGGTTTGCCATTCTTTCTTTTCTT
>CM053604.1:155319510-155349828 GCA_028646535.1 Procyon lotor
CAGAGAGAGGTGGAAGCAGCTCCCTGCTGAGCAGAGAGCCCGATGCGGGACTAAATCCCAGGACCCTGAGATCATGACCTAAGCCAAAGGCATAGGCTTTAGCCCCTTGAGCCACCCAGGTGCCCCTTAATGCCAGTATTTTGATAGCTTAATCAAGAATTTCAGATATTCAGATATATGAAATCATATATTTCATGTAACTGGTGCCAAAGTAATATTGACACAGCCAAGAGACCGCCTTCCAGGTGAAATGTGCTGTCCCTGCTCGACCTGATCTTTTGGCTGCCCCCTCTTCAGGCTGTCTCCCCCTTTTCACTGCCTAAATGCAAGTCAGACTTTAGGTTTTGGTTAAGTGGTATGTACCAATTTCTGTATCAATCATGGAAGGATAATCGCTATAAAACATGAACCCCCAGACCTCGATTGTATAAGAGGAACCTGTTTCTTGCTCACATGCAGTCCATGAGGGGATTTAGGAGGGGAATTACAGTTCAAATTTAGGTGGGAATTAGGGTTTGCTTCAAAAAGAACTGAGCGAGATTTGGAATCCTACTCATTTTGTTGAATTTCTGAAAAAAGCCTGCTTTTACCTTAAATGCATGATGTCTTTCTCGTGAGTTGCCTTTTATCCAAATGCCTCCCGCTCTTACACGTTGACGGGTCTCATAGAAATAACTTCTAAATACATTTTTGCCATACTGGCTTCATCCCATTCTTTTAAAGCATCAGGATGGGACCATTCACAGATAATGGGAGGAATCGCTGATCGGGAGGGAAGTGAGTAATGAACTCAGCCCAGGAACATGAACTCGTCCTTGCCGATTTGAAGCAACAGAGGCTGCGCGTGTCAGAGGTTATCATGGCTTAGTTGCTTAGAAGTCAGAACTCACTACAATCTCAGCCCCTGTATTGACTTGCTCTGTGTCTTAGTTGCAGTTCTTAGCCTCTAGTTTTTAATATATCAGTATCCTACCTGCAGAGCAAAGCAGGGAAGATCATAACTTTTAGGACTCTACTCAGGTATTTAAGGCAAGAAGGGTAGACAGTGCTCAGTGCTCTTAAGAAACCAATGATCTGGGTTCACACCAGGCTTTCACAACAGACCAAGCTAAGATATAGACATGTGTCTGTGGATTCCCACAGATACAGGTTTGTGCGTGCGTGTGTAGGTGTGTGCACACATGCCCATCTTGCACATAATTTCAGCATTTTCATGCATGCCCACCTGGATTTGTTTTAGCCAAATTTCCGTTTTGACTTGGGAGGACTTTTTTTTTTTTTGCATGACCGTGCAAACAGCTCTATAGCTGGCAAGAGTCCAGTGAGCAAGGAATTAGGGGGGACCATCAGATAAATATATATTGTGTCATTGATTATAAACATGGGCGGCTTTGATTAGCCCACCATGAGTGGTATAGATTTGTCCTTTGCTCTTAGGCAAATCATTGGAAGGATGCGATTAATGAAAAGGAGAGTTACAAGTCACAGTCACAAATGGAACCTGTGGTACACTTTGTATACCTGAAGCACAAGTTATTATGGACATGAAAATAGAGAAATGTATGTCCAGGTGCTTAAACCTCTGACATTGTCCTTTTTGAAAAAAAAAGTTGAAATTTCTGTTTGGAGGGGGAAGTGTCCAACATTTCTGGAAGGAATGTGAACCTGTTAATGGGCAGATGGCCCCGGGGATTATTCCTAGCTAGAGTACTGTCATGCTTTTGCTAAATTCTGAATAGAACACTAGCCACTGCAAGGCAAAATGTTATTTTAATATATTATTTATTAAAGTAACATTGATTATTACCTTAAGGTAAAATGAGGGTTACTTTCATACTGTCAGAAGTAATTTCTCAAACCCATGCTAGAGATGAACTGATATTCATCAATAAGTAAGCACCTCATAGATATTAGTTTATTTTTATAATATCTGAAATCAATCTGATAGATTTTTACTATATAATGAGCAGAATATTGTGCATATCATGAGCAGTCAAATTAATCATTAACTTAGGGGTCATGAAAAATTAATTTGGAATGAGTTGACAGCCATCATGTGGGCCATTATTATTTCATTAGGACAAACTCGCTGAGATTTCTGTCGTGCTATTATAATATGATAGAATATATATATGCCTCCAGTTCTTGGCACAGAGCTCCTAAAATCTTTGTCATTTCTTAAGTGATAAGCACACTAAGAGCATCCTTTGTACTAATATATGGTCTTTGACCCTGGATCCCAACCCAGAGCTCCTAAATCCCTTGGAATTTCCTGGATAATAGCAGTATCTTTAGTCCTGATGAGCTGACTCTTGGGGGCTTCTGGGTAGGAGGGTGGTCACCAGAAAGACCAAACCACAATTAAAAGCTTGACATTTTCAGCCTCATCCCCATTCTCCAGAAAAGGGAGAGGGCCTGGAAATGGAGTTATTGATTGATTGTGCCTACGGGATGAAGTCTTGCATAAAAATCCCATCTGGAAAGTGACCGGGGTGGTGAACATGTGGGATGCTGGGAGAGTGATGCACCTGGAGAGGGCATGAAAGTTGGCTCTTTCCTGGCCTTCGGCCCCTACCCTGCAGGTTTTGGACTTACCTAAGGCTTCCATAATGAGCCAACTCCTTAGCATAAATCTCTTTTCTTGTGCGTGTGCATGTGCGTGTGCGTGCGTGTGCATGTGCGTGTGCATGTGCGTGTGTGTGTGTGTGTGTGTGTGATCCTGTTGATTCTGTTTCTCTAGAGAACTATTACAGAGAAGAAATATGGGTACTCAGGGTTCATCATTTATATACTTTATTCAAAGATGAAGGATAAGAGACCCTATCTGATTTGCATTTTAAAAAGGCCATCTGGCTTCAGTGGACAAGTCAGATTCAAGGTGTATTTTGGGGTTGGATTAGATGTGCAGGATAAAGGAGACTCAGAGGTCACCGGCTTATGTAACCGGCTGGATAGCATCGCCATCACAGATACATGGAGGTCCGAGGAGAAAGCTCTGGGGGCATTGGAGATTATGAATTCATATTAGGACGTGTTAATTTTGAGATGCCTTTGAGGATTTTGAGAAGACAGCTGGCCCCAAATCTTTATATGCGGCTCTGCACTTGAAGCCAATGATGAAAATATGTCCAAAGTTCATAGAAGGTCTTTAATTACAAGTGAGAGATTCAAAATAAAATCTATAGGAAAGGTCCTATCAGTGGCGCCCAAACTTTCAGATACCACAGACCAGTAAACTTAAGACAGATAAACAAACAATTGGGAAATTGGTATAAATTTGCCAACTTTTGTTGAATAAAGATGTTTTTTAAAGATGCTACCCGCTATCATCACATTGGCAAAGAAGAATAGTTCCCTTTCTCTCCCTTCCCCACAAATCAAGGAAATATATATCTCTACATTAGGTAACTCTCTTGAAAAGGAATACATTTAGCTTAATGAAAGCAATATCCTTATTTTTTTAATTATTTTTCTATAAATCTGTGAAAAGTCCATCTCCCACCAATACTATGGGAAAATGTTTGACAAGCAAAAGGATACAGGACTTGAGGTATTTCAGCTTCATGAGAAAAGAAAGAGGAAAGTTGATGTACTAAGTTCTTCGTATAAGCTACGTGCAGCTTCTGCAGCCCGATCCCCCATGTCTTCCTGTCCTTGTCCCCCTCCTGCCATTTGGCTCCGCAGCAAAGCTCACCATACCCTGGGGAGTGACTCTAGCTCAGGACACACATTTCCTTCCTCCTTCCTCGTGTCTCTGAAGACCAGCTGTTGCTGTGGGAAAGCTCAGGCTGCTTTTCCTACATAACGGAGATCTAGAAATGTTGGCACAAAGGAGAAACCCCCATGACCATGTGACCAACCTTTCTGGGTTTTGTTCACCTTCTCCGGCAGCTCTTCATACACTCCAGGGCATGGAACTAAAGCAGAACAGTCAACTCATTTGATGAACAAACACTTTCAGGGCCCCTCCTATGGGCTTGCTGGAGTGTTATGCCGGAAATACAGAGATACAAGACGTGGCTCCCTTTCTTTCAAGAAGCTTGAAGGACAGAGGCACGTGAGTGCTGTCCAGGGCCAAACTTTCCATAGGCCTATTGATCAGAGCACCAAATTGCCTTATCTGGTGGTTGGTAAAAACCTGGAGTTCCGGGCTAATGTGAAAAGGCGAGTTCGTGGACTTCCCACCAAGCTCATGACTGTTGATTTCCTACCCAAGACTCCTCCTATTGGGGCACCTCTGTGAAGACTGGGTGAGGCCGTGGGGAGGTGAGGCCACTCACTTCATTGTCTAGACCTCTGTCTGTTGCACAGCCTCATTACTTGTCTGCAGGAAAACTAAAGTAAAAACAACTGAAATCCTAACTGTCACTCTTCCCGTCTTTGATCTTGGACCAGCTGTTTATTGCCTGGTGTGGTTCGTTGGCAGTCAGTTGAGTTGGCAAGAAAAAGGTGCACTTCAGCAAGAATGAAAAGAATGGGGTCAAGGTCAGCCATCCCAGCCCGCAGGGAGGTGGGCTTGAGCCCACGGCAGTCTGGCCCAGAGCGGCATTGCGGGAGGAGACGGAGGTAGAAGAGCCGTGGCCACAACCCAGTCCCCCTGTGGCCAGCACCAAATAGAAGCAAAATCCAGATAATTGGGAGAAGGTTTGGGTGGAGGAGGACACGGTTTGGGTTGCCAAGTTGGGAAGAGAGGCTCCTCCTTCCATGCTAGGGCAAGGACCCTAGCTCCTTCCTGAGCACTGTTCCAGCTGCTGATTGTCACAGCCTCTGCTGAAGCCCCAGGGGTTAAGGCAACAGGAGCAAAGGGTGGTCCTGATAGTGTCTCCTAAGCTGTGTCAAATTCAAGAACGGAAGAGGTCCAAGGTTAAGGAGAGTACGCCCCTCCCTCCTGGGGGCAGGAATGGGAAGCCCTTGCACAAAAGGAGCCCGACCTAAGGAGTGCAGGACCTGCAGCCGTGCCCTGGTGGTGAGAAGTCAGTGATAGTGCGAGCTGGGCGCCTCACCCGCGGGTCCCCACAAAAGCCCCTGAACTGCAGGGTGGCAGTAATGTGCTTTGTCTGGTACAGAGTAGCCCATGGCCTGCTGGCAAGGCTCTTCCCCCAGGAGAGAGGAGAGACTGAGCCCACGGCTCTGAGCTCTGCAGCCCACAGGCTTTTTTACCCCAGGGCGACCACTGTCTGCGTCCTTGAAATGCTCTTTGCTGATAATGAGCAAGGCACCAGGAAGCAGCATTGCTACTCAATTGTACCTTTGGTCTGAATCCCTTCTGCACTTTTGCTGGCCCTCAACCCTGGACTGGAGTTTTGAGGTCTGGCAGAGCACAGCGGGGAAGCAGATCGAGAAAGCAGAAAACGTTTTGGTCTGCTAAAAGCTGGGTTTAGAGACTCACACCTGCTCTCACGGGTGCATGTGTCAGTGACGTCTAACCCAGTCTGAGATGAACAATCGGAGTTATCGGAATTATGGGGAGCAAAGAGAAGCGAAGTGGGGATGGATAGGAAGCATTCCAGGCTGAAAGAACAGCCTGAGCCAGACTATGGAGTGCGGGGACCAGCGGTGGAGTTTCTCAGTCTTTATTTTCCAAGTTGGTAAATGCATCCCAAG
The DNA here is from genome assembly GCA_028646535.1 of Procyon lotor. Lineage (NCBI taxonomy): Eukaryota > Metazoa > Chordata > Mammalia > Carnivora > Procyonidae > Procyon > Procyon lotor. The sequence goes on from CM053604.1 coordinate 155,325,115, forward strand.
ATTCTCAGCAGAGTTTCTAGAGAGAATTGTCTATTAATGCGTTCAGTCATTCAACAGACATTTATTGAATGCCCACAGAGTACGAGGCAAAATGCATTGAAAGATTAATAAGACTTGTTCTCTGTCCTCAAAGAACTCAGTTTAGCAAATACTATTTATCAAGAGACAGGTGCGATGATTAGGAGTTAGAACAAAATGTTACAGGAACATGAAGAATGGAGTGATCACTTGTGATTAGGCAGGTCAGGAAAGCTTTGCAGGGGAAGAGGTTTTGCAATTATGAAATAGGATGGGAAAGGGCCGTTGGTATTGCCAAGATGTTTAAATACATCCAGACTTATTTTAGTTTGCCCTATTTGCAAAAATGCTTCAATTGCTGAGATGCCTATAAATTAGATGTTAATTAATGAAGTGAAAATGATGTAGGGAACAGATCCAGATTTATTTTGGATGGAATCCGAGCTCCTTGCGAAAGTCAGGTTATGCAAATAAACTAACTCCCTTTATAATTGTGAGAGAATTAGGAATGTTATTTAAATATGTTAAATATATTCCAAAAGATAGTGAATATTTATAATGCCAACTCATTTTCTCTTCAAGGTAATATATAACATCATGCATTTCTAGTTTTTTTTTTTAAGTAATTTTCTCCTCAATATTAATGTTTCTCTTCTCCTGTGCATAAATATAGTATATTTGCTATAGCACATTTTCTTAAACAGGAGGGATTCTACTGTGCTTTTACTTTCTGTCTTTTCTTTTTTTTTTTTTTTTTAAGATTTTATTTACTTATTTGGCAGAGAGAGAGAGAGAGAGAGAGAGATCACAAGTAGGCAGAGGCAGGCAGAGAGAGAGGGAGAAGCAGGCTCCTTGCCAAGCAGAGAGCCCAATGCAGGGCTTGATCCCAGGACCCTGAGATCATGACCTGAGCCAAAGGCAGAGGATTTAACCCGCTGAGCCACCCAGGTGTCCCTGTCTTTTCCTTTAAAAAGATGTTTCTTTTGAGTTACAAACAGGCAACCCCACACAACTCTTAAGTATGTGGGTTAATTAATTTTTACATCTGGATATGTTCATGTAATGATCATTCTGATTAAAATGGAAAACATTTCTAGAATCTTTGGAGACAACTTTATATCCTCTCCAATGAATACCCAGCCCTTCAGAAGTGACTGCTCTTCTCGTTCTATCCCTGTAGATTAGTTTTGCCTGTGGATGAACTTTATTTAAGTGGAATCCTACAGAACACACTCACTTAGGTCCGGCTGCTTTAGCTCAACATTAGTATATCGCTAAATGAATTTTCAAAATCCATCAACTGCAAGTCATTGCAACAGAGGATCAGAGACTTGGGGGTCTCAGCCTTTTTAACAGTAGCCCTTTGGAGAGTGTATCACAATGTACCTCACCGTGGTTTTAATTTTCACTTCTCTGATGACTATGTTGAAAACCTTTGCATATGTTTATTGGCCACTTGACATCCTCTTGTGAAATACCTACTTAAACATGTTGCTATTTTTCAAAAGTTGGGTTTTCCTCTTGTTGATTGTAGGAATTCTATTATAAACATGGGTCCTCTGATAAATGGTGTGACTGATAAACGTGTTGTGAATATCTTCTCCCAGTCTTCAGCATGCCTTTTCACTCTTTTCATGCTGTCTTGTTTTTGTTGAAAAGAAGTTCTTCACTTTAATGAATTTCAGATTGATCGATTTTCTCTCTTGTGGTTCGCGCATTCCGTGTCCTCTTAAAGAAACGTTTGCCTCCTCGAGGGAAAAATTATAATGAATGGAAAAAATGTTTTAATAATTCTCAGAGAACCCTCAAACTTCCATGAATAACAATTTAGATACCCACTTTGAGATTCATACTCTAAGACATTGCTAAGACATTCGTACTCTAAGACATTCATTCTCTAGGACCTTGTTATAATGGATAGATAGAGTCCCCCACATCAACAGGGAAATGCCAACATGGGATGATTCCATTTTTAAACTAAATGGGCAAAGAGTTTTAACTTTAGAGGAGCAGTTACTAGAGAAATATTGGAGAAATAGCAGTTTGTACAGGAATATTACATATTAAATGAGTATAACATATATAACATATATATTACATAAATAAATATTTTTGCTTCCCTGTGTTTCAATAATATGAAAAAGTTTGGGGGGAAAAAGAGTGTGAGGTGAGAAAATCAATTCACTTGGAAACACTGAAACAAAACTCTGGTCCTTCTTCCCCTTCTATGCCCGGATTGGAATATCATTCTCTGCCCTTCACCTACTTTTTATCACTTCAACACACACACACACACACACACACACACACACACACACACACACAGAAGATTCTAGTCCTAAGGCCAGAACACAACTGCGCTAATTGTGGCTTCTGAAAGTTGCTCTAACTTGACAGTTCACAAGCATAACACATGGTCTGTAATGATGGAACTATTGTTGGATTTGTCTACAATGGTTAATTACACACTCATTTCTTAAAATATAAAATACATGGAGACTCATTATTCTCACCAAAGGAATATAGTCATGTTTTCATATTCAGTAAGTCATGTTATACAATTTTATAAATAGATTTCAAATATTTAAACATATTAAGACACAGTTACCATTTGTCATATTGAACATATATTTTCCAATTATCAAGTCTTTGTAAAGCTTATAAACATCAGGGTCTTAGGTAGTAGCATGCCTTTATTAAGTAATACCCCGAAATTTCTCTCTCCAGCAATGTTCCAATCAGAAATAAAAGAAGAGACATACAAAGTTTATATGCCTGTTAGAGTCAGAGAAAATCACTGAAATATCTAATATTTAAAAACTTGACAGAAAGGCCTTCCCTCGATGTCCAGACCAAGACAATTCATAATGCTAAGACTCTGTTTTCTTTTTCTTTTCTTTTATTTGTTTATTTGTCAGAGAGAGAGAACACCAGGCAGAGGGAGAAGCAGGCTCCCCTCAGAGCAGGGAGCCTGATGTGGGACTTGATCCCAGGACCCTGGGATCATGACCTGAGCCAAAGGCAGACGCTTAACTGACTGAGCTACTCAGGCACCTTTGTTTTTTCTTTTCTTTTCTTTTCCTTTTTTTCTCTTTTTTCTTTTCTTTTTTCCTTTGCTTTTCTCCTTAATATATACATATATTTATTTATTTATTTATTTATTTATTATTAATTAATTTATTTATTTATTTATTTGAGAGAGAGAGAGAGCACATGAGCAGAGGGAGGGGCAGAGGGAGAGAGAGAACCCTCAAGCAGACTCCCTGCTGAGCACGGAGCCCAATAGGGGGCTTGATCCCATGACTCCCAGGTCATGACCTGAGCCGAAATCTAGTCGGCCACTCAACCGACTGACTGAGCCACTCAGGCACCCCTGACACTCTGTTTTCTTGGGTTTGATCTTTTCCCAAAATGTCATGATTATTTTGGAGGGAAAAAAAACTCCATGCAAGAATATTAAGTTCAAGACATTGAAAATGAAAACACATTCTTCATTTGTTCATTCAAGTTTTTAAATTCCTCATTTATAAAAATTTTTGTTCCCTTGTAAACAATAAATACAACAAAAGGGTACATGGTTTTGGTAGAAGGGGATGTGGTGGGCCTCACATGAGGAAAGTCATGGGAAAGGGTGGGAAAGGCTTTAGGAAGTCTTTATGAAGCCATAAAATAGCCTAAAAGATGAGTAGGCTTTTCTCTTCCCCTCCATGTCTACTCTGATTCTTTTTTTTTTTTTTTCAGTTGTATTCGTCACAGTTGATCTGTTTTCCAAAACTGTTTTTGTGGCTGTCCTATCATTGGTGCAGCCGGTAGAGGTGGAAGATAATATCTGGAAGATTCCTTTGGTCTCAGTCCTGCAGAATTCATATCTGCCCCTGGGCTCAGTGCCAACAGATCACTCACCAATGACAAAGTACTTAAGAGACTGCTTAGGATAGATGCTTGCAAGATCTCAGATTAAAGCAATAACCTTGTATTTGTAGGAAAGCTCTGGAAGGCTCACTTGGATGGCACAGATACAGAGAATTCAATCATCTTTGGTTTAGCTTTGAAATCCTAATGAAGGTTGGGTTTATAGTTCTTGATTCTGAGCTTGACTGTTCCTTCATGCTCTTAGGTACATCTTGTTCTGTTCTTTGTGGAGCAGGACTGCAGTTCAAATACCAAGAAGCCCAATAATGCCATTTTTGAGCAATCAGAAAACCTCAGGAGTTTTCGTTCAATAATTAGGGTGGACATCCCATGGAGTCCAGGTCACTTGCTCCTCCTCAGGTCTAGTTGATAAGGATACTCTGTGTTCCAGGGGTACTAGTTCTCCACTATGCTTTTTTTCTGTTAGACTTTTTCTAAAACTTTACAGCTAACTATTAAACAACATACACAGCAGAGTGATTCTGATAACTAATTTATGTCTCTTTACGAAAGATAAATGAAGAAATATGGAGGGGAAAATCTGAGCTAAAAAATTATTATGTATTAGTCATCCAACAACAACAAAAAAAACCCTCTTCGTTATTTCTGGCATAATGTGCTAGACTCATTAATCTTTACAAGTAATTTTTGTTTTTAATTCATTCCCAAAGGGTTATGCTGGGTTTGTTTTTTTTTTTCACATTGTATCAGCCACATTTCCTACCTCAAGATTATTTCTCAGTAGTTTTAAATTTGGAAGATATTTTTATTAAGTGGGAAAAATTTAGGGTTTTTTCAAGTTTGAGTCAATCAGTGCGAAGCACAGAGTTTAGGGAATGGAAGAGGAAGAAAATGTGTATGTGTTATCTTGACAGATGTGAAGATAAAGTACAAGGGGAAAAGAGGCATTTTCAAGAAAATTACAGTTATGGTAGGATTTCTCCTATTGGTATTTAAAAAGTATGGATCTTCTTATGGTATAGTATTGCCTAGATCTGGGGTAGGTAGTTATCTAATAGGTAGCTATTAGAAACCAGTGGTATCTAACATCTCTGATCACTTCTCTGTGTGAAAGCATACAGACTAATATAGAAGCTTTATGGTCTCATTTCAATTACTTTGGTCGAAATATGTCTTTGTTCAAAACATGTCTATATTTCTATTGCCCTAGTTTTTGGTGTTCTCTGTTAAGAACCTCAAATTAAAATCCCGGGGTGCCTGGGTGGCTCAGTTGTTAAGCATCTGCCTTTGGCTCAGGACATGATCCCAGGACCCTGGGATCAAGCCCCACATTGGGCTCCCTGCTCAGAAGGATGCTTTTCCCCCTCCCACTCCCCCTGCTTGTATTCCCTCTCTTGCTGTCTCTCTCTCTGTCAAATACATAAAAATAAAATCTTTTTTTTTTTTAAAGATTTTATTTATTTGACAGAGAGAGAGAGATCACAAGTAGGCAGAGAGGCAGGCAGAGAGAGGGAGGCAGGCTCCCTGCTGAGCAGAGAGCCTGATGCGGGGCTCCATCCCAGGACCCTGAGATCAGACCTGAGCCGAAGGCAGAGGCTTTAACCCACTGAGCCACCCAGGTGCCCCAAAAATGAAATCTTTTTTAAAAAAGAGTTAAAATCCTGATATTGTTATTGTTACCAGAAAATATTTCGTTGCATCAATAGATAATTACAGTCAAGATTCAGGTACCCAGGGTGCCTGGGTGGCTCAGTCATTTAAGTGTCTGCCTTCAGCTCAGGTCATGATCCCAGGATATTGGGCTCCCAGCTCAGTGGGGAGTCTATCTCTTCCCCGTGGCCCAAACCCACTCATGCTCTCTCTAATGCTCTTTCTCTCTCTGGCAAATAAATAAATAAATTCTTAAAAAAAAAAAAAGATTTGGGTGCCCAATGTGATTAGAAGGGGTAAGGCCCACCCTTAACTGTTTTTGGTGTGTGACTCCCGACATTTGCTCTAGTTCACAGGGTCTCTAAGGATATTGTAGAACTCGTGAGGAAAGCCATTTTTACCCCTACATAAGTGAAGTCAAAAGCCATTCTCTTCAATTAAAAGTTCAAAAAGTTTCCTTCTCTTAAAAATCCTTTGCATTGAGTTGAATTTTTTCTTGGTCAGAGCTGATGTTCTTGCCTATGGTCAACATTTTCCTGAAAGTTTTGGAGTTTGTTCATTGTGCAGTGTCTTCTACTAGCTTGGATTCCACAGTTGTCTGCTCTTCTGAGTTTGGTGTTACCCTTTCATGATACTGATTCTTCCGAAATGTCAAGTGATTTTTAGTTGTCTTTCCATATTTCTACCTGTTTCCAGGTGAATGAGGTAGGAGCATGTGGAGTTGTCCTGGGTGAATGGTTGTTGGGACTGACCAGCCCATGTGGGATCCATCAAATGCTCTACTTTTAACGTTTGACAATATCTGTTCCTGTATGTTCATTGTTCTTTATGACCAGTTTGCCATCCGTCTTGTTGGACGGCATTCTCAATAAGAGGAAAATATTTCACTTAAAGATGAAGCTGGCTTTGATGATATGAGTTTGGGGGAATGTGGCAAAGACAGAAAGAACAAATTAATGAAGTCTAATGGATGGCACAAAGCAGGACTTGCCTTTCTAAATAAAAATACTATCAACCTCTTTTTCACTATTTCTTCCCAGCAAGGCATTTATTTCCCTGCCTAATCCTTTTTTTTGTGACCACCATGTGTTCTCTCAAAAAAATTTACATGCTTCATTATGAAGAGATCCTAGAATAATACCTTTAAAACAAATGTCACTGCTGGTTCATATGATTGTGGTTTTATATGAGCAAATATGTAATATTTATTTAATATGTAATATTATTTAATAAATATTTATTTAATATGTAATAATATTTAATATGTAAGGTAATATTGAAGATCCTGGGTTTGGGTTAGGTCTATTTCCTACCATATCTGTTTGAATTATGTAGTATATTATCTGGGGCACCTAGCATCCAGAGGCCACCTGGATTAGTTACGTCTTCTTTGGTAGAAGAGTGCTCCAGATAGTCTTTCGAAAATTGAATTTGGGCAACTATTGATCTAGAGATTTCTTCCCTGTCTCGGTCAGACATCAGTTGATGCTTCAAAGGGGAAAATATACATTCTTATTTAGTAGAGTGCCCAAAAGGGACTTCCACAAGGCCTCCAAATGATATAGAACTCTCAAGGCCAAAATAAAAAGACTGAATTTTATTCCAAGGGTGAAAGGGATTTTTTTTTTTTTTTTAATATAGATCTATAGGTAAGAAGTGATGTCATCTCATTCAGGCCTCTTTTAAGGCCTTGTACCTAATTTTGTTTTTGTAAATTTGTATTCTTTCTTTTTCTTTCTTTCTTTCTTTCTTTCTTTCTTTCTTTCTTTCTTTCTTTCAAGATTTTTATATATTTATTTGAGAGAGAGGGAGTAAGAGAGAACATGAGAGGGGAGAAGGTGAGAAAGAGAAGCAAACTCCCCACAGCGCTGGGAGCCCGATGCGGGACTTGATCCAGGAAGTCCGGGATCAGGACCTGAGCCGAAGGCAGTCACTTAACCAACTGAGCCACCCAGGTGCCCGTATTCTTTTTTCTAAAGAAAAAAGGCCCCCACGTTGTATGTTGTAAACCTGCAAAATCCCGGATCTGCCTGGTGATATGGTATCTAAAGGGCCTAGCAAAGTGCCTGGCATACATGCGGTCCTCAGTAAATAGAGGTGCTCCTCCTTCATCTGTCTCTCACCCTTGAAAGTCATACTCACTCTATCCTTTTATGTTGCCCAATTTCTAGCACAGTGACTGTCACCGTATATAAATATTTGTCCAACGACTTAATAGAAAGCAGGGCAGGAGGAAAGCAGAGAGGAAAGGAGAACCAGCTCATTGGTGTTTTCCTACTCGTACCATTAGAAGTACCAAATAACTGAGTTTTTGTTTACTCTAAAACTTCAGTAAATGGAAACAAAATTCTATTAATGAGCAGCAGAGCCTCCCCAATATGTATGACTGTGGTTTTTAATGGGCAGAAGAGAAGCGGTAGACATGACTTTTATGGGGCAATATATTATTTCTGATTTTGTCAAAGTGCTGGAAGGAAACAACATTTAAAAATGCAGATAATTTTGGGGCGCCTGGGTGGCTCAGTCGTTAAGCATCTGCCTTCGGCTCAGATCATGATCCCAAGGTCCTGGGATCGAGCCCCGCATCGGGCTCTTTGCTCAGCAGGGAGCCTGCTTCTCCCGCTACCATTCCCTCTGCTTGTGTTCCCAATTAAATTCAGGTCATTGAAAAAATTTCAATAAAGAACATTTTCCATCTAGAATTTTCATTAGATTATTAGTTCAGTTAGATTTCATCCATTTTTAATGTCAATTCTAGTATCCTCAATATGTTTAGGTATTCGCAATCTTGACAATGTATCGATAGCAAATTTCAGGTGGATTTCTAATTAGTCATAAAGGACCGTATCCCCTACCTCTCTGTAAGGTTTGTCATTAATGCATCCTCACATATTTTCCAGTTCCTTCCATAATCAATACCTCCAATCCCCAAAAGACTAGGGAAAAACTCACAACTCACTTATCTTCACCGAGAGATAAAATTTTCTGGTATAGTCAGCCACCCATGTTTATCATGCTCTCTGTCTCCCTATAAATCTCCCTGCAGTGTAATAGAAGGTCGGTCCCAACAGTACATTGTAAAGTTTCAGAGAATAAAGTCTGCAATGAGCATCTAGGTCCGAACTCAACTCCCACTTACTGAGTGACCTCCAAAAAATTCTTTAATGTATCTGACCCGTTGTTTCCTCACCTTAAAAATGAGAATGAGGGACGCCTGGGTGGCTCAGTTGGTTAAGCAGCTGCCTTCAGCTCAGGTCATGATCCCAGGGTCCTGGGATCGAGTCCCACATCGGGCTCCCTGGTCAGCGGGGAGCCTGCTTCACCTTCTGCCTCTGCCTGCTTGTGTTCTCTCTCTCTCTCTCTAATAAATAAATAAAATATTTTAAAAAATGAGAATGAACGTATGCTATTGCGACAATTCAATAAAATGGTATGGCTAAAGTATCAAGTGCAGCCCAAGACATGTAAGTGAAATAAGTGGCAGTGTGGAGTTCAGTTTTAAGTAAGTAATTCAACTGTAACTTAGTGTAGATTACTGTTCCTCCATGACAGACTTCATTTTAAGCCAGAAAAAGACAGGCCTAGGCTACGGGCATGAAACTATTCCTGGAATTTAGATTCTTCCACTTCCCTGTGTGACGCCTAGCCCCTGAGTTACTCAAATACACCAATGAAATGCATAGATTTAGGTAAGGAACGTAAGAAACTCGCCTACGTGTGTAGTGACGTATGTGCTTGTTTACTCAAGTGCATAAAAATGCTGCAAAGGGGAGAGGCGGGGCTTCTCGCCTTAGCACTGCGCTGCATTGTATGTGCCGGTGAGAGCCCCAGCTAGCTGGAAATAAATCCTCTTGCTGTTGCATCCAGCCTGCCTTTTGTGAGTTGTTTTGGGGAGGGTCTCGATCTGGACATAACAGTAGTTATTATGATTATTGCTATTGTTTTGTACACAGGAAGCATGGGTCATTATCGCCGGCAACTGCAGCAGCTGCTGTACCAAGTGCCCTCTCTCCGGCTTGCAATTTGGGAGGTGGGCCTCATCATCCCAAATGCCCCTTAGAGGTCTGACACGCTTCCAAGTTAGCTTAGGTCTGCGTGAACCCCAAGTTCATTCATTCCACAGATATTATTACTGAGTGCATATAATGTTCCAGGTTTTCATGGAGGCACTGAGGATTCAGGAGTCAGCAAGCAGCGGGTTCTGAGACTTGACTGAGGACTTTTGCTTCCAATCACGATGGAGGTAACTAGTGCCAAACAGGTGCTAGTACAGCAAATAATGAGAAATGCAGTCAAAATCCATGAGTAACTGTTTTCAGAGACTGGACAATAGGCAGGGCAGAACTGTGAGAGAAAGGAGAGACAAGAGAAACAAAGTGACCACAGTGACTGCCCAGCTCTCTGCCTGGAAGGGAGGAGTATCCAAATGGAGCACGGCTGCCTTATTGAGCCCAAGGGGCAAAGCCAGGGCTCAAGGGAGTTGAGGCAGCGGGAACTGGCAGGCAGAGTCCTGGAGAAGAGGGATGGATGTACATAGAGAAAGAGTTCCGGGAATTAGCACCTGGATCCCTTGAAGTCTTTAGCTGAATGACAAAGCTGTGTAGGCATATGGCGAGACTCTACAAAGGCAGCCACTAAACATCATGGAAGGAACGAGTAAGGAGTTAGAGCCTGAACAAATCCTGGAGCTCACATGGGGCCAAAACACATTTGAGTCCCATCCACCTAGAGTGGAGACATCTCGCTGAGCATCTGAGCGTTCAAGAGAGTCCCCCCCGGGGGCACCTGGGTGACTCAGTGGGTTAAAGCCTCTGCCTTCAGCTCAGGTCATGATCTCAGGGTCCTGGGATCGAGCCCCGCGTTAGGTTCTCTGCTCTGCAGGGAGCCTGCTTCCTTCCCCCTCTCTCTCTGCCTGCCTCTCTGCCTACTTGTGATCTCTCTCTGTCAAATAAATAAAATCTTTTAAAAAAAAGAGAGAGAGTCCCCCCACCCCCAAAAGCCACAACTTAGGAGAAGGTCTACGCTTGTCCTGACTGAAGACTATTCTAGACCCGTCCTAACAAAGCTTAAATATAAGCCTCAGAAAGATCAAGTGGGTCCACCTAAGCCATAGCGAAGAACTCTGTTGTGATTCATTAATAAATGAATCGAGGTGAGATTCCGAAACTGTTTTAAATAGGCAAATAAATACCATCTCCAAATCCAGTTGGTTTTGCCAATGGTTCTGAAAGATAATCGCTGTATAGAATTCTCTGAGCTCTGTCCCTCCATCTTAGAACTGTCTTTCCAGAAGAGCAACACAGCTGAGAAACCTGTTCAGCCTTTCTATCCAAAAATATATATGCAGGATCCTCCAGGTTATCTCTGGACGCATCTGACTCACAAACCCTTAAGAGATACTTAAGGACAACTCAGGATCTAAGGGCCTGATGGATCTCTTCTAATGGTGATTGAGGTTTTTCTTCAGGGTACAGTCATTTTATATAGTTACAGTAAACTGTGCTGCATAGATTGTATCATGTGAAAAGATAATTGGGAAGGATAAACAACTGAAAAAAAGAGAGAAGACAAGCATATGCTGTTATTTTACAGAACAAAGTCTAAACAGGAATCAAATGGAGGCTGGAATCCGACGTTGAAGGGCAATTTTGAGTGAAGAAAAGGGAGCGCTGCACGAATGATTCATGGTTCTCAGCATCTGTGTGCTGCTCTCTGAGGCCATTGTCCTCTCTCTTCTCTGCTGTGTCATTAAATGAGAGGAGGGTGCCCACGCAAAGAGAGGTCTGCGAAACACTTGTCAACTCAGGCCATTAGCCAAAGTCAAATTAGCACTTGGGAATGGCTGCAAGCCACATATGAAAACCCTCAGTTCAATCAGACCTGGAAAGGGCTATTGTGCTCCCTTCTGAATATCACTTACAGGCAAAGATGTGCAGGCTCATTTCCTAAAGCCCTCCGGGAAAAACCAGCATGCTAACCAAATTGAAGACTCCCATCTGGAAGAGATTGCCAATAGTGGTTTAAAAAAAAAAAATCATGTCTACAAATGGAATACGTATTTAAGAATAGGAAAAGGAAATTAGATTAAAAAAAAACACTTGAAGATAAACTAATCTTCTAGATGATTATTTTTAGAAGACAAAATATAAACAGCAGTGGAAGGAAAGTAAGATCTTGGTTATCAGAATAAAGAAAAATATATAAAAAGTTAAAAAAAAATCGGGGCACCTGGGTGGCTCAGTGAGTTAAAGCCTCTGCCTTCAGCTCAGGTCATGATCTCAGGGTCCTGGAATCGAGCCCCACATCGGGCTCTCTGCTCGGCGGGGACCCTGCTTCCCCCTCTCTCTCTGCCTGCCTCTCTGCCTACTTGTGATCTCTCTCCTCTCTGTCAAATAAATAAATAAAAATCTTAAAAAAAAAAAGTTGAAAGAATCCACTAATGGCTTAGTAGTCTTTTTAATCTAGAGTCTTATAATGAAACCATTTAAAAAGATATGTTTGGCTTTTCCTACTAAATGCTTTAAGAAATTTCTTCCTCAAAATTAAAGATCTGAAGGAATTTGCAAAGTAGGTATTAACAATTATCGAAAAGTCATGAATTTTTTATTTTTTATTTTTATTTTTTTAAAGATTTTTATTTATTTATTTGACAGAGAGAGATTACAAGTAGGCAGAGAGGCAGACAGAGAGAGAGGAGGAAGCAGGCTCCCCACTGAGCAGAGAGTCCAATGTGGGGCTCGATTCCAGGACCCTGAGATCATGACCTGAGCTGAAGGCAGAGGCTTTAACCCACTGAGGCACCCGGGCGCCCCAAGTAATGACTTTTTTAAAACTCTTTGATCACAAGAGACACGAAGACCCAGAAGGACTGATTTAGATAGATTGCTTTTCAGACAGAAGGGAAGCATTCATCGGAAAGGCAAGGAATGCCCAGCCCACGCTCCTGTGTGGTGACGCTCTTGTCACCCTCTCTGCTTCTGTTTGGACCAGCATGACAAGACATTCTCTAGATTTTCCTCTTGCCTCCCCACAAGCAATCTGTCCGTCTCCGCCATAGGTTCTTGCCCCTTGGTCCCACATGAAAATTCTTTCCTTCCTGGGAAACACATATTCTTCTCTTTGGTCCATGCTCTAAACTCTAATTGTAAAAAAAATCAAATCCCATGAATATTTTTATGTTCTGGATTTTCCTCTGTAACAACAGCATCTATGAAGTTTTAAACTACACGTATACAGTGTGTAGAAATATTCTTAATGAATTAAAGTGGTGGAATTATGGTTGTGACCCTAAGATGCCTGGAATATTTTCATCCCGGTGGACGATTCATCCAAGATGGCTAAAATGATTGCTCTTGGCATTTCCCTTTAGGGTAGAACTCCACCACTTACTTTCTAATTGAATGGTGTGTAAAAGTGATTGGCAGGTGTGACAGACCTCACCACGGCAACTCTTTTTAAGGGGGATTGACAGCTGGGCACATTGAGGGTTTGTGTTAAGGGCATAATAACCCCTAGGCTATTCTTTCAGAGTCTGTAAGTTACTCAGAGTTTCAGAGAAGGGATAACGAATCAAATATTTTATTAGTTCAGAAAGGCTCACCCACAAAATATGTATTTATCACTTCAATTTGTTCTCTGGGTGCCACACAGTTTAGCATGATCAATTTTTTTTTTTTTCCCTATCTGTGGCATTTGGGTCTAGAGCGCTGAACAAAATGACATCAGTCAGGGCTAGCTTCCGGTCAACACTCAAGGGGTCAAACACTGAAAGGGTCACACCCTCTCTTCAAAGTGGTCCTCCCTCAAGACTGGCTACATAATTAGAAAAGCTCAGTACAAAACAAAATGTGGAATCATTTTGTTGAAAAATTAAGATTCCCAGACTGCGAGAGCAAGGCATTAAACCGAGCCACGGCCCTTCCAGTCAGCTACGGAGATTGCACGGCAGCCATGATGGCAGCCAGGCTGCTCCTGTCTCCTTGTCCTGTCTTTCTCTCATGGAGACTGATGTTTCCTCTCTCCTTCTCATCTACAATAGAGTGAAAGTAGTTAGAACCTTCCCCAAGAGGTAGAGTCTTCCTGAGCCTAGCCACCTTACCTTGTAAGTTAAACAAGAGAAGAAGCCTTATTCCCCTTGGCAGAGTCGATGAAAGCAAACTTCAGTTCTGAGTCCTGGCTATCCAAAGTTATTAGCCTGAAAGAGTCAGAAAACATTTTAATGAAAGTAGCCCTGTCTACAGGCACCTGGGTGGCTCAGTCAGTTAAGCATCTGCCTTCAGCTCAGGTCATGATCCCAGGGTACTGGGTTCAAGGCCCCTGTGGGGCTCCCTGCACAGTGGGGAGCCCTCTTCTCCCTCTGCCCCTCCCCCTGCTTGTGCACTCTCTCTGTCAAAGAAATAAATAAAATCTTTTTTAATAAGTAGCCCTGATGAGAATGAATAGCCTTTTGAATTTATGCTAGCTTTTACATTTCTAGAACTCTGTAAACATGTGTGAGTATACACTTATACTAACTCTGAGCTCCAATTGTTTTAATCATAGGAAAAACATGTCTACCGTTTATAGCTAGCCATTGTCTTTTTCCTCCAAGCATATTAACATAAATAAGAAAAAAAGGAGAAGCACTTTAAATTATTTTTAAGATTTTATTAATTCATTTGAGAGAGAGAGAGATAACACAAGTTAGGAGGAGAGGCAGAGGGAGAGGGAGAAGCAGGCTCTCCACTGAGCAGAGAGACCGATGTGGGTCTGGATCCCTGGACCCTGGGATCATGACCCGAATGAAAAGCACTTAAAAAAAAAAAAAGACAAACTATATGAGAAGCATATTGTCCTAATACTGATGTGAAAAAGCAGTCGCGGTTGAGGGATTTATTTCTCTGATGGAGGATAACTCCCTCTTGCCCTAAATGTGCCCAGCAGATTGCCTAGAGTTCCAAGATGAAAGGACTCCATACCCCAATAAGACTAGGAAATGCTGCACTAGAGCTCCACATAAAAGTTTCCTAGATGCCCTGCAGTTTAAAAAGGAAACGAAAGCACAGAGAAAATCTATAAACCGCTTAGGTCCTCTTTGTATAACCCACTTTTGCCCAGACACATTTATCTAATCACAGAACCCTTTCTTCGTGTAATAACTTAAAATCCTGGCGCTGAGAACTGGCGGGGAGCGAGCACACTTTGGGAAAGGCTGATTTAAGGAGTTGATGGAGATCTAGGACCTTAGGAAGGGAATTCATTTGTCGAGGACCTTCTAGATTCCAGGGGCTATTTTACGCACCTGACATGCCTTAACTCAATGAACAAAACAACCAATCCCCGGAGGTGGTAATCATGATCCCGATTCACATGTGAAGTGAATACGTTATGAAATTGCTAAGGAGACACGATTTCCAGGCGCGTGAGATTTTGAGCTCGTGTCCAATTCCAGAGCACACTGCCCCTTCCTGCAGAGCACTCAAAATTTACCAGCTGTGAAAAGAAAACAACATAAAGTATTTATAACACCTTATGAATGCATGCTCTCAGTTCTGAAGTTCAAATCTTGCCTAAGACACATGGAATTTCCTTAACAGATTTTTCACAAATGCAACGATGTCAATGCTTTGTCACGTGGCCTGCCATCCGTCCTGTGGCCAAAGCGATGGATCTTTCTTTTCACAACAAAGCGAGGCGCAGCGATTGTACCAAAGAACCAAGATGCGGAAGGCGGAATACTTCCGCGGAGACCCAGAGCCTTTGCACGGGTCCCACCAACTGTTAAATTAAACAAACACAGAGAATGTGAGAAATCCTCCAGGGTTCATTCTGGAGATAAATGGGTTAGGAGCTTAGCCTTTAAAAGAGATGTATAAACTTTTATTAACCAGCTACCGGAGGCAAAATGGCCTTTCAGGTTTCCATTAACTTCTGCTCCCATCCCCATTTATTCTCGATTCTTAAAACGCAAACAAATTTGCTGCAGTTTTATACTCAGTAGCTCCTCCAGATTTTCAGGAAACAATTTTTAATTGGTGAATCATTGCGCATATTAATATTAGAGGAAGTGTTCCATAAATAAAGCCAGTGCGGGGCGAGGCTGCATGGAGTCCACACTTGGGGGAGCAGACGCAGATAGGGTCAGAGGGGTAAACTAAAGAGCCTGCTTGGGCCAGAGCTTACGGGGAGGGAAGACCCATTGGGAGAAAAGCCCCCTGCTTGTCAGCACTTCAGGGAGAAGCAGGGATTAACTAAAGGCACCTGGCGGGTGGGCTGCAAGGCGGTCCACGTGAACACACGGACCAATGGCTGGTAACCAGTGGACCCAAGATTATAAGAGGCACCACCTCTCCTGGCAGCTGCGGGGGGCTGTTCGCCGGAGCTGAGAGCCGCCTCCCTTCCCTGATGTGGGTGTCAGGGTACAAGTAGCCGTCACCCGCGCAGGGCTGTTCCCCCAAAGAGCCATGAGAACATGAGGCACGACATCGGAGGCAGCAAGGAGCAACAGGTGCAGAGGCGAGACGCAGGAGCCAGAGAAGCTCATTCTGGAGTCCACCGGAGGAGAAGCGCTGGGAAGTCTCTGAAGGAGGTAGGAGGAGGATGATGCTTGAGGGGGGCGAATTTCTTGGCGAGCGGTCCACGTGGGACTCTACCAGAGGTGGAAGCTGCTCTCGGAGCGGCAGGCTGAGGAGGTCCGTCAGAAAAGGAAACCTTGTTTACGAATCGAGTTCGGGTTGGATTGGTTGGATTGGCTATGGCTTGTGTCTCTCCGGACCCTGACCGTGCGCGTGGGCGCATGACGCTGGCTTGGCCAATCCCGGCGCCACGGCCACACGTCCCTGTGACTGGTAACAGGTGTGAGCACATAACTGGGACCAAGGGGACTAGAATATACCTTGGACCTTGTTTGAGTCTGCGTTCAAATAAATAGTAACAAAATGTTGATGATATACTTGGGGAAATTGAAATGCTGACTGGTTATTTAATGGTATTAGGGACTCACCATTAATGTTTTCTGTGTGATGGTAGTATGGTCCTTATCTTTTAGAGGTACCTGTGGAAACTTCTATGGATGGAATGATTTGAAATGTGGTATTTGGATCAAAAAGGTCAGAATAATTCAAGGAGATGAGAGTGGATGAAACACAATTGTCCTTGTTGAAGCAGGGTGACTGGTACATTGGGAGTTGTACTTATTTTCTCTACTTCTGCGAATGCTCACATTTTTTCAATTATGAAAGAAAAGAGAGAGATTCCCGAGATTTGACCCACTGAAGCTGAAGGAGGGAAGTGCTGTTTCCTCTTAGATCCCGATGCTCAGAAAGGCCAGGCAGCCATGTTCTCCCTCCCCAGACCGAGCCCATCTGTAGTAAGTGCTGAGACCATCTCGCAGGGGCAAAGAGAGCAGGTGGGCAGAGAGAGGGGAGGGAAGTAGAGACGCCTATGTGGTTTCCCAGCATTTTATTTATTCACCTGGAAAGCTGGCCACCAATGAAGCTGACCACATATGATCCCTTGGCTTCGAATGTACATGTGTTTATGTCAAACAATGTAGGTATCTGTGCTCAGAATACAACGGGGAGGCTTGATGTAGAGAATCATGTAAATGTTTGTCCTCAAATAATTATCCAAACACCACATATTGAATCATTTACGATTTTCCCACCAGTTCGACATGACACTTTAACCAAATCCCAAATACTTAGTTTTGTGTTCTTTTGAGCTGTTTTCACACGCGTGTCACCACAATGGTTACTATTATGTTCTACCGTATGCCGCAAAATCTGAAAATTCAAGGCCCTCTTGGAAAAGTTGTTCTCATTTCTCAGTATTTGGATCTTGTTACGTTTTTAAAAATTCCACGGAGATGTAGACTGGAGTGGCCTTCTAGTTATATATTGTTTGGGGAGAGGGTGAGATTTAAAGGGCTGGAATATTTTAATAAGCTTTCTGAAAATTGCACAGTTAATGTATTCTAAAAGGCTTAGATATCATTTAAAGTACACAGTATTTCTGATTTTCATTCTGGAAATAGTCACGACCGTGTGAAATTGAGTTCTTTATTTGATGTTTCTGTTAGATTTTTTGTACAAGGTTCTCCTTTATTTCTAGTAGTACGGGTAATGCATATTTTTGTATACCGCCATGACTTTATCTGAAAGCCTTATCTCCATTTATTTCAAATGTATATTTGAATTTCCGACAAATTTTATCAAAGCCAAGCCCTGTATTTTTCCTTTGCCTCACTGCTGTAGTCCAGAAAAGGGGAGCATATTTTGGGAATTAGGCTCCCCCTGCTGGTAGACCTACCACCTTACAACGCATCTTCTCAGTCTGCAAATCCAATTGTATTTTACAGTATCTTGGACCTAAGAGATGTGTTTCCTAAATTCTCCGCTAGGTGGTCTGCATCAATAAGATTTATTGACATAAAACTTAGAAGACCATAAAATTAATTCTAAAATGTATAAGCCAGGGACTGAGGAAGAGGAGAGATCACTGTAGTTTGAGGACAATTATATACCGGTGTAAGCTTAACAACTCGTTCTCCGACAAGCACTGATTTGTAGCATTTGCTTATTTTTGTGGAGTAAATATTTCCGCCATGGTTCATTCCGCCGGTGCTCATTTCATCAGTGACTAATGTGACGTCATTGAATATGGAGCTAGGTAGAGATGTTCTGGATCTTATATTCTTGCTCTGGATTTTATATTCTGCATAGAATATGTGAGAGGCAACAGCACGTGGTAAAAAAAAAAAAAAAAAATTAGGTGCTTTAAATTTAGATCAATTTGAACTCGAATCCCGCGCGGCTGCTTTCTGGCTCTGAGCGATGTGTTCTTTGAATTAAGTGTTCTCGACTTTGGGATGATTTGATGATACCCACCTTGCAAAATTGTTATTAACGTTAAATAGGATGATGTCTATAAATCACCTCTGTTCTTGCGAAATTATTATTAAAGTTAAATAGGATGATGTATGTAAATCGCCCCAACAGGACATGTATTTTTAATAAATGGCAAGTTTATTGCCATTATTGGCGATAATGGGCTCCTATAGCCCAAGAAGGAGCACCTGGGCTAGAGTCCAAGATAACCAGATACAAGGATGCTTACCATGTGCCGGAATTGGGGCTCTCACCCCCAACAGGCGTTCATGTTCTCTGATGGCAGAGAGTTTGTGGTCCAGGAAGCACGGGCCGCTTAGCTGGCTGGGAGAAAGTCATTCTGACTATAATTAAGGATACACCCTGGAGGAATATGGAGCAGGAATAGCGGATAAATGATACTGTATTTTGGGTTTGGTTTTCTGCATAAAAGCAAGAGAAAGCAATTAATTCTCAAATCTGGGCGAACATGTTGTCTCAGGATGTCTGGTCCTGGCTGCATAGCAGAAGGAAGAAGACATACTGGCTTCTTTGTATCCTGCCGTGGTGTTTGATTTATTTCTAGACTTTACTTTCAGTAGGGGAGGAAGTGCAGGTAAAGTGAGAACTTTCACTTGGGTCCAACTTAAACCCAACGAAGACCCAAGGCCTCGTTCATTTCCTGTCTCTGTTTCAGTATTAAAGAGATTCCCCAGGGTGCTGAGGACTGGCAATGCATCAGCCTCCCATAAGCCCAGCCCGTCTGGGGTTCCATCAGAGGACTCTA
Source organism: Procyon lotor (assembly GCA_028646535.1). NCBI lineage: Eukaryota > Metazoa > Chordata > Mammalia > Carnivora > Procyonidae > Procyon > Procyon lotor. Next base: position 155,344,288 of record CM053604.1, read on the forward strand.
GGGAATGGGCCCAAGGCACTGAGGAAGGCTCCCAAAACTCAGGTGTTCCTTCTCTTCTGTAAATATCATTTCTCCACAACATTAAACTCACTGGAGGTCAAAACTTTTTTTTTCCTCCTCCCTCTGATAACTGTGTTTTGGGAATGGGAGTAGATTTCCAAGATCCTTTTCCCTAGGAAGATTTCTAGCTGGAAAAGCTGATAGAATATTAAGACATTTGGGGGGACACCTGGGTGGCTCAGTCAGTTAAGTGTCTGCCTTTGGCTCGGGTCATGATTCCAGGGTCCTGGGATGGAGTCCCACATCGGGCTCCTTCCTCAGCAGCGAGTCTGATTCTCCCTCTGCCTGCCACTCCCCCTGCTTGTGCTCGCTCTCTCTCCCTCTCTCCTAAATAAATAAATAAAATCTTTTTAAAGGGGCGCCTGGGTGGTTCAGTGGGTTAAAGCCTCTGCCTTCGGCTCAGGTCATGATCTTGGGGTCCTGGGATGGAGCCCCACATCCGGCGCTCTGCTCAGCAGGGAGCCTGCTTCCCCCTCTCTCTGCCTGCCTCTCTGCCTACTTGTGATCTCTCTCTGTCAAATAAATAATAAAAATATATATATATATAAAAAAATTAAGACTTTTTTAAGCTGTGTCCTTTTAATGAAAAATGCACTGTGACAAGCAGTTTTCTGACTCCCCAAACAAAGGAACGGGGAGAGGAGAGAGGTCGAGGCTCAAGAAAGATAAGGCATGAACAAGTTTCCAAGATTACCCCTGCCATTCTAGCTAACGCCCAGGGGATCAGCCTGCCTCAACTGAGGCTGGAAGGAAGGTGGCCAGACTTCAGCAAAGACTTCCCAGGAGTTGGAGCTGCAGGATGGACTAGGGACACAGGAGGGGCAGCTCTCTGTGGAACCCTGGAGGCTCCTGGGAGAGCGGAGAGTTGGTGTCCCGGGGGCAGCTATTTTCAAAGCGGCATCTCCAGGAGTGGCGTATTATCTTATTGTTTGGCTGTCTGGTGTCCATCGCCATGGGGTCATCGGAGATATTTTTAGCACATCCCTCACCCCCAGTAATAAGACGCTTTTCAGCTATTCCAGTAAAAAGCATGGAAAGTTACCTACCGTGTTCACCTAGCCATCTCCCAGCGGGAATGCCCGCAAGACCACAGTACAATATCCTGAGAATTCGTTCTAGACAAGGTATTTTTTTAAATTTATTTTTCAGCCAAACGCGGATCATTTTGGAGGGCCCTGAGGAATAGAACACTGAAGGGATTCTGAAAACTCTAATATGTTCTTCAAATCCCCATTGTCACTCCCAGGATACTTTCTCCTCGGAGATTATGAAACACCGCGGTGCGGGGAGGGCTGTCTGCCACCTTCAGAGCTGCCTTTGGAAAATCTCCGCTGGGAAGTTAGACCTAAGGAGGCTGCACACAAGTTTCCGTGTAGATCTCAGCTCGGAGGAGCCCGTAGGTCCTCCCAAATGCTTACATGTTCCTTGATTTCAAAGCCGGCAGAGGAGAGGGAAGCCTGCCTAGGGCGCCCAGTGTTAGCTCTTTGTCATGGGGCTTCTCTGACCGAGTAGAAGGTAGGCTTTTTTTTTTTTTTTTGAAAGAAGACTTCTTCATTTAAAAAAAAAAATGTGTTTTTAAAAAACTTTTGGGGGGTTTCAGAAAATGTAGGAGGAAACCTCTTTAACAAAAGAATCAGTTTGTATATTTCTGTTCTTCTGATGGTTTGTTTTAATTGGAAACCGAGATGGGTAGATTTTTTTTAAAAAAGCGTTTAGCAAGATTCTGCCTTAGGGCTTTGGGCTGCTCTTTTGTGGCTCATTTTATTTGAAAACTTTGTTTATTTGTTTAGAAACTGAGGCTAGGGGACTTTAAACAAAATCCAAGCAAAAGGTCCTCCTCCTCTCCCTGGCCTCCTCCCTGCTTTAGGTCCAAAAATGTGGTAAAAGATTTCTGTAAAGAAACTATTTTTTTGTTCACACACACACACACACTTTTGGACTTCGGTTTGCTTTTAATTGGAAACTGGGGCTGGGGATTAAAATAAAATTATTTTTAAAGCCATGTCTAAATTTTACAGCAGAGTCTTTCCCTGGTGTTTTTGTCCCTTTAGCAGAGAATTTTAGTTTTCTTAGCTTTTGTCTTTTTGTTTTCTGTTGGAAACTGAGCCACGGCCTGGGAGTTTAAAACATCATCACATATTGGAAAACTTCTAAAAACCACTTAAAATGGTACAGCCAGGCTTTCGGCTCCGTATTTCTGCTATTTTTATTTTACTTTAAAGCAGAAGCTTCTAATTGCGCGTTGACTGTTGATACCGGATGATAATTTTAGCATGAGTCGTGCTTAAATTCATTTATCCTTTATTTTATTCAACATGTATTTACTGAGCTCCTCCCCTTGGCAGACACTCCCCTGGGTTTCAGGGCACAGCAGTGAGCAAAACCTCGAGATGCTTGGACTCAGGCAGATGCTTGGTAGGCTTGCTGTGTGGGAAGAGGAGCAGGATTTGTGACTGAGCAGTGGATGGAAAGACAAAGGGTTTCAGAGTTAGGTTTCCACAGGGGTTGGAGGTGGGGTGTTAGTTGTAATGTTGGGGGAAGAGGCTGGAGCCAGGAAGAATATGCTAGAAATGGGAGACGAAGATCATCACCCAATAGATGATCCAGTGGAATGAATGCACTCCCATTTTTCATAGGTAGTATGTCTGCTGAGTGCTACCTAGAAGTCTAAAAAGGATCCCACTACAAACAGGCAGAAATGTCCCTCCTATCCAGAATACCTACACCCATATGGAAGGGTGGGTACATTCATTTAGTCTTTCTTTTGACAAATATTTACTGAACTGTTACTCTGTGCCAAGTATTCCAGGCTTTGAGATATGGTAGTGGACAAACCAGGCAAAGTCCTTGGCCTAGGATGCTATGCTTCAAAAGGCTCTATATCCTAATAAGTACTTTTTAAAAAATGCATAGCTGAGTTAGGATCAGGTCTAGAAATGAAGACTGAATACTAATACACTATGCTGGGAGGTCAGGCCAATTAGTGTAGGGAGTCGAGTCTCATGCTTGGGTGAGGGTAGGAGCTTAGACTCAGGTCCATGCAAGGGGAGGGTTGTAACCAAAACCCCTCCGAAGAGCCAAGACACATGAGTTGGACCAGAAAAAAAAAAAAAAAAATCTGCACATTGGCCCACAGAGACAACAAGGACAAGAAGACAGAAAGATAGTCACTACAAATGATAAAAGGAACAAGTCATTAGGTAGAGATAAATTTCTCATCTTGTATGAACCTAACAGTAAGGAAAATAGTGTCCCAATTGCATAAAGGAATTATGAGAAAATAGTAATTTTTAGAGTTTTGACTTTTAAATTTTAATGAACTAAAATTAAATAAGCTTTCAACTTGAGTTCCTCAGTCGATCAGCCCCAGTTCAAGAGCTCAAGAGCCACCTGTGGCAGATTATTCCTAATTATTCCTCCAGTTATTCCTACTGGCTCGGATGATACACATTCTTGAGTATTTCTATCATCACACCCATTGTAGGGAACAGTGCTGCTATAGAATAGCTTGTTTTGAATTTCTTCCCGTAATTATACCTTACATTAAATTATCTCATGGAGTAAATCCAAAGAAAAATCAAGCAAGTAAGAAATTTAAGAAAGAAAAAAGTAATAGAAAGGATAAACAACATTGAAAGCATGTTCTTTTAAAAGATTAGTGAAATACACAAGCTTGAGGAAGACTAATGAAAATAAGAAATCAGACCAAATTATTTTTAATGAAAAGGGGAGCATAATTGTCAATGCAATAGTAAGTTTTTAAAAGGCATAAGAAAATTCTATGACCAATTTTATGGGAAATTGACGGTATAGACAAAATGGGCTATTTCCTAGAAAACCATAACTTACAAAACTGATTCTAGAAAAAAAATTGAAAGCTTAACCCTATTTAATAGGTGAGTTCCATTTTAAGTTTTTAAAGAAAAATATAAATCTTAGTATTTTCTAAACCATGGCACTGAGTAGAAAAAAGAGGGAGAGACAGAAACAACCTTAATACCAAACTAGACAAGAACATTAAACATAGGAAATTTATTGGAAAAAAACTCACTTTTGAATAGAAATGCAAATAAATTATGTCACCAACATGGTACTTTTAAAAACCCATCCGAACCAAGAAGTTTTCTTAGGAAAGCATGATAACATACCCTTAAAAAATATAAAACTCATCACAGTTGTGAATATGAAGAAAATAGATTCCAGAATCATTGTGCTAAACTTCAGCACCTGTTTGTAGTACAGCCTTTAGCAAGTCAGGAATAGAGGATTCTGCCTTAACCTGTTAAAGCATCTATCTATGAAAACCTGCAATAAACCTCCAACTTGATGGTAAAATTTTAAAAATTATTTGCTCTAAATTTGGGGGTCAAATTGTTGTTGACAAAATTCTTAGTCAACATTTTACTTTGTTGCCACAATAAGACAATAAAAAAATAGAATGAAAGGGATAAAGATTGAAACAAAACTGTTATCAAACACCTATGTTTAGCTACCTAGAAATTCCAAGTGATGATACTGAAAATCTATTAGAGCTTATGAGTTCATCAATTATGATAGACATAAAATACACAAAACCCAGTAGCATTCTAAAACATCTGCAGCATGCAATTATAAAATGTAACTCAAAACAGAGATATGGTTTATAATCAGGGATGAAACTGGAAGGTATAGAAGAATACATCTAATAAAGAATTGCAGATTTTTAATAAAGAAAATTATGTTTTTAAAATGCCATAAAATAAATGTCATTAAAGACATATTGTCTTATAAACCATGAGTCTCCTTATATTAAACAACACTTCATGATTTCGATGAAATCTCCATCAATCTGAACAGGATTATTTTTGTTCAGTTATTTTATGGAATTTGGTGAGCTGATCCAGAAATTCACATGAAAGACTAAAGAACTGAGAATAGGCAAGACCTTGAAGAGAAATCAGCAGAATGGGAAATTCATACCACAAATACCTGAGTTAACTATAATGCCTCAGCTTATTAAAACCATCATATTGTCCTGAGAAGGAACATGCAGACCAACAAAACAGAAAAGAGAGCAGAGAAGCAGAAGCATACACCAGCTCTGCAAATGTCTGTAATAACAGGGGGCATTACATAAGTTAACTGGGGAAGAATACAGCATTGAATAAATGGTGCTAGTCATACAGAGAAATAATTAGATTCCTACTGTCTCCCAGCCACAAAAACAAATTGAAGACGGATCAAAGATTTTAGTAGGTGAAAAGCAAAATCATGAAACTTTTAGAAAACACAGGAGAACATCTTTACAACATCAGGTGAGAAAGAATTTCTTAAAACCTTTGTCAAAAGCCTAAACTTGGGGCACCTGGGTGGCTCAGTTGTTAAGCGTCTGTCTTCGGCTCAGGTCTTGATCCCAGGGTCCTGGGATTAAGCCCCACCTCTTCCTTTCCCCCCCCCCCCCCCCCCCCCCCCGGCTTGTGTACCCTCTCTTGCTGTGTCTCT
>CM053604.1:155349928-155416041 GCA_028646535.1 Procyon lotor
GGAGTGTGCTGGTCCCTCTCCCTCTTTCCTTCCCCCTTCCTCCCTCCCTGCACCCCTGCTCATGCTCGCTCGCTCTCTCTCTCAAATAAATAAATAGATAGATAGATAAATAAAATCTTTTAAAAAAAGATGCTTAAAAATGAAAAAGCTGGGGCACCTGGGTGGCTCAGTTGTTAAGCGTCTGCCTTCGGCTCAGGTCATGATCCCAGGGTCCTGGGATCGAGCCCCGCATCGGGCTCCCTGCTCAGCAGGAAGCCTGCTTCTCCCACTACCATTTCCTCTGCTTGTGTTCCCTCTCTAGCTTTGTTTCTCCCTGTCAAATAAATAAAATCTTTAAAAAAAAAAAATGAAAAAGCTGAGCTGTATTCCTAGAGAAGCTATGTGTAGCCTGATAACCAACATCAGATTAAAGTAATTGCAAATCCCTTCCTCAGCTGTGTTAAAATGTCATCTCCTCAATGAAGTCTTAACTGGCCACTCTGTTTAAAATTGTGACCTCCCCACCTTGACATTCCCTGTCTTTTTCTTGCATTCTTATTGCCCATGGAAGACAGTACTGTCCAATACGCTCTAAGTTTACTTATTTATTTTACATCTTGTTTGTTTGTCCCCGCAAGAAAATGAACTCCTCGAGAATAGAAATGTTTCTGTTTCACTCACTGCTCTATCACCTAGAATGGTTTGGGGTCCATAGTACATGCTCAACAGATACTTGTGGAAGGAATGAATGGATGCGTGGATTTGTTTTTGTATCCAGTGATTATTTTTTTAATTTATTATTTTTAACATATAATGTATTATTTGCCCCAGCATACATGTCTGTGAATCGTCAGGCTTACACATTTCACAGCACTTACCATAGCACGTACCCTCCCCAATGTCCACAACCCAGCCACCCTATCCCTACCCCCCCACCTCCCAGCCACCCTTAGTTCGTTTCGTGAGTTTAGGAGTCTCTTATGGTTTGTCTCCTTGCGCATCCCTTCCTGTTTCATTTCTCTCCCTGACCCCCCCACAACCCCCACCCTGCCTCTCAAATTCTTCACATTGGAGGGATCATGTGGTAGTTGTCTTTCTCTGACTGACTGATTTCGCTTAGCATAATACCCTCCAGTTCCATCCATGTCGTTGCAAATGGCCAGATTTCATTTCTCTTGATGGCTGCATAGTATTCCATCATAGATATATACCACATCTTTATCCATTCCTCTGTTGATGGACATCTAGGGTCTTTCCATAGTTTGGCTATTGTGGACATTGCTGCTATAAACATTCGGGTGCACGTGCCCCTTTGGATCACTACATTTGTATCTTTAGGGTAAATACCCAGTAATGTGATTGCTGGGTCGTAGGGTAGCTCTATTTTCAACTTTTTGAGGAACCTCCATACTATTTTCCAGAGTGGCTGTGCCAGCTTGCATTCCCACCAACAGTGTAGTTCCCCTTTCTCTGCATCCTCACCAACATCTGTCATTTCCTGACTTGCTAATTTTAGCCATTCTGACTGATGTGAGGTGGTATCTCACTGTGGTTTTGATTTGTATTTCTCTGATACTGAGTGATGTTGAGCACTTTTTCATGTGTCTGTTGGCCATTTGGATGTCCTCTTTGCAAAAATGTCTGTTCATATCTTCTGCCCATTTCTTGATTGGATTATTTGTTCTTTGAGTGTTGAGTTTGAGAAGTTCTTTATAGATTTTGGATACTAGCCCTTTATCTGATATGTCATTTGTGAATATCTTCTCCCATTCTGTCAGTTGTCTTTTGGTTTTGTTGACTGTTTCCTTTGCTGTGCAAAAGCTTTTGATCTTGATGAAGTCCCAATAGTTCATTTTTGCCCTTGCTTCCCTTGTCTTTGGAGATGTTTCTAGGAAGAAGTTGCTGCGGCTGAAGTCGAAGAGATTGATGCCTGTGTTCTCCTCCAGGATTTTGAGGGAATCCTGTCTCACACTGAGGTCTTTGATCCATTTTGAATCTATTTTTGTATGTGGTGTAAGGAAATGGTCCAATTTCATTCTTCTGCATGTAGCTGTCCAGTTTTCCCAACACCATTTGTTGAAGAGACTGTCTTTTTTCCACTGGATATTCTTTCCTGCCTTGTCGAAGATTAGTTGACCATAGATTTGGGAGTCCATTTCTGAGCACTTTATTCTGTTCCACTGATCTATGTGTCTGTTTTTGTGCCAGTACCACACTGTCTTAATTATTACAGCTTTGTTATAGAGCTTGAAGTCTGGAATAGTGATACCGTCGACTTTGGTTTTCTTTTTCAACATGCCTCTGGCTATTCGTGGTCTTTTCTGGTTCCATATAAATTTTAGGATTATTTGTTCCATTTCTTTGAAATAAATTGATGATATTTTGATCGGGATTGCATTAAATGTGTAGATTGCTTTAGGTACCATAGACATTTTCACAATACTTGTTCTTCCAATCCATGAGCATGGAATGTTTTTCCATTTCTTTGTGTCTTCTCAATTTCTTTCATGAGCACTTTGTAGTTTTCTGAGTACAGATTCTTTGCCTCTTTGATTAGGTTTATTTCTAGGTATCTTACGGTTTTGGGTGCAATTGTAAATGGGATTGATTCCTTAATTTCTCTTTCTTCTGTTTTGCTGTTGGTATATAGAAATGCAACTGATTTCTGTGCATTAACTTTATATCCTGACACTTGACTGAATTCCTGGATGAGTTCTAGCAGTCTTGGAGTGGAGTCTTTTGGGTTTTCCACATAAAGTATCATATCATCTGCAAAGAGTGAGAGTTTGACTTCTTCTTTGTCAATTTGGATGCCTTTGATTTCTTTTTGTTGTCTGATTGCTGAGGCTAGGACTTCTAGTACTATATTGAATAGCAGTGGAGATAGTGGGCATCCCTGCCGTGTTCCTGATCTCAGGAACAGAGAATGATATTCACTGTGGGTTTTTCATAGATGTCCTTGATGATGCTGAGGAATGTACCCTCTATGCCTACACTGTGAAGAGTTTTGATTAAGAAAGGATGCTGTACTTTGTCAAATGCTTTTTCAGCATCAATTGAGAGTATCATATGGTTCTTCCAGCGATTATTTTTTTAAGTCCTACCAATTTAAGAAGAAAAAGTCAAATAACTAAATATGAGTGGCCAAAATATAGGTTTAGGAGTTCACAGAGAGAAAGAGACCTCAATGGTCAATAAACATGAAATATTCAACCGCAGTAGGCTTCAGCAATTCAACCAGTAATTAAAGCAATAAGACCTACCAAAGTGAAAAAGTTAATGTGAGGCGTTGCTGATGTTGTTGGGCGGTAAGCACCCTTTCCAATGGGTGGAAGTACAATTGGTACAACTTTAGAGAAGGTTTCTTGGTAAACAGAAGTAAGCTAGAGGCGTGCACACTCGACATTCCCGTAATTCCACTCGGAACATGTACTCTAGAACACTGGTTCTCACCTAAAGAGATTTTTACCCCCAGGGGACGTCTGGCAATGTTGGAGACATTTTTGGTTGTCACACTGCAGGGGGAGGGGTGTCGAGGGAAGGCTAGGTCCCTGGCATCTAGGGCGCAGAAGCTAAGCACCCTATCACTGCCAGGCTGCTCTACAACAAAGAATCATCCAGTCCAAAAATGTCAGTAGAAAGCCTGCCTCAGAAGCCTGACCGGCAATGTTCCTAACAATGCTATTTGTAATAAGAATAATAATTTTAGAAGTAGAAACAGACACAGTTCTTAAGATGGAGTGCCATGAGACATTTCGTTTGAGTAAATGACAAATACGTATCAACATGATACATACAACACTATTGAATGGGGAAAAAAAGATTGCACAATACAAATAACATAATTTTTTTAAGGTTTGATTTTTTTTTAAAGATTTTATTTATTTATTTGGCAGAGAGAGAAAGAGAGAGCTCAAGCAGGGGGAGCAACAGAGGGAGAGGGAGAAGCAGGCTCCGTGCTGAGCAGGAAGCCTGATGTGATTGGGACTCAATCCCAGGGCCATGACCTGAACCAAAGGCAGGTGCTTAACCAACTGAGCCCCACAGGCGCCCCCGTAACATTTTTAAACCTAAACCCTAGTGTGGACAGTCCATACAGTAACTGGGCCCCTGATTTAATACCCTCAGCCGTTGTCACCTGCCCTCATCAGGGGCTCCTCTGGGCCTTCCTAACGTGATGGTAGCAAGACCTCACATTTTACGGGAGTCATTTTTTGACACATAGTTACATCCATATATAAGAAAAGCAAAAAGGGGGGCACCTGGGTGGCTCAGTGGGTTAAAGCCTCTGCCTTTGGCTCAGGTCATGATCTCAGGGTCCTGGGATCGAGCCCCGCATCGGGCTCTCTGCTCAGCAGGGAGCCTGCTTCCTCCTCTCTCTCTGCCTGCTTGTGATCTCTCTCTGTCAAATAAATAAATAAAATCTTTAAAAAAAAAAAAAAAAAAGAAAAGCAAAAAGGAAAACATACATGGAAATGATATGTTCAAACTTCTGGAGCCTGTATCTCTGGAAGGAAAGGAAAGACCTGGATGGTGCTCTGACTGTACTTGGAATGTTTTCTTTCTTTTAACAAGGCAAAAAGGTTGCTGCAGCAAATACAGCATTAGAAATGCATGTGAGCGAAAAATACGGGTGTGCCGTAGAGATCGTCAGAAATTCTTTTCAACACTGGAAGAGACACTATAGGATGCCTGTGTACAAGACTCACTCCCAAATAGATGGCAATGGGACTAGCGTGGCCGTGACCGAGCTGCTCTTCTTACTGCTCACCGAGTGTGTACTTCATCCCAGGCATCGTGTGCGGTGCTTTGCAAATGGAACTCAGATGCTCCTAAGCTCTTCAGGTTTCTCTGAGTCTGTTTCCTTTGCCTTGAGTTTCCATCCCTCATAATGTGTAAAATCCAATACATTCTGGAATATTTCGGAGGCTCTGTGACTGTGTGTGCATGAGAGGGGGTGACGGGTGTTACATTCCCCTGCCTCCTCACCCAGACTCCCTCTCCCTGACGCTTGGTCACCCCCTCCCAGGTACCCGTGTGTGTACTGATGCTCCTCTGCCCTCTTCACCCCACTCACGACGCACCCCCCTTCTTTCTTCCTGAAAACATCACTCACACACATGCATTGTAGCTACAGGCTGTCCTGAAAGTTAGGGGGAAACAGTGATGGGTGTGAGTGCACAACAGAGTAGGCAACACTCTGAAATGGAGGATTGAGTATTTTACATCTAATGCCTTTCCTCCTTCTCTCCGGAGATGTCTTCTACTCAGTCCTGCTTCTCTCCAAATTTCAGCCTCCTTAACCTTATGCCTCTTTTACTGGCTGACTATAGATATCTCTTTTCAAAAACTTCCCTAAGCGGAGAAAATCAATGCCTTTGAATTCAGATCTAGACTTGGTGAGGGAAGGAGTGAAAAAAGTAGTTTTGCCTTTTGGACCCAAAGACACATCACATTGTTTTCTAAACAAAAGCACAATTCTCCCCTTAAGCGGTATTGTTTGGGGCACCTGGGTGGCTCAGTCGGTTAAGCATATGTCTCTTGATTTCAGCTCAGGTCATGATCTCAGGATCATGAGATCAAGCCCCGGTTCAGGCCCCATTCTGGGCATGGAACCTGCTTGGGGTTCTCTCTCTCCTCTCCGCCTACTACCCCTGCCCTCAACCCACCACCACATACATACATACATACATACATATATATATATATATATATATATATATATATATATATATGTGTGTGTGTGTGTGTGTGGTGGGTTTAGGTTTATACCTAACCCTAAACCTAGGGTTTAGGTTTATATATATATAGTCTTCACCAATGATCCAAATAGAAGCAGTCTAAAAATAACATTCTTGCTCTCCCTACTTCATAAACATCTCTGTATACACCTGGAACAAGTAATTAATTATTATTCCCATTTTACAGACACAGAAAGTGAGGCTTAAGATTAATGTACATAATCCCTGCAGTTTATAAGTGATGAAGTTGGAATCCATACCTGGATTTACTGACTCTAAAGTGGGTCACACTGGACTTCCTTCTTCTATATCTCTGCTACAGAAAGCAAGGACTACTGGCATTCAAGAAAAGTCTGACAGTGGCAGAAAGCAGAGGAGAGGTGATTTCAGTTGGAAGAAGAGACATGTAAGTGAGAATTAGTCCAGACATGAAGTGATAAAGATCTGAACTGCGGCATAGCAAGGGGTAAAGAGTTTGGGCCATGAATGGGGAGCAAAGAGAGAATTCAAAATGGCAGCACATTTTCTAGTTTGGGTGACATTCATTCATTCAACAAACAGGTGTTGCTACCAGTAGGCACTGTATATGTTAGGCATTGTGCAAAGTGTTAGAAACAGCAAGAATAGGAAAGTCGGGGATGAGAGGACCAGGCATCTACAGTCAGACACGAAGGGGTGGCAGGCACTCCCACTTGCCCGTGTAATGTCCAGCAGGCAGCAGGAAATACCAAACTTATTTGCCTACAAGATGGAGGCCCTCAGAGACCAGCAGGTGGCAGCACGGGCTTGGAAGTTAACAGGAGGCCCGACCAGCTAGGATCCATTAAGTCTCCTATTTGACATCTGAAACAGATTAAAGCAAAATACCATTACTCTTAGGAGAGTACTTTTTAAAAATTCATAAGTAATGTTAATTAAATGTTTGTTTAAACATTTATAAACAACCTTTTATTTTGGGAGGGGGTAGTTCTAAGATATGTACATTAATACTGCTTGACTTTTACATAACATAATTTATCAAAACCATCGAGCGGAAATAGGCATTTGATTAGGGCAATGGTCTTCCAGCTGGACACATATTCCCAGTATTATCGCATCGTACATGACCGTGTTCAAGTTTCTAAGCTGAGTGCTTCCTGGACTGGCAGGGATGGAAAATACTGTGACTGTGGGAACCCAGAGGTTATAATACTGCTCTCTGAAGTGACTATTTTGTTACATAATTAGCACATTATATTCCCCAGCGTGTTTCATGTAGATCTGTTTCTATATTTAGAGTAATCCTTCTACCCATGCTTTGTGCCCGATCCCACCCCACCTTCCTAGAAGTGAGGCACACTTAAGAACCCCTTGCTCTCAGTTTGTTTTGTCTTTTCTCTTAATTAGTTCTCTACCTCCTCAATCTATGTACCCATTTGTTTGTTTGTTTTTAAAAAGATTTTATTTATTTATTTGACAGAGATCACAAGTAGGCAGAGAGGCGGGGGAGCGGGGGTTGGAAGCAGGCTCCCTGCTGAGCAGAGAGCCCGATGCGATGAGGGGCTTGATCCCAGGACCCTGAGATCATGACCTGAGCCAAAGGCAGAGGCTTTAACCCACTGAGCCACCCAGGCATCTCTCAATCCATGTACTTGTAAGTCTCCCTGTAATCCAACAGTGTGCTCTTGTTAAGGGAAGGAACCTAAGGGAAGGAACCGAGTGTGAGGGCTCAGCATCAAGCCAGCACGGCAAAGGAGGACCCAGGCAGAACAGAAACCGTATCTTCATCCTCCACACAAAGAGTTGCACTGGAGTGTTAGAAGGTTACAGGCTCCCGTGGCAGATGTGATGGTTTGCTAGTCAGTGGTTTGTGTTTTGTGGTGTCAAGTTATTCTGTGTTGTTTAGTCATGGTAATGAATAATTCATTCCAACTGTGAATTCAGTTCTTCCCAACTAATCCATTTGGTAGGTCTAAATTACTGAAATTCTTCAGGTATCGATCCATGGTTCAACCAGCAAAGTGGAAAAAAAAATCAGAAGTTTACCTTGGGAACAATCCACCCATCCAAACAAGCGAGTCTGGGATTTGGTGGAGCTCAAGAGGGCAGAAAAGGAAGAGATTTCTCTAAGACATGAGGAAACTGGCACAGAAAAGGGGAGGGGGAAGAAGAAAAACGATCCAGTTAAAAACATTATACCGCCCCGGAGAAGTATTTTACAATTATGATGGGTAAAGAAAATGGGAGGAATTGTTCCAAATGAAAGGGATATGAGAACTAGATGTGTATCCAATCCATGAGCCTGGATTGGATCTTGCACTAGGAAATAAAAGGAATTATTGGGATAATTGATAAAAGGAAAACATGGACTCTAAATTGTATTCATGCACATTTCCTGAATTTGATCAGTAGTTATGTAAAAGAACCTCCTTGTTCTTAGGAGACAGAAATAGAAATGTTTAAGCAGAAAGGGGCATGATGTTGGCAACTTAGAAAGTTCAGGAAAAAAGATGAAAAATCAAATCCTATGTTATCACACATTGAATCTAAGTGAAGTTTAAAGGCTGATGGAAGCTCTTTTCACTATTCTTACAACTTTTCCATTCATTTGTAGTTACTTTAAAGTTAAAAGTAAGGGGCGCCTGGGTGGCTCAGTGGGTTAAAGCCTCTGCCTTTGGCTCAGGTCATGATCTCAGGGTCCTGGGATGGAGCCCCACATCGGGCTCTCTGCTCAGCAGGGAGCCTGCTTCCCCCTCTCTCTCTGCCTGCCTCTGCCTACTTGTGATATCACTCTCTCTGTCAAATAAATAAATAAAATCTTAAATATATATATATATCTTCTGTTTTAATTTATTTACATTTCCATGATAACGTATTATAATATATAAGATAATATAATAGAGTAATATGTTATATAATATATATTAGAGTATAATTATAATTATATAACATATATGTAATTATAATTGTTTTATATATAATTTATATATTATATCGTATAAACTATATTATGTACATCATTATATATTATAATTATATTATTCAAATTTCTTAAGAGAAATAGTACAGAAAAAAGATGTTTTCTCTGAATCATTGCGAGTACCTGACCAATCTGATACCCCATAACTGTGGAATATTTCAGTGCGCGTTCCTACAAACAAGGGCAGAATACCTCCGTGAGATTTCCTACAACAAGGGCATTCCCCTGTAGAACTCTAACACAACCCCTGAGAACGGAACACTAACACTGATACATCATTACCCCTGATTCTCAGCCGCCCTCTCACTATTGTGCTCCCACTAATGTCAGCAAACGGATCCGGTTCCGAACCACACATTGGGCTTAGTTGTCTGTCCCTTTGGGCTCCTCCACTCTGGAACTGTTCTCAGACTTTCTTAACTTTCGTGGCCTTGGGGCTTTTGAAGATAGTACATCAATTATTTTGTAGAATGTGCCTCAACTTGTCGTTTTCCTCATGATTAGCTTCAGGTCGTGCGTCTTTGGCAGGACCGTGACAGATGTGATGCTGTTCTTCTCATCGCCCAGGAGTGGTGGCACATTAGTTCCATTTGTCCTGTTGCTGGTGATGCTCACTTTGATCACTTGACTGAGGTACCGGCTCCCAGCCTTCTCCAACATCAAGTTCCTCTTTCTTCCTTTGGAACCAATAAGTATATTGTGCACAGGCGCTTTTAGGATAAACATCCCATGTCTCGTCAGATTTGCAATGGATTCATTTGTGTATATATGAGTATAGACTCATAGTTTTCTATTTTATTCAATAGGTTCTACTTTACTAGTAATATTTGTTTTAAAGCACCAATTGTGCCCGACTTGGCTGGCAGGAGCCCTTACAAGCTGGGCCTGTGTTCTTTTGACATACCCCAGCATTCTTTGAGTACTTTGAGTACTTCCTTGAGTTTCTGACGCACACACAAAAGAATTTTCTGTCTCATCTCGTACTTTCCTTGGCCCAGCCCTGGAATCAGTGAGTTCTCCAAGGCAACTGGTTCCTTTTCTGTGGAATGATATTGAGAAAAACCGATCTGAGGGGCAGGAGCTGCAGGCACGCCTGTGTGTATCCTTTAATCTATTTATGTCTTTATCTTCCTCTCTGTTTACTGAAAAACTCTATGTTCACTCTGATACTACAGTTCCAGTCCAACACATCTGGGTCCATTTGTCTTCTCCCCCTCTCTGGCAGTGAAATCTCTCTCTCATTACCCTTACCGTATCTACACATTTCATCAATTCCCCGATACATGAACTATCTCTGCTGCCACCACTCGCTCTGCATCTGGAAGCTTCCCTCACCCCGCCTCAGCTCCAACACTTCAAGGTTTGGCTGCCACCTCTGCTTCCGCGTGGACCTCATGCCCGTGTTCTTAGGGCTCTCGTTCCCCCCAGGCCGCCACCCTGCCGCACAGATAACCCTCCTGACTTAATCTGGCCTCCAACACCCGGTGCCAGGCCGCCCTTCCTTAAGGATCGCCTTCCCACCCTGCTCAGGTTCTAATAAACCCTCGCCCACCCCCAGGACACACCCACACAGCGCTGCCCTTTTCACGCTGCCCAAGGGTGGGAGCTCATTCTTCTTCCAGCCAACTTGTCCATTTATTAACGTCCTTTATAAAATCAATGAAAGTAGAGGCAAAGTGAAATTTACACCGAGGAATCTCCGCACCACGGCCATGTGTTCATAAGCTGAAATGAAGCAGGCTTGAAATGTATTATGGAGCTCTAAGCTTTAAATTCTCTGAACTCAAATCATACGAAATTTGCCCGAGTACTGGAGACTTGGTAGACAGCGTGGGATACGGAAGCCAGAATAGCAGGATCTTGCTCTTTATCTCTCCACGAGATTATGGAACAACTTGTGAGTTTCCTAGATGACGTTAAGAATTCAGAGAATGGGCCACAAAAGCTGTCCCATGTTAATGAAATCACCTGTTGATTCTGTTTTTACTAGTAAACAAGCAATCAGATGTACTGGGTCTTTTCTTCTAACGGATTGGCCAAGTATTTACTTGACCTGTCAGGCTGCCCAGCCCACCTGGCACGGCGGTGATGGGAACCACATAGGTCTCTGCTCTGTCCCCGACTTTGAGTCCGTGTGGATGACGTCATTGGCTTGGCCACTCTCTTGAGCTCCTTTCTTGGCTCTTGATCTATAGCTAATCTTCTAGCTCTTCAACAGAAGCAGTGGAGCTCCCAGAAAAAAGGGTGGGCTTTGGAACCAGTCATGGGCAGTTTGAAATCTATTCAGGTAAAGCTTTGTTTTTTTCATCTAGAGAAGAGCATCAAAAGTTATGCCTAGTTTGCTAACTTCAGTGAAGATTTGGGATAACAGAAATGTAATGGGGCAGATAATTTGATAACTATGTGTAAGCTTTTTTTTTTTTTTTTTTACTTCTTAGTTTCCTAGTACATGGCCTTGGTCCCAGGACACTACAGGAACCCGTCTGCCTGAGGGACGGAGATTAAGATTTATATTAAAAGGAACACAAAACAAAACTAACAATGACAACAAAATGACAGATAATGTTCAATTGCTGTCATTTAAACTGTGGTTTAGTTTCAATGAAGCAAAACATTCAGAGCTTTAAAAAAAACATTAGAAATGTAGCATAAATGAAGCAAAACAAAGACCTCTCAGGCGAGGCTTTGCCGCAAGAAAGGATTAGCTAAATTCATTTATCTTTTTCTTTAGAGTTTTAGGGGCAAACGGAGCAGAAGAGGAGCAGAGAGACCTGCCTTTTATGCAGAGGACACAGGGAAAGGCAAGGGTCAGATAGTCTGATAGATGTGCTCTGATTCTTCCCTCGGAAATGCGTTACATAAGTTGAGTACAAGGGCTCTTATCTTGCTGCTCATCTGGGTCTCAGGAAAGAGGACACCTCTTAAGCAGCCATGTACCAAATAGGGAACAGTCTATCCCAAGAAACTTGGGCGTGTGATGTGGTCAGAGAGAGAAATGCCTTGAAGTATAGCTTCCCAGGCTACTCCCCTTCCCGTAAGACAAGAACACTGTTAAGGCCAGTGGACCTGCCCTGTGACTGCTAGGATAAGGCAATGTGACCCACAGAAGCAGCTAAGGGTGGGCGGTCTGGTCAGGTGACCACTTGGAAGACAAAACAGAGACCCGGGAGCCAGCAGGCAGTGAGCAATGAGAAGCTAAGGTAGTCTGTGATCGTTGACTGGCCCTGCCCAGAAGCACTGCCCAAGAGAGGGACCCATGAGTTCATCAGCATGCAAGCGACACCATGCTAGAGGCCAACAGGTGTCGCCAGGTGATACTCCAAATTCAATCCAAGACCAGAGGACCCCTTTCCCCCCCAAACCCAAGAGGTGATGTGGCCACCCCATAGCACCTTCTGCACCAACTACACCGTCTTACAGAGAAGGCAGAGAGGGAGTAATCTGAGAGACAGAACATTTTTATCCAAATGAGAATTTTTTTTTTCCCCCAGAAAGGATTATTTTATTTTTGAGGTTGGACTAAGTTTAAACGACATTAGAGATTTGTTTTGTTTCATCTCCCCACAGAGTGGAGAACGGGGAAAGTCTATTAAAGGTCTTATCCTTGGTCATAGACTCAAGCCGCTACAACATGTACCCTGCTTATTCACATGATGCTCTTGGGCCCAACTAAGTCCTAATGTCTTCCACCAAAATAAGTAGCCAAGAAACTGAAAACAGGGTCCGAACACAGCCAAGTCATCTTCCAAGAGTGGTTATTAACATCCCATCTGTCACAAGCTCCCTCTGCCAACAGTGAGACAGTATTGCCCGTGGCCAAAGATGGGAGACAGAGCAGTGGGTTCCGTGTCCTTTGCTGATCATGCTCAATCAGTTAGACTTCTTTCCCATTTCTTTAAGGGCAGGATGTAAAGACTGTTGAATTTCTCGGAAACGAGAGAAAGGATTAGGGAAGTTTTCATAAACTAACCTAAGAAGACTTTCTGCATTTCTTTCCATTTCCATTTTCTTTTTTCTTTCCATTTCTTTTCATTTTCACTTTCCATTTCTGTAACTTTCAGGGGAGGACATCAGGGAAAGGCCTATATACCGTATCTGAGTAGAGACTTACTTTTTAAACAGACTCTTGTGCTCTACTGAATTCTTAGGACTTGGACCAAAGGAAGAAAACACAAAACACAAAGCAAAACATGAGCAGAAATTGTCCAGGTCTGAATGTTTACTTTGAGCCACCTGGAAATGTCTCACAAAATACCAGTGACTCAGTTTATGAAATACCTTGCCAAAACAGTGCCTTTCAAGGTACTTGGGACATAATTTCTGTTTAATTTTAAATGAAACTGATTAGAGACATATATGTTTTATTTACTAACAAGGCCAAAGTGCGCACTAATGTGAGCTGTGTTTCTGCCCAAGCTTTGCAGGTGCAGAAGTCTATATAAAAAAGCCCTAATTCTGAAGGCAAAATGGGAACTTTCCTACTGGCAGTTCCCTTCTTGGTTAATTAGATGGTATTAGGAAGAAAAAGGTTGGCCATGTTATCTAGAAGAAAGTATTATTAGACATGGCATTATATCCTAAAAACATTTAATACCCTGTGTTCTGGTCGCTAACATACCATCTGGAGCCGCTACTTGGAGAAAATTACAGCAAATTGATAGGAATATAAAAAATTGCCTCAATTTATTAACAAAGATAAAACTCTCCTGATGAAAAAAATAAGCATGTCAAGTGCCATTGATGAGTCATGATTTGACAAACAACAAAGAGGATGAAGAGTCACAAGGCTGGTCTCTTATTAGGACCACCAGCACATCTGTATTCTTAAAAGCCAAGGAACTTCTCAATTTCCCTTTTTGTAGAATAAAGATAATTTTTAAAATTTTATTAATCTATCTTTAAAGATTTTATTTATTTATTTATTTATTTATTTATTTATTTATTTAGAGAGGAGGAGGGGCTGGGGGGGGGGAGAGAGAGAGAGAGAGAGAGAGAGAATCTCAAGCAGACCCCACACTGAGTGCTGAGATCATGATCTGAGCTGAAATCAAGAGTCAGCCACTTAACTGATTTTATGTGGTTAAGGCTAGGAGCACCCAGGTGACCCTAGGAAGCCATTTGAAGTGAAGATTTAGAAATTAACTATCAATTCCTTGGTCTCATACTTCTTTAATTTTCTGTCTTAAACAAGGATGGGTGTTCTGATTTAATGAATCATTTTGTTTATAAAGTCCAACATAAATAAATTTTCATTACAGTAACCTTGTTTCAAAAAGCTTGTCACATTTTCTACCAATTACATTAGGATGAGAAGAAAGATTGAAATATTTAAGAAATGGTTCTCCAAAACAAAAAACAAAGGGACAATGGTGACTACACCTGCTATTTACATGCTTCTTGCCAGATGCTACAGAATGAGGTAGAAAATGAAGACAGATAGATTGCTGGTCCCACAAATATGCTTTAGCTCCATTGGGGATCACTAGGAAGTCAACTCCAGCAGAATCATTTCAGACCCAGAAGGAGAGCAGCATGGTACGTTCATGGTAAATGCTCTCCATTTTTCCTTTAGAAATGGCTTTGGATTTTTTCTACAATCGGTGTCTGCAGGTTTAGGGATGGAAATTTCTTGTGGCGTGCTTCATTTCTGGTTTGTTAACAGAATTACTCACCATTTTTTGTTTGAGAAAAAGCATTCACCATGCTAAAGCCTAGAACTTGCTTAAAAAGGAGGAACACTTCTAACTTTGGACTCGCAGTTAGGAAGCTTAGAGTTTTGTAGCTGTATCTAGTTTGCTTTTGAAAATTCTCTTATGAGTAAATAATTAAGTGTTGGAATGTTCAGTTGTTAAGAAAACAATATGGGACCAAAGCATTTTCAACCACCTTATTAAGATATGATTGACATCCAAAAAACTGTACATATTTAATGTATACAACGTGATGTGTTGGGAGATAAGTATTCACCATAAAGTCATCGTCACAATTGGTGTCATAAATGTATTTGTTGTCTCTTCAAGTTTCCTCCCATCCTGTTTACATATTATTATTATTACCTTTTATGATAAAAACATTTCACATAACAACTACATTCTTTGCAAATTTTTAAATACCCAATACAGTACTGTTGAATATAAGCTCTACACTGTAGAGTAGATCTCTAAGATTTATTCATCTTGTATAACTAAAATTTTGTACCTTTTGACAAATACCTCTCTCTCTCTCTCTCTCTCTCTCGCTCTCTCTTTCCATCTCCCCACCCCCACCCAATGCCTGGCAACAACCACTTTACTCTCTGCTTTTTTGAGCTTGACTCTTTTATATTCCTCATATAAGTAAGACCAAAGCATCTTTTAAGGTTAATGATCATGTGATGGTAAATTGTAAAAACAAAATCTAGAAGGAAATAAAAATAATTATAAATCCTATATGTGTGGGTACAACCAAAATTCCCGGATTTGGGTGGACAATACGTGGTGCACGGTCTATCCAAAACAGAAGTTTCTGAAGGAAATGTGTTGCATCCAAATGTTTTTAAGTGGCTGAAACTATTACCTGAACTCACAAAGAAGGCCTAGGAGAAGGCTCTGTACTTTGCCTTGTCTGAGCCGTATTTAGGAACTGATCCCGTCTACGGGAGATTGTTGATCCCTAGAATGGGGTGGGAGTAAGTAAACAGCTCGACGCTGGTGCTCATTTGTCCTGACATACCTGCTGGGTTCCTTTACATCTGTCACACACACAGCCCCTATCTGCCCCACTCCCACCCCTGGACAACTCAGTCACTGACCCCTGTCTGATAAATGTGATTATTCCACAGCCAAAAGCACTTCATGGCTACACAGAGGGTCCTTTTCAGCGCATGGTATACTAGTTAGTACAAAGGTATTTTGATATCGTCAAAGACTAAATGCTCTTTTATCCTATTTGACTTCAGTTTTCAGCCATTCAAGAACGTCCTTGATCTGGTCTTACCATTCCTTTCCAAACTGTTCACAACACACTCTCCCATCATCCCACACTTCTGTATAGCTAGAATACTAGGAGTTTTGTTTTGTTTAATATCCCTACATTTTCTTTTGTTTTACTGGCAAAAATTTCTTTCTCCTCAAGTCGTGACTACTTGTTTCTATTGTGCCCTCCCTTCTAACAAGCTGTATTTTTTTTTATTACATCTTTTTTTCCCCAAATACTTTTATTTTTTCCGTGTTACAAGATTAATTGTTCATGCACCACACCCAGTGCTCCATGCAATCCGTGCCCTCCTCAATACCCACCAACAGGCTCACCCAACGCCCCACCCCCTCCCCTCCAAAACCCTAGTTTATTGCTCAGAGTCCACAATCTCTCATGGTACATCTCCCCTCCAATTTCTCCCCATTCACCCTTCCTTTTCTTCTCACAGTGCCCTCCGTGTTTTTCCTTATACTCCACATGCGAGACCGTAAGACAATTGAGTCTCTCTGCTTGGCTTATTTCACTCTGCATAATCTCTTCCAGTCCCATCCATGTTGATACAAAAGTTGGGTATTCATCCTTCCTGATGGAGGCATAATATTCCATTGTATATATGGACCATATCTTCTTTATCCATTCATATGTTGAAGGGCATCTTGGCTCTTTCCACAGTCTGTCAATTATGGTCATTGCTGCTATGAACATTGGGGTACATGCGGCCCTTCTTTGTACTGCATCTACTTCTTTGGGTAAATACCCAGTAGTGCAATTGCAGGGTCATAGGGTAGCTCTATTTTTAATTTCTTGAGGAGTCTCCACACTGTTTTCCAAAGTGGCTGCACCAACTTGCATTCCCACCAACAGTGGAAGAGGGTGCACCTTTCTCCACATCCTCTCCAACATTTGTTATTTACTGTCTTGTTGATTTTGGCCATTCTAACTGCTGTAAGGTGGTATCTCAGTGTGGTTTTGATTTGAATCTCCCTGATGGCTAAAGATGATGAACATTTTTTCATGTGTCTGTTAGCTATTTGTATGTTTTCTTTGGAGAAGTGTCTGTTCATGTCTTCTGCCCATTTCTTGATGTGATTATCTGTTTTGTGAGTGTTGAGTTTGAGGAGATCTTTATAGATCTTAGATATCAGACCTTTGTCTGTAGTGTCATTTGCGAATATCTTCACCCATTATGTGGGTTGCCCATTTGTTTTGTTGAATGTTTCCTTTGCTGTGCAGAAGCTTTTTATCTTGATGAAGTCCCAAAAGTTCATTTTCCCTTTTGTTTCCTTTGCCTTTGGAGGCATGTCCTGAAAGAAGTTGCTGTGGCTGATGTCAAAGAGGTTACTTCCTATGTTCTTCTCTAGAGTTTTGATAGATTCTTGCCTCATGTTGAGGTCTTTTCGAGTTTATCTTCGTGTGTGGTGTAAGAGAATGGTCAACTTTCATTCTTCTACATAGAGCTGTCCAGTTTTCCCAGCCCCATTTACTGAAGAGACTGTCTTTCTTCCACTGGATATTTTTTCCTATTTTGTCAAAGATTTTTGACCATAGAGTTGCGGGCCCATATCTGGGCTCTCTACTCTGTTCCACTTGTCTATGTGTCTGTTTTTGTGCCAGTACCATGCTGTCTTGGTGATCATCACTTTGTAGTAAAGCTTGAAATCAGGCAATGTGATGCCCCCAGCTTGGTTTTTCTGTTTCAACATTTCCTTAGCACTTCGGGGTGTTTTCTGGTTCCATACAAATTTTAGGATTGTTTGTTCCCGCCCTTTGAAGAAAACTGGCGGAATTTTGATTGGGCTGGCATTGAAAGTATAGATTGCTCTGGGCAGTATAGACATTTTAACAATGTTTATTCTTCCAATCTATGAGCATGGAATGCTTTTCCACCTTTTTGTATCTTCTTCAATTTCTTTCATGAGCGTTCTGTAGTTCCTTGAGTACAGATCCTTTACCTCTTTGGTTAGGTTTATTCCCAGGTATCTTATGATTCTTGGTGCTACAGTAAATGGAATCGATTCTCTAATTTCCTTTTCCATATTTTCATTGTTAGTGTATAGGAAAGCAACTGCTTTCTGTGCATTGATTTTGTGTCCTGCCACATTACTGAATTGCTGCATGAGTTCTAGTAGTTTGGGGGTGGAGTCTTTTAGGTTTTCCATATAAAGTACCATGTCATGTGCCAAGAGAGAGAGTTTGACTTCTTCATTGCCAATATGAATACCTTTTATTTCTTTTTGTTGTCTGATTGCTGTCACTAGGACTTCTAGTACCATGTTGAACAAGAGTGGTGAGAGTGAGCATCCTTGCTGTGTGCCTGATCTCAAAGGGAAGGCTGTCAGCTTTTTCCCATTGAGAATGGTATTTGTTGTGGACTTTTCATAGACAGATTTTATGATGTTGAGGAATGTTCCTTCTACCCCAATACTTTGAAGGGTTTTAATCAGGAACAGATGTTGTATTTTGTCAAACACTCTTTCTGCATCAATTGAGAGGACCATGTATTTCTTCTCTCTTCTCTTATTGATTTGTTCTATCACATTGATTGATTTGCAAATTTCGAACCACCCTTGCATCCCAGGGATAAATCCCACTTGGTCATGAATAATCTTTTTAATGTGCTGTTGGATCCTATTAGCTAGGATCTTGTTGAGAATCTTGGCATCCATATTCATCAGGGATATTGGTCCGCAATTTTTCTTTTTGATGGGTCTTTGCCTGGCTTGGGGATCAGGTAATGCTGGCTTCATAGAAAGAGTCTGGAAGTTTTCCTTCTGTTTCTATTTTTTGAAACAGTTTCAGGAACATAGGTATTATTTCTTCCTTGAAAGTTTGGTAGAATTCCCCAGGGAATCCGTCACGTCCTGGACTCTTGCTTTTTGGGGAGGTTTTTGATCACTGCTTCAATCTCATTGCTAAATATTCAGGTTATCAGTTTCTTCCTGTTTCAGTCTTGGAAGATTATGGGTTTCCAGGAATGCATCCATTTCTTCTAGGTTGTTTAACTTATTGGCATATAGCTGTTGATAATAATTTTTGATGATTGTTTCTATTTCCTTTGGATGAGTCATGATCTCTCCCCTTTCATTCATAATTTTGTTAATTAGGGTCCTCTCTCTTTTCTTTTGGATGAGTTTGGCCAGTGGTTTATTGATTCTTTCAAAAAACCAGCTTCTGGATTCATTGATGCGTTCTACTGTTTCTCTAGTTTCTAACTCATTGATCTCTGCTCTCATCTTGATTACTTCCCTTCTTGTGCATGGTGTTGGCTTAATGTGTTGTTGATTTTCCAGTTCTTTAAGGTGTAAAGAGAGATGGTATATTCAGGATTTTTCAATTTTTTTGAGTGAGGCTTGGATGGCTCTATTTCCCCTTAGGACTGCCTTTGCCGTGTCCCACAGGTTTTGGATCGATGTGTCTTCATTCTCTTTGGTTTCCATGAATTGTTTAAGTTCATCTTTGATTTCCTGATTGATCCCAGCATTCTTGAGCAGGTTGGTCTTTAGCCTCCAAGTGTTTGAATTCCTTCCAAACTTTTTCTTGTGGTTGAGTTCCAGTTTCAAAGCACTGTGGTCTGAGAATATGCAGGGAATCATCTCAATCTTTTGGTATCGGTTGAGTCCTGATTTGCAACCCAGTGCATGGTCTATTCTGGAGAAAGTTCCATGTGCGCTCAAGAAGAATGAGTATTCTATTGTTTTAGGGTGGAATGTTCTGTATATATCTATGAGGTCCATCTGGACCAATGTGTCATTCAACATTCAACATTCTTTATTGATTTCTTGTTTAGATGACCTGTCTTTTACTGAGAGTGGCATGTTAAGATCTCCTACCATATTCATATCAATATGACTCTTCATTTTGATTAACAGTTGGCTTATGTAGTTGGCTGCTCCTATATTGGGGGCATAGATGTTTACAGTTGTTAGATCTTTTTGGAGGATAAACCCTTTAAGAATGATGTAATGTCCTTCTGTATCTCTGACTACAGTCTTAGCTTAAAATCTAATTTATCTGATATGAGAATTGCTACCCCAACTTTCTTTTGAGGCCCCTTGGCACAAAAGATGGTTCTCCATCCTTTCACTTTCAATCTGGATGTATCTTTTGGTTCTAAATGTGTCTTTTGTAGACAGCATATGGACGGGTCCTGTCATTTTATCCATTCTGCAACCCCGTACCATTTTATGGGAGCATTTAGGCTATTCACGTTGAGAGTGATTATTGAAAGGTAAGTTTTTATTGACATCATGTTGCTTGTGAAGTCCTTGTTTCTATAGATTCTCATGGGTTCTTTCTACTTTTATAGTGCCAGCTTGGTGGTCTCATACTCTTTTAATCCTTGCCAGTCTTGGAAGCTCTTTATCTCTCCATCCATTTTGAATGTCAGCCTTGCTGGATAAAGTATTCTTGGCTGCATGTTCTTCTTGTTTAGCGCCCTGAATATATCATGCCAGCCCTTTCTGGCTTGCCAGGTTTCTGTGGACAGGTCTGACATTATTTTAATGGGTCTTCCTCCATATATAAGGAATCTCTTCCCCCTAGCTGCCCTCAGGACCTCTTGTCTAAAATTATAATTTGCAAATTTTGTTATTATGTGTCTGGGTGTCTTTCTAGACTCATTGATCTTGGCAGGTGTCCTTTCCGCCTCTAGGACACAAACTTATTCCATTCCCCAGATTGGGGAAATTTTCATTCAGAATTTGGTCAGCTATATCTTCTAGTCTTCTGTCTTTCTCTACCCCCTCTGGGATTCCAATAATTCTGATGTTGGAACGTTTCATGGCATCATTTATTTCCCTGTCTCTTCTCATGATTCCTGAGTAGTTTGCTCCAGCTCTCCTCCTGACCTTTCTTCTCAACCATTTTACCCTCTAGATCACTAATTCTATCCTCTGTCTCTGTAACTCTAGCTGTTAGACTATTCAGATTAGATTGGATCTCACTGATAGCATTTTTTACATCTGCTTTAGTGGTTCTCATTTCTGCCCTTAGAGATTCTATGTTGTCATTAATGGTTTTCTCCATCCTAGCCATTGCCCACATAATTGTTATCTTGAATTCCCTGTCTTACTGTTTATGTCCATGTCCAATAGTTCTGAGGGAGAGGGTGCAGTCTCTGGGTTTTTCCTATGTTGGGTGTTCCTCCTCCTAGTCACTTTGATGAGAAGTGGATGAGAGCTGTATTTTAATGACGTTTCTTCTGTGAAGGCTTCATTGCATCTCCATCAACCCGTAGCTAGATGTCATCTCTCCTTAGCTGCTGCATTCTGGCAGCAGTTAGCTAGTACGTCTTTTGTAGGGAGACTTTGTCATTTACTAGTCCATGTTTTTTGTTTCTGTGCAACTCTCATCTTCGCTAGCAGTGATGATGATAATAAGAGCTTCTACTATTGGTTTGAGGGCTCACTGTGCTCTAAGCACTGTGCAAGCTGGAGCCTCAGTCTTGCAGTCACTCTAGAAAGCAAGCATCTTGATCTTTACAAATGAGCAAATAGGTTTAGAGAGTATAAAGCAGCAGAGTTCAACATCCCAGGGCCAGCAAGTGGTAACAGTGGGACTCAATAAGACCTCCCTCTAACCACACTTCTCTTGGCCACTGCTCTATCACCAGATCCAGAAGTTCTTTAAAAGGGAGGTGGACAAAGCTCACCACTGAAAAACTATACCTGGCACTTGAGGAACTTTCATGTGCATTCTCTTAATTATCTGTGATTTTCATGGTATAATCTGCACTTTGCAATGAAGAAAACCAAAATTCACTACAAATATATTTTTTGAAAGGGAACTGACTAGAATAAGCCATCTGTAGTGCGTATAACTGGTGAAAGATTGAATATATAATCATGTCCTACAAGTCAACAAGGAAAATGAATACCCAACAAGAAAATGGGCAAAAGACATGAACAGGGCAAAGACATTCAGCACAGAAGAAACCAGAATGACCAAAATCACATGAGCTGATGTTTTGACTATTTCAGCCTTACTAGAAATAAAGGGAAATACAAACTACCCGCACAAGATGCAATTTCGTGCTCATTGAAATGACAAAAATTAAAATCCCTGACCACCCCACATGTTAAGGTCATAAGAAGTTTTATAAACTGAAAGAGAATGAAAATGGCACAGCCATCTCAGAAATTTTGTAATGCCTAAGGCACTTCTAGATAGATTCCCTGGAGAAGCTATCTTCAAAATGAATATAGGTATATTCACTTCAGTACAGTTTGGGGAATTGAGAAACTATGTTCTTGTAATGGAATATTTTTTTTACTGTGTTAAAAAGAATAATCCAGGTGCACCTGGGTGACTCAGTCGGTTGAGTGTTCAACTCTTGGTTGTGGCTGGGTCATGATCTCAGGGTTGTGAGACTGAGCCTTGAGTTGGGCTCCTTACTGCTTGAGATTGTCTCTGCCTCCTTCTCTGTCCTTCCCCCACCCACTCCTTTCTCAAATAAATCTTTAAAAAATAAAAAGAATAATCCACTATCAAAAATATATCAATCTTAACAACCTAATACTAAATTTAAAAAATTAATTTGTAATATTTAGGAAAAATTTTAAAACAAACAAGGACACCAAACACTGTTTATGGATAATATATACCAAACCTATATAAAGTGTATGCAGTAAAAGTATTTTTTAAAGTACAAAAACAAAGTATTTAAGTATTCACAATAAAAGTGTATTGCTAGGTCCCCTAGGCATTGTAAAACTTCTCTCCCAACTCAAATGGTTGTACCAATTTTCATTTCCATTTCTATTTCCATATATGAAACCTCCTATGACTCCCAACATTTGGAGTTGTCAGGTATTTTAATTTGGTCAGTTTGAAGAGTGTGAAATGGCATCTCATTGTTTCAACTTGTATTTCCTTTCATCTTAGCAAAGCTTAATATCATCTCTGGGGAAGGAGATAAAGGCTGAGATTGGGTCTTATATTAGCTTTCTATCTCTGAATAACAATACCGCAAATTTAATAGCCTAAACCAACACCCATTTATCATCTCTCAGTTTCTGTGTGTTAGAAGTCCAGGCGAGGTTTTGCTGGGTTGTCCGATCAGGGTTCAAGGTTGACGTTGAGGAGTCAACCAGACAGGGCTCACATTTGGAAGCTGGACTACAAACGAATCCAAGCTCCATCAGGTTGTTGGTCAGGTTCATTCTCTGGCAGCTGTAGAATCATGGTAGCCTGTTTTTTTTTCAAAACCAGCAATGAGGAGAGAGGTTCTCTGTTGTTGCAAGTCTCTGACTTCCGGAAGTTCTTTCAAGAGGCTCCCTGATTAGACTCGGCCCATATAAGTTTATCGCCCTTTCAGCAAACTAAAAGTCGGCTGAATAAGGACTCTAATTATATCCACAAAATCCCTTACCCTTTGCCATATAATGTAACTTAAGAGAGTGACATCTCATCATCTTTGCCATACTCTATTAATTAGAAGCAAGTCAGGTTCTGTGACTCAAGAGTAGGGGACTTTACAAGAATGGGAGTTATTGAGTATAAACCTAGGGCATGTCCACCACAGGGCTAGAGCCTTGATTTTGCCTAGAATATGTTCTTTCTCCAAAGAATGGAATCTAAATTTTAACATGTATTCAGTCTTGATGTTGCCTATGCAGATACCTGTTATATTGTTTCTGGGACTTTTCTTTATCATTGAAGTAGTTCAAAATGTAAGCAACAAATATTTTTTAGTTAATAAATAAGCTCACCAATAAAGGACATTTCAAAAGACCGATAGAACAGAAGAGGAGGGTGCAGAAGGGGTCAGGTTTGATAATATCATCACCATGTCTAAACACCGGATTTTGAGAGCCCTCGATTACTTGTTTTGGCCTGTTTTAAAAACCAGTGGGCGCAATGGATCCAATGTCTGCCCTCCACGCCCAATTAACAAAATGCATCCATGTTATGTTTTTATTTGATGAAACAGGAGATGAGCTCCTTTGGTTCCCGACTGCTGATGTTAGTTAATGGACAGCATCTGGCTTATTTTCAGAGTTGCCAGTTACAAGCTACTGCAAATCCAGGAAAACGAGGACTCAAGATCATTAAACACATTTTTGGTCATGTTCCTGCATAAGGAAAAATAACCCCACCTCCAGTAACTTGTTGACAAAGTGACAGAAATTGATACTGTCAGGGAAATGTATGGTCAAACGTGGCTTAAGTCTGTGGCCTAAACTCTAAAAATGCATTTACTTTACTATGAGTTAGCAAAGCATAACAAGTTTCAACAAGATTGGAACAGACTGGAGGTTTGAATTATATAAACACATTTTGGTGCCAAGAGAAAACACTGTAAAGTAGCTTGAGCAACTCAAAGAATGGAGAGTCTGAGTAAACTTTCACGCTGGAAAGGAGAAACCATTCCCTTTCTAGAAACTTAAGGAGTGGCAAAGATATCAATAACTGATTTGACACTTTCAAACTCTTCCTTGACCCCCTGCTTATTTTAAACTGCTTATTTGCCATCTTATTTGCATTTATTTTGAATTGTTTTCTTTTGTCTGTTTGTCTTACCTCTTTCAAAAAAAAAATTCAGTGAAAACAAACAGAAAAATTGGAAGGCTCCTCTGGAAAGTCCTCCTCTCAACCTTCATTTAGTTCTGTCCCTATGGAGATTCAGGGGAGACTCAGGGGATCAGAGTCCTCCATCTCTAGGCATAAATGGGGCCCAGAGAAAATCACACCATGTGAGACTCTTTATTGATTTCTGGAGGAGATAGGTTTTCCTTGAACAAGGATCATCTTGAGGAAAAGAGATTGCTTGACTGCAACAGAGCATCCCGGTGGCAGGAAAAAAGAGTATGTAAAGAAAATGGCAGTCTGACCAGCTCTATGCCTAGTGCCTGTTAAAGTGTTTGACCATTGATTGTATGTCTGAGTTTCTGGTGTTTTGCCCTATGTGGTGCAGGTACTTCCTCTTCTCCAATTGGAAGCTTTGCTGAACTATGACCCTGACACTACCATAGTACCATAGTAGTTCTGTATTACCCTGTTAATAAATTACCTCAAAACTCAGCCATGTGAAACCACAAAGCTTTATTATCACACCTCATTTCTAGGCCTGGGAATCCAGAAGCAGCTTAGCTGGGTAGTTCTGGCTCAGGGTCTCTTGGGAGGCTCTGCTCAAGGAGTTGGCCAACATTTCAGTCATCTGAAGGCTTGACTGGGGCTGGATGATCTGCTTCCAAAATGGCGACTTCATATAGCTGTTGGCCAGAGGCCTCGATTCCTTGATAAGTGAGCTACTGTAGAGGCTAGTTGAGCGTCTTTCTGAGATAACAGTTGGCTTCCCCCAGAGGGAGTAATCAGAAAGTAAGACAAAACCACAATGTCTCTTATACCCTAGCTTTGGAAGGGATGTAGCATCCTTTCTCCAGTATTCTGTTGGTTGCACAAACCAATCCTGATATGCTGCAGGAGGAGATCACACAGAATGTGACACTCAGGAGGCAGAGATCACTGGAGGCTATCTTGTAGGCAAGCCACTGCAACTACCTAAAATCATGAATTATGGATACTTCATTCACTATTTCTCCCCCTTTCAAGTGAGCCCTTTTCCCAAATACATGGAAGTTTTATTGTCTTGGGAATTAAAAACAAATCTGAAAATATATGAATGTTAGGGCTGGACTTCATATGTTGTCCCTCCAGAAGTATGTCTACTTTATTTTTAAAAGATTTTATTTATTTATTTGAGAGAAAGAGAGTACGAATGGGAAAGAGAGGCAGAGGGAGAGTGACAAGCAGACCCCCCCACTGAGCCCAGAGCCCAGGACCTTGGAATCATGACCTGAGCCAAAGGGAGTTGTTTAACCAATTGAACCACTCAGGTGCCCTAAGAAGTATGTTTACTTTAAAAGAGAGGTTTCTTTGCGGGTGAGGGACATGTTCCAGAATAAGATAGTGGTGAAGGTTGTACGACATTATTAATGTATTAAAAATTATTGAATTATATACTTTAAAATGCTCAGAATATGTGAGGCGAATTTCATTGTAATAAAAGACAATTTTAATCGAGGGGATCTGAATATGAATGTTAATTCATATCAAATTTGCTGACCCAGAGAGACTAAGCGTTGCTTTTAGCTCTTTATATTCTGTTTGTTCTCTCAGCTCAAAACTTAGAGTACAATTAATCCAGAAACTATCAGGGCCTGGGAAAAATGATTTATGAAGCTCACACTTAGCATAGCTTGGAATCTACTGTAAGTAACAGTAAGTCCTAGGGCAATGTAATGGCAATTTTTTTAAGAGAACTGTTGACTCACTTTCCTGTGATCCAACTCACACAATCCTTCCATCAGGAAATACAGCATATCTTATTCTGGCCTAACAAATGTTATCAGTAGACTTGTGTATTCTTTGAGCATTTCCCCCAAGATCACTTATGTCAGGGCATTTTTTGCATGATATGTGATTTCATTCAGCAATTGTTTTCCATTATGTTGCATCATGCTGTCAGTTACTTGGAAAGGCTCCAGATTTTCTTTCTGTATTTAATACTGTTGGTGGTTATGAGACCCAAGTCTTCCAAAGACCCTTTATCACTTTTTGTTGTCATGCATGCACCATCCTTATCAGTAATCAGGAAGACAGCGTCAACATCAGCTAGCGCTGATGGTCACTGTGTACCAGGCATCACATACACTGCCTCATGGATTATTAACCAACTGTCCTGAATAGTTCTTAGTCTTGAGCCTCAGATTGGTTATATGACTTGCCCAGAGGTCATCCAATCAATTAAAAATATATTACCTAAAATAAAACACTTAGACACAGAGCATTCTGCTTTGAAGCAATTCAATAAATTGTAGTTAAATTCGACTGAAATTAATGAAGTTGACCTCAAGTGAGTTGATATGTACAAAGATTGATGCTACCTGGAACTCTTCTTTCCCATTTACCAAATTCTCCAGGACCTGACCCTTATGTTTCTATGATTCAGAGGAAGTTGCATAGGAAAAGGGGATCAGTGAGCATGGGACTTTCAGACAGGTTCCAAGGTCTTCTCTTCTCCATCTCTCCTTATCGCTCCCTTTCCTCTTTCTCAGCAAGTCCAGAGCATAGTCACTTATATGATATCGAAGCATGATACTGCCTGTACATGTTGGTCAAAATCATGAGGTCATCGTACCAGATCTGCTCAATCCTCTCAAGGCCCCAGGAGTGTGTTCTGTCTCTTGAAGGCCTTTTCCAAGTTCTGTTTCTCAGGTTTTCTTTGGCAACTGGTAAAATAAGGAAGTATTGACTCTCAAAATTGGATGGATCTATCATGTGATAAAATGTTTTGCTTCTTCCTGTTCTGCATTGGTATATTTAATTAACTAGAATAATAAAATATCTTAGGTATAAGCATAAGTCGAGTAAAAATGAGGCTGCTATAGTCAGTGAATGTTCATGCCTTGGAGAGAGTCAGGGAAATGTGTCTCAGGGTGCAATGATACCTAGCTGTACTGACATAAGGGATCTTTTATCAACACTAATGTCAAATGAAGAGAGACACAGGAAACTTCACAATGTCTCGCTAACTGCAATGAGATTTGCTGCTCAAATTTGCAAAGAGGTGGCTAGAAAGTTATCCTAGAGGTAGAGAATTTGCAGAACTCTGGTCCTTCTGAAGTGAAGAAGGGAATATCCAGACCACAAAAACCCTTGTCCTGGGACTTCCAAGTGGTCTTCTGATAATCCCAAAATAGCCACTGAGACCTGAATCTGCTCTTTGGGACCTTTTACAGATGAATAATCCTGGGGTCCAGCACAGCCAGGTCCCAGAAATCTCTCTGAAAGGAACTCATTACATATTTCTGCCTTGACAAAACCCATAATCCGCTGTAATCCCCTTTCACCAGGACTGAAAGGGAAAGGAGGAAAGGAAAAGGAGCATAAGAAATTACTCATTTTTTATGGCTATCATGATAAAGAGATATCTGCTCTAAGAGCCTAGATATCAAGAGTGTTTCATTTGAGTGTCTCCACAGTTTGGAGAGGAAGTTTGAAACACTCTTGCATGCCAAAAGCAAAATATGTTCATTGGTAATGTAGTCTTTTAGCTAAGGATATTAAAAATATTCCATAACCAGTAAAGTCATAGAAATTGATATGTAAATTTCAAAATTTAAAAACATTATATACTCTCAGGAAAAAAAAATAACCAAAAACTCATGTGTTTTTAAAGTCACTTGCCAAGTGATTGAATTGTGATAGAATTCCTTAAATCTAATAATTTCTGGATTATTTATTGATTTTTAAGTATTGTTTATATGATCTTGTGTCTAACATGGCTATCACTAGCCGCACAATGGCCCTATCAGAACTCAAATTTTATTAGACACGTGTTCCCTTCACATCAAACCTCTCACCATTTAACTGGGACGTTACATTGGTCTGTGGACGTTACAAGGTGGTCTGTGATGCCGTCAAGTGCATGATGGTCACTGTCTCTCCTCTCAGATCTCCCTCATGTTCTCCAGGGCTTCACTTCTTTCTCTCCATGCCCTCTGACCCCTCATTATCCTGGACAGGACCGCTGGGCCACGTTGCCCACCAGGAGCCTGTCCTGGCATAAGGGAACCAGGTGAGAGGAAGGTGGAAGGGAAAGAGGGAGTGAGGTGGAGGAGAAGGGCTAACCTTGGTCACCAGGGGTCTGCCTCTTTTGTCTGCCCCCTCTCCGCATCAGGGTGGTGGAAGATGGTGGCTGCAAGTCCTATGTGGGTCAACCTGTGGTCAGCCTGTGCAGGTTGGAGCTCAGCTACTGAGCAATATACAAAAGGGGTAAGACAAAGGGAGGAGAATAAAAGAAATGCAAATGGCGTTGCTAACTGGTTGGGCAAGTGCTTTGAGGTTGCCCGGAGGCAAGAGGTCTCAGGCCTCGGCTTGGCTTGCCTCCAGAAGGAGAAGGCAGGAGGGCATGCTGAAGGGACCTCTGGCTCCTCTATCTAGCAGCTTGCCATCGGTGTCCGGCCAGAGGGAAGTTCACATGATTATTTATTGAGGTGCCTACCCTTTGGCTGTAAAAGAGGTCTTAGGTAGATTCCCTCCCACATAGTCCTCTTCACTGTGCTCAGGGAGTCCCTCCAATCCCATGGATCAGGAGAAGGCATCAAATAAGTTCCCCCAAACCGTATGAGAGAACCCAAACAAAAAGCTGCTATGCCCAGTAGCTCCGAATTGCTCCCAAGTCTGTACCATTCTTCATCCCCTGGGCAATGTTAGGCATTGTTTGGGGAGTTGACCAGAAATACCTTCCTCAGCTCTGCTCCGTGTCCACCCTCTCCCACACAATAATTTTAAACTTAGAATTCTCCAGTACCTGAAACAGGACATCTTTGACAGGGTCCATAACCCTGCCCTTCAGTGTTCAAACCAGAAAAATGTGTTAGAATTATTGTGTGTGCAATTTCTGAGACTAGTGATTGTTTCCACTTACCACAGTTACTATTATACTAATAATCAATTGTAATTTATATAATTCAACATTCACCAACCACACTAGTTGATGCTAGCTAAATCAGTTCTACCTGGGGCTATCAAACACAAGAACCTAAAAAATCTCTCAATTAGCCATTTCCCAAAGAATATTCTATGGATTCTGTAAATCTATGCAGTATATTGGGGAATGATACTTTGGGGATGTTAAGCCAATGTATTTTTCTGTCATTTGAAATGATTAGTTTCTGAGTCACTCCATGGTTCTTGTATCAAGTGTCACTCCTGGACAACTTGGACCACAGAACTGCTTTCATGGTATAGAGGGGATTCCCTTACCACAAGAAAGCTGAGTTTTCATGAAATTAAGTATCTTGAAGGAAAAATGTGGAAATGTGGAAATCAGAGGACTATGTAGGGAAAGCCAACTTCTTCTGAACCAGATGGGTTCTGGGAGGGGACAGAGACAAAGGAAAGGGACATAGGCAGACATCACCATTGTTTTAACCTCTCTTCCCCTGGCCAAAGTAGCACAGGGAAGAGATGGAACAGATACGATTAAGGGGAAAGCCAGAATCAGAGGGATTTTTAAGATCTATACCCTTTTTGGAACTCTGAGAGAAAAGGTCACAGTGCAGTGTGGACTCAAAACATTGTCAGCCAAGTTTCCTGGGCCAGTATTAGCTGCATTGCTCGAAGGGGCATCTGGTGTCCAGTTCCACTGGTGTTAACAGACTCTCCTGCAACATCTATGCTTGGCAGTGACAAGGGTGCTATCAGCACCCATCCTGATCCAAGGCGGGATTTGGCCCTTGTTTCTGGCTAAGTGACCTACCTCTAGGCTTAGTTTTCTGGCTCTCACAGAGACTCTATGCCTACTCAAAATCCTTTCACTGTATTCCTTTTCTGTGTAAACAGTATGGAGTATAGTTTTCCTTATTGGCAACTACGACCTGTGGTTAAATCATAAAATAACAAAGGAATGGGATCCTGTAAGGAACAAGCTCGAACATGTGAAATTGAGTAAAGAAGTGAGGGTACCATTATTTGAGCTTAGATGACCCTACAGCTGGAAAACATTTAATGGAGCCCTTCACCTATCGTACTTCTGGTCACAGATAGGACAGAGTGAAGTAGTAAAAGAAATAGCAGGAATGAAAAAGCAGAATGCCTTTGAGGATGGTCTGCTTTGGTAGCTTGCACAAAGTCCTACAATAGAAATAGGAACTTGGGCTGAAGATGACCATCTGAAAGAGAGGAAGGCTGGGGACTTGGAGGAGATAAAATGGGAGTGAAAGGCAGGCCTGATCTGCCACATATTTCCTGAATACTTCCCATTAACCATTCTCTAGCCAAGAAAAGAGAAAACAGTGTAGGGAAATGCTGGATCATGGCTGGTGGCTTGCTCACATAAGACTATTATTTTGAACAAATTCAAGGCAGATACCACTGATTCAAGACCAAGAGAATAGACAAGGCCCAGAGAATCATGGGTATGGAGCATGGATTCCCAGACTCAGAGATTATACAGACACATGCCCTGGCTTTAGTCATTAGCTCATGAAATGGATAAGGAACAAATCAAACCTACGCCTATGACATTTTTAATGGAATTATTCTCCAGCAAAACCCCAACGTCTGTGGTAATCTCCACACCATTAAATCTCTGTTTAGGACGCTGAATCATGAGATGCTATATCTGGACCAGTAAGACCACACAACATCCAGAGACACTGGAGTTGGAGTTGGACATACCAACTGACAAAGACATTACGATTACAAAGTAGTTATAATTCACACAGGCGTGATTGCCTGTGGAAATGTAGAAAGAAAAATGTGTTTAAATGGTGAATGACCAAAGGGATAGTCTGGCTGCAGCAGAAATAGTTGTATGTTTGCCCTAGAACTATTTTTACCATTTTGTTTTTGTTCAGGTAGACACACTTATGCAAAATCATGAACCAAGTAGGAAATGAGCCTAGTCGTAGGAGCAATCTAAGTGTGTCATGGTGGAACTCTCCCATTAACTAATGATTGATTTATACAAAAAACATGATATATAATTCTGGCCAATGAGGACAGAGGAAAAGTCTGGTGTCCTGAGTAAGACATGAAAAAGAAACAGTGCTTCTTCCACTGGATATTGTTGTTTATGGACACGTTACCTGAAACGGCAGTTATCTCTTAGCCAAAACAGATGGAAGGCAGAGTCATACAGAAATGGACCCAGAAATACTGATCATACCATGAACAGTGCTGTATTCCCTTGAACAGAATTTTTGTTAAAGGAGATAACAAAGATCTTTAACATTTAAACCAGATGGTTTGAAGTTTTCTATATTTGTACCTCAAGTCATTCTAATGATACAGTTCACAAACCTAATGTATCATCAAAATCAGAAGGGACTTATTTCACACTGAATATATACCGACAGATTGTTATACAACATCCCCCCTCTTTGATCCTCCTCTCAAGATGAGAAATTGCTGGTTATAAATTTTTATGAAAATACAAAGAGCCAAGAATAACCAAGACAGTCTTAAGGATGAACAAAGTTAGAGGACTTATATAGCCTTACATCAAGTCTTATTTTTTTTTTTTAAAGATTTTATTTATTTATTTGACAGAGAGGAATCACAAGTAGGCAGAGAGGCAGGCAGAGAGAGAGGGGGAAGCAGGCTCCCCGCCGAGCAGAGAGCCCGATACAGGGCTCGGTCCCAGGACCCTGAGACCATGACCTGGGCCGAAGGCAGAGGCTTTAACCCACTGAGCCACCCAGGTGCCCCACATCAAGTCTTATTTTAATCATCATGGCCTTGGTACGTGGATAAGTAAATAAACAAATGGAACAGAACAGTGTCTATAAAGTATGGTAACATGGTCTTTTGGGCAAATGGCATTTGGATATCCATGTACCATTTGGATACCTGAGCCACCCCGGTGCCCCTCTTTGGGCCTTTCTACTAAAACTGGACACCATCATACCTTCTGATCCGTGGTTTGCTGACAAATGCTTCACCCTCTACAGGTATATTTCCAACATAAATGTTGACATTTTTGTTTATGTTAACAAGTAAGATAACAGTGAAACCAGAAGGACCTACCTTGGAACTACACCTATGTGTCAATTATGTGAGTAATTCTCTGTTAAATTGAGATAACAGTTTTCAAATATTCCAAAATATTGTCTCAATATTTTTGTTACAATGTAAAGGCTAGAGATGGGATAAACATATATGCTTAATCTGCATTATTCAGTTTTCCCATCTTTGTTGAGTCTGATAATCAACAAAATGCCTAGTTAAATCCTGGTTTTTAGTGATCGCCAATTTCTGTGGTGTATTTATTGCTGCCAAAGCCAATGTACTGTGACCAGCAGAATGCTCAGGAATGCAGAGTTGGGGAGGGATGCATAGTTGCACCTTATTATATTCTGTTTCTACAATAAAGATATAATAAACACATATAGCCTCAGGGTGATAGCAAACTGCAATAAAAATTAGGAAATGAAGGATTTTGAGTATCTATTACTATCATTTTTTAAATTATTTAATTGTAAGTTTATATAACTTTTAATAATGGCTCTGTTGAACACCTGGATTGCAGATTTCCTCAGGAGTTAACAGAGGGCTCTTATAAGTTGATACAAGCCTGCTCTAGCACACCACTGTTTATGACCCAGAAATTACACTTCTTTATATGTAGTCACAGAAATGTGTACATGAGTTCTCCGAAGTATACACACCGCAATTTTTATTGCAGCAGTATTCTTCATAGTCAAATATCAGAGACACCCCAAAGGTCCGTCCAAGATAGACCAGAAAATAAATTGTTGCATTTTCATCCCACAACATATATAGTCAGCAGTAAAAATTGAGTAAATTACAACTGCCTCGGCAGCCTCACCAAACAAAATGCTGAGTCAGGTACAAAAGAATATATCTGTCTGATTCCGTTTGCATAAATTTGGAAAGGAGGCCAAAGTAACCCCTGGTAATAGAAGTCAGAAAAATGGCTGCTTTCTGGGGTGGAGTAGGGCACAGAGTGACTAGCCGGTGGCCTTAGAGAGGCCTCTGGAGTGCTGGCAAAATGTGATTTTTTTTTCCAATAGGTGTGGCCTCACACATAGGTTCAGCACATCCGGTCTCGCTGAGCTGTACCCTTTGCACCCACGTGCATGTATGTGACACTTCCCAAGAAAGTTTACATCAAAAAAAGTCACTCGGGATGTAACTTTTCTCATTGCACACACCCTCCCATAGAGAATGGCATGTGAGATCCCCTCCTTCAGAGGAAACGAACTGATTTTTTTCTTAGAAAAAATACAGACGAGGAGCTGCTTGTTGTTGAGTCTCTGGGTGAAAAGGAAACACCCTGCCCCCCCCCCCCCCCCCCCCCCCCCCACCGAACATTTTGCCGGGAGAGTAAAAAGGGCATCATCAACTCTCAGAAAAAATACATGATAAGTAAGATCAGATTAATTAAAATTTAGAGAAGGTGATAGAAACCACCCAAGAAAAATGTCAGGGATGCAGTTTTAATTGACATTCTCAGGAATATAAGAGAGTCTGGGAAAACCCTGTGGGATTACCGCATCCTGAACGAGGGTAGATAGCTTCCACAAATGCAGTAAAATGTTGCCCTCTCCTTACAGCGAACATTCTGATTGAGATCTTTCAGAAATGGTGATTCTGCTTCCCAGCTTTGCCTTACTGTAAATACTCCATCATGAAAGCCTCCTGCCCTGTCCCAAGTTTTCTTGAATCTATAAATTATTCTCTGTAGTATTTTGGCTCTATTTACTCACAGTGCTAAGAACAAAGGCACACTATACAAAATCGTTAAAATGATACAGGACTTCTGAAATGTTAAAGGAATCGATCAGCCAACTTCATTTTAAACAGTGGAATATTCAGGAACTTCCAGAAGGTCATCGTTTAAAGGCATTTGAGGCAAGTAATGGGTTTAAGTAGAAGGAGAACAAAGCATTTGGAAGACTGCCTTATTTTGTCAGTGTTCATGAGAAGAGAGTTGTAAGATCAATATTCACCCTTTCACATACTCTTTCTCAACACTTTAACTACCAAGAATTGCTTATTAAAATCTCAATCTCCTTCTATTCCCACATTTTGTAAGATTCTTTATATCAAAAAAGTATACATTATAAATAATTCATTTTCATTTATTTAAAAGTATGTGGTTGCCAAAGACAACATCTACCCGCATGAGAGACCCAGCACAATTAAAATTATATAATAAATTCAATCTGAAGGAAAAAGAAGAACATTTTAGTTACACTGTACTAACTCAATAAAAATATGACTTTAGGGACTTTTGCAAAATTGAAACTAGCATGCTAATTTCTATTACTACCCCCAAGGTCTCTAGGGACTTGGGGCACCAGTGAATGAACCACAGCCCTGCTTTCAGTATTGTTGCATCAAAGACTTTAAGAGTAGCGGTTTATATATAATGGATGCAGAGTAATTCTGGCTATACTGTTAATATCTAGTCTTTAAAAAGTCTTCAGTCTCTTGCCTGGAGTTAAAACACAGAAGATTGTTAGTAAAGCAAGACAGACATTTTTCTGTGGCCCAATGCTTCATATTCAATCCGTGAATTGGTTTCACTGACAAGGATTCTCCTCACCACCTAAAATCACTTAGTTGACAGTGCAAGGGAACCGATAAAAAAAAAAAACTCTTATTCTTGCAGGTAGAAAGCTGAATGGGCCAGAGATACTATCTAAAGCAAGGGATGTGATGATATGCCCAATTTCAGTCACCCATGTTAACTATGTTCCTCTTTGAAGACAATAGCAACACCTCTATTATCATGGAGCATCTACAAAGCCAACTTGGAGCTCGGTCCACCATGACATCAGGCCGCCCAACAAATTAAGGGCTCTTTTGTGTGGTGATGGGTTGAATTACATGCTCCCAAAAGACATGTTGAAGCCCTAAGCCCCATAAAAAGGGGGAAACGCCATGTGAAGACAGAGGCAGGGATTGGAGGGATGCAGTCACAAGCTAGAACGTCAAGGATCAACAGCCACCAGGAGAGCCAAGAAGGGGCAAGGAGAGATTCTATCCAGACTCCCAGAGGCAGCATGGTTCTGCCCACACCTTGATTTCAGACTTCTAGCCTCCAGAAATGGAAGCCAGTATATTTCTATTGTTGTAAACCACCCACTTTGTGGTTCTATGTGACAAAGATCCTGGAAGACAAACACAAGTGTGAACACTTAAATTTCAATTAAAGACCAGAACCATGGGGACTCATTATTTCCCTGTCATGAAAATCTGGCTCCCTTCAATGAGCTGGTTTATTTGCGCAAGCATTGACATAAGGAAAAGAAAAAAAAAAAAAAGGTCTTTTATGCAGAACCACTTCTCCTTGGTGGCTAAAACTTTCCAATCCCCAGTATCTAAAACCCTCCTTCTGGGAGGTCAGACCTCAGTGTGACTTGGGGTCCATTGACGACTCACCCTCTTTAATCCACATCTGATCTAACACTTGTCACAAAATACTCTTAGCTGATGTGGAGACTCAAGAGAGAGGTCAAGGTCAACCTAAAAATGACAATGAAATTGTCATGAAATGGACTGAAAGCTTACTGAGCAGTATCCAGACAGGGAGCAACATAAAAAAAATAAATGAGGAAGAACAATCACCTTATTCCACGAATGCTAAAATATAAAACACATAGATAAAACACATAGTTTGCTCTAAGAGATAGTTTACAAATATTTCCCACTGAGACCTGCTGAGTGTTTCCAGATCATGCTCTTCTTAGAAAACCAGCCCATGAACTACTCCTCATAAAGGCGGTTTGGTCATTGGATACATTTCAGAGAGATAGCATCCTCTCTCGATGTGCATTTATTTGCCTATTAAATCCTCTCAGCGAGATTGTAGTTTAAAACATAGACAAACGTGTTTTAGCTAATATTGTATGTCCCCTGGTTTTTTCACTACGACACTCTTTACTGTGATGTGTACACAGCTGACTTTCCACAAGAAGGGCGCGTGGAGAGATTTATTGACTTACTGAGGATGAGGTGTGGGTTCAGGGCCCTGAGGCCTAATGAAATTTGGGGGAAAGGGGCAGGACCCTTTAAGGAAAAGAATACAAAGTGACCACAGAACACGACGCTGTTTCTTTCCTATTCCTTGGAATGGTCCCAGGCAAGTGAGGGTTTCTGAACCTCATGCTTCGTGAGCTTTGTGGAAAATTCACCTCTGCTTCAGATATGGTTGGCTATATGAGAGAAAGTCGAAACTCAAATTAGCGGTGGCAGAAACAAGAGGGGAATGTGTTTCTCTCCCAGGCACCAGTCCAGAGACAGACCCCTCAGGGATAGTGTCGCGGCTGCGTCGTGTGAGGCTCCTTCTCTCCTGTTAACTCTGTCATTCCTAGAACGTTGTCTTTGGCAAGAAGTCCCAGATGCAGCAGCAGGACTGAGAAAGAGCTAGAAAAATGTGCTTGCCTGAGCTTTAGGGACAGGCTCTGTGAGGTGCACCTAGAGCTCCTTCTTGCATCCCATTACGTGGCCTCTCTTAGCTGCTTCCTTCCTTAGAAAGGAAGTCTGTGTTCCGGGCGGTCAGGTAGCTCAGAGAAATGTCAAGGGTTTTATTCTTGTAGAAGAGGCAACTCAGTACGAAGACAGCTAGCATTTTCTGCCTCCTATCTCTGTCTCTGTCTCTCTCCTTGTCGCTCTGTGTGTCTCATTCACTTTTTCAGCTTTTCTGAGGTATGATTTACGTCTTTTTAATTTTTAAAGAGACAAACTCAGAGCTTTAATATCTTGTGCACTGAGGCACTGATGTTCCTAAAACCATCAAAATAGGCTTATATAGTCTGCGTTGTTTTTTAGAAAATCAAAGGATGGAGTAAAATGGAAAATAAGGTAAAATAGAAAAGATTCACAGGCGCCTGAGTGGCTCAGTCTGTTAAGCATCAGACTTAGGCTCAGGTTATGATCTCAGGATCCTGGGATCGAGTCCCCTGTCGGGCTCCCTGCTCAGCGAGGAGCCTGCTTCTCCCTCTCCCTTTGCCCCTCCCCCTGCTTGTGTGCGCGCGCTCTCTCTCTCTCTCTCTCTCTCTCTCAAAATCTGAAAAAAAAAAAAAGATTCATGGATTGCAGGGGTTCCCACATTCTATGTAAGCAAAGGCTACATTTCATCTGCCTGTGAGACCCTACAGGACCTCACTGAGCCTGAGGTGAGGGGATGTGAGTGAGAGGAAGCAGCAGTGGCGGGGGTGGAGGGCCGCGGCACAGCCGATGCCAACCAACCGCAGATCCGCCCTGCCCCCACCCTTGGAATCCAGGAGAACTTGGGGGCCAGAGGGAGGGGCACTGTCTCCAGTTGGCGTGAAGAACCTCAAAGATTTTTATTTTGTTCAGGATGCAGGGAAGCAGGAAGACACTTCACTGGTGGAAGATTTAAACAAGGAAATCTGTCCTTGAATTGCTTGCTTGGAAGAAAGACGCAAAGTGGAGAACAGTCTGAGAAATTTGAGCAGGCTGATTTCTGACTATCTGAGCTGTATCATTCCTATTAACAGCAGGGTCTTTCTGCTCCAGAGACTGTTGGCACTTGGGCCAGCAGGGGAAGATTCCGGGAATCCTCTCTGGGCTTTTGGCAGGCTTGTCCAGGGCCAACCGTGCACCCCTCCAGCCTGTAGGGGTTGGAATCCCTCTTTTAGAAGTGCACTCTGTAACAAAGGAGCCCTGTTACCTCCTGCTTTGGGGCAGATCTCTGCCTTTCGAGATGGTGTAGAGTTAATGTAATGCAAACTTCCTATACTCACAGGTTTTTTTAAATTTTATTTTTTTCCAAACTGAGCTTAAGAGGCATGCGGTCAAAACTAAGACGCACTTACAAAAGGGGTCTGTCTGCACCGCGGAGGTGTTCAGACACCCTTCCAAACCCAGATGTGGCAGAAACCTGCCCTGGAAAAGCAGAAAGGCTCAGGATATGGCCCATAACGAATCATCAGTACCCTCAAATATGTAAGACGTTTCAACAAACTCTATTCGTTTAAGTCTATTAACTATCTTGATAAGAAGAGTGTTCTCTAATAGAAAAATCAGATTAAGATCTAAAGAAAATAATTCTTAACCAGATGAAGGGAAAAGTTTTGGCAAGGCCTGAACTACTGGCAATGGCTAAGCAAGAGTTAGGATAAATGAATGATTCGTAGGTTATAATACTTTATTCAAATAAAGCCCCATTTTTAGAAATGCATTTGAGATACATATATAGATAGCCATAGATAGATAGATATCTATATATGTAAAGTTAGGTCACCTGATATTTCGAGTAAATTAATACATGTAGTTTTCTATGCTATTGTTTAGCTAATTTATATGGTACCCTTTTGGGGAATGACCATAAATGAATTAGTATGATAT
This sequence comes from Procyon lotor, assembly GCA_028646535.1. Classification (NCBI taxonomy): domain Eukaryota; kingdom Metazoa; phylum Chordata; class Mammalia; order Carnivora; family Procyonidae; genus Procyon; species Procyon lotor. The sequence continues at coordinate 155,388,416 of CM053604.1, forward strand.
GAAGTGCTACAGAGAATCAAGTCTATCTTGGCACATGTAGGTTCACTGTATTGATCAGCCGTATATCATTTGTACGCACTAAGGCGCTGGCATGGATATGGAAGGGAGAGAAGAATGGGTAGCTCTTTTTGCTGCTGCAGCAAGTGAATTATCCAGGGAGAGGAGATAACTCGGGTTCACAAATAAATATAACTCACCGTATTTCGGAATCAATGCTAAAACATGTCTATCGGCAGTAAGAGGAGGCAGTCTTCTTGGTGACTGATTTCCTGTGTGCCAAGCATTATATCATGACCTTGACACGGATTCCCACGACATGATGCCTGTGTGATACAGGAGGAAACCAAGCCAGAGAAAATCGTAGGTAACTTGCTGATGATCAAAGCTGGGAGGCCGGGGAGCCAGGTTTTCAGACTCAGACTGCTAGGTCTTGTCTTTGCTCTTTGCAGCCTAAGATAGGCTTTGGGCACACCAGTGAAGGCTTGACTCCTTCTGGTTGGGGCACTCACAGGTGGTCAGATGGGTCCCGAAGGATGCACAAGTTTATGACAGGGTGGTAGGAGGGGATGCCGTGAGCAAAGGCACAGGGACAGAAAAGTATAGAGGTCGTTTAAGGAACTTAAACGAAGTCTAATTTGGTGGCATCTTGGCGAGTAGTGGGGGGTAAAATGACGAGGCTGATGCTGGGGGGTGGGGGGAGTCCAACAGAACCCAGTAGGGACAGTGCCTTTATTGAATTGGGCCCCGGGCAAAATCCCTGCTCTCTGGCCTGATTTCCTCTGGACAATAGGAATTGAAGAGACTCTTCGATTCACTTTCCAATTCTGTCCCTATACTTCGCTCTCTGGGAACCTTCATTCCCCTCTTGCTATCTCTTAGGTCCACAACGGAAGCCAAACACTTCCATCTTTGCCCCCCTGCCCCCCAACTAGCTCCTGTCCAAACCATAGCACCAGTGGTCTCCTGTCTGGCGAACACACGGGACTCCCACTAGGCAGCTTTCTACCTGTGGCCAGAATGCCTTTGTGGTAAAGGACAAACACAGCAACCTGAGTTGCTGTGCTGCTGATTCCTATGTCCAATGGTAGGCCCTGTGCTTCTGGCTGAGGACCTTGATGAGCCCCTCTATCTTGCAGTAAGACCTTCTTTTATCTTCCTGATCTGTTTTAGGAAGTTAAGTGGATTTCCTGATACTCTTAGACTCCAGGCAGGGAAAAAAAGGAGAAGTTCCCTTAAATCTCCTTGCTTAAATCTTATTCAACAAATCTGCCTTGCATTGGGATTACAGAGTCCTTGCCCAGCTATTAATGAATTGGCATCTTATTTTTCTTTTGGTTTTTGTTCTTTATGTGTATAGATTTCTTGGTTAGAATCTCTATAGAAGGGGGTAGAGAGAAGGAGCAGAAGGTAGAGGAGAGAAAGAGGAGGAGGAGGAGGCTGAGAAAGAGCCTCGTTATTAGCCTCAGGAAAGGCAGAGGCTAGGTTGATACCTAGGGGGAGACGGGAAAAACTTTCTGGTTTCATATTTTTTATTTTTAAGTTCCATATCAAAAGAAGGAATATTTTCCAAAATTCAGTTTAATTCAACAAATACTTACTGGGTGCTTTGGACATGCAAGAAACTCTTCTAGATATTGGGAGTGGGCAAGGAAAGGAAAGAGACAAAACAGCTTCCCTCAAGGAATTAAAGTACAAAATTGAGTGAATTTAGTTTATCACTGAAGTTTAGTGGGAGCATTCACTTCTTCCAATTTACTGCAAACTCTACAAAATATCAAATGACAAACTGACTCATAAGAGCTCTTAGGAGTGAGAACTGGGTGTCTTCCAGGGGGTTATATAAGACAATACCATTTATAAAAATGAGCTTCTTTTGTAGTTTTTCTTTATTCTGAAGCTTCAGTTACCCTTCTCACCTCTGATAACTTTGAAAAATCATGCAGAGATGCTCCCCACCAAATGCTTACGTAAGCAAAGACAGGTCACTCCCACTGCCCATGACCCAGTCTCTCCTTGCTCTTTTAAAAATCTCATCATAGATCACAGAAAACAGCTGTTCAAAATAATCGCAAACAAAGGAACAAATAAGAGACTTCCAGGATCTAACACTTTTTAAATTAGATCTGAGAAGACTCTATTCCAATTGTTAGATCTATCTTGTTGTTAGAACATAATCCTTAAATCAGCATAACTCTGGGAAAGTCTTTGCAATAGTGTTTCTCACTATCCAAGATCATCATCGCTTCCTCCCGGGCCTATTATGCTACAAGACAGAAGATAAACCTCATTCTTCATCACAGAAAATATCTATAAACTTCTACAGGCATATCTTTAATATGTTTTGCCTGTTTTTATGACTCTCTTAAGATAATTTTAATGCTTCTCTTAAGATAATAATGATGAGATTGATTGGATGTTCGCCCAGTGGCTCCAGCATTCTGTGACTCAAACCCAATGAATAATTTCAAAAAGAAACTCAGTCCTGAGAGAGAAGGGAGAGAGCAGGGAGAATCCCACATATGCAAGCCTGGGTGAAATTCAGAAGGGAGAGGACAGAAAGCAGGTGTTACTGCTGCCCTTTTGACACTGTGTCTAAGATATACTTCACCCAACCATTCCTTCCTCATCCTTCTCTCTCCGAAGCCAAGAAAAGAAGCTAAACCCTTATGTGCACTTGTTAGGACTTTCACATGTCGAGTGAGGGAACACAATAAATACATACCAAAGAGGACTGAATGGATGCCTGCAGAAGAACATCGAGTCAAGTGAGTTTTCCAAAGCGTGCCCTTCATTGGCAGAGATCGTCAGTGACATTTCGTCGTGCGCTGTTGGAGCGTGGCCTTTCATAGTTAGTTCTCCCCGTCCCTGGCACAAAGACATCAGGAACATGCTGTGGTTTTCCTGGGTATGACTGGATCGTACCTAAGACACTGTAGCATTTGCTTCTCGCGGGGAAGAAAAAGAACATGAAAGGGGAAAGAGGATCCCCTGCCCTTGCCATCAGAAGACACCTCCGTTTCAAAGCGTGTCCCTACACTGAACCTAGGGGAGAATCTCTGGTTCATTCCGATTATGCCTCTTGGTGGAGGGATGGAAGATAGAGAGATGAGGTATTAGTCCTCTGGGCTCCTGCCAAGCTAGTTACAAGCTTTGTAAAAATATACAGATTTTACTTTGTATATCACCTGTTCTCCTGAGGCCTAACTCTTAATTTTTAGAATTCCTTGTAAGCTCACATTTCTGGGTACCATTTGTTCCTGAAACAGCTGACCCTTGACCTGGACCACTTGTTCCAAAACCTGGCTTTCTTTCAATACCGTGGCTCCAATTGGATACTTAGCTTGTTCTTTTTCGACTTTGGCTCATTTTATTGCCATCTAAATTCTGACTCGAGAAGCCTAATCCAACAACTGAAGAGAACACCTAAAAATTCATTAATTGGGATTCTCTTTAAAACTGTGGTGTCAATTATGCTTTTTCTGCTTTCTCTAACATTATTACTGCTTGTCATGATTTTATTTGAATACTTTTGTATGTTCAATCTTCATAAGTCTTCCATTTTCAAATAGTATTTTTGCATAACACGAGACTGAGAGCTAAAACAAGAGGCCTTCCTTGAACTAGTAAATGATTGGCTTACCACTGCGCGATACTAGAATTTGGATCCCGTGATTTGCTAATGCCTATCATAATATAGGGATTTGAACTGAGTCATGCCAGGGTCAGTCCATCCCAGTATTTAGGTCTGAACAGTCACCTCAGTAACATGCCCTGGGAATATGCAACTGTCCTATCTAACAATCCAGAAGTAACCATATCCCAAAGTGTTAAGACCAATATTTGGCCCATTTAGTCACGAATTTGCTTATGCCTTTTGTTGACTCCATTTCAGTTTCCTAAGAAAACCACTTCTGCTGTAGACATCGGTCTCTCTCTTTGTACCAAATAGAAATAGGTTCAGAAAATGATGGAGTAAGGGAAAATTTCATTATTCATGTTAACAAAATGCAAGGAAGGCATGGTTTGACCTGGAAAAGCAGACGTAGACACAATTTTAAAACAGTGTTATATGTTTTGTGACTTTAGTGTGATGTAGGGGAAAGAATATAGACTTGAAAGCCAGACCAATCGAGGTTTAAATGCCAACACAGTCCTTTACTATCTTCGAGACCACTCTGAATCTGTTTCTTCATCCCTTAAAAAAATTAATGTTTATATTGCAGGTGTGTTGTTAGAATGAAATGATAATGTACTCCATAGTTAGTAGATAATGTAGGAGTAGAAATAGTTTAACTTGGTATATCTCACTCGGAAATATTATTTCAATAAAAGCAATGAAGAGAGTCTGGACTGCAAGATTCTAGTTTCGTTTGATCTTGGGAATATATAGGCAGAACTCTCAAAGGGAACAAGGTAGACCTTTCCTGTCTAACACAGTAGCCACCAGTCAGATGTGGTTATTTATATTTAAGTTTTTAAATAAAAAATTCAGTTCCTTGGTCGCAGTAGCCACAGCTTAAGTGCTCAGTGGCCACAAGTAGCCAGTGGCTACGATATTCAGTAGAGGAGATGGAAAATACTTCCATTGTTTTCAAAATGTCTACTGCCAGTGCTAGTCTAGGCCTGGAGATGGTCTGTAGACTTTGTTGCTTCTGTCAAAAAGCAACTGTCTAAGATTAGACCCCCTTCCTCAGTGCTAGGAGCTGGATAACTCCTGTTTCTGGTTTTCCTTTCCCACCACATCAGTTGGCTTTTCAGTCCCTGATCCCTTACCCCATCGCACAAAGTGCCAGGATGCATTCTTCCTTTCTTGTGCCATCTACCAGAAGACTTTTTTGTTTCAAGGTATCTGTTCACGAAACCCAGTTCAGGTTTTAACTTTTGGAACCATGATATGTAATCCTCTACAGGAGTACTTTAGTTTTCAAATGAGAAGTACCGATTGAAATGCCTCTTATTAGAGAATTTCCAGAGGGCCATTTGGGATTGGGGACGTACCCTACACCCTTTAAAAACCATGGTCTCTTTGGGCGGCCGCCAACTTCTCTTATGTCCACAGCTGGTTCTATTCTGGCTGTACTAATTGGCTAGTTAAAACATGAAATACCTCTTAGAGGGATCAGATTTTGAAAGACAAACATGGCAGAGTCAAGGAGTACATTGTTTGAAAAGTTGTTTTTTTTATTCTGCACTTAACTGTGTGTCACGTCACCCTAGTGAGGCCTGTATAACAATGAGTGAAATGGTCAAGCAGTAAATCTTGAAGTTCTGCTGCCAGAGGGAGCACTGAATAGTGTCTGACTGAAAATGTTAGAACAGGGGAGGGGTCATATCTGCTCAGATCGGATCAGAAAATTACTCTTCCTGCGTGAAGCTGCCAAGTTTCAAGTGTTTCTGTTGCCATCATAAGGAAGAATACAGAAGTTTGAGTCAGAGGGAAAAGTGCAAGATCAACAATAAAGAGGGGAGACATTCCCATTATGTGGCCAGCACCTAGCAGAGGTCCTGGGAGGAAAGCAACCCCTTTAAATATAGCTGGTAAAGACTGTACCTAAATCCAGCACTTTGAACATTTATACTACAAGGGGCTGTTTTCTTCCTTTAACACATGAGAGTGATAACCTCAGTACAAAACACCCTAGGACTAGAATTAAAAAAAAGATATAAAAAATAGATATATGTATATATATGCTTATATATATTATATATAAAGTTTAACAGAGCCTGGAGGTTCAATATAAGAGGAGAATTCTGACCAAATTAGAATAGAAACAATTCTACTAGTCACATCAAGGAAGGAAGTCAGCAAGTCAACACCTGCTGGAAACAAGATATAAATCAGTGTTAAAATTCTCAGTATAGGGGCGCCTGGGTGGCTCAGTCAGTTGAGCATCTAACTCCCAATTCTGGCTCAGGTCATGATCTCATGGTTGTGGGATCGCAACCCCCTGGGCATGGATCCTGCTTGAGATTCTTAGATTCTCTCTCTCTCTCTCTCTCTCTCCCCCCCCCACTCTCTTAAAAAAATCCTTAAGCTTTATAATTAAATGTATAGAGTTCATGAGGTATGGCTGAAATTAGTCTTTTTCAATTGATTATTTGGGTTTTTAAAATTCTTACTAAAATTCATCTTCTAGTCAATAGATAGATGGCTGCATCTCATATCAGCTCTCCTATCCACAGATACTTGGATCGCCTGGACTCAACTGATGCTTGAATTTGAGACTGTGTATCCTAAGTTGCAGTGTGAGGAAAAGGGTACTCTCCCTAGACATGTCTTAGGTCTATGAGTCAGGTCTTACAGGGAACACAAAGTTGTGACAGCACTTCTAGAAGGTAGCCATCTAGAGAATATGAGGTCATATGGGGGCCACCAGATGTGGGGCCACCTGATCGGATAGAGTCCGATGATGATGGCAATGAGAGAATTCACCTGAGGTAGAACAAAGGCGATAGAAGTTTACTGAATACATTTCAAGGGAGCGGCAGTCAGGACAGCAAGGGAGAGGAGGCAGTGGCCGGGGGGTTGTGGTTAAGGGGGAAGGTGAGGAGGTATGGGAACATATGGAATTCTACTTTTTAAGTAACTGTGTCCAGGTGTGAGTAACCCATTGCTAAGTTAGGGCTTTTGGATATTTTGAGGTGGGTCTCCTAGTGGGTCTGTTTGTAATCAGTGGGGTACGGGGGTAGGGGAGAGTAGGGGGTTGCTAGGGGCCCTCCTTCCTTGCTCAGGCTTCCATTGTTCAAGTGGGTTGCCTAAAAGTGGCCTTTACAAAGAAGATAGAAAGACTAACAGAAAATGTACTCTGGTTTGCTGTAAGGAAAGTAACTGCTGCTCTAAAGCAAATTTGTTTTGTGGAAGCCAGTTGGTCAAGCAGCTTATTACTAAAAGCCATCCCGTGAAAATCAGTTCTCTTCCATCAACTGTTACATTACTGATTTTTTGTTGTGGTTGTATTTTTTAATTGTACCTTCTCCTCAGCGTTACCTCAGTCATCTCACCATGAATTTCTAGGCCCAGCTCAGTTGAATGTGAATCTCAAGTAATTTCAACTTTTGGATGCTAGAATACTACTTTCATGTGTGATGGGAGTTTGACTTCAGTGCAACCCACTCTCTATTTTTGAGGACTTAGTTCCTATCCCAGATCTTTCCAATACATTTGCTTCTGCTTCCCAACGAAAAACACCAAAAGACCTGGTTTGAGACATTATTTATTCCCTCTGTATCCATTCGGTCAGTTTGTTAGATGATCATTCAATGACTAGGCTGTTAGCAACTGGGCCATCCAGTGATGTGACCAGGAGTCAAGGAGTCATTTAGGAAACTGAACAAAGTCAGCCTCACTTCTTTCTCATCCTGAAGTTGATGTACGCATGGGAGCCACCACCAAAAATAATTCAGGCAACCCATGACATGTTTTGACCTGCACATTGATTTTTCTCATACTGTTTAAATTAGTGTTTCTAATGTGGGGCCATTGTCATTACCAACTCCACGATTCCAGCAATAGCTACATCGTTAGTTACTATTTTACTTAAGCTGACTCAATTTTTAGTTTTAATTCATTTGTTTTAAAGGAAACACTCGTACTGTTGTACAGAGCAAAAATATCTGTGAATTCATAAGTTTGGCATGCTAGTTATATATTTTTTTAAGTACCCATAAAAATACATAACTCTTTGGATAAGAAACACTCATCTCTGAACCTAAGCCCACCGCGCATATTGTCGGAGATAGGAATCCACACTTTGGGAAAAGAGTTTAAATGAAAAACTGAAGAATATAATGACATAAGACCCCACACAGAGCAGCTGCCTGCACCCAGCACAACCCCTCCCAGACCAGTAGTGCTCAACCTTGGCCACACCCCAACTCCACTGCAAGCAGAGTATGTAAGTTTCCGCCTGGAGAATGGGACCTAGGCATGGTATTTTATAAAAGCTTCTGGTTGATTCTAAGTGCAGCCAGGAGTGAGAACCACTCACTGGACCTCACCCTCCGAGTCAATCCCATCAGGGCAGAGCCAAGGTGAGTTCAATGCTCTACACCCTGTGCCTAGAACAACAGTTGCTCTGAGGCAATGCTGGGTTCGATAATATTTTAAGAGAAATAGCTACAGAAAGCAGCTACTACCTACCTTCACCTGGAAAACAGAAGGATGACTTAGTAGTCAGCATTAGCGGGTAAACCAGTAAGACCAAGACTGAGAGGACCATCCCAGAAGTCTGAGCTCTAAACAAAGAGATTAGGAGTTTCCTTGAATTGTCTCTTTTGTTTTTACTTTGGATTCCCTCTTTGCTACTCTTTGCCCTGTGATCCAAACGGGATCTCTGAGACCTCATCTAGCCTCTTTGTTCTTGAGTCACAGACTTACAGCAGCCTCCTCCCCTCTCTCTTTGCTCTTAGAGTAAGAAAAACCAAATTCCTGAGCCCTTTTAACAGGGCAGCTAGCCTCCTATGCTGAGTTCTGTCCTACAAAAGGCCTGATGAATAATGATAGCTCATTTAAAAATGCCTTCAGCTATTGTATATATTTCTACAAAAGATGAAGGAAGGAGTGCTAATCATCCTAAACCTCTCTCTTCCTTTCCCCATCCCTGCCCAGGCTAAGCATACTTGAACAAACACAATATGAGCTTTCACTGTGTTGGCAAGGATGTTTATAAATGTGTGTGTGTGTGTGTGTGTGTGTGTGTGTGTGTGTGTGTGTGTGTTTATCCAAGTAATCTAAAAATAACCTAAGTGAACTAAGTAAAGTAAGTGTATGCCATGCTTACCAGGAATATTAGGAAGCAAAAGCCTTTCAATATCTGAATTAGCTCTGGCAGTTTCAGGAAAGAACTGGCTCACATCTCTTGCATAAGACTTATGTAAGAGATTAGATGTGGTGCCTGAACTATTCCAGTTATCGACAGCTCGCGCGGGGCGGGGGGGGGGGGGGTGTGCTACATTGTTATTGCTTGCTAAGCTCTCTCAATTTCAATAGCGTCTTGTCTATAGAAATAAAAGATCTCTAATTCTTAGAAGAAGAAAAAAGACAAAAGCTTATTAGTTTTTCTAGTCTTTTTCTAGCTTTTTCTGGTCACAGAAGCATTTGTACAAGTAAGCCCAAAAAAATCAAAGCTGTGGTACGGGCAATAAGTAATTTAGAAATTGGGGAGATATTAAATTGGTTCATATACGAGCAATAACAAGAATAGCAGTTTCACAATTAGAGTTGACACTCCGGCCCACATTCCACACATAGCTATTACTTACCACTGAAGAAATCATTAATTTTGCCACATCTCATAAGACAGGTCTTCAAAATTGAGAGCTCACTATTCATCATCCTAATCATTATATTCTGAAAATGATTTAGAACAAATCTGATTTCCAGATATTTTGACCAAAATAGAAATGAAAAGTCAGACATGACTCAGATAGCATTCTCTGTATATAAGGTTGTGCTTGATTCTCATACACACACACACATACACACACACACACACACACACATATTCATCTCCCCCCCCCCCCCCCCATGGAGTTGTGTGATGCAGAAAAAAGAAGTTGAAGGTTAGAGTCAGATCTACCTGCTTAGGTACAAATATAAGTATCATCCCTTACTTGCCGTGTGACCCAAGAAAATTGCTTAGCTACTCTAAGCTTATGTCCTCAGTTGTAAAATGAGAACAACGGTATCTACCTGTCAGCATTGCTGTGAGGATTTAGATTAAAAATAACCAACATATGTTGAGTGCTTATGTGAAATGTGATTTATAATAAGAAATATATATTTGGTCTTCCATCCCAGTCGCTGGCGCAGATTTCCCCAAACCCTTGGAATTTCCTGAGCTAAAAGAATGGTAAAGGTGTCTTTTGTTATTCATAACAATGCTTGTTCAACCCAACTGAGTTTGTGTTAATGAGGTGACTTATGGAAAGTCCCTAAAGATGCCCTCCACGGAGGACCAAGGGACTGGAGGTTAAATTGACTCTAAATGGCCAATGTTCTCCTCAACCATCCCACATCAGGAAGCCTCCATAAAAACCCAAGAGGGCAGGGTTTGGACAGCTCCCAGGTGGGCAAATGCGTGGAGGCGCTAGGAGGGTGACCCGCCTGGAGCGCTTGTGGAAGCTTCAGCCCCTTCCCACATACTTTGCCCTATGTGTCTCTTCCATCTGTCTGGGTTATGTCTTTTTATTATAAAATAGTCATCTAGTAAGCAACTCTTTTTCTGAGTTCTGGGAGCCACTCTGGAAAATTAATCAAACCCAAGAAGGAGGTCATGGGAACCTCTGCATTACGACTGGTTGGTCAGAAGCCTAGGGGACAACTGGGACTTGACATTGGTGTCTGAGGTGGACAGAGGAGGAGGACCGTCTTGCAAGACTGAGTCCTTAGCCCGTGGGCTCTGACTCCATTTCCAGGTAGACAGTGTCAAAACTGAGTTGTAGGACACCCAACTGGTGTGGCAGAATGGCTTGGTGTAGGGAACCCCTCTCCCACACTTGGTGACCAGAATACAGACGCAGAGAGTGCTGGGGTACGGGATAAACACCGGAGTGATTTTTCTAGACAGTTAACTATGTAACTGACATTATCTAGAAAAAAACAAGTCATCTAATCCTCATGGCAATAATACCTACTTCACTGTAGGTATTATTGTAGGTATTATTACTCTCCTTCCTCTGTTGATAAGGAAACTGAGGCCTAAGTGACCCAGCTTGTAAGTTGGAGGGATAGGATTTCAACTGAGGTTATGTGACTAGAGCCTGCGAGTGTGTGAGGTAACAAATACGTTAGCACTTAGCAAAGCGCCAGGCCCAAGTTAAATTCTCCTGAATGGCCATTATACTCACCTCTCCTTTTTCTAGACAAATTTGGCAATGAGGTAATTAATATCTGTTCCGTGAGTCTCGAGGGTCCCTGCCGAGCCAGGAGGTAGTCTTGGATGGCCTTTGCCACTGTTTTGGGCTACCCTTCTAGAATCCCAGCAGGCTCAGACCCTGAGAACTACCACAGGTCTCACGCCGTCCCTGGCCTGAGTTTCCACAGAGGGATGCTAGTGCTGGGGACTGGGAGTTTCATACACTGTATTTTGAAAAGCTTAAGGTAGAAAGAACTGAAAGCAGGTCTGGTCATCTATTAAAAGCTAGAATAATTAAAAGAAGCCTAAAATACCTGCACAGAGAAAACGCCTGCTTGGTAGTAGTTATCAGGGAAACGAATGTCTCCACATACATTGAGTCTAAGAGCATGAAGACATTGAATCAGTCATGATCGTTTTAAAATGAGGTGTGGTCCGTGTCATAAGACTTCTTTAAAACCTTCTTTAAAACTTTAAAAAACTTTAAAACCAGGCTGCCAATCCAGAAAACCTTGTACAATGAGAAAGATAATGCTTGTAAACTAACCACAGTCCAGCCAGAGAGGAAAGATCAGGTAATTTATAACTGTTTGATCATTACATTCTGCCTTATAGTTTATCAGCTTTCAAGAACCTATAGTTGGAATGAAAAACATGCCTTTCCTCAAGTATTCCTAAGTGAGAGGGAGGTTTGAAGTAAAGTACACTGATTTTGGGGTCACCCAAAATCAGAAAAAGCTCAGCACCCTTGGAATGGGATAGAGGGTTACCAAGGCAGCTGGCCCAGTCTCAGGCCGTTCCCAAATCCTTGGCTTCCCTGAAGCTTCTCTCAGTGAGAAGCACAATTTCAGGATTCCCATCATGTCATGAATCAGCTGCTTTGGAGGAACTGACTCTCACTTGGTCCTTATAATTCGTTATCACAGTGATGCGCCTCCAGGATAGACACTTACCCTAATGTAGGGAACCGTGTACAAGTCAAAACTATTAGATGATTACAGCCCTGCTTGCAGATGAGCGAAATAAATGTTGCTCAGCCCCACTGGGAATGAGTTCTACCACCTTTGGTTTCTTTAGATCTGAATGGCTTGCTTCCCAATGCAAGACACCAAAAGACTTGGTTTAAGACATTATTCCCATATTCAGTATCCATTCGGTCAGTTTGTTAGATGATCATTCAGTGACTAGGTTGTTAGCAACTGGGCCATCCAGTGATGTGGCCAGGAGTCAAGGAGTCATTTAGGAAACTGAACAAAGTCAGCCTCACTTCTTTGTCATCCTGAAGTTGATGTATGCATGGGAGCCACCACCAAAAATAATTCAGGCAACCCATGACATGTTTTGACCTGCACATTGATTTTTCTCATACTGTTTAAATTAGTGTTTCTAATGTGGGGCCATTGTCATTACCAACTCCACGATTCCAGCAATAGCTACATCGTTAGTTACTATTTTACTTAAGCTGACTCAATTTTTAGTTTTAATTCATTTGTTTTAAAGGAAACACTTGTACTGTTGTACAGAGCAAAGATATCTGTGAATTCATAAGTTTGGCTTGCCATCCAACGTACTGTCCAAACCCTAAACTTTTGGGGAAAGATAGAATATAAAGTATCCAAGTCCAAAGCTCAATTAGTAACAGCAGATGATGTCCTACCTGGGAGTTATCATAACCCCTGTGAGATGCAGTCTTTCCCCAGAACAAATCCAAGCCATAATTAACATCCATGCCTCCACCTGTAAGCAACTGAGGCCATCTTGGGCCCCATGTGATACTGCAGAATCTAGATTCCCAACTAGGGACTTACTGCCTAACTGCTCTATGAGGCCCTAAAAGGCAAATCAGACTCCACTCTTCTTAACTGGGGACCTTCGCAATAGTTAGCTATGAACAATTAAAGAACCTCTGAAGAAGGTCACCTGCAACAGGTCTCCACAACCCAGCAAGACTTTCTAGCTTTATGCCCATGAAGAAGAGGGCATCACTCTGTGAGTTCTAATACCAAAACTTGGGACCACTCCCCCGCCTATGGCTTATCTTTCAAGATCCCACAGCCAGTGGATGTCTACCCTGCCTCTGAGCCCTTGGGGCCCTAGCCTTACTGACAGAAGAAGCTCTCAAACTAATATTGGGAGCACCCATACAAATCCTCAACACTCATCAAATTCCAGACCTCATGACTAATCAGGCATCAACTTGGCTCTCTGACAACAGACTTCAATAAACCAAATTCTACTAGAAAACTGAAATATTAATCTGCATTTGCTGTGCTCTCAACTCCACTACCCTATTACCAGTCTCAGAGCATGGCACAGAACCTCTCCATTCATGCACAGAGATCCTTTCCATCCACAAAGCCTAGGCCTGACCTCACCCACCAACCTTTACAAAATCCTAATGAAAGACAGTAGTAGCTTCATGGAAGAGGGCCAGAGAAAAGTTGATTATGTGATAGTGTCCCTTCATTCTAACATGGAGGCCCAAGCCCTCCCAAAGAACTCAACAATTCCACTAGCTAAACTCACAACTCTTAATAGAGTGGTAGAGCTGGTTCGGGACAAGAGGGTTACTTATCTACACTGACTCCAAATATGCCTTCTCAGTTCTACATGCCTACACAGACATTTGGGCAGAAAGAAGATATCTCACCTCCAAAAATAAGCCCATCAAATCAGGCTGCCAATCCAGAAGGCCTTCATACCAGGCCCTCTATAGCTGCCATAAGCCCAAATATACAGAAAAGGACAAAGCCTGCACAAACAAAAAGAATTTTTCCTGAGATGATAGCAGACGGTATTTGTTAGATGGAACCTTGGCCACTCCTCAAAATTTTCAATGGAAACTAGTTAAAGCCCTTCACGAGTCCATTCACTTAGGATGAGATGCCTCACAAATTCTCATTTCCAGAACATTCCAAGGACTCTCCTGGATGGTTCAACAAATAGCCCCTTGGGGCGCCCGGGTGGCTTAGTGGGTTAAAGCCTCTGCCTTTGTCTCAGGTCATGATCTCAGGGTCCTGGGATCAAGCCCCAAATCAGGCGCTCTGCTCAGCAGGGAGCCTGATTCTCCCTCTCTCTCTCTGCCTGCCTCTCTGCCTACTTGTGATCTCTCTCTCTGTCAAATAATTAAATCTTAAAAAAAGGCCTCTTGCCCCACCTGCACAAATATAATGACCCCCAGGGTGCTTGTCGGCCACAATTAACCCAACCAATAAAAAGAATCCTACCTAGGAGAAGATTGGCAGATGGCTTTCACCCAGATGTCACCCCACAGAGGATACAAATACCTCCTTATGCTTCTTGAGACCTTCATGAGGTGTGTAGAGGCATACCCCACACAGACTAAAAGGACAATTGAAGTAATAAACTTCCACATGAAATCATCGCTCGATTTGGTCTCCCAAAGTCACAATGGGCCCTACTTTGTGGCCACAATAGTTCAATCTGCCTCCAAAGCACAGAGTATTGGTTACCACCTCCATTGTGCTTGGAGGACACAGTCCTCCAGGAAGTCAGGAAGGGCCAACCAATACCTAAAGTATTATTAAAAAACTCACACAAGAAACATCACTAAATTGGAAAGAAGCTTTGCCATCACACTTCTCTGTATAGCTTCCAAGGAGGCTCTGGATGGATGACATTTCCTAACTACAGACTTCTTCATAAATCCAGAGACTCCTGGGATACAAGCTCATCTATCCAAATGCCAGCTGGCTTTAAAGGAATACAGCCTAACAGTTCCCACCGCCAAACAAGAGGCACCTCTGCTACATGAACCTGGTGACCAGCTCTTAATCGGGGTTTGGAAAGATGGCTCTCTTGCCGCAGTTGTTCTCCAAAACACCTGTGTCCCGGATCTGCTGTCAGCGGCACAAGGAGGAACCTGTCTATTCTTGCAAGAGGAATGTTGCTTTTATGTCAATAAGTCCCTAGAAATCTAACAAGATATCATGGGAACTTATAACTTCTGCCACTCAACTCGAAATCCAGTACACCCAAACCCCCGGAGGGGAATCGCTTGTCCTTCATATGGCAATAGGTTACGCCCTTTATTCTCCTCATTTAGGGGCTCTCTTGATAATAATCTTTGGACCCCAACTAATCAATATATTGGTATCCTTTGTCTCCTCCAGATTATAGGCCATCAGTTTCCCACCTGTCCTCAACCAAGGATGTCAACCTTGAGATGCCTGTAATTCTCTCCCTTTCAGAAGTCCCTTGGATGGACACTGCCAGCCACCTCCTCCTCCTCCTCTCTTTGACAGCACAGGATAGATTCCCCAAATCTTCACAGCTCAATGAAGCCAAAGTGGTCATGGCCCCAATTCCCAATGATTTGGGGTCCAATTCCTTGAGGGGGGAATGCTAGGCAGTCAGGTGTGAGCCAGGAAGGGTGTTGGCCACACCCTTGGAGCCTCCCTGAGAGTTAACAGGAAAGGTCTAACCACAGAGCCTCACAAAAGCCACAAGGGGACTTCCAAAGAGCTGAACATGCGCACAGAAGGTGCCACTTGCCCTTAGGTAACCCGAAGTCACAATAAAGCCCCTTAGAAACTCATAAATATGCAATATATTAATAGGTACAATTGTTAACACAATGGATCATGGGTAGGCGCATGCGCAGAAGCCAAAGTGTATACAACCACTAGCTGTCAATCAAAATGTCAATCAAAGACAAATTTACATATGCAAAAGGCAGATTTAAAAGGATACAGCTGGGACTTCTTGGAGCCATTGGCACCCTGGCCCCAGCATTGGCGCACTTTCTCTTTTGCAAGTATACTCTACTTACCTACTCACTAAACTCTCTCTCCCCATTCTGCTCTCAGCTCACCAGTTCTTTGGTGCATCAGGGACAAAATCTGAGTGACCCTGTAACAGTTGTTAAATGGTGATTTTTAGTCTCTCTCTTCTTCAGTATATATGAGAAATCATTCTTCTGGAAAAAAGAAAAAACTTTCTATCACTCAGCAACTGATGATAATTACAATTCCTCTGAAAAAGACATGGTAAAGGATTATTTCTTTTCTTACTAAAAAACGTCGAGTTAAGACCAGAGTAAGACATTGGCATTATAATAGGCTCTAGTGGTCCTAAGCACTTCTTTTCCTTCCTTTCTCCTTCCTTTTTCTTCCTTCCCTCCTCCCCTCCCTCTCTCTCTCCCTTTCCTTCCTTCCTTCCTTCCTTCCTTCCTTCCTTCCTTCCTTCCTTCCTTCCTTCCTTCCTTCCTTCCTTCCCTCTCTTCCTTCCTTCCTTCCCTCTCTTCCTTTCTTTCTTCTTTTCTATCATTGTGGACTCATGGATTCTTGTTTATTCATTGAGGTGCAATTCAGTTATAATTACAATCACAATTTTTCTGAACCTCAAATAATCTAAAATTTGGCCAGTTGGACACCCTTCAAACTATGTCTTTGTGTATATGCTTAATTTTTGATTTGAAATAATTTCAAACTGACAGAAAAGTTGCAAGAATAATTCAAAAAGCTTTCTCATCTTGTCACCTAGTCATTAATATTTTATGTTTGATTTCTCCTCTCTGCTGTTTTTCTTCCCTGAGCCATTTGAGTAAATTGTAGTCGTGAAGCCATTAACTACAAACACTTTAGTGTGCATTACCCCAAAACAAAGCATTCTCCTAGAAAGCCTCAGGTCAGCTAGCAAATCTGGAAATCAACACGATACAATATAACCATCATCCCTAACTGCTTCAGTCACCTCCTCACTCAGAAAAAAAGTTAGTGCCCAGTTCTTTGTGGAAAGAAGGCAATTTAGTATATTACAATATGCAATCTAAGAATGAAATATGTGTTTTCCTAAATAGTGTTTACACTTCTGGTAACTGTCTCTGGAACTGGAGCATTATTTCCCTGAATATCCTTGGATTAAGGTCTTGTGGATGAAGATAAATGAGAAAAATTAGCCATAAATCCAGTTCATTATTTTTGTTTTTCTCCAGCAAAATACATTCTTTTTCCATATAAGGACATAAACAACTACAAACAGTTACAGATTTACTTACGAGCAAGGCTTAAAAAGAAGATTCCCAGGCTTAAAAAGAAGATTCCCAAGCACATGTCGGGTCTTGCTGACTTTCAGACTGCTTTTTCTGTACTTGAATCTCTAGAGTTGCAAATTTAGTTAAAACTAACATTCAAGTTTTCAGATATTGTCAGTGGGCTGCAAGTCCGGGTCTGTGCATATAGCAAAGCTGACTTCTCGAGATACTGCTATTAGAGATTTTCAAGAAAGTCTTGAGCTCTCAAGGGTGTATAAAATATGAACGTTGGTGCTTAATTCCACCCCCTTCACCTTTAAGGCATTTTTATTATTTTGTTTTCTATCTCCCCCACTGTTCTAAAAAAAAAAAAAAAAGGATTATTCTCTAATTGGTTTTTGAAAGTTTTTTTTTTTTTTTAAATATTTTATGTATTTATTTGTCAGAGAAAGAGACAGCCTGCGTAAGCATGGGGAGTGGCAGGGAGAGGGATAGGGAGAAGCATGCTCCCCGCTGAGCAGGGAGCCCAATGCCAGGTGGGACGTGGGGCTCGATCCCAGGACCCTGGGATCATGACCTGAGTCAAAGGCAGAGGCTTAATGGAATGAGCCACCCAGGTGCCCCTGTTTTTGTTTTTGTTTTTAGAGAAGGAAGGAGAAGGAGGGGAGGGGCTGAGAGAGAGGGAGAGAATCTTAAGCAGACTCTATGCCCAGGGAGGAGCCCCAAGAGAAGCTTCATCTCAGGATCCTGAGATCATGACCTGAGATCAAGAGTCAGATGGTTAACTGAATGAGCCACCCAGGTGCCCCTGAAAGTATTTTTTTTTTAAAGATGAGACCAGTTTAAGTAAACTGTGAGGTGGCTTAATTACTTATTAATATATTCTTGTGAAATTCTTAAATTATAACTGATATATAGCAAAAGATATATATGTGTATATACTGACATGTATCACTATATGTAGTTATACTATATGCGACATACATAACTAATATAGATTTATAACTAACATAGATATATAACTAATGTCAATATGTATTATACCATATGTGACACGTTCTGGTGATTGCTTTCAAATCAAAATGCATCATTCATGGATCAGACATTTATAAGCCATAGATTCTAGGGCTGTTCTACTCTAAATCCATCACGTGATGTGCTATTTTAGTTGGCGTGGTATAGACACTCACATAGCACTTCAAGGTTTAGGAATTTGTGGCTTTTGTAGCCTTTTTTTAGTGGCCATGGCAGGATTGTGCCAGAAGCTTGGCCTGTCCCCTCTTCCTTGGTCCCTTCCTTTCCTTCCTGTGCTTACCCAAAGATCATAAATATGTTGGTTCTTGACGCACCGTCTTGACGCAGCTGTCTTGGTGACTACTCTCATGGGCTTCTCTCCTAGCAACATGCATTCCAGTGAGCTCTCCCCATGAATAATTAGGTCCCCAAACTTCGGGTCCCTACACTCTCAATCAGGACAGGTGAGACTCAGCTATCTTTGGTGGCTTGCTGACTATATCGCTTTTGATGTGAGTTTGATCTTAGCCCTCTCCTTGTCTTTGGGCCATTAAATATTTTATGATCTCTTCCCAATCTCATGCCCACCGGCTCTTTTTTCCCCTACTTTATCTGAGGCATAAGATAAGCCACATGATTTTTTCCTTTTGTAAATACTTAGACATATATGTCGAACACACACAGAATAATCAATAAACAATAGAATAAACAATACCTTTTTTTTTAACTTTTATTTATTTATTTGACAGAAAGAGATCACAAATAGGCAGAGAGGCAGGCAGAGAGAGAGGGGGAAGCAGGCTCCCCGCTGAGCAGAGAGCCCCATGCGGGGCTCGATCCCAGGACCCTGAGATCATGACCTGAGCTGAAAGCAGAGGCTTTAACCCACTAAGCCACCCAGGCGCCCCTAAACAATACCTTTGATATAAAATACAAATATTTTCTCAATATATGTGTACATACATACTGCCCAGCCATATTATCTATTTGCACTCCAGAAATGAGGAAGCCAATTTATGTCTCTGTTTAAAAAGCCTTGTGATTTTTTTTTTCCTATAAATCTCACTCTTTATAAGGGATACAGGCTTATTATGGAAACAAGCTATGAAAACCCTAATCAGTGATCCCAAGTCATTGCCAAAGTGAAATGACAGTTCGCATCTCATGAAGTGGATTTGTTTTGATAGCAGTCCCTTAGATTACTGTTTACAGCCCTTCATGAGACTGAGAAGAGGGTGATATGCAAGCAGTATGACCCGCATAACCACAGGGAAGAGTCAGGCTTTCCCATATGCATAAATATGTCCAGCCATGCTGTCTGGCATGTAGACGAGCTCGCCCTTCCCCCTTTCCAGACTAACCAATAATTATTTTTACTTATTTATGACAGCCTATCTCCAAAAAGCGTTTGGGGCAGCTTGCAAAATTGATTAATAGCCATCGGAAAAACAGACTTCAGGGCCAAAGTCGGCTTTTTTATCTGGAAGAAAGTTTCACCACTCTAAGCATAATAGTTGATCAATGCCAAGAGTGAGCTAAAAATTGCATGGGAAGACTCATTAATGCTCATTATGTACTTCTGAGCTCTGGAAATACAAATGCACTTCAAACCCTCCATAATATAGCAGGTTACATCAACCTAGACCACTTGCGATCATGGAGATGTTGTTGACAGCTTCAGAAATAAAGGACATCTGTGTAACAAAACATACCAAGCTTGTCTTTTAATAAGAGCCACTCCTTGCCCAAATAGAAATTCAGTCCAACTGCAAACAAAATTTTCCTATAAAAGGAAGTATGAGATTTGCTGATTTGTTTTTTGCCAACCTGAAGAATTACCACACCAAGAAGAATTCTTTTTTTTTTTTTTTAATACATACAAAGATTTCCCCTAAATAAAACCTAGAACTGTAGGATGATATTGTATTTCCCAATATGAACTCTTCCACTATGGGGGTCTTAAGCTATCTTAGATTTTCCAAAAAAGCATGTTGTAAAATATATCCCAAATCTGAATATCCTTGTCCAGTCCCACCATTTCTTGCTTGGACTATTGCAGTAGTCTTCCAATTGGTCTCCTTGTTTGCAAGCTTATTGAACTAAGGTCTATTCTACAAGACAGTCAATGTAACCTCTGAAGATGGAAATCACACCATAAACTCCTCTGCTCAAACTTTGCAAAGGTTTGCCATTTTTTTTAATTATTATTATTTTTTCTCAGTGTTCCGAGATTCACTGTTCATGTACCACACTCAGTGCTCC
Source organism: Procyon lotor (assembly GCA_028646535.1). Lineage (NCBI taxonomy): Eukaryota > Metazoa > Chordata > Mammalia > Carnivora > Procyonidae > Procyon > Procyon lotor. Next base: position 155,408,543 of record CM053604.1, read on the forward strand.
AAGCAATACATGCCCTCCTCAATACCCACCACCAGGCAAGGCTTGCCATCTTACTCAGTTATGTCATTTTTGTTACAAGGCTTGACCTCTCCCTTTTACCTGCCACTCTGATCCCATATCCTACTCCCTTTTCCTCACTCTGTTGCTACTTCTTGAGCATCTCTATCATACTTCCAACATACTGAACCACTCCTATCAGTTCTGTTCTACCTGGACATTCTTCCCTTAGTTATCCCAACAGTTTCTGCCCTAAAACCTTCAGGATTCTATTCATAATGTCACCTCACCAATGGGACCCTTCTCTAACTGGTCACCTTATATGAAACAGTGCATATCTGTCAAATCTTGCTTTTTCTTTCAGTACTTTATCATCAGTTGATATACATATTTTTATTAATTTGTTTACTGTTTCTCTCTCCCAACTAGAACAGAAGCTCTTGGAGAGGCAGGACTCGGTTTTTATCCTTTCCTATTCTGAGCATTTTGTATTCTAGATCATTGTTTTGTAAAGCGCTCACTATTGAATGAACAATCACATTTATCCACAAGCTAGGGTATGGCATGTGTTTGCTTTTGATTGACATTCTCACTGAATGTGATAATACTGGTAAGGTCATACAGATCAGAAGTTCTCATCAGAAGTCATTTGGGGTGCCTGTCTGGCTCAGAGGAGCATGAGACTTGATCTTGGGGTTGCGAGTTTGAGCCCCACAATGGGTTAGAGATTACTTAAATAAACACACTTAAAAAAGAAGTCATTCATATGAGAACATCATTACCTTTTTTTTTTTAAAAGATTTTATTTATTTATTTGACGGAGAGAGAGAGAGATCACAAGTAGGCAGAGAGAGAGGGGGAAGCAGGCTCCCTGCTGAGCAGAGAGCCCGATGCGGGGCTCGATCCCAGGACCCTGAGATCATGACCTGAGCTGAAGGCAGAGGCTTAACCCACTGAACCACCTAGGCGCCCCATTACCTTTTTTTTTTTTTTTAAATCATCATCTCCCAAGGGATCTTTTTAGATCTTTTTTTCCTAATCACCCCCATGAAATTTTAATACCATAGATATATTACATATGCTTTTATGTGCTGTATACATCCACATATCTATATATCTGTGTTTTATGATGAAGAGTAAGATATTTTCATACAGTCCATAAGAAGTAATTTTCGTCTCCAATGAGAATGCGTGATCAATATCTATACTGACTAAAACTGAGAAAATTATTACTTAGTATATTCCGTCTTAAATATGGGGCCCGGGGGGGCCTGGCTGGCTCAGGGAATAGAGCACACGACTCTTGATCTGTGGGTCATGAGCTCAAGCCCTACACAGAGCTTACTTAAAAAAAATATGTGGAATAAAAAAAAGAAAAAAAAAATATGGTGTCCAATTAGTAGAAAAGTGATGGTCCTATTTGACTTTTAACAACAGCAGAGAACCATGTGAATAGGTGCTAACTTCCATTGTTACCTTGCCAGGCTGTGTCCTCTATGTGCCAATTTTAACCCTTCTTACAAGTAATTGACAAATTGTGGAAAACATAGGAAATCAACTGCACATAGAGCCCCTGCCTTTAGTTTCGGAGCTGGCTTGCTGGCTACGTCCATTTTGATAGTATGCCTGCTCTGTGGGCGCTCTTTGTATGACTCAGTGCTCTATGATGTTTTCTCCTGCCTCATTCGTGAAAGGACTCAGACCACAAGCATGCAAGGATCAAACAAACAAAAAGCAATAATGAAATAACACAAATGAAACCCTGAGAAGTGTGATACAATAAGAACTACCTATGCGGTCTTTATCAGTGGTTCCTGACCCAGAACTTCTCAAACCCTTGGAACATTCTGAGTGGTGGAAGTGTTTTTGTTATTCATAATGAGCCCCTTTGAACCATACTTGAGTTTCTGTTGATAAAGTGACTCTTTGTAGATCCCTAGATGGCTTTGGAATGGGGCTGGTTGCCGGAGGAACCAACTATGTGATTAGAGGGTTGGAACTCTTCATCCTCTTCCCCAGGACATCCAGAGAGATGAGAGGGGCTGGAGATTGAGTTCAATGGTTTAATCCTATATAGTGAAACCTCCATAAAAACCTCTAAATGGCATGATTTGGAGAGCTTCCAGTGGTGAATGGATCCAGGTACTGTGAGGGAGGTGCCCTCAGAGTGGGCATGGAAGCTCGCCATGCCCTGCCCCCACTGCCATATTTTGCCCTATGAATCTCTCCCATCTGGCTGTTCCGGAATTGGATCCTTTATACCAAACTGGTAAATGCAGGTGAACTGTTCTTCCTGAGTTCTGTGAGGAGTTCTAGCCAATTCTCAAAACTGAGGTGGAGGTCATGGGAATCCCTGATGTACAGCCAATTGGTCAGAAGGACAGGTGGCACCTGGGGACTTCCTTAGGTCTGGCGTTTGAATGAGTCCCTCAGTCTTGCGGGACTGAGCCTTGAGCCTGTCGAGTCTAACCCTAACTCTGGGTAGTTAGAATCAGGGCTGAGTTGAATCGTACGACCCCCAGTTGGTGTCCAGGGACTTGGAGAGCTGGTTGTGGGTGTGGGACACACCCACACATTGGGTGTCAGAATTGCTGGGAGGAGAAACATCCCAAAAGATCTTGTGGCATCTTGGACAAGACCCCGGCAGGATGTTATGAAGGGCCAGGATGACTAGTCTAAGGGACTGGGATTCCCAGTGGATTCGGCAGAACCTTCAGACAGGTGCGTCCCCCGCAAGCACCCCTGTACCACCACTTTCCCATTCCTGAGCTCTCAATTTTGTTTCACTGCTAGTCCGATTGATTTATGTTGTTGAGTAATATTTTTTTAAAAAAAAAGTACAGAAATGATACATTTTCCAGGTGATTGCATTTCCGAATATGCTTTGATTTCGCCTAAAATATAATTTGGCAGCCTAAGAAGAGTTGGATCTCAAATGATTTTCGTCATGGCAATATAGACCCATCTCTCCTCATCGCCAGTTCCTGAGACGTGCAGGGGCAGGTGAATTCTCACCTGTTTTTCCCTTTTTTGTGGGTGGCTTATCTTTTGATCCGGGTAGGATTTGAGTTTTTTATCCTTACAAATCCAAATATGTGCCAGGATGTGTCTCTTTGTATCTTTTTACTTCACATTTGCCTGGAATTCAAGGACTCTTAATCTCCATATACAGCTCCTAAACCACCTCCATAAAGTATTTTTCTGGCTTTTTTCCCAAAAGCCAACTCACTTGCATGGCGAGTTCCATTCTCTTCCTTGACATCCTTTCGTATGTCTTCACTTTGTTTTCATTCTGTGAAAATTCCAGTTTGTTTCCATATTCCCCAATTCATTTTCTTCCACTCCAGTGGAAGTCCTCCGCACTTCCAAAGATGATTTTAATCTTCCTATTCCGATCTTGGCGCCTTTCCCTTCCTTTCCTGTCATTAATGACCCTCCCATCACTTCCTCTCTTGTACATTTTTCTCTCATCTGGGATGATTCATTCCTCACACAACTTCCATGTCTTAGAAGCTTTGCTGTCTCTCATTCACTGAGAGTGTTTTACTTCTGGTTTCTATAACAAATCATGTTTAGAGGTATGTTTTTAATCCACCTTCCCGTAATATTTCCTTTAGTTTTTTCTAAGAAAAATTTTATAAGCCCCATTTAGTTTTTGGTCTTTACACATATTATAATCAGCATGGACTCATTCAGTGTCTGCCAACACAAATATGCCAAAGGTAAGTCACTATTGCTCTGCCCTCTGAATGTAGGTAATGAATAAATGCCCTTCTCACATCGTTGACGGCTATTTCAAATTCCTAATAGATATTCATCTCCTGCCAAACATGTTATAAATTATTTTCCCATCCCCGATTTCTGGTTCTCTGTAATGGCGAGCAAGCAAGTAAATAAAATACAATTTTCAGCAGCACACTTTCCGCTCCTGCTCTTTTAGCTCTTTACACATGAGAATCACAGCATCCTCTACGCAACTGGGGTGTTGATCACCAACCCTGTTTCCTCTTCTTCCTGGACGCAGGGCCGGCCTAGCTATCTCAGTTCCTTCGCAGATAGGATTCTAGCCAGAGGAATGAGTGGAAGTGATGTATAGCACCTCTAGGTCTGATCAACCAAAGCTCCTGTACGTAGCCCACTCTCTCCTCCCATATCTGTTCACACTCAGGGAAGCCACATGTTTTTTACTGAGGTATAATTAATATAAAAAAAACCCCTGCATATATTTGGTATATACAATTTGATATATACAGACATATGCATACACCTGTGATAACTCATCCATCAAAAACCAAAAGAAAACATATTTATCACTGCCAAAGGTTTCTTTGTCTCCATTTGCTTTTGCGCACGTGTGTGTGTGTGTGTGTGTGAGAGAGAGAGAGAGAGAGGGAGAGAGAGAGAGAAGAACACAGGAGATCTACCCTCTCAATACTTTTCAAGGTACATGATACCACCTTATTCTCTAGGGATGCTGTGTTGATAGCAGAGCTCTAGAATTTATAGGTCTTGTATAACTGGTAACTGTATACCCTTTGAACAACCCCATTTCCACCCACTTCCCTCCCCCAAAAGCCACATGTTTAAGAGGGCATAGCTTGTAGCAACTTGGATCCTTGAGTCACTGTGTGGAGCAGACCTTGCCCCACCCCCTCATCACCATCTTGCAACTCAATTTGGACTGCTGCGTGTAGGAGGAAAACACTTCTACAGTAGTCACTGAAATGTTAGGGTTTATTTGTTTCAGCAGTGAATGTATTTAAACCAATATGTACTGTCTGTCTTCTACCCCTTTCCATCACAGTTATTTTCGGAAAGTGGCTCGATCTGGATAGGCATAGAGAGACATGGGGAAGAGGGGTGGGGACTTTGTAGGTAGGATGACATCACACGGGCTGGCTCGCAAGCCATAAACCTGAGAAGAGGGACACAAAGTCCTGTTTCCTAGTGTGTACAGCCCTAGTGTTTCGAGTTATGCACCATTATGAGGTATTTTCTTATACTGGATGGGTTTTTGCTCTTTGAAGGGAAGACGGAAGATGAAGAGAGACAGAGTGCCTTGGTACATCTTCTCAATGCAACTTTATTCTCACTATTGGTCATGGGAATTCTCTCCTCATTCCATGTGTGTTTTCTGCCAGTCCTTGGTTTTGGCAATTCAAGTATTTAAAAAAAAAATAAATTTATATATCTATATATAGATATATATCTATATATAGATATAGATATCTATATATAGATATATAAATTTATTTTTTTTTTTTAGTGCTGAAACAGACACCTCTTGCAGTATGTGACCCATTCCAGAACTGTGCCCTTTTTCAGGACCTCCTACTTGATCTCCAGGGGTCAAGCCCATGATGAGCCAGGGAAGAATGAGATGTTTCAAATAAGATGAAAGGGAAGACAATATTGACCTTTGGGAATGCAATAATCAATAATTTAGGAACAGATTTTGAACCAGTGAAATATTGTTTAGAGTGCTTTTATCATCTGATATTTAAATAACAGTAATCGCAATACATTACATATGATGACTTAGATTATAGGTTATAGCTTTATCATAAATGATCTATTTGGTCAAAAAAATCCCCTAAAATTTCAGGAAAAATACAAGGGAAAGCAAATTAAGGAGTAGCAGAGTAGAAAAGCTCAAAGAAAAAATTTAGATGCATATAATGAAATAATCACCAATGGATATCCTTTGCATTTCATTTTGCCTGAAATGTACCCCTGAAAAATATAATGTCCTTTGTTTTTCAAAGGCAAATTGTATTTTTGGATACATTAGGAGAAAGTACTCAAAAAGGTCCCCATTTAGTTTGTTTCTACTTTCCCCCTTCAACCCATCATCTATACTACAATCAGGGTGTTGTGTGTGTGCGTGCACACACGTGTGTTTAATATAAACAAGATCCTGTCAATCCCCAGTTTTAAACCTTCCAGTGGCTTTCCTTTCACTTTGAATAAAATCCAAATCATCTGGATTCTGACTCCTCTCCAACTTCTTCTCTTTCCACATCTTTCTCCACCTCTAAATTTCTTCAGCCACACTCGCCTTTTATTAGTCGCTCAAATACATTGATTTCTTTCCCACCTTAAATCCTTGGCCCATGCAGATCCCTCAGTCATGAAGCCCTTCCCTGCATAGGTGAGAAGGCAAAACACACCTCATGTTAACGTACCTTCTGAGGTTAGGCCATTCCCTGAGCCCCTGTATGTGAGTGAGGTTCCCACTGCTAGATATTCTATTCGAGCAAGGTATCTTTCAGAGCTCCGTGCTCAGTGTGCTAGACTATTCTGTGGGCATGTGGGCAGTGAAGGGGACTCAGGGCCATGGTCAGTGGCAGTTAGTACTTTCACACTGTTGTAGTGTCATCCCCAGAACTTTTTCTATCTCACAGATGTGCTCAATAATATTTACAGAAAGAAAGGTTGGGAGGTCCCTGGTCCCTTTTGTAAAGTGAAGGATCTTTTGCAATGTAAAAAAAAAAAAAACAAAAAACACCTCCCAATTTAACCACAAGAGAAGTTCAGGCTGTAATATGCCTGAGTTTCGTAAATCAGGTAACTGAAGCACATAGAAGAACTCTAGAAATCCTTGTAGGCATGACCTGGGAAAATCAAGGGTTGCTCATAGCTCTGAGTGAAAAGATGGGGGAAAAAATGAGAATAGGAAATTAGGTAAATTAGTAGGTAAATAACATAGAAATAGCATATACGTTTAAACTCTCTTCGGCCCCTCGATACAGGGAGGTCTCTTACAAATGAATGCTCCTTTAGATGCTGACTCTCCTTCTAACGTGGGCTCCCACAGGATTGCGTGGCCGTTTGATTACATAAACAAGCAATTGCAAGTGTTTTTACTCTAAGACAAGAAACTACCCAAGAGATGACTTGTCTCTGGGAAGAGTCATTTAGGTATAATTCCTATGAGAGGCTTGCAAAGCTGCGAGATCATTAATTGACTTGAAACTCTCGCTGCCAGATGAAATCCTGGTGTGTGTTCACAGTGCTCAGAGGATTTCAGCTAGGAGTTTTGGAATTGGGAGAGGAGGGAAACATACAGGCATCTGAAAGAAATTCTTTTTCGAGGTAATAAAGAGGAGTCAAAGCTAATTAGAGACCATAGAGCAGACATGTACAAATAATTACATATTTATAGGGTGTACATAAATACTAATTAAAGTAAGTGTTGAAGTCGGGGGAGGGGGGGACTAACCTCATTTGGTTGGAAGACAGCGTCTCCAAAACAGTGATTTCCATGTCCCTGTAAACACTCTTCTGAACTAACACAATTAGCATGGCTGTTGCTCAAATTACATAATTGACAAGTGAATCCTTCAGACCTAACATTAAGCTCTGCAAATGCCATCGTAGATCATTATGTCAAAAATACGTCATAACAATGAATTTTTTTAAGATTTTATTTATTTATTTGACAGAGAGAAAGATCACAAGTAGGCAGAGAGGCGGGCGGGGGCGGGGGGGGGGGGGGGGGG
>CM053604.1:155416141-155426802 GCA_028646535.1 Procyon lotor
TTGTTTTTAAGCCTCAGTGGATTTTAAAATTGCTTAAATCAAACCCTAAGTCATCAATGGAAAATAAAAACAGGCAATCATCCACCCCACAGAAGCAGTTGAAGGAAATGAACTGAGTCCACATCTCCAGGAGGTGTGTTCTCCAGGTGGAAGGTTTCTCATTACTAGATCCTATCAGAGGGCAAGGCTGTCCTAAAGTGCTGAGCTCTGCAGAACTTTTCTGTTCCCATCAGTTAGCGTAACGTCATCTGGCTCCTGCTCTGGGTATTGATGTTATGTAAACATGCTTACATAAGGGAAGGAGAAATAAACACGCAAACCAGTATGCCGTCCTGGCTGCCGAGCGATGCCAGAGCATGCCGGCTTTGAATCGTGCTTTATGTACAACACAAAACACGACTTCGATAAATCTGTACAAGGGGGTGCAAGCTATGGAGCAAATGGCATCAAAATATACAGTGTGGGGGCACCTGGGTGGCTCAGTGGGTTAAAGCCTCTGCCTTCGGCTCAGATCATGGTCTCAAGGTCCTGGGATCGAGCCCTGCATCGGGCTCTCCACTCAGCAGGGAGCCTGCTTCCCCCTCTCTCTCTGCCTGCCTCTCTACCTACTTGTGATCTCTCTCTCTCTCTCTCTCTCTCTCTCTCTCTCTCTGTCAAATAAATAAATAAATAATCTTTTAAAAAAGCAACAACATCAAAAAATACACAGTGTATCTATGTGGTTAGATGTCTACTTCATCTTAACTGGATTGTTGGTTCCGACATAGATGCTTATGGGACACCTGGTTGATTTCTTGCTCTAATACAAAACTGTATTTGTAGTAAAGCTATGACCTCTCTCTCTCTTTTAAAGATTTTATTTATTTATTCATGAGAGACACACAGAGAGAAGCAGAGGGAAAGGGAGAAGCAGACTCCCCACGGAGCAGGGAGCCCAATGCAATACTCGATCCCAGGATCCTGGGATCATGACCCGAGCCGAAGGTAGATGCTTAACTGACTGAGCCACTCAGGCACCCATGACCTATCTCTTTATTAGCATTGTATGTGGAGTTGATTGTCCTAGGTAGCCCCCTTCTTCTAGTTCCTTCTCAGAGATGCCCAGACACATCCTAGTTGCTGTGAGGAACCTTGAATGTAGACTCCACCTCGTATTAGCTGTGCAACTCTGAATAAATTGCTCAACGCAGTTTCCTCCTTGCTAAAATGTGGGTAACAGCACCTACCTCAAAAAATGGGTAAGCAGATTAAAGGAGATAATGTAGCCGTGGGTGCTGCATAGGCACTAATAAATGGTAGCTACTTTGATGAGAGAACCCCCCAGTGCATTTGATGATGTGCAAACCAGCGTTTACGGCCCACTTCAGGGGAGCACTGTGAGGGAGCTCTCTCACCAACACGAGAAGAGGCAGCCCCCCAGACCCAGTGCTGTCCCTGGGAGGTCAAAGGCCACTTCCCTGTTCCTTGCCAGCCTCACCTCCCAGACCATTCTTTACATAACATAATCTTTGTGCAGCCTCACTGGGCCCTCACTGCCTGGCCGCCAGATGCTCTTGGGTGGAAACCATCCCTGGGCGGAAATCGCAAAGGGTCCCCTTTGGGGACGTGCAGTTGGGGCAGAACCCGGACTTGAGGGCCCATATTGGCTCTTCCCTTCTTTCTCACTCATACCTTCTTCCGGAGCCCTGAAGTCCGCTGTGCCCTTGGGAACTTAGCTCTTATTTGTGGTTAGCTAAGCAACAGGTGTTAATCGTACTCTTAACCTACACGTAAATTGGAGAGGGTCCCTGTTTCTTGTGCGTGCTTTAGTTTGCTTCCTGAGAAATGACGACTCCCTCCTTTCGCCCAGATTGACTCATTTCTGGGCTCACTGTGGCCATGATCATCTGTGGCCCTTGCAGACAGTGTAACTGGCCAAGCAGTTCGATCGTCACCACCAGTCTCTCACAAGCGCGGGCTAGGACCCAAACAAAGTATCCGAGGAGATGGCCTTTTCTGACCATTATCTATCATTGGGTTAAAAAAAAAAACAAAACCTTCTAATAGTATGCATAAGCCTATTTTATCCCTTTAAACATTGAGAAGTTTGCTTTGTTTTAACAAAGATCCTATTCAGTGGATAAAACATGTTTTAATCACCTCCTCTTCCTGTTGGTGAAGGAGGGATTCCTGCCCTAAGGTTACAGGGATGGCTAAATCGATGATACCCATCCTGGAAGACAGAGAGCTACACAAGTTCATGAGTCACATAGACTTACAGCCCAGAGAAGGACACTGATGTCACGCAGGGCCACACAGGAACAGAATGAACAGCTAAGGGGTGTGACAAGCAGACTTTGAGGTGTCAAGAGAGGGAGGGGGCATCCGGCTCCTGTGGTGGCTTGTGCATCAAAACAATAAATAAATAATAACAATAAATAATTAACAAATAACAAATAAATAAATAACAAGTAAATTAATTAATTAACAAATAAATAAAAAATAAAAACAAAAAACAAATCAAAACCAGGCGACTGAAACCCATTATTCCAGGACAAGTAGGAATGACCTCTGGGTTCCTTGATAAGGAGGGTTATTTGGCGAGGGACCTTATCTGTGAGGTCCACTAGGACATTCAAGGGCCCCCACAATTGCACCAGATGTCGAGGTGGTCCCTAATACAGGGCCTTAGTTTTAAGCCTTATACCAGACATGTGAACATTGTGAACCTCTCACTCTGTTATAGAAACCAGAGCAAATGGATTTCCCAGTGGAGACTATCATTTGCTAAAGGACCCTATTTTTTCCTACATAAGACACCAGACTGTGACAAGGTAGTAAGACAGAAACAATCATTTGGTATTTTAGGCATTTTATTTCCTTTCCTTAAATGTGTATGTCATTTCTCCATCAATCTAGTCCCCAGTGATTAAGAGGAGAGATAGAGAAGTTTATGTTTCCCAATTTGGTTGGATACCTTCTCGAAGTGACACAAGGACGTGTCATTTTCTTTTGTACTGTATAGTCACTGCTCCGTGACCTCCCGCCCCCAACCCACTGCTGGAAAACACTTGTCTTTGCCCACATATTTCTATGGCATATTTGTATTTCTATTTTTGGCAACATTATAAAGCTTTGGGAGCTCGGTGCATGCCCTCTACTTTGCAAAGGTAATTATCAGAAGGATAAGAACAAAGAGGGCTCTTGTCTCCCTTCTCCATCCCATCCTCTGTCTCTAAGGTTATACAATACTCACCCATACATACTGCCTAAAAAATTAGGTGGATTATGTATAGCATTATAAAAAACAGATCTTTTTAAAATCCAAAGGTTTAACTGGTAGACACCTAAAACAGTGCCTGGCATACAGTAAGCCCTTATTCCAACGTTTGTTAATAAGGCAAATGTCTACAGCAGGTATGATGAAAATGAACCAGCACATAGTTCAAAAAGATAAACACACCTACATGAAACACCTACAGGGCCTACTTGCTGACTCTCAAGGTTGGACCATGTATCAGTGTTTTTCTGAATGAAGAACCCGGGTCACTTCCATCAGAATCACTTAAGATGGTCCTAAACCGGTTTAGCGAAGGCTAAGAGTCAGCATTTTTGGAGAGCACCCCTGCTGATTCCTCAGTCCACTACAATTTGAGAATCATGGGGCTAATTAAATAGGTCACTTTAGAGAAAAGGAAGGAAGGCGCTATAGGTTTTTTCTGTTTGTGTTCCTTGAATAGTCATATGTTGAAATTCTATCCCACAAAGTGATGGTATGAGGAGGTGGGGCCTTTGGGAGATAATTAGGCCCTAAGGGTGGTGCTCTTATGAATGTAATTCGTGCCCTTAGAACAAAGGCCCCAGAGCGAACGCTTGTCCCTTCTGCCATGGGTGTTCCGGTGAGAGGACAGCCATAAATGAGGAAGTGGGCTCTCACCAGTCAGTGAATCTGCTGGCGCCATGATCTTGGCTTTCCCAGCCTCCAGAACTGTGAGAAATAAATGTTTATTAAACCACCTAGTACACGGTATTTTTGTCACAGCAGTCCAACCAGATTAAGAAAGAAGGTAAGAGATTTCTCTTCTGACCAGCATAGTCCAACTGAGTCACAGTTTCACTCTCAGTGTGAATACAGTTGTTTTCGGATTCTTCCATCACCTACCAGACTCTTTTCACCAACACACATACATGAATTTCATGATGAAAAGAGATGTGCCTTTGAATTGTGCTTTATGGTGTTTTTTTAAAATTCTTAGAATGTATCTGATTCATTTTTTAAAAAATATTTATTTAAAACTAAGGCAAGCTAAACTGAAAGCAGCTAGGTCTCCGTGCTCTAACTCCTTTTTGATAGGTTTCAAAATTACTCTTTCATTGGTCTCAGATATGGTCCCAGTGATCCGTAGGCCCTGTCACACTGAGATGACTACATGGTGGCCTCCGTGCCTTCCTCCGCCATCTTGGATTTGATGTTTGCCTCTCCACTCTGTGCAGTAAGGCAGGCTTTGAAATTCATGAAGAACCCTTTCTGCTTGAAGATGCTGAACTAGGGGTAGTTCAGCTCTTCTCAATTTTGGGATAACCTAGACTCCTTTGTGGAAGGGCTGAGACTGGTGTTTTCACAGGAGAGGAGTTGTGTCCTCAGCCCCCTAGGTTCCTGGGGCTTTTTCCTTTTCTTCACCCCTAATATTAGGGAGCTAAGGACGGTAGTAGGGTTGCCTGTCTTTCTCGGACCTGTAGTGCTAGAATGAACTTCTGGTGGAATTCTGTCCTCCTTTGACTCCTTCTGGACTTCTGGACTCCTTCTAGCCTAGGGGCTCTCGGGCTTCCGTCCCATCCACTGTGTCGCCTTCACCCTGCAAGAGTGAGATGAGAAGTCTGCTGTGGGGCCTTTAACTGCTTCTGCCTGCGGCTTGCTGGTCATCTCTGCCCTGCAGTCACCACATACGCGCTACCCACAAGCGAGGGACCAGCAGCTCTTGCTGACATGCTGCAAGTGTGTGCTAGAAGCAAGCACTTGCTCCCACTACGTGAAGACCTCTGAGGCCACAGCATAAGCACCTGTCATGGATGTGCGGGTTCCACTTCCTGCTGGATCCACGAAGGCTATTCCTGATGGTGCTGCATTAATGCCAAGTCCGTACTCCGTTGCCTCCCTGTCCACAGCCCTTGTGGTTGTGCCTGTCATTACTACAGCTGCCCCTCTGTCAGGCACTGGAGGTGCTGGCATCAGGAAAGGGTGTACTTCTGAGAGCACGGTTCATAATGAGTGGAGGTGGCCCCAAACACCTCAGGGATGATGTTGACCTGGCGGTGACCCCCTTGTCTGTGGGGCTCTGCTTCAAACACAGGTATGTCCACTGTGACTTCCCCTGGGATGGCCTGGGTACCGCTGTACGCCTCTGTAGTGGTCTTGGGGTAAACAAGCTTTTCCTAGTGGGAAAACAAAAAAAAATCCCTTGTACCCGAAGGGGACACAGCTAATGGTTAAAAATGTGGCCAGTGGCGAGCTTCAGGTGGGACTGTTGTTTCTCGTGACTTGGATGGCTATCTTTACAAATTTCAAGGGAAGCTGCCTGGTTAGCTCCAGGGTCTTAGCAGGCCCATGGCCTCTTCCCTAGGTGTCTTCCACACCTGTCCTGCTTCTCCTAGCACGTGGCTGGCTAGGCCAGCATCACAGTATCAGGGGTTGCTGGGGGTGGAGTGGGGTGGGTGCAAGGTTCAAGGTCACCACCTCGATGCAGTGTACCTCCATCACTTCTCTTTGGCTGCTCTGGATAAAGGCTCTCTCAAAGACCCTTGGGTACTCGCATATAGCACACTCTCCCTTGAACAGTTGTCGCTGCAGTGTCCCCGTGGAGGTAATAAGAATGCTCACTACACATTGCTTTCCACTATGTAATATGGGAACACAGGCTTGCTGCTCATAGCTATCTTTTACCAAGACATCTCTCGGGGGTTCCTCCATACCTCCCTCACCACACCTCATAGGCAGGTCACCAGCGCTCTCCACACCGTGGTGACAGGTGGCTGAGTCTGGTCTGCGCAGACCCCGCTTTGCTCCAGAGCGCTCCCATGAGATCAGGCCGGAGGGTGTGTGGGGCTGCTGATTACCCACCACTCAGCCCTTTGTCCCCTGAGGGGAGGAGACTGGGGTCACGCTGGGGAGGGGCCTCCCCTAGCCGACCCCTTGGTCTCCCCTGCTGCTGCTTTTCATCCCTCAACCTGAGCCAATCGCAAACGCCCGCCTGCCTCCCTTTCAACCAACCCCGGGGCCACCTTTAACCCTCTCTTGCCCATTGTGACCTACCAACCAACGTCACACCATCCTTTGTCCTCGATCTGCAAAGCCAGGCCCCTATGGGTAGGAACTCCACCCCGCAAACTCAAAGACCCCGCCCAGGCGGGGGCGGAAGCGCAGCGCGCATGCGCAGACAGCGCCTCCAAAGAAACTGGAAAACCTCTGGGGGCGGGGGAAGGGGGCTTCTAATTACAAAATTGAAGACTTCACACATGGGCCCAAACTGTATGGTTTTCCACTGGAAAATTATCAAAAGGCAGGGGCTGCATTTTTTCAAAAATTACAGTCTCTCTGAGCTAGAAAGGACTTTAGAAATCATGTATTACAACCCCCTCATCACACACACAGTTGGAGAAACTTTTTCCGCAGGTACCGAGACTCCAGGAGGCTTACCCTCCGGCTGAGATGCTTTTTGGCATTACCCAGTGACCTTCAGCTGACACCATCTCTGCATTTGCAAACTTTTCTTATACATAGAAATGGCTCATTTTTACCCCCAGATAAACACAAAGCAAGTTTGATTTTTCATGTAAACAAATCCAAAACATTCTTTGTAGCGAGTTGTTTTAACGACTATACGATTGGCCCTTGAACAACATGAGGGGTGGGTAGGAGTGGGTAGAAGCGCTGACCCCTGCCTGGCCAAAAATCTGAGTGTTAACTTTGGACTGCCCATTCTATTAACACACGTGCTACATGTTATTTGTATTATATGCTGCATTCTTACAATAAAGCAAGTAGAGAAAAAATGGTCCTAAGAAAATTTTAAGGAAGAGAAAGTACATTTAGAGGACTGCACAGTATCTATGGAAAACGATTCATCCCGGGTGTGGACCTTCACAGTCTAAACTTACGTTGTTTAAGGGTCAACTGCATATGAGAGCTTAGCATTCGCTGCTATCGCGGAGCTGCATCGGAGCTATCTGGCTATATTTGGAGCCAAATAACTTGGCTACATCAAATTTAGGAGAAACAAAAATGGAGCTGTTCTGTTATTCAAAATGCCTCCTCTACTCAGAAAGGTTTGATCTAAACCTGGAGAAGCACTAGCTATGGGATAGGCCTTAATTCTTTTAGGCCCGAGTTGATGTAATAGGGGAGAATGACACAGTGATACCGGGAGAAGTAAGTCCTCTAAAGTCAAAGACACTCACAGCTAAGTCACCCACGTAATAAATGCATTTGCGGGAAGAAGCGTTGGTCCCCTCCACGCTGGATGAGAAGGGTCGTCACCTAACAAATGAGTCAGAGTCAGAGATGTCAGGTCCTGAATTTTTACAAAGATCGGGATCAGAATCCGACTGAATTAGTGGCCAGAATTCTGCGAGTTCATGGGAACCAGCCTGTTAAGAGGGAGAAGGGGTCCTCATAAAGCTGTAAGTGTACCAGAACATATTCTTTTGCTTCACATTTTACTGACAGCTCCAATCAAGACATTTTGGATTGCCAGACATTTTATTCGGAGTCACTTTGTGTTTGTGTCTTGGTTTCATAAGGGAGCTAATGGGATGAGTTAAGACGTGACATAAGAATGTAGGAACTCTCTTACGGGATTAGATCCCAGGACCATCCAGCCCGGGGTTCTCTTACTGACAGAAACACCAAAGGATGGACCATGGGAAAGCATCACTGTCTTCCTGGGCTAACTGAAAACTTTGGTTGGACCTGACTTCCCTTAGTAGTATTTTAATGTATCCATCATTCTTAAATTTTCTCGAAACTGTTTATTTTTGCAATAATTAGCTTTCCATGCTGGATGACAGAGTCTGTGTTGTTTACTTAATTTATTTCACATTAGTCATAAGAGTGTCCCTTCATCTAGCTATCTCAGAATTGGAAAAGGAATAGAAAAACCTCCTTCTCTCTTGTCCAAGGCCCTAAGCCAGCCTGGCCCAGAGCACACATTGAACACTGATTCTGATGTCTGTAACATCTATCCACCTAGATATTCCATATCTATGCAAGATTCCGTATCCGCGGCAAGATTCCTCCCACGGTCCCATTTTTTCCCCTCTCACATAGGGGGATAGGTACGCCCATAATAAGAAGTTATTCCTCTTTCTCTGGTTTTCTCCTAACTTTCAACCTCTAGCCTGATGGCTCAGTCCACCATTATCTCCTTGCCCTGACTCTCACATCTGTACTTTTTCATCTCCTGGTTGTGAACTCTTCACCTGAAGTCATCATCTCTCCTTTTTTGGAGACATTGCAGACCATTTTGGGACACAAGTCATCTGGCCTAATCCACTCAATAGCCGTAACGTGCTGGATCTCCTTCACCAACTCAAATGCCACCCCACCCAAATAGCTTATTTCAGTCTCTCAGAGGAAACTATACACATGTTCACTTTATATACATCACTTTTTTTTTTCCTATGAATTGCAATCTTAAATCTTTACAATTGAATAACTCTGACTCTAAAGTCACACCGGAGCTGAAAATGAGGCAGGCAAAAGTGCATCGGATGCCTTTATCCTCTGAGCCAGGTGTTAACCTGACCAAGCTGTATAATCTTGGGAATGTACAAATGAAATGAAACTGCACCGGAGGGGGACAAACGTGGGGGTTCCTCTGTAGCTGATGGGAACAATGAATTTATCAGCTTTCCAGGACATATGTGATTTTTCCAAAAGTACGTTTACTCGGTGCTGTCCAGTAGGATTAGGGATTCCTTTCCAAGTAAGCTGACATTGCAACTTTATTTCTACTTACCTTTCTAAATACACTTGCTGTTTTGTTAGATCCTGTCAGAGGAAACCCTGTTACAGGTTCCATGCCGCACCCTTAATTCCATAAACTTCACTCTCCCCTCTAGCAGTGGCACATTGACCGTAGCCATCACAAGTAGAATGAGGGCAGCAAAGCACACGTATACCCTTGTGTAGAACCAAAGTTCCTTCCTTATCCTGCCATTCAACAATTTTTTTTAATCGAGGACCTATTATATATTCTATTTTATATATATTGTGTACATAACATATACATTATATATATACTATATATTCTATTCTACCTATATATCCTAAACACTGAAAATCCAACAATAAATAAAGCTGTTTATTATATACATAAATAATGTCTCCATCACCAGCCCTTTGTCCTTATCCCCCAGGCCCTAAAGTTTCCCTTGTGGAATTTGTAAGGAAAATAAACATACAGTAATAAGTATGTTAGGAATAAACACTAAAGATAAACAAAACAGGACAGAGAGATTGGGAGACCAGAAAAGTCATTGTGGAGAGGGTGCCATTTGCACAAATGTTTCAAGGAAAAGAGGAAAAGCAGTCCCGAGCACATCTATTAGAAGAACATCTCAGGCCAAGAGAAAGAAAGGGCCAAGGCCCTGAGGAGGCCAGTGTGCCCAGGGAGGAGTGAGAATGGGGAGACCAGCAAGGGAAGAAATCAGAAAGGCTGGTGGGTAGGATAGATCAAGGGCTGACTTCTGGTTCCGGCATCAGAACCTTAGATTTTCTTGGGAGGTCAAATGAGGAGTAAATGGTGTGTTTCGAGGCGCATACTGTTTGCGTATTAAGGCGATTACCCTGGTGGTCGTGCTGGTAAGAGAACAAAGGGGTTTGGAGCCATTCAGAAGGTTGTGGTAGTAACCAGGGTGCGAGTTGCTGCTGGTGGCCTGGACTGGGGGGTGGGGTCGGGGGTGCCAGAGTGAGATGGGGTCAGACTCTGGATACATTCTGAAGGTAGAACCAAAAGGATCTGCTAGCCTCGTGTATGTGAAATATGAGAGCAAGAGAGGGGCGGGGGATGGCTCCAAGATTTTTTGACCCATGTAAGCATCCCACCAAGTCTTCTCAAATCTTTGAAGACTTTCTACTCTCCCAGTTTTGTGGGCATTTCTACATAATAATAGTAATAATCACGCTAGAGTCTATCCAAATCATGAGTGCTTTATAATTTTCAAATATTTAAAGCTTCACTTGCTATGTTGAGTGGTTTTACAGTTGACCCTTGAACGATGCAGGGGATAGAAGTACTCACCCTCCTACAGTTGAAATCCCATGGATAACTTTCGAATCCCCCAAAACTTGGCTGCTGATGTCCTACTGTTGACCGAACCTTACCAATAACACAAACATTTGATTAACATATATATTGTATATGTATTTATACTGCATTCTCATAATAAAGTAAGCTAGAGCAAATATTAAGAAAACCATAAGAAAAAATACGTTTACAGTACTGTCCTATATGTATGGGAAGAAACCCACATATAAATGGGGACCTGCACAGTTCAAACTTGTATTGTTCAACTATGTATTTCTCTATTCTTCTGATGTGCAAATACATATATAGTGTGGCTGAATATTATTTTCTTTATATCTGTTTCCACTTGCAAGATTCTTATCTAAACAATACCCAAAC
>CM053604.1:155426902-155438086 GCA_028646535.1 Procyon lotor
AACATATGAGACGGTGATAAGTGCTAAATGCACGGGGGCAAGGTGCAGACAAGGAAGGAGAATAGAGAGTACCAGGGAAATTAATACATGGTTAATTCTTAGAGCTTATTAAATAACACTGGGGATTTATTCCCGTGTCTGTTTCTTCCTAACAGCTTGCTACTGGGAAATATATTCATTTTATCAATTTGACTACCGATTAAATAGAATATGGGTTACATACTTAGTATTTCTAGTTTTTTTTAGAGTATTGGAAAGAATTAAGAATAGCGCCCATGGTAAGCGTAGTGCCCCCTGAGCACACGGATAGTGACAGTGACATGAAGATAACAGAATATTTGAATGAGTAGTAAACTGTACTTGCTTAGACAGTAGTCACTGCAGACAATTGGGTTTAGACATCTACTTAGCATCACCTCTATTTAACCTACTCAGGTTGTCCTCATTAGGGCTTTTCACTTAGAACACCATTATAGCAATCATATACTGTATTTTTAGCATCTTATATAAACTTCCCTACAAATGCTCAAGTTATATAACCACCCCCCCCCCGACTTTTCTCCAGCCTCTCAGAGAATTACAGTAGGGGCGAGGAAGTGTGTGTGCGGTGGGAGATCCCTGTTCTGGGACTGAAAATGTTCCTGTCCCAGAGATCGGTTCCCCGTCCCCTGGACGGGGCTGGGTGTGTATCCGCAAAGGGTACTTCCTGATACCCGCTTCTACTCTCAGCCTCGCCTCTCTGCTGGTACATTTTCATGTAACAGGTGTCACGTTGCTGTATTCTGAGCTTGGAAGACTCTCTGCCTCCTCTCAATTGTGTTCCAACAAACCCCTAGGGCTCAGCTCCAGAGGCAAAGTCACCTGAGAGACAGTTCTAGTTCCCTCATTTTACAGATGGCAACCGAGGCTCAGGGAGGCCAGATGACTTCCTCCCAGACAGAGAGCACAAAAATGGGAAGCCCCGGGTCCCCGGATTGCCCCTCCGGTAGGACTTCCATTAGACCAGGAGTTTTGCAGATCTCAGTGTTCTCACACACAGAAAATAAGGGCTATGAGAGGTGGTCCCCGAAGACCCTTTCATCTGTGTCTTACGTTCAGATATGCTCCTGGGTGTGTACTTATTATACTGGACTTTAGAGTTTACTGTTTTCCATGCAGTGGCTAGAATGTTACCAACTGCGATAAATCAGGAAGAGGAGGTAATTTTGCTTGGCTCTTTAAAGCTTAAATTCAGTCTTTCTTTTTTAATGGTAAGAATGTGAAGAAACAAATGGTAAATTCACCCACGGCAAAAAAAAAAAAAAAGGCTCAAATACACATCTTCAGCTGACTCGTGTCCAGGAAAAGCACTATGTTACGTTATTCTTAAATAGGACTTTACCTAACTATATCAGGAAAAGTCTCCTTCTGGTGTGGCTGGGAGGGAGGGGGGAGGGCAGGGATAGGGAGGGAATGATGGTGATAAGCATTTTCCAAATTAGGAAACAGATATGCTTTTCTTCTTACTCTCTTACATAACTGATCTATTTTAGAAGACAACACTAAAAAACTGAAATGAAATACAAATCTCATGATTTTACTACTTTGTTAGCAAAGACAGAAGCAAGTAATGCTCGCAGGAAAAGAGGGGAGAGCCTCCCCCAGTGCTCTCCTTCCTGCCGGGGGCTGTTTCCCCAGGGTTCTGTCTCCTCCCCTGCAGCCTCCTTGGTGAGCCAGAGACCAAAGTCTGAATTTTAGAAAATGAATGAAGAAAGGTAGTAATTTTTCTCTCCTCTTAATTTAAAAGGCAGTCACATCCAAGTGCATACCTATCCTCTTTTGGTGGCATGGAATGATGGAAGAGTGACCTGTCTCTAGTCGGGGATTGTTTTGCCCCAGACTTCCTGTTTCAGAGGGAAATTGTGCAGCACACAAAGGCCAGAGAGGCGGTACAGGCTCTTACATAAATAAGTTACATAAATGAGAACCAGTTATGTAAATGTATAAACCAGCAAACATGAATTATAACCATTCACAAATGCCAAGGAGATCACGGCAAGATTCCTCCCACGGTCCCATTTTTTCCCCCTCTCACATTATTGTAATTGTACCATTTTATTTCACACCAGAATCAGATGTAGTTATCTGTCACATTTATTAGGGAAAGAAACTCCAAAGGACAGACGATATTTCACACTCTTTTCTGAACCACACATTTTACTTTGGGGGGAAATTCCATAAGAAAACCTGATTTGAACTATAAATAAGATTTATCCATTTCTACTTCATGTGTAATCATGAACACATGTGTTAAGTACTTACTAATGTACATTTTTGCCAGCTGCTGTTAAGGACAGGAATGTATGTATCACAAAAAGTCAGTGTCCTTCTACATATGGATATTTGTTTTACCACTTATGGTTTCAAGTCTCAAATGAGTATGGGGGCATCTGACTAAAGTCATTTTTAATACTATTGAGGGAAGGTTATGCTTATGATTTAATCCCAATATTCCCTACCTCAAATGATTAGGAGTTGCTCCTTGTTTCTTGGCTACAGTTTCAGGTGCAATGTGAATGGTAAATGAACCTGTTTCCTCTGCACCCTATGGGAGTGGGAACCTCAGCTTTTCCTCAGCTAGCTTTTTCCTTGTTCCTTTTGGGGCAATATAGCTCCATCTTTTCTGAAGTTACAGAATCTGTTCATTGTGTAGTAAAAACATATGTAACTCAAAAAGCAGTTTGGAGCCTGACTGCCTATTCCGCATAAAGCAGGATGCTAATTAAACCTTTGCCAATTTCAGGCATTAGCATGCTCAGGTTAACATTTCACTTACCAACTTCCTTTATTTTGAAAATCTCGTATAATGTATTTCTAAGATCTAACATAGTAACCGAACAGTGAAATGAGAGTAGGGAGCAGAGCCTCTCTATATTATTAGCTGTGTGATTTGGGGCAGGTAACCTTCCCTCTCTGGGCCATTGTTTCCAACCATTTGAAAAAGAACTGACAGTTCTAAGTCACTTCCAGCATTAACAATCTAGCAGCCTCTAATCAAATCTGTATTTTTAGCTGAGAGCTTTAAACTCTCTGACATCAAGTTTAAAGGAAATATAGTCCGTTATATAAAACCCAGGTCTTTTTTTTTTTTTCTTGTATTGGCAGTACTGCAGACCCTGCTTGGGTTGTAGTGTAATTGTGACTGACATATGAAAACTATTTCATCTTGGTGGTTTCTCTTTAAAAATGTCAAATATAGGCTTTGGCCGCTGTGGAGCATTGAATGAGATGTGAAGAGTACGGTCTGACACCTTGGCAACCTGTGGGCTTCCTTCCTGGAGGTGGGAGTGTTTTAAAACAGCAAGGCAGCAGTAAGTTGCCACCGTGGAAAACTGTCTTGCCCTCTGGAGGGAGTCAGCTCAGGAACGTGGGGGGTGGGGTGATTTCGTCTCTAAAGTCGATCTAGCCTAGACTTGAGGAGTCACTAAGTCATCAGACCGACTTTGCGCATTCTTCGGTCCTCTGCCTCTACATGTCCATCTGTAACTTGGGTGTAAAGAAAATGCAGACCTGCACCTGACGCCTACACCGGGAAGCTCCCACCGGCCAGGAAGAGAGGGCGGGTCCCCACGCAGAACGCGGGGGATGTCAGGGGAGTCCCGGCGATCTGGGCTTTAGTGCCGGGAGGCCAGCCGCCGGCAGAAAGCACCCACCAAGCAGGCATTAGCAGAGAAGCCTTGGCAGGTGAGGGTAGGCGTCCAGCGGAAAGGCGAGGTGGGTGGAGGCCTGGGCTCCTAGAGGCTTTGTTCAATTACAAGCCAGGCCCCTGTTTCGGGAGAAGCCAATTAGGTCCCCGCTGGGGGATCATCTGACCTCACGTTCCTCCCCAGGAGGGGCTTCGGAAGGGGCGGGGCCAGGCCGTAGGCTCCTCTGGGAGCCGGGCGCAGGCCGTGCGGGGGAGTCCCAGGCGCTTCGGCGAAGCTCCGCCCCGCCCCGCGCGCCCGCCAGGCCCCGCCCCCGGGGCTTCCCGGGCGCGCGCCGCCCCGCTGTGTCCGCGCGCCACGCCCCCCAGCTCGCGGGCCGCGTGCGGAGCCGCGCGCCCCGGAGGCTCCGCGACCGTGGCGGCGGGCGGCAGCGGAGGAGCAGCCCTCCGCGGGCCATGTCTTCTCCGGACGTGGCGAGGAGCTCCCCAGAAGGGAGCCGGGAGATGGCCCCCACGCCGCGGAGCCGGGGCCGGTTCTGGGAAGTGGGCGGCGGCAGCGGCGACCGGCTGGAGCGCGCGGCGGCGGAGTCGGAGCGCTGGGAGCTGCTGCTCCGCCGCGGCGAGCTGCTGGCGTTGGGCGGCCACCTGAAGGGAGCGCTGGAGGCGTACGGGGCGGCGCTGCGCCGCGGGGCCCCGGTCAGGCCCGAGTGCCTCGGCACCCTGGTGGACTGCCTGGTGCTCAACTACCGGCTCCGCCACGGGCTGGGCTGGAGCGCGACCCTGGCCGCGGGCGCAGACCCGGGTGCCGGCGGGCTGCTCAGCTGCCTGGGCTGCCGGGGCTTCCTGAGCGAGCCGGTGACCGTGCCCTGTGGCCACAGCTACTGCCGTCGCTGCCTGCGGAGACAGCTCCGCGCCCGCTGCCGCCTCTGCCGGGACCGGCTGCCGCCTGCCGCCGCCGCTGATGCCGAGGGCACCACCCCGCGGCCGCCGCCTCTGGCCGCCGCCATCGCCGCCTCGGGCTTCAGAACCAGCGTCGTCCTCAACCACCTGGCCGAGAAGTGGTTCCCGGGCCAGCGGGAGCGAGCCCGCGCGGCTGGCCGGCTCGGAGAACTGCTGCACCAGGGGCGCTACCGGGAGGCCCTGGCCGCCGCCTGCGAGGCGCTGCGAGCAGGTGACCGCGCGGGGATGCGGCGTGGGCCCGTCCAACCCCACCCTCCTTTCCCCGACGGGCCGGCTACCCGGAGCTCGCCTGCGCCCCAGGGAGGCTTCTCTGCCTCCCCAAGGCCGCCTGACTCCCGCTCGTAGGGTTTCGGGGTCCTGGAGGGCGTGGGAGGGGGCGGCGCCCCGGGGTGCTTTGGTCACAATGGGGATCGCCTTCGGAGCCGAGTATGACGCGGCGCGGGGAGGGGCGCACAGGCTCGGGGTTCCCTCGGCCGCGGCCTTGCGGTCTGGAGGGAGCGTCCCGAGCTGAGCCGGTGTTCGGGGCGAGGCCGCCGGAGCGCGGGGTGGGGTGGAGGTTGGGCGAGCCGGAGCGGCCGCTCGCTTCCTGCCGCGCTCTTTCCTGTAATTGGCCGGCCAGGCCGGACCGGGCCGGGTCCGCCGCGGGCAAACGACAGCCAGGGCGGGGAGAGGATCCCTCCGGCCGAGGCTAGGCGAGCAGCGTTTACCGTCGTACCCCACAAAAGTCACTGGGGCAATTGGAAGCCGCGGGAGGGCAGAATTGCATAAGCTGGGTGGGGGGGGGGGTTGTGTAACGGGTGACGTCCGGTGGGCGTGGCAGGAGCTCGGGGCCCGCACCCAGCTCCGGGAGGCCCGGCTGGCCACTGGGCTTGGGGCCGGTGTCAGAGCTGGCCGGGGGTGTCCAGGCTTACCTGAAAATGTCTGTAGCGCTAGTTGCTCTGGATGGTTTACCTATCTGTTCCCAGATCATACTTGTTTCGTAAACACACGTGTGCTTTTCGAATACCCCTAGTTCACGGTCAAGACCAAGAGGTTCTGTGATGAGTTCTTAAGACACTCTTGTTTGCCTTTCCATTCTTGATCAAGCTGTGGGGGAAAAGCCTTTTAGATCTTTTGTCTGTTTCTTCTCCAAGAAGCAGCTTCGGCTTCCAAACGTAGGTTATAAGTTTTAAGATGGTTTTAGGCTGTGGGAAGAGACACTGCCAGACTTATCTAGGGAGAACGAAGAGTTCTTTGAATCGGTGGTTCCCCCACGGGGGGTGGTGGGGGATTTTATCCCCCAGGGGGCATTATCTAGAGCGCTTTCTGGTAATACCTGGAGACATTTTTGGTTGCCACCCCTTGTGGGAGTAGTGCTGGTACATCTCGTGGGTCGAGGCTAGGGATGCCGCTAAACATTGGAGAGTGTGCCGGACAGCCTCCCACGTAGTTATCTATCAGGCCCCAAATGTCAATAGTGTCACTGTTAAATTTTGTGTTAAATAAGCGCATTTCAAAGTTGGTGTCTTTATTGGCGTGAAATAATGCTGGAGAGAATAATCCTGGAGAAAGACATCTAAAATACAAACTGATATTAGGTACTAGGTAAACTTACAAACTGTTTAACTGAAGCTCTCTTTTTTGTGGGGTTTTTTTTTATCCCAAGTGCTTAGTCATTTTGAACTAGTGACAGTATATTATTTAATATCTTTAGAGTTCAGAACATAAACTTGGCATATTTTCATAGTCTTTCAGTATCTTTATGGGAAGTGTAGGCAGTTATAAAATGGAGTAGAATGATAGACCCAGAACAAAAGAGAACTAGTTGGAATACAAAATTCTGATACAGGCAGCTCCGCCCTTCTGGGTAAATTGAGTGAGAAAGTGCAGACCGTTCAGGCCGTGGTCCTCATTTTTTAAAAATGAAGCCAAAGCTATGGCAGTGAAATGACTTGTCTACCTTCACACACGTAGCTGGTTGTAGAGGCATTCTATCATCCTTTTCTCCTAAATGTTGCACCAGGGTTGGTCCTGGCTTTATAGCGCATCCATTGAAAAGGTTTGACAAATTTCCAGGGGAGTTTTCTTTGTCACTAGTATAAAATAAAGGCTGAAACTCATTGATAGCACTTATACAGTATTAAATACTGCACTCCATAAGAATTAAATTAGGCACTTAATAAGAATTCAGGTCTGAGTCCACAAAACTGTGAGCACATTTACTAATTTAAGGTCTGGCTTAATGTTCTATAACCAGTAATCTTTTAATTAAGGAAGATTTGGGCCTTGGATTGAGGATATTATTTTTAACAGAAAAAAAACTCGTATCTGCTTTCCTTTTGTAAAGACAATTTGCATGGTCAGCACATGGGAATTTTGCCTGTTCAGCTACTTAAATCTTACTTTTGTGGAACTAGAACTCAAGTCTTCTTTCATCTCATTAGCCTATTTTTCCTTCTTCTGAAATTCCATACTCAAAAATGTGTCTGAATGTTAGTAACAAGGATAACTTTTTTCATCCCATAAATTTTTAGTGCAACATAGGAAGGGAAAAAAAATCTTAGAGAGTTTAACAAATTGTAGTTGGTAAAGCATAAGTATCAAGTGTCTTAACAATTTATGGGGGTAAATAAAAATATTTAGTAGAGTTATAAATCTGGAGTTAGGCTTTAACTTTTTCAGAGTCAGCTAGTTAACTAGATAGGTGTTTGAAATGTGTTTATATAATTGTATAGTTGTAGTTCCTAATGATAGTTTTCATTATTGTCGATAATGTAAAAAGACCTTCACTATAATTTCTTTGTAGAATTCTTATCATGAAAACCTAAATACTAATAAGTAGCAAAAGATACCTAGTCTGCAGTTAGCTCACATCCATCCCGAAAAGAAGGCTTGAAAACCTTTTCCAAAATCAGAAGTTTCCCATTGAGATTACATAAGTGTCTGTCGAATTGAAATATATTTAGATAACATTTAAGCTATTGATCTTTTGGTATTAACTCAGATGTTTCATAACTTTCTGTCTCTTTAGTTCAGGGCTATTGTGTAAAAGTCTTTTCTGTGTTGAATCTTTATACTTATTGAAATGATCCCACTTTGCTATTTTCCTTTTATTTTTAATGAATTTTTGTACTGACTTGCCTCCTCCCCATATATACCCCTCTCTCCCAAAAGAAGACAAAAAAACACTGTAATTTATAGTTTGAACTGGTTTTAAAAAAATAAAGGTTATAAGGGGGAGAACAGTTTATTTAAAATACTTATAAATTTTTGTCTTTGGTATTAATTATATAGTTCTTGCCTATTATCAAGCATTTTAAAAATTATTTATGTCTCATTTGATCCTCGCAAAGAATCCTGTGGAGTACCCTTAGCTCAGAAGGAAATTGAGGCAGCTCTCAGTCGGGTGCAGTGTGGCCTAGTGGGTAAAGCTGTGCACCTTGGCAGCTGACTGCCCGGGCTTGCGTCCCATCGCAGCCCTCCACTTACTCTCTGACCTTGGGCCTGTTGTCTAACCTTTCTGTTTTGGTTTCCTTATTTGAAAAGCGAGAATAGTATCTAGTAGATAGATAACTCCTAGATAGAGAGCAATAGTTAACCGCTACCCAGGGCTGTTAGGAGAATGGAGAGGTAAAATGCTCTGAATGCTGCCTGACAAAATAATGCCTAGTAAATATTAGTTAAAAAATTTTTTAGGGATGCCTGGGTTGCTCAGTGGGTTGAGCATCTGCTTTCTGCTCAGGTTGTGATCTCAGGATCTGGGAATCCAGTCCCGAACTGGGGAGTTGGGCTCCCTGCTCAACTGGGAGTCTGCTTCTCCCTCTGTGCCTTCCTCCTGCCTGCTTTTGCTCTCTCTCAAATGAAATCTTTAAAAAAAAAAAAATGGTTTTTAAATGTAAAAGTTGGGCTACAACTAGAAGATAGCTAAAATTAAAATCTGAATTTTATGATGTCAAGTCCTGTTCTTTTTTCTCTCCCACATAATATTACCAGAGTGAGGGTTAAATCCTGATTCTAGCCTATTAGTAGTGACATTTTAGCATCCATCAATAAAATACAGATCCTGAAAGGCTTGGTTGTAAAAAGATGAGTCAAATTATAGGTTAAATGCTGAATGCACTTAGAGAAAATGTAAAGGTGTTTAGTATCTTAACTAGGTTAATGCAAAGAGATTTAAATTTATTTAATCAGTAAACTTAGTATGTCCTAATTTAATCTGTGAAACACTTGAAACAGTAAACATTGACATTTATATGGTGTCTCATAGTGCACAAAATATTTGTTTTCCCATTATCTTAACTGATCCTTACAAAAGATCATGTGAGGTAGGAGGGCAACTTGAACATTCCTGACTCACAGATTGAAGAAGAGAGCTCCAAGAGCTCCTTTCCTGAGGCAAGTAAATAACCAAGTTAGAACTGAAAGCAGGAGCAGCACCAAGTGTGTGGATGTTGCTTCTAAGACTCAGATTGATTTTAAAAAATAGCATATAACCCCTCAATCTCACATATTCTCATTTAGCAGGATTTTACTGGGTACTTAACTATATATGTGGCATGTTTTAGGTGGTGGAGATGTAGAAGTGGACAAAATAAAGACCCTGCCCTTAGGGAGTTTGTATTTTTTTAATTTCTTTTAAAATCACAGCAAATCGGTATTTATAGAAAAGAAAAGGGGCATATTGCTTACTTGACCTCTAACGAACTGAGCCCGTATGCAGTACATGTCTGATTCAGCTTTTCTTTAATTCAGAAGTCACATTAGGGATTTTTGCAATGCCTTAGGGTCACAACAAAGACCAGTTACAATGGCATATTCTTATTGATATAGAAGATGGGAAAACAGGTTATGTAAATATTAAGTGCTCTGTTTTAAATAATTTCCATGTTTTTTAATCTGTTCTTTATTCATCAAACAATGCAAAAACTACCCAAACTCTGTTATATTAGATTTCTAGTTATTTGTATGTTAACCTTTGGTGTATTCAGAATTGTTTTTCTATTTGGTGGAATAGTTCTAAGAGGCTTAGATACATTCAAGTGAAAACTTAAATGAATTTATATAGTATTCTATGCCTTGCATTGTAAAGCTATTTTTCAAAATTGTTACTATGTTTAACTGTAGGTGAATGACTTAGACTCTAAAATGCAAGACAGAAGCTTCTGTTCAAATCCCACCCCTCCCACCACCCCCTTTGGTAGGATGGGATCAGTCTTTTTTTTTTTTTCTCTTTTCCCCCCTTTTCTCCTCCTTTTGTTCAGTCTGCACTACCAGTCCCTAAAGATGTTTCTCCCCTGGCAGAGGCTTATTTGGGGAAAAGAAAAGAAAATACTTTTTCTAATACCTTGTATTGAGAGCTAATCTCATTGCTATTCAACGTATTTTGAAATATTTTATAATATTAATACCTATTATTTTTTAAACATTTTTTAAAGATTTTATTTATTTATTTGTCAGAGAGAGAACAGGAGTGAGTGAGCAGAAGCAGGGGGAGCAGCAGGCAGAGGGAGAAGCAGGCTCCCTGGTAAGCAGGGAGCCGGATGCAGGACTCGATCTTAGGAACCTGGGATCATGACCTGAGCCAAAGGCAGACGCTTAACCGACTGAGCCACCCAGGTGCCCCAAAAATACCTATTATTTATTGAGCATTTGTGTGCCAGGCATTGCGTTAACTGTCAACATGCGTTATCTGTATAGTCTTCACAACAGTCTTAAGATGTAGGTGTCACCAGCATTGTGTAGGTGTCACCAGCATTGTATAGGTGAGGAGTCTGAGGTTTAAAGAGTAAGGTCAGCTGTCCAAACTGGGATCTAAACCCAGATACTCAGAATCCAATGGTTAATGCCAAGCTATTCCATTAATGGTATATAATTAAGCAATCACTAATAACTTGTCAATTGGTGGCTTTCAGTTTAAAGATTTATTTATTTTAGAGAGAGAGAGAGAGAGCATGAGGTGGGGGGAAGGGGCAGAGGCAAGTGGGTGAGGGCAAGAGAGAATCCCAAGCAGACTCCTCGCTGAGTGTGGAGTCCAGGTGAGGTCTCTATTTCAGGACGCTGAGGTCATGAGCAGAAATAAGGAGTCGGCCACTTAACCCATGAGCCACCCAGGCGGCTTTTATGATAAGCCCTACCATACTGAACTTGAAAAAGCAACAGAAGCAAAGAAATTTGGCATTTTGGTTGGCCACTGAGGTTGCTGAAGCAGCTCAACATGTGAATCTAAGAAAAAGACACTCAGAAGAATGAGTAAGATAAGGAATGTGGAATGTTTATTCTTACGCATAAACAATGTAGCCAGTAAACATATAGTTTTAAAGGTCAGACTTACTGAAGAAATGCACATTAAAACAATGTTTTCTTGTATTTTTCTAGGAAACAAAAATACATGGCTTGTGGGAGTGTAAAATTTTTATAAAAGGAGGGCTAGCAAAATGTATTGAAACTTTGTATATATAATTTCTACACGGCCGTTCAACTTTACAGACAGTGACTAAGGAAATAAACTGATATGTAAAGGCATACAGATAGATGTTCATTGTAGTACCTTTTTTTTTTTTTTT
>CM053604.1:155438186-155448750 GCA_028646535.1 Procyon lotor
TTTTATATTAGCAAAAATTGGAAGTAAAAACTGCTGAGAATTTTTTTTTAATAGATTGTGAATATGGTAGGATATTTTGCAAGTATTAAAAACCATACGGATTTAATGACATTGACCAAAAAGGTTATAAACTGTATAGGGTAGAATTCGTAAAAATATAAAAATGTAATCTACACACATAGGAAAAAGGTAGAGGTTACATACCAACACTGTTTATTTCTTTAGGGTGAGAAAAAGATGTTTCTTAATCCTGTCGGTTTTTCAGATTTTACAAATAAACATTTTATAACTTTTATAATCTGAAAAAAAGTTTCTTGAAGAGAAACTAAGGAATCCGCCTTAGGATTGGAACAAAGATGAGTAATTGGGATTCCGTAGAACTCTGCTCAGCCCATGAAAAGCCTCAGCAGCCTAAGACCTGGTTTCCTCAGATGTGAAGCAGAATTTTATTTCCGTTTTTTCATTTGCCTGGTTACTGGCAATATTACTGGGTCTAAGAGAAGAGAAAATGGGAGCATGAATTAAGCATAAGGGGACAGATTTTAATGAATTTTCCCTTGTTCAGCAAACATTTAGCAAAGCCAGGATTTGAGGACACAAAGAAAATAATGAAGGCAGCTCAAAAATAGATTTTAGACTGAATGCAATGCACATACAGTGAAGGAACACAATCATCATAGCCAACGTTTACAATGTACTAAGCCCTGTTCTGAGTATTTTGCATATATTATTCTTGAGTAACACTGTGAGGTAAATACTGTTATTTGCAGAGGTGAACAGCAAGAACTCTGAGCCAGACCGCCTGAGAATCTTGAACCCACCACTTCCTAGCTTTTTGATCTTGGGCAAGTTACATAAACTCTCTGTGCTCAGTCTCCTGATCTGGGAAAGTGTGGACAGTGCCAGACCCACATAGGATTGTTCTGAAGGTTGCAAATCATAGTAAGTGATGTTTCGTAAATAAGAATAAAATTTGGGAAACACACTCAATTATGTAGTTGAGGAAACAGGTACAGAGGTACTTGGCTGTTTGCCCCTGGCACAGCGAGTAAGTGGAGGGGCCAGAAGTGGAATCCAGCAGTGTGAGAACCTCAGAGCTCCTGCTCTTGATCCTTAGTGATGTACCAAGTGAGGGTAGCCCCAGAAGGAAGCAACTTGAGGAGAGAGTGGTGAGCTGGGTCCTGTTGGTTGCGAAATAGTTCCCCAGACCAAGGGGAGGTGCAGTATTGAAGTAGAGCTCTGCCAAGGAGGGAGTTCTGTGAGCAAAGGAAGGAGGCGTGAAATGGAAAGGCAGACGTGGGGCAGGGTGAGTTTAGGTATTACTGGAGCCTAAAATGGGAGGTTGATAATGATAGGAAGTCAGGCTGGAGAGGGGCAGGAGCCAGGTGTGTAGGAATT
The DNA here is from genome assembly GCA_028646535.1 of Procyon lotor. NCBI lineage: Eukaryota > Metazoa > Chordata > Mammalia > Carnivora > Procyonidae > Procyon > Procyon lotor. Next base: position 155,439,585 of record CM053604.1, read on the forward strand.
TGTATCTTGTACTAAAATACCCATCTGATCTTCTGGATGGTAAGGATATAGGCAGGGTAAGACTGGAGGCAGGGAGAGCAGTTAGCAAGCTCTTGCAAAAACCTTAGAGATTTGGATCCAGACCCTTAAGTGAGGCTGTTAGCAAGGACTTGGTAAGGACCTGGGACAGATTTGAGAAATATAGGAAGTAAGATTGACAAAGTTGGGGATTTGATTTAAGAAGTCAGTGGTGTTACTAGTAGAGAATATAGTAAAAAGACGTTTTTTAAAAGATTGTATTCATTTGAGAGCGAAAGCACAAGCAGGGGGAGGGGCAGAGCGAGAGGGGGAAGCAAGCTCCCCGCTGAGCAGGGAGTCCATTGGGGGGCTCCATCCCAGGACCCTGGGGTCATGACCTGAGCTGAAGGCAGACACTTAACCTATTGAGTCACGCAGGTACCCCGAGACCTTTTTTTTTTTAAGTGAAAATGCACTAAGTTTGTGGTAATTATGTCAGGCAGTGGGAAATTTAGTGAATCTGAAGGCAGGTTGAAAAGCTTAGAACTGACGATAAAAATGTGGGAGTTAAATCCTGCTTTTAGTACAATTAGCCCAAACCACATCTTTGTATTTCCTCGCTTTTTCAACAAATTGGGTCTGTAATGTGCCAGGCACTAGGGTGCCCACAGTAGTGCCCCAAGAGGCCCCTCCCTGATAGCATGCTCTATGAGGTGACTTGTTCCTTCCAGGGTCCTCAAGGCCAGGTGGAGAACATACCTCTGGAAACATTTGTTGACTCTTTCGAACTTGAGTTACTAACACAGCTGGGCTGATAGTTGTTTTTTGGGGGGAAAGGGGAGTGGTTTACAGTTAGCTTTTGCAGAAGTTTGTGTGGAGGGCAGACGTGTGCTTTGATGATTCAAGGCTCTCAACTAATGCATTTGGCTCCTTTTTAGAATTAAGGGTTTGAAATAAGTGGGCGGGATGACCCTAATCTCTTAAGAAGCTTGAGGAATTTCAACTCACTTGATGAGGCTTTTCCCCCCTTTTAAAGTCATTTAAAATAATTTTTCCATTAACATTTGATGTTCTTAATAAAAATGTTACCTATGAGGAACTAGGGAGCAAGACTTTTAAAATCTAGTCCTCTTGTCATTTTATGCGTACCTTTTCTCTTTTCCCAATATGTACTAACTTCTTAGGCCCGCCTTTAGAGCATCTCAGGAGTCTGAGTGTTTTTGTGTTGAGAGGTGAGGGGAGACCGTCCTTTTTCACTTCGGTCAGAGTGGAGGGGTGCCATACGTCAGCTGGGTGTTGTCAATGAAGGAGGTGTCCTCGGACACTTGCCTCAGTGTTAAACCAAAAAAGCTGTATTCGATGGTGAAAACATGGATAAACGGGTTTGACATTCTAAAGTTTTGAATGTGCACAGCATCCAGTGTGATGCAGCGGGGACCTGACATAAATGAAAAAAATGTGAAATGAAGAAAAGCCCCTAAGGGCAACAAGAATGGAAAGGGCTGCTTGATGCCACAGTGAGCTCCCTCTCTCTGAGATGCCAAGAACGGGGGCTCAAGGATGCTGTCAGAAGCACCCCAGCCCTGGGTGAGCGGTCCTTCATGGGTCCAGGTTTTTTGATGCTTTTGAACTACTCCTTCCTGGACCATTTTTGCCCACGCTGCTCTCAGTTTTCTGAACTCCCGTTGTTTTTGTCAAATCAATATTACACGATCCCATTTCATAATAAAACAAAGTGTTCTAATTGGATTGTAAGCTCCTCAAAGACAGGGATAAAATAAAATCTGAGCATCAGCAGGGTCAAGTTTTATGTCAGGACTCTTCTTTTTTTTTTTTTTTTAAGACTTTTTATGTATTTGACAGAGATCACAAGTAGGCAGAGAGAGAGGGGGAAGCAGGCTCCCCACCGAGCAGAGAGCCTGATGTGGGGCTCAATCCCTGGACCCTGAGATCATGACCTGAGCTGAAGGCAGAGGCTTTAACCCACTGAGCCACCCAGGTGCCCCGAAATACTTCATTCTTACTTGAAAATTTCCATTGGTATAAATTCGAAGGCACAATATAGTTCCAATTCTTAAGCATCAGCTGAAAAAGGCCAGTCTCATTGTCGAGAGTTCTCTGTAGGGAAGCAATAATTTAAAAAGTAAAGTAAGCCAGGGAGCTTTTGAAGACTTTTATTATAGTTTTTTTTTTTTTTAATGAGGCATTATGGGTCTTTATTCCCTTTTCACAATGAATGCTTTATTTTATAAGCATATGTTTTTGAAGGCTTCAAAGATGAATAGCTTTAAAAAGAGATTAATTTTGTCTGTAGATGTGCTGAAAATTAGCTTTCGGCTTAGACTTCAGATTTCAAATCTGTGTATCTATAACAAGTAATGGTATTGTCACAGGTGATACCTGCTAACTGAAATTCTGAACACCATTGGATACGAATTTGGTTTCTCAAGTACAGACGTAGAGGATGGCAGTCAAAATATCAACAAAGTTTTTTTCTCAGAAACATTTGAAATTAAATCTGTTTGGGGATGATCTAATACCATTTGTGCTAATGGCAGGAATTTAAATTTTGACCTCTTAAATTTTACCAACCCATTTCCTCTAGAATCAGGACCATTGTATACCCTCCTAAGTTTGAGCCTTGGTTAGTCTTTGTTACTGTGGAAATTCAGTGTGCAGTAGTTGCACATATGGTTGTTTATAAGTGAGGATTTAGAAATTAAGGTATAAAAAAATTACGATTTCCCATAAAGAGGCAAATCTAAACATATAAGACCTGGTTTTCAAGTCTGTATAGAATGCCCTCCTATTTTAAGAAAACATTGGTTGTCTTAGAGGTGATTATACATCTTATAAAATACTTCCAGTACTTAAAAAAAAAACATCATTTCCTGTGCTAAAATTATCTACATACAGTCTCAACGATAAAACTTCTAGATAAAATCCAACACATACGTGGTTTACACCTATACTGTACTTTGGTGGTTATTAGCCGGAATCACTAAGTCCTTAATCTAGTATGTGTTTTGTGCATTGGACAATAATAGTTTAAAAATAAACCTTTATAAAATATTTATTTCAGAGCCCAGTGATGTGACTCTAAAAATTTACCGGGCGGAATCATATGCTGGTCTCCAAGAGTTTAAAGCAGCCATCGAAGATTTAAATGCGGTTCTCTTTCAACTACCAAATTGGCCTGAGGTAAAGTTACTGTTTTACATTTACATATTTAAAAATTTCACCTGTAGGGAACATGCATTCAGTTATGGTTGCAAGTTTAAACAAAATAGGATTGTTGACTCTCTAAATATATAGAGTTCTAGAAATACCAATACTAGGATTAGTATTTCGAGTAGATGGCTATGAAACAATTTTAAATCATAAGAAGCCTTCATTTCCTAACTAAAGAACAACCTGGGGGGTGGGGATAAGAGACTCGAGTATGCAAAATTTCCTCAAAGAGATACAACTGGTCCCACTGGATCCAAACTGCAAATTGGTGGAGGAGGTATACTGATGGAAAGAGAAGAGGTCCTTCAGGTAGGAAAATGGAGGCATCGTCATGGAGACCAGATGAGGAGTGATGTAATACAGTAAGTGGGAACAAGGGACATTGCCTTGCCCATACGCTTTTCAAAAAGACTTGAGGCAAATATATGTAGTTTACTAATTTTTTATCCAATTGCCAAGGCAAATCAGTTCATGTTCCGTGTATGTTCTTTAAGCTAGAAGTTACTATTTTATGACTTTTCCCCCATTTGAAACCGTGACTTGGAGGACAATATAGTAAGGATGCTCTAAAAATTATAAATTAATATGAAAAAACGATACCAAATCCTACGCTGGCCTGACTGATTAGTACAAGGCAAATGTATATTAAGAAGAAGACAGAAATGATCTGTATGGACAACTTTAAAACTGTTAAAAAAGAAAGAATCCTCTGGATTTATTACTGAAGTGATATAATTAGAAATACGGTTTTGAAGTAATTTTTCCATAAGTGCTTCTCCAGGGAAGTGTGTAAATATACCTTTGAAATGCTTTAGGCTCCTGAGAGTCATTCAGAATTTCAAAATGCACATTCCCAAGCAAACCATTTTTTTTTTTTCTTGATACTGGTTTTTCAGAACTAAATCTGTCAGTAAAAGTTGTGTATTTGTGCTTTCATTGAAGGTCTACTTCAGGAAAGGAAAAGTACTCCAGGATGCCGGTTTCTTAGGTGATGCCTTACAGCTCTTTCTTCAGTGCTTAGCCCTTGATGAGGATTTTGCACCTGCAAAGCTAGAAGTAGAAAAGGTAATAGGTTTACCAATTATAATAGTTGAAGGGCGGTCTAAGACATGGTCTTTTTAAAAATGCTAATTAGAAACTTGGGGTAAGAACACAAGGAGTCCAATGAATCAAATTTAGCAGGAATTTGACAAGTGGGTTTTCAGGGTCATATACTTAACATATAGAGTTTTTACTGAAATCAAAGCATTTCATTTGCAGATAGTTAAATGTGTTAATTTCCTAAAATTTAGGTGCTTTCTACTAGTTTGTTTGATTGGAACCAAACTAATCATCCTTAATTGTGGTGATATTCCTGCTTAGAAATTTTTTTTTTAATTAAAGCAAAACTGGTATATAACATTATATGTTTCCATGTACAACATAGTAAGAGATACCACTAAAAGGCTATTTACCATCCGTCACCATACAGGTGCTCCCTTCCTTCATTTCACTTAACCCCCTTACTCTCTGATAACCACTAATCTGTTTTCCATATCTGGGACTTTTTGTTTTGTTTGTTCATTTCTTTTTTGTTTTTGTATTAGATTCCACATATGAGTGAAGTCATACCATGTTTATCTTTCTCTTTCTGACTTATTTCACTTACCATAATACCTTCAGGGTCCATATTATCACAAGCAGCAAGATACCTTTTTTTATTTTTTTTATGGGCTAAGTGGTAGTCCATTGTATATGCATATCATATCTTTATTCCATGAACCATTGATGGACATTTAGGTTTCCATTTCTCAGCTATTGTAAATAATGCTGCACTGAACATAGGAATGCACACATCTTTTCAGTGTTTTTGCATGCTGAAGATAAATACCCAGAGTGGAATAGTTGCACAGTGTAGTTCTATTCTTAATTTGTTGAGGAATCTTCATACTGTTTTCCATAGAGGCTTTACCAAGAACAGTATACAGGGTCCACTTTTCACCGTAATCTCTCCAAGCCTTGTTAATGCTTGTCTTTTTGATAACAGCCATTCTGACCATTGTGAGATGATACCCGATTGTGGTTTAGATTGGTATTTCCCTGATTAGTGATGTTAAGCATCCTTTATGTTCTTGTTTGCCATCTGTATGTCTTTGGAAAACACTGTCTATTCAGATCCTCTACCCATTTTTTAATTAGGTTGTCTTTTTGTTGTGGAGTTGTAGGAGTTCTTTATGTATCTTGGATATTAATCCCCTATCAGATATATGATTTCCAAAAATCTCCCATTCAATAGTTTGCCTTTTTGTTTTGATGATGATTTCTTTTGCTGTGCAGAAACTTTTTAGTTTGATGCGATCCTATTTGTTTATTATCGCTCTTTTCCTTGGCTTTGGAGTCAGATTCACAAAAATACAGCTAAAACCCATATTGAGGAGCTTACTACCTATGTGTTCTTCTAGGAATTTTATGGTTTCAGGTCTTATATTCAAATCTTTAATCAATTTGAGTTAATTTGCTATGGTGAAAACTACTGATCTGGTTTCATACTTTTTGCATGTGGCTATCCAAGCTTTTCCCAACACCATTTATTGAAGAGCCTCATTTTTCCATTGTATGTTCTTAGCTCCTTTGTTGTAAATTAATTTTCTGTATATGTGTGGGTTTAATTCTGGGTTCATAATTCTGGTTCATTGATGCATGTTTGCATTTTTATGCCATTATCATACTGCTTTGATTACTACAGCTTTGTTCTGTAGTTTGAAATCAGCATTGTTCTCCTTTCTCAAGATTGCTTTGGCCATTTGGGATCTTTTGTGGTTTTCTACAATTTTAGAATTATTTGGTCTAGTTCTATGGAAAAATACCCTTGGGATTTTTATAGGGATTACGTTGAATCTGTAGACTGCTTTTGGGAGTATGGACATTTTAACAATAGTACTTTCTCCAGTCTGTGAGCATCCCTGGAATAAATCCCATTTGATTATCATGTATGAACTTTTGCTGTATTTTCAAATTCAATTTGCTAATATTTTGTTGAGGATTTTTACATTAGTGTTAATCACTGATGTAGGCCTGTAATTTTCTTTTTCTGTGGTTTTTTTGTCAGCTTGCTGGCCTCAAAATGATTTGGAGAGTGTTCCTTCTACGATCTTTTGGAAGAGTTGAGAAGGATAGGTATTAAATCTTTGAATGTTTGGTAGAATTCACTAGTAAGCCATCTGGTCCTGGATTTTTTTTTGTTGGGAGGTTTTTGATTACTGATTCAATCTTCTCACTAGTAATGGGTCTGTTCAAAATTTCTGTGTTTTTATGATTCAGTCTTGGAGGAGTGTATGTTTCCACAAATTTATTCATTTCTTCTAGGTTGTCCAGTTTGTTGGCATGTAATTGCAGTAGTGTCTTATAATCCTTTATATTTTGGTGGTGTCAGTCATAACATTTCATTTCTGATTTTATCAGAGCTCTCTTAATGTGACAGGTTTTTATTACTTTTTTTAGTTCTAGTATATTTGACATACAGTGTTATATGAATGTCACATGTATGCTGTAGTAGTGATTCAGCCGTTCTATACATTACTCAGTGCTTATCATTTTAAGTGTATTCTTAATCCTTTCATCTATTTCACCTATCCTCCCACCGACTTCCTCTCTGAGTCACCCATTCTTTATATTGAAGAGTCTGTTTTTATTTATTTGTTTCCTTCGTTCCTTTGTTTTGTTCTTTAAATTCCATACATGAGTCAAATCATATGGTATTTATCTTTCTGTGACTGACTTATTTCATTTAGCATTATATCCTCTAGATCTGTCCATGTTGTAGCAAATGGCAAGATTTCATTCTTTAGTATGGCCAAATAAAATTCCATTGTGTATATTACCTCTTCTTTGTCCATTCATCTGTTGCTTCCATAGTTTGGCTATTGTGAATAAAGCTGCAGTAAACATAGCGTATATATATCTTTTCCAATTAGTGTTTTTGTTTTCTTTGGGTAAATATCCAGTAGTGGAATTATTGGATCATATGGTATTTTATTTTTAGTTTTTTGAGGGAACTCCGCAAAGTTTTTCACAGTGGCTGCACCAGCTTGCATGCTTACCCAAGTGCATAAGTGTTTTTCTCCACATCCTGGCCAACACCTTTTATTTCTTGTGGTTTTGATCTTAGCCATTTGACAGGTGTGAGAGATATCTCATTGTGGTTTTATTTGCATTTCCCTGATGATTAACGATGTTGAGCATCTTTTCATGAATCTGTTGGCCATCTGTATGTCTTTGGAAAAATGTCTGTATAGGTTCTATGCCCATTGTAATTGGATTTTTGGGGGAGGGGTGAGTTGTATAGGTTCTTTATATATTTTGGATATTAACCTCTTGTCGGTATATTATTTGCAAGTATCTTCTCCCATCAGCAAGATGTCTTTTGTTTTGTTGATGGTCTCTTTCACTGCGCAGAAGCTTCTTATTTTGATATAGTCCCAATAGTTTATTTTTTCTTTAGTTTCCCTTGCCTCAGGAGACCTACCTAGAAAAATGTTGCTATGACCAATGTCAAAAATATCATTGCCAATGCTGTCTTCTAGGATTTTTACAGTTTTAGCTCTCACAGTTAGGTTTTTAGTCCATTTTGGAATTTAATTTTGTGTGTGTAAGAGAGAGGGTGGGGTAAGTGGCCCAGTTTCATTCTTTTGCATGTAGCTGACCAGTTTTCCCAGTACCATTTGTTGAAGAGACTTTTCCCATTGGATATTTTTTCCTACTTTGTTAAAGATTGTTTGTCCATATAATCGTGAGTTTATTTCTGGTTTTTCTACTCTGCTCCATTAATCTATGTGTCTGTTTTTGTACTAGTACCATACTGTTTTGGTAACTACAGCTTTGTAATATACTTGAAGTCTGGAATTGTGATGCCTCTAGCCTTGCTTTTCTTATTCAGAATTGCTTTGGCTATTTGGGGTCTTTCATGGTTCCATACAGATTTTAGGATTGTTTCCAGTTCTGTGAAAAATGGAGTTAGTATTTTGATAGGGATTGTACTATACAAATACTGCTTTGGATAGTACAGGCATTTTAACATTTGTTCTCCCAATCAGTGAGCATGGAATGTCTTTCCATTTGTTTGTGTCATCTTCAGTTTCTTTCATCCATGTTTTATAGTTTTCACAATACAGGTCTTTCACCTCTTTGCTTAAGTTTATTCCTGGTATCTTACTGGTTTTGGTGCAGTTGTAAATGGGATTGTGTTCCTTATTTCCTGCTGCTTCATTATTAGTGTATAAGAAGTGAAATGGATCGCTACACATTCGTTTTGTATCTTGCAACTTTACTGAATTCATTTATCAGTTCTAGTAGTTTTTTGGTGGAGTCTTTAGGGTTTTCTATTTAGAGTATTATGTCCTGCAAAGAGTGAATTTTAATTCCTCCTTACCACTTTGGATGCCTTTATACTTTTTTCTTATCTGATTGCTAAGGCCAGGACTTCCAGTATGATGTTATGTAAAAGTGGTGAGAGTGGACATCCTTGTCTTATTCCTGACCTTAGGGGAAAATCTCTGTTTTTCCCCAGGGAGGATGGTATCAGCGGTGAGTTTTTCATATAAGGCCTTTATTATGTTGAAGTATGTTCTCTCTAAACCTACTTAAGAGGTTTTATCATGAATGGGTGTTCTACCTTGTCAACAGCTTTTTCTCTCTGTTGAAATGATCATATGGTTTTTATCCTTTCTCCTTTTTTTTTTTTTTTTTACAATTTTATTTTTATTTTTTTAATTAATTTTTATTAACATATAATGTATTATTTGCCCCAGGGTACATGTCTGTGAATCGTCAGGCTTACACATTTCACAGCACTTAACAGCACATACCCTCCCCAATGTCCACAACCCAGCCACCCCATCCCTACCCCCCCGCCTCCCAGCCACCCTCAGTTCGTTTCGTGAGTCTAGGAGTCTCTTATGGT
>CM053604.1:155449250-155469339 GCA_028646535.1 Procyon lotor
TTATGACTGGTGTCTAGTAGTTTGGACAGATTTAATAGGCTGGCCACTGAACTGAAATTGATCCATTTAAAGGGAAATAAGGCAAACTTACACAGGTAGACTGAGGACAAACAGAAGAACAGTAACTCAGTTGTCTGGCATTGATCTGCAAGGAGAGGAATGGCCTAATATGAAATCGATATAAATTTTCTTCATAAACCAATGCTTACATGCCAGCACTTTAAAAATGTTAAGCATTTTTATACATAAAACATTTATAATTCACTTTAATAAATGAGTTCTCTTGCAGACTGCCTCCAAATAGCTTTTGGCTCTTCACCAAAATTAAACGTATGCAAAAGGATTTTCTGGGGTCCTCGCTTAGGGGATTAAAAAGAATATAGGCTTACTTTCAAAATGTAGTAGGACTATATTTAATCCACAGAAAACTCCTGTGAAGTAGGCATTCTCCTTGTTCAGACGAGAAAACTGAAAGACTAGGTAGTTAAGTAATTGTCAAAGGATTTACACAGCTAATGTGCGGTGAAACTGACTTTGAACCTAAGCCTCTGGCTCGACCTTACCGCCATATCAAGTTATAACACATCTAAGAAGGTCAATGTGTAAGGAAGGGTCTGCAAATGATTCACTTGACTTTCTGACATTGCAGGCTTGACACATGACAGGGAGTGCATTTTACGGTGATGAAATTAGAACTTATTTTTAAGCACTTCACCCAGATGGTGAGATGGCCAAGTCAGGCTTGGCCATATACTTTTGGGAGCAGTGTAAATTGCTAACCAGCTTTTTAGAAAGTTACATTGCAGTGTATGTATCGAGGATCATTAAAATGGTCATATTCTTTGACCCGATCTTATTTTAGAGACAGTACATTAATTCAAGAAAATAGAATCCACGTGATTGGTGATATTCTTTTCATGTCTCTTGAAAGGCAAAAGCTTAGCAACAACCAATGCCTATTATCGGCAACAAAGAGAGACTGTGGAAAAAGTACAGTTCAAAAGTATTATTATACCAGGATTACTATCATATATTAAAAAGTAGAAAACACTATGTAAAAATGAAATCAATAAATCAATAGGTAGTGTATTTTTCTTTAAAAAATCTTCTATGTCTTCCCTGTAGGGATGGCCAGCCATCTAGAGCTAATCTGTTCAGTCTACAAGTACCTACTCTTGGGAGTTACTATGTGCAATTGTAACTACATGAACCTTTGTGAACATCATGGTTACACCAATCATGTTTGTCGTGTTTCAAGTACACAAAAGCTTCAAGGCTGGAAAATGGCAACAGTAAAGTAGTCAAGAATGACTGTAAAGGCATATACCTTTAAAAAACAAAAACAACACCTCTCAGGGTATTTGGCATTATCTTTCCACTGCTTAGTATTAGGAAATAGGAAGAGAAGTAAGTGTGAAACCCTTTTTTAGGGGTAACAATGTTAAACCGTGGTAACCAAAGGACTTCCAGGAAAGATGGCGGCATGGGAAGATGTTCAACTCACCTTGTCCCACAGCCACACCTAGATAACACCCAGCCAGTGTAAATAACCCAGAAAATGACCCAACGACTGGCAGAACAAACTCTGTAAAGCCACACATAAAGATGCCACACCAAGAACAGCAGTAAGGGCAGATGAGATCGGGAACCAAGCTGACCTACGAGACTGTCCACGGTAGGGAGGGGGGGGCATTGCAAGCACAGAAAAGGGAGAAGTACAGACCCACCCACACCAAGCACCCCAGGGATGGGGAACCCCCACTGGGAGGAGAAATCCCCCTAACATGGGATTTGAAAACCAGAGGGACCTGATAACACAAGTTCATGTAATCAGTGGTATAACACCTGGAACTTTAAAAATTCACAGGATCCACTCTGGGAGAGCAGGAGTGCAGTAGGAAACTGAGTCCCCACCTTTAAAGAGACCACAACAAACATGCACACTGAGATACAGCAGAAGTAGCAGTTTGAAAGAAGACTGGGGTACACAGGAAGCAAGTTTGTTTACTAATCTCACAACGTGCCCTGGAAAGGCGGAATCTTTAGGAAACTTCTCCGAGAACAAAAGAACCCGTCAGATACCATTTCCTTCCTTGTCGCCCCCACCCCCACCCCGAGCCTAGATACCCCAACACCTGCAGGAACCAGTGCAGCTCCAACAGTCTCTGCCTGACTTGCTCACAGTGAAAGCAGTCCCTCTGCTCTCCAGACCCACCTACTCGAAGCTGCCATCAGCAGGAGACCACAGACCACACAAAATGGTGCCACAAGTCTGGCGGTGTATAAGCAGCCCAACAGGGCCCAAACCACTCCAAGGTGACTCAAGCCACCGGAGTGGGCAGAAATAACCATACATCAATTTGGCATTCGTCCCAGCAAATAGGTGGGGGGCAGACATCTGGTGTGAGTGTAGGCCCCACCCAACAAAAGCCTCACGGGGAACAACACAGGGAGAGCACTCCACAGTTTAGTGCTACCACAGCTTTGGCAAACATCTGGTCCGACTCAACACAAGCCCAAGACATTAACATCACAGGCACCAGATCCTGCTCACAATTGGCAAAAAAAAGCCATTGCAGAGGACTGAATTGAAAGGCAGCTCAGGCACAGTAGTAGGACATGTGCGACACACCAGCACCTGGGAAGGCCCAGGTTCTGGCACATGGGATACTGTCCTGCAGGACACTAGACCTCTTCTTCCAAAGGCCACTACTTTCAAGAGCAGGAGACATAGCTAACTTTACTAATACGCAGAAACAGACACGGAGAGAGACACAATGAGGAGATGAAAGAACAGGACAAACCGTGAGATCCAAATGAAATGAAGTAAAATGTCTGATAAAGAATTTAAAATAGTGGTCATAAAGATACTCCCTGGACTCGAGAAAAGAGTGGAGGATCTCAGTGAGATCCCCAACACAGAGAAAACATAAGAAAAGAACCAATCAGGGATGAAGAGCTCAGTAACTGAAAATAAAAATACACTAGAGGGAATAAATAGACCAGGGGAAGCCGAGGAATAGGTCAGTGACCTGGAGGATAGAGTAATGGAAAGGAATCAAGCTGAATAGGAAAAAGAAAGGAATTTCATAAAAAAGAAAATGAGAAGAGACTACGGGAACTCAGTGACTCCCCACCAAGCGTAACAATATGTACATTATGGGGATCCCAGAAGGAGAGGAGAGGAAAAAAGGAGCCAAAATTTTGAAGAAATAGCAGGAAATTCCCCTAATCTGGAGAAACAGATTTCTAGATCTGGGAGACAGAGACACCCTCCAACAAAATCAATCCAAGGAAGTCCACACATAGGCACATAGTAATTAAAATGGCAAAAAAAGTAGTGACAAAGAGCATTTTGAAAGTAGCAAGAGAAAACTTGATGGGGTTTCTCTTCTATGTAACAGTTATCAGAGGTTTTTTCCAGTAGAAACTGCACAAACTAGAAGGGAGTAGCATGTTCAAAGTGCTGAGAGAGAAAAACCTACAACCAAGAATAGTATATCCAGCAAGGCTAGATAGGAGAGATAAAGAGTTTCCCAGACCAAACAAAACAAAACAAAACAAAAAACTTAAGGAATGCTTCACCACTAAACCAGCCTTACAATAAAATATTAAAGGGCATTCTCTGAATGGGAAGGAAAAATCCATAAGCAGGAATAAGAAAAGTAGGAAAACACAAAAGCAAAAAAATATATCTATAAAAATCCACCAAGAGTTTTAATAAAAGATGTAAAGTATCACACTATATATCTAAAATGGGGGTGAGGGAGTAGAGGAGTAAAAGCTCAGTGCTTCTAGAATGTGTACAAACTTAAACAACCACTAACTTAATATAGACTGCTATATGCACAAGATATTATATATAAACCTAGTGGTAACCATTAAATCAAAATAGTAATATAATTGCAAATATACAGAAATGGAATACAAATATCTCCCTAAAGAAAGCCAACAAACCATGAAAGAAGAGCAGAGAAGAAAAGAACAGAGAACAAAAACAATCATAAAGCAAATAATAAAATGCCGATAAGAACACACCTATCAATAATTACCTGGGGGGTGGGCTGTGGCTCAATCAGTTGAGTGTCTGACTCTTGATTTTTGCTCAGGTCATGATCTCAGGAGCACAAGCTCCATGAAAGGCTCTGCACAGGCTGTGGAACTTTACTAAGATTCTCTCTCTCTCCCTCTCCCCACCCCTAACTGCTTGCTCATGCTCTTTCTCGACCAAAAAGAAGGAAAAAAATTACCTTGAATGTAAATGATGAACTAAACATTCCATCAAAAGACACAGGGTGACAGAATGCATACCAAAGCTAAACTCATCTATATGCTGCCTATAAAAAACTCATTTTAGACTTAAAGATACATGCATATTAAAAATGAAAGGACAGGAAAGCAGTTATGGGAGTGGAAGTGAAAAGAAAGCCAAGGTAGCAAGACTTATATGGGCAAAGTGGACCGTTAAATAAATAATGTAATAAGAGACAAAGAAGAACACTGCATAATCAGGAAGGCAACAATCCAAGAAGAAGGTATAACTAGTAAATATTTATGCACTCAACATGGAAACACCCAAACACATAAAGCAATATAGTAATATAGTAATAGTAAAATGCTTTAACACTGCACTTACATCAATTAACATATCCTCTAAACAGAAAATCAACAAGGAAACAGTGACTTTGAATGACACCTTGGACCAGATGAATCTGATATATTCAGAACATTCTATCCTAAAACAGCATAATACACATTCTTTTTAAATGCACAGAGAAGGGGCGCCTGGGTGGCTCAGTCGTTAAGCGTCTGCCTTCGGCCCAGGTCATGATCCCAGGGTACTGGGATCGAGCCCCGCGTCGGGCTCCCCGCTCTGTGGGAAGCCTGCTTCTCCCGCTACCATTCCCTCTGCTTGTGTTCCCTCTCTCGCTGTGTTTCTCTCTGTCAAATAAATAAAATCTTAAAATAAATAAATAAATAAATAAATAAATAAATAAATGCACAGAGAACATTCTTCAAAATAGATTACATATTAGGCTGCAAAACAAGCATCAACAAATTCAAAAACACTGAAGACATACCACACATCTTTTCCAACCACAGTGCTATGAAACTAGAAATAAAACAAGAAAAAAGTTGAATGAACACAAGTACATGTAGGTTAAATAACATGCTACTAAAAATTAGATGGATCAACCAAGAAACCAGAGAGTATTTCAAAAAATACATGAAGACAAATGAAAATGAAAACACAATGGTCCAAAATCTTCGGGATGCAGCAAAAGCTATTCTAACAGGGAAGTTGATAGCAATACAGGCCTACCTCAGGAAGCAGGCAAACTCTCCAACTAACCCTACACCTAAAGGAACTAGAGGAATGACAAAACTCAAAACCAGTAGAAGGAAGGAAATAAAGATTAGATGAGAAATAAGTGAAATAAAAACTAAAAAAAAATAAAACAATTTAATGAAACCAGGAGCTGGTTCTTTAAAAGAAACAAAATTGTAAACCTTTAGACAGACTCATCAAAGACAGAGAGAGAGAGAGAGAGAACTCAAAACAGAAATGAAAGGAGAAATGCCATCACAGAAAGACAAACGGTAAGAGTATATTATGAAAAATTATATAACAAAATGGATAATCTTGAAGAAATGGGTAAATTCCTAGAAACATATAACCCCCCTAAAATGAAGCAGGAAGAAATAGAAAATTTGAACAGACCAATTACAGGCAATGAATTTCGATCAGTAATCAAAAAACTTCCAACAAAGGAAAGTCCAGGACTGTACAGCTTCACCAGAAAAATAACTGCAGATATTCAATGAAGAGGCAACCCTTATTTTTCTCAAACTATTCCAGAAAAATAGAAGAGGACAGAAAGATTCCAAATTCATTCTAGGAGTCCAGTACTGCCCTCATACCAAAAGCAGATGAAGACACTACAAAAAAACAAAAACAAAAAAACAACAACACCCAAAACAAATAAAAAACAACCAAAACTATAAGCCAATCTCTGATGAACATGGGTGCCCAAATCATCAAAAAGTATTAGTAAACCACATCCAACAATGCATTAAAAAAAAAATCACCATACCATGACCAAGTGGGATTTACTCCTAGGAGGCAAGGTGGTTCAGTATTCCCAAACCACCACATCAAGAGAAAGGATAAAAAGTTTACGTTCACTTCAATGGACACAGAAAAAGCATTTGACAGAATTTAAAGTCCATTTACGATACCTCAGAATAATAATGTCCATGTATAAAAAAAAAACCCATACTAATATCATGCTTAGTAGTGAAAAGTGAGAGCGTTTCCCCTAAGATCAGGAATAAGACAAGGGTGTCCACTCTCACCACTTCTATTCAACGTAAGAGTAGCAGACCTAGCCACAGCAATCAAATGTAAAAAAAAGGAATAAAATGCATCCAAAGTGGTAAAGAAATACAACTTTCACTATTTGCAGAGGACATGATACTGTATATAAAATACCTTAAAGACGCCACCAAAAAACCTACTAAAGCTGATGAATGAATTTAGTAAGGTTGCAGGATACAAAGTCAACATATAGAAATCCATTATATTTCTGTGTGCAAATAATGAATCAGCAGAAAGAGTAATTAAGAAAATCCTGAGAAAAAAAAAAGAAAATCCTACTGAGACCAAAAAGAATAAAGTATCTAGGAATAAATTTTACTGAAGAAGTAAAATACCTGTACTGTGAAAACTATAAAAGAGATGAAAGAAACTGAACATAAACAAATGGAAAGATATTTCATGTCCATGGACTAGTCTTAAGAACAAATATTGTTAAAATGTCCATATCACCAGCAGCAATCTACAGATTTAATGTAATTTTTATCAAAATGCCAGCAACATTTTTCACAGAATAATCTTAAAATTTGTATACACCACAAAAGTCCCCCAATAGCCAAAGTAGTCTTGAAACAGAAAAAACTGGAGGTATCATGATCCCAGATTTCAAGTTATACTACAAAGCTATAGTAATAAAAACAGTATGAGACTGGCACAAAAATAGAAATATAGATCAACAGAATGAAACTGAGAGTCTAGAAATAACCATACACTTTATGGTCAATTAATCCACAACTAGGAAGTCAAGAATATCCAAGAGGGAAAAGACCGTCTCTTCAACAAATGTTGGGAAAACTGGACAGCTACATGCAAAAGAAAAAGAAACTGACCACTGTCTTATACCATACACAAAAATATACTCAAAATAGATTAAAGACCTAAATGTGAGACCTGAAACCATAACAACCCCAGAAGAGAGAATAGTCAGTAATGTCTCTGACGTTGGTCATAGCAACATTTTTCTAGATAGGTCTTCTAAGGTCAGGGAAAGAAAAGCAAAAATAAACTAGTGGAACTACATCAAAAAAAAAAGTTTTTGCACACCAGAGGAAAGAATCAACAAAATTAAAAGACAACTTCCTGAATCGGAGAAGGTATTTGCAAATGATATAGCCAATAAGGGGCTAGTATCTAAAATATATAAAGAACATACACAATTCAAGACCCCCACAAAAATAACCCAAATAATTCATTTAAAAATGGGCAGAAGATATGAATAGCCATTTCTCCAAAGAAGACATCCAGATGGCCAATAGACACATGAAAAAGCCAATAGATGCCCAACATCACTCATCATCAGGGAAATGCAAATCAAAACTACAATGAAGTATGACCTCATATCTGTCAAAATGGCTAGAATCAAAAACAAGAAACAACAGTGATGGGGAGGATGTAGAGAAAAAAGAACTCTCCATGCACCGTTGATGAGAATGCAAACTGGTGCAGCCACTATGGAAAACAGTATGGGGATTCCCCAAAAAGTAAAAATAGGATTACCATATGATCCAGTAATTCCACTGCTGAGTATTTACCCAAAGGATACAAAAACACTAATTTGAAAAGATAATGTGCACCCCTATGTTTGTTGTAGCATTATTTATAATAGCTACAATACAGAAGCAATCATATTGTCTATTGATTGATAAATGGATAAAGAAGATTGGCATATGTATGCAACGGAATATTGCTCAGCCGTGAAAAAGAATAAAATCTTACCATTTGCAACTACATGGGTGCAGCTAGAGAGTATATTGCTAAGTGAAACAAGTCAGAGAAAGACAAATGCCATATGATTTCCCGCGTATGTGAAATTTAAGAAAACAAATGAGCAAAGAAAAAAAAGACAAAAAAAAAAAAACCCCCGACTTTTACATATAGAGAACAAACTAGTGGTTACCAGTAGGGAAGTGCTGGGGGGTGGGGCAGAACAGATGAAGGGTATTAAGAGTACACTTACATGATAAGCACTGAGTATATATAAAGAAATGTTGAATCGCTATATTGTGGCACCCGAAACTAATATGATGTGAATTATATTGGAACTTAAAAAATAAATTTAAAACAACATGGTACTCAAAATTCTCATAAGACTTTTTCCTTTTGCAATGGGAACAATATAGAAAATAAAGTTAAATGACTTTTTAAGACTGACACTTTTAAAGCCTATCATCAGCTTCATAGACTTAGTAGACATAGTACATTTTTTCTGTATATTTCAAAGGATACCACTTTAAGCAACAGTGGGGTTAGTGAAGGGACCAAGTTTAAATCCAGGCTCCCTTACTAACTAGCTGTTTGGGCTTGGGTAGGTATTTTCATATACATAAACCTCAGTTTCCTCCTTTTCAAAGTAGGGAGTTAGAGACAATATATAAAATATGCAACAGAAGAGTAACTACTCAAATGAGAAATAACCACTATTATTGTAACTATATGTATAACATGAACATCTGAAGAGAGTCTTCTACAGAATCATCATACTCAGGGAAGGTAGGAACACAGAAGTGCCTAAGCAGAAAATGTTCTAGGCTATACAACCTGGGATTTAAAAACTGTATTTATAAAAAATTTCTGACCTGACGTTGTCCAGCATCAGTCTTTGGCCATTCAATTTTATATTTCCTGAATAAATTTTTTATTTATCCTTAAACAACAAAAAAGCAAGAAATACAGGGAAGATTCAACTCTTGTTTTAGAATACAAAAGAAAAGTGGGAACTGTCATTGCTTTCAGGGGTTAACTATGACTCTTTAGTTTGCAGCAATATTGAAGGGGTGAAGTTCAGAAGAAGAGAGGATTGTGAATCTGTAATTTGGGTTTACTTTCCAGTTAGGCAACTCATATACAACACTGGATGTCTTAGAAATTTATTTTCAGGAAGTAGCATTATCAAATATTATTACCTTCCTTAGAGTTGAAACATAAAGTTGAATTAGTTTTTGTCACATGAAAAATCTTGTGTAGAGTGAATTTTGGTTATATTCAGAAACTGTAATATAGAATTTGGAAAGGTGGCAGGATAATCTATTGATATACTTGTGTTCTCCATATATACCTACCACTATTAAAACTATTTCAAGTAAGTCAATTTTTAATTTCTGGCATCAAGGGATTTAGGCCAGGCATACACACACACACACACACACACACACACACACACACACAGATATATGTATATACACATACACGTGTGTTTTGTTGCAAAATATATATATTGTGATTAATAAAAGATTTTCAAGTATAAAATATGTTATATAACCTTCTTGGAAGGATAGTAGAATGGATTTAAAGGACAAAAGGATTAAAGAAGAGATTGTGTGTTTTTTAAAAATGGTTATTGGTAAAAATCAAATTGCTATCATATTTATTCCGTTGAATACATTTAAAAAGTCTTATGCGATTTTATTTTAAAATATTGTTACCGTAAGCTGAAAACTGCCCTTTTTTGTCATTATTTAAATTTATGATAAAAACATATACCTCAACTTAAAATATGTGAGGAGGAACATTGTTTCTCAATTTTTTTAGGGACTTTTTGAGGAAAAATGTTTGAAGACTACTTGGGTAGACCACTTCTCATGAATTTTTCTGATAGTCTCTCCCTCCATCATTTACCCCCTTTACCACTTCAAGAAAAATGCTTCTAAAATTCTGATCCAATCATCCCGTTCCCTAGCTTGCAAGCCTCTGATGGTGCCTGTCCCTGTCAGAGGAAGGATAAAATCTGACCTCTTTAGCTCTGCCTTCAGCTTACAGTGCTTCTCGGACTCTTACTGCATTTTTGTTCCATATTTCCTGACACAGTCTCTAAGAACCCTCCACTAACAGCCCTGTGCATTGATTTCTTGCCTTAGACGCCATATTCCTTTACGTTATACAGTGAAAATCTACTTATCCTCCAAGGCTGAACTAAAAAATCACTCTCCTGTCAAATAAATGCCTAACCTCTCAGGCAGCATGAATGGTTTTTCTGCTTGGCCCTATTTTACTGGCTGCCTATCCTGATTAATAACATCCATCATGTGTTGTACTTTTTCCATGTTTTGTATTGTTTACTCAGATTTCATATAGGATATTCTTATCCCTTCGTGTAGTTTCAACTAGCAGAGATCCAAATTATAACAAAACAAACATTAGGACAATGGTATCAGGAAAATCTCCTATGCTTATGTGCCCCATATTTGAAATAGCTTCAGCATCCTTGGAAATGCCTTTATTGCTGAGTAGTCAATGAATAACTACCAAACTTTAATCCCTTTTATTATAAACCAGTGCCACTGAAATTAGTCAAGATACTCCAAGGAAGCAAAAGCAGATCAGATACTCCCAAAAGGCAAAGAAGGAAGGATGAGAGGAAGAAGGGAGGGGGGAAAATGATGTGTGCATGTGGGGCTTCTGAAGTGAATTTTACTATCACCAACAAATTGAGTAGGAAGGTAAAGAAATAATGCAGCAGCACACAGTGCAACCATTGTGGAACTAGGTAGAACTTGCTAGAACATGTCTAAGCAAGGACAAAAAGAAACAAAATGGCAAGGTGAAAGGTGTTAAGAACTCCTTATGCAATCCAGGGAGTGAAAGAAAAACATACCTTTAGTTCCAAGAATATTTCCACGTCAGTGGAATTAGGACAGACCTGTGATTTACCTCTTGCACTCGAATGCTCAACCCCAAAACAGGGCAGTAAGTGGCAAGTGAAATAGTGCAATAGTTGCTTCTACCAGAGCTCCTCCTCAGTGCCAGACCTCGCAGCAGGCATGCGTGTGTACATACGCACAACAGAAGAGCAACAATCAGTCTGGCAAGTGATCTAAATTTTTACCTGGAGACTCCGACTTAAAACCAAAAATTCATTCAAGTCTAGGAGTTTGTAAGGCTTGGACTCAAACTTGAACATTATAGTTCAGTTTTCTTAGGTAAATGGTGGACTCAACGTATATATTCAGACCTTTTGTTTCCAAAAAGTTCTCCTGAATTAAAAAAAATAATTGCTGATTTTTTCTATCAGCTATTTTTCATCTACCTTCTATAGCTCTTACTTCCCCTTGTATCCTTCTTACTTCTTTGTTTGCAGTTCCCTAGGCTGTTTTCATTACCCTTCTCGAAGTCAGTCAATATAGTCACTTAAATCTGTTCTTATTTGAGAATAATGTAATTAGGTCTTCATTGCTAAGGTGATGTTCAGTCTATCGTAATTCAGGTTAATGCTGGTTTTGTTTGTTTTTAGAGAGGGAGGAAGGAGTCGGGAGAGGTAGAGGGAGAGGGGGAGAATCTCAAGCAGGTTCCGTGCCAGCGTAGGGCTTGATCTCACAGCCCTGAGACCATGACCGGAGCCAAAATCAAAAGTCAGATGCTTAACCAACTGAGCTACGTAGGCCCCATGGTTAACTGATTTTTAATGTCTTCATTTGAAATGTTCTTTAATCTTTTCAAATGCTACTTTAACGATAAGAAATTTATTACAAAAAAAAAAAAGAAATTTATTACAGAGTATTGTGTTATAAGTTTTCTCTATTTCCTCGGTTTCCTAAAAATCAGACTTATTCCTGGCTGCCACGAAGATGCCACGAGAAAACTACAGACCAATATTCCTTATGCATACAGGTGCCTTTGTTTTGAAGAAGTGAACAAACCAATCCTAAACTTAATGGAAATGCTAACACAATTATAAAAAAGTAGAAGGACTTCAAGTTTTACTACAAAGCTGTGGTAAACAAGGTGGTGCCCTTTGCTCCCACAGCCTCGGGACATTAATGCCGCCTTCCTTTCAGACTGACGAAGATGATGAGACAAAGGCTGTGTGGAAGCATGGTGGCAGCCGGTTGAACATTTCCTTTCTGAGATCATAACTGATTCTCGTAACTAAAGGTGGAGGATTCGTAGGTAGAGATAACATTGTCAAACACGAGGAAAGGAAGGGACTTAGAGACAAATCAGCAGGTCAGACTCAACATCATCACGCTTTTGGATCCCAGAACATCTGCTTACAGCTCTGCTCAGACTGGCTGGTAAGCATGAGACGGAGAGAGGAAAACCCACCCTTCCATCCCAAGTCAAAATATCTGAATGCTTCTCGCACCTTGTACATATACTCGTTACTCAAAAAACACGTACAGAATGACTAGAGATTGGGATATACATGAATAAATGATTTCATGTTACCACCTACTTGGTAAGATTTTTAAAATTAAGACCAGGGTTGGGTGGGGGGGAATGACAGAGGAGGAGAATCTTGGGCTTATCTTGCCAAATGGATACACCTAGGTGACACCCAGTCAGTGTAACTGATGACCCAAAGACTGGCAGAACAGATTCTCCAAAGCGAAAGTAGAGAAGAGGCCGCACGAGGAAGGCAGAGATGAGGTCAGGAGCCAAATGGCAGCAAGGTCCGTGTGAGGGAGGGATGCTTCAAGCACACAGAAGGGAGAGGAGCAGCCACCCCAGGTGCAGGGGACTCACATGAGAAGACAAACCCTGATAACATTTGGCTTTGAAGACCAGAGGGGCCTAACTTCATGAGTTCTTACAATCAGTGGGGCTTAACACCTGGAGCTTTAGCAGTCAGTGGGCTTGGCTCTGGGAGAGCCAGGAGGGCGAGAGGAAACTCTGCTCCTGCCCTTAAGGAGATGGCACGACAAACACACCCTCTGACACACAGCACAGAAGCAGGCCATTTGAAAGACGTCTGGAGTATATGGAAAGATTTGCTAATCTCAGAGTTTTTGCCAGAGGGGCAGGTATATTTGGAAGACTCCTCGTGGGACAAAAGAGCTGCCAGGTACCACTTCCCTCGCCTGCCTCCCAGCCTTGATACAGGGACATCTGTGAGAACAAGCACAACTCCAACATTCTCCACCTAGCTTGCTACCAGTGTGCTCACGCCCGAGTTCTCCTGTGGACTCGCCCCCTCCTACACACCTTCCACAGGTGTCTATCCAAACTAGTACCACAAGTGTGGCAGTGTGCAAGCAGCCACCCCAAGGGTCAGCACCACCCCAAAGTGACTCCTGCCCCAGGGAGAGGGGAAGAAAACCCCACATGCCAGTTCAGCTGCTGCCCCTGTGATGGGCTGATTGCAGCACCACCACCAACAAAACCTTCTCAGGGACAACACAGGGAAAGCACCTGCAGTTGGGTGCTACTGCGTCTCTGGCAAACACCTGGCCTGACTCAGCTCAAGCCCAAGGCCGCCCAGACTGGCAACAACAACACAGGGATCAAACTCTGCCCACACCAGGCAAAGAGAGCCATTGCAGATGATTGGACTGAAGGCAAAGGCAGCTCAGCCACAACAGTAGAGTGTACCCTACACACACAGGAGACACCCCTGAAGTGCTAGGATCTGGTGAACAGGGGATATTGCATCGCAGGGTAATATTGGACCTCTTTTGCATGAGGCCACTACTGTCAAGAGCAAGAGTCTTCGCTGACTTTCTCAACACAGAGAAATGGCCACAGTGAGTCAGACAGAAGGAGAGGACAGAAGAGTATGTTCCCAAATGAAAGAACAGGACAAAGACACAGCTAAAGAGCTAAACAAAATGGAGATAAGTAATATGCTTGATAGAGAATTCAAACTAATGCTCATAAAGGATCAGGCAAGAACTATAAAAACAACTGTAAAACAAGTAAAATGGCAAATAGTACATACGTATCAATAATTACCTTTGACTATAAATGTAACGAATGCTCCAATCAAAAGACATAGGGAGACAGAATGGATTAAAAAAAAGAGAAGGAAGACCCATCTATACGCTACCTACAAGAGACTCATTCAGCACTAAAGACACCTGCAGATTGAAAGTAAAAGGATGGAAAAGCAGTTATTATTTAAATGGAAATGAAAAGAAAGTGGGTAGCAATAATTATATCAGACAAGAGACTTTAAAACAAAGACTATAGCAAAAAAAAGAATAACACTATGTAATCATAAAGGGAACAATCCCACAGAAGATACAACAACTGTAAATATTTACATACCCGGCATGGGAGCCGCCAAAACAAAGCAGCTAATAATAAACATAAAGGAAAACGTCGATAATAATACAATAACAGTAGGGGATTTTAACATACCACTTACATCAATGGATAGGTTATCTAAATAGAACATCAACAAGGAAGGGGTGGCTTTGAATGAAACTTTGCACCAGATGGATCTAACAGATATATTCAGAACATTCCATCCTAAAACAGCAGAATACATATTCTTTTCAAGTGTACATGGAACATTCTCCAGAACAGATCACATGTTATGCCTCAAAGGACTCAACTAATTCAGAAAGTTTGCTGTCATATCAAGCCTCAAGCCAGAGTAGAAATCAGCCACAAGAATCTGGAAAGAAATACAGGGAGGTTAAAAAACATGCTACTAAACAATGACTGGGTCAACCAAGAAATCAAAGAGGAATTAAAGAAAAATACATGCAGACAAATGAAAATAAAAACATAATGGTCCAAAATCTTTGGGATGCAGTAAAAGCTGTTCTAAGAGGGAAGTTAAAAGCAATACAGGCCTAGCTCAAGAAGCAAGAAAAATCTCCAATACACTTAACCTCACACCTAAAGGAACTAGAAAAATAACAGACAAAACACAAAACCAGTAGAAAGAAGGAAATAATAATGATTAGAGCAGAAGTAATTGATATGGAAACTAAAAAATCCTAATAGAACAGATGAATGAAACCAGGAGCTGATTCTTTGAAAATAGAACAAAACTGATAGAACTTTAGCCAAATTCATTGAGACAGAGATGAGGGGGGAGGGAGAGGGGAACAGAGAATAAATGAGAAATGAAAGAGAAATTAGAACCAACACATCACAGAAAGGCAAAGGATTTTAGGAACAGGATAAGAAATTATGTCAACAAATTAGACAACCTAGAAGAAATGGATAAATTCTGAGAAACAAACTCCCAAAACAATCAGGAAAAAATAGGAAATTTGATCAGACCAATTACCAGCAATGAAATTATATTAGTAATCAGAAAACTCCCACAAACAGAAGTCTGAGCCAGATGGCTTCACAGGTGAATTCTAGCAAACACTTAAAGAGCAGTTAATACCTATTCTTCTGGCACTATTTCAAAAAATAGAAGAGGAAGGAAAGCTTTCCAATTCATTCTGTGAGGGCAGCATTACCCTGATAACAAAACCAGACAAGACACTACAAAGAAAGATACCTACAGGCCAGTATCTCTGAGTAACATAGATGCCAAAATCCAAAAAAAAAAAAAAAAAAGTATTAGCAAATCAAATGCCACAGCAAACTAAAAAAAAAAAAAATCATTCACCACAATCAAGTGGGATTTATTTCTGGGATACAAGGGTGAGTCAATATTTGCAAATAAATCAACACAATCCTTTCTCTTGCTGATGTGATATATTTTTAAGGTCATTTTAGTAGATGCAGAGAAAGCATTTGACAAGGTACAATGTCCATTCATGATAAAAACCCTCAACAATGTAGGTCTAGAGGGAACGTGGGGGAAACTCTAGAGGGAATTCAGTGGGGGGAAACTTAGAGAACTTTTCCCCTAAATCAGGAATAATATAAGGATGTCTGCCGTCACCACGTTTATTCAACACAGTACTGGAAGTCCTAGCTGGAGCAATCAGACAAATAAAAGACATCCAAATTTGTAAGGAGGAAATAAAAATTTCACTATTTGCAGAGGACAAGCTACTATATACAGAAAACTCTAAGACTCTGCCAAAAAACTACTAGGACTAATAAATGAATTCACTAAGGTTGCAGGATACAAAAATCAATGTGTGGAAATCTCTTGCATTTCTATACACTAATAATGAAGCAGCACAAAGAGATATTAAGAAAATGGT
Organism: Procyon lotor; assembly: GCA_028646535.1. Taxonomy (NCBI): domain Eukaryota; kingdom Metazoa; phylum Chordata; class Mammalia; order Carnivora; family Procyonidae; genus Procyon; species Procyon lotor. The sequence continues at coordinate 155,465,463 of CM053604.1, forward strand.
CCCATTTACACTTGCATCAAAAAGAAAACATATCGAAGAAAAAATAGGAATGAACTTAACCAAGGAGTTGAAAGACCCAGACTGAGAAAACTATAAAACATGCTGAAAGAAACAGGAGATGACATAAATGGAAAGATACTCCATACTCATGGATTGGAAGAACAAATATTGTTAAAATGTCCCTACTGCCTAAAGCAATCTACAAATTTAATTCGTGCTCTATCAAAATACCAACATTTTTCACAGAGCTAAAGAAATAATCCTATTTTCCTATTTGTATGGAACCGCAAAAGACTCCAAATAGCCAAAACAATCTCCAACAAAAATGTAGGTATCACAATCCCAGATTTCAAGTTCTATTACCAAGCTGTAGTAACCAAAACAATTGGTTCTGGCACAAAAATAGACACATAGATTAACAGAACAGAATGAGAGCCCAGATATAAACCCACTCCTATATGGTCACTTAATCTTCAACAAAGCAGGAAAGAATATCCAATGGGAAAAAGTGTCCTTAACACATAGTATTGCAAAAACTGGACAGCTTCTTGCAAAAGAATGAAACAGAACTGCTTTCTACCACCATACACAAAAGAAAATCCAAATGGATTAAAGACCTACATGTGAGAACTGAAACCATAAAAATCATAGAAGAGAGCACAGACAGAAGTTTCTGACATTGGCCACAGCAACATTTTTCTAGATATGTTCCCTAAGAGAAAGAAAAGCAAAAATAAACTAGTGGCACTACATCAAAACAAAAACTTTTGCAAAGCAAAGGAAACAAACAACAGAACTAAAAGATGACCTCCTGAATGGGAGAAGATATATGTAAATGACATATCTGATAAAGGGTTAGTATCCAAAGTATATAAAGAACTTCTATAACTCAGCAGCAAAAAACTCAAATAATCTAACTTAAAAATGGGCAGAAGACATGAACAGGTATTTCTCCAAAGACATACAGATGGCCAACCGCCACATGGAAAGATGCTAAACATCATGAATCATCAGAGAAATACAAATCCAAACCACAACAAGCTATCACCTCACACTCTTCAGAATGGCTAAAATGAAAAAACACAAGAAAAAATGTTGGCAAGGACGGGGAGAAAAAGGAACACTCATGCACTGTTGATGGAAATGCAAACTGTCAGAGCCACTGTGGATTACAGTATGGAGATTTCTCAAAAAATTAAAAACGGAACTACTATATTATCCAGTAATTCCAGTACTGAGTATTTACCCAAAGGATATTAAAACACTATTTGAAAAATCTATATGCATCCCTATATTTATTGCAGGATTATTTACAATAGCCAAATTATGGAAGCAACCAAGGGTTCATTGATAGATGAACAGATAAAGAAAAAGTGGGGCACATACCTATGTACACACACACACACACACACAATAGAATACACACAATAGAATATTACTCAGCCATAAAAAAGAATGAAATCTTGCCATTTGCAACAACATGGGTGAATCTAGAAGGTTTAATGTTAAATGAAATAAGTCAGTAAGAGAAAGACAAATATCATGATTTTTCTCATCTGAGGAAGAAACAAATGGAGAAAAAAGATATAAACAGAAAATCTTTTTTAAAGATTTATTTTTGAAAGAGAGGGAGTGCGTGCATGTGTGAGGAGGAGGAGGGGAAGAGGGAGAGAATCTTCAAGCAGACTCCCCGCTGAGCATGGAGGCAGACATGGAGCTCCATGCCATGACCCATGAGATCACAACCTGAGCCAAAACCAAGAGCCCAAGGCTTGACCGACTGAGCCACCCAGGCACCCTCCCAAAACATAGATTCTTAACTATAGCGAACAACCTGATGGTTACCAAAGGGGAGGCGAGTGGGTGAAATATGTGAAAGGGATTAAGAGCACACTTATCATGATGAGCACTGAGTAATGTAGAGAATTGCTGAGTCAGTCTATTGTACACCCGAAACTAATAGAACACTGCAAGTCAACTATACTGGAATTAAGGTGTTTTTAAAAAAGACTTTCAATATTAAAATATAAATGGGATCTCCAGAGAAATAAAAATTTTATGAAGTTACAGGTATCTCTGTATTTATTGGAACATGCAATCTGTTGATAAGTTATTTTCATTCCTACTTTTGCACATTCTAATGCTACCTGTGCTTCATATTGCTGACCATGTGCGAGGATTAGGAATGCCAAATAGAGAAAATCTAGATCTCCTTAAGTGACATACTCTTGTTCACAGTTAGAGCTTGAGTTCTAAAAATACACATTAACATCTACCTTGTGCTCAACACTGGGACAGATATTTGGGAAAGTCGAATCAGCCTCTCAGAAGCTTATAGTGTTTGTAGGAGAAACAGGCCCATAGATGTGTCAGGTGCCCAATTAATGTGTCAGGACTGGCCGTGCTATCTGGAGGGGTTGAGGGTAGCAGGTAAGTGATAAATGGCCGGCATTGGACAGGTGGAACAATGAAGGGGGAGTGGGTTAGTGGTCCACATAAAGGGGTCAGCAGAAGTACAGGGAGTTTTGTACGGCTTACACTGTGGCCAAAAGGAGGGTGGGGGAGGCGAGCAGCCGGCCTAGACCGAGTTGAAGTGGTAGGCGGTGTCAAATTGAGGAGGGCACGTATTGCATGGAGCACTGGGTGTGGTGCATGAACAATAAATCTTGTAACACTGAAAAAACAAACATACTTGGGGGAAAAAAAAATTACAAAGGCATTAGAAAGAACTAGAACTTTCTCCTAGCATGCCTCACTTCTCAGATACTCATCTATTCATCTCACCCTGATTTTTTTCCCCTACGTGACAGACCACAAAAAGCTACCCACATTAGACTGAACCCATGTTATTTCTGCGCTCAAAAGTTTATAATATATCCACAGCCAGAATATCAATTCATCAAAATAGCTCTAATTAGTAGATGAAATTGGTCAACTGATCTACTCTTTGTTGAGCTTTTGATATGTATATAGCATTTAGATAGATCCTAAAATCTCACGCCTGTTGATTTTAAACCTCTGGGTTGTTCAGAGATGTTAAGAAAAAGATTTATGTGCATTTTAACTTTTTAATTCAAAGTATAACATATAGAAAAATGAGCAGACCATTAATGCATGGCTTAATAAAGTATCACAAAATGAAGACATCTGGTTGAAGAACAGGAATATAACTACTACCTAAAAGTTCCTCTTGTACCCACTCTGAATTACTAACCTCATCTCCTCCCCAAATTTAACTACTGCCTTAAATTCTAAAACCATTGCTTCATTCTTCCTGTTTTTGAATTTATAAAAATAGAATCATATATTCTGTGTCCAGCTTATTTCAATCAATATTATTAATTTTCTGTATAGCATTCCATTTTAGGAACCTACCACAATTTATGTCTTCTGTTAATAGACATATGTGTTACATCTTTTTTTTGGGGGGGGGGGCCCTATTAGTAACGCAGATGTGTATATTTCTTAATGAGGACACAAGCACACATTATTAGAAAGGTCAAAAAAGGCCGTGAGTCTAAATGCGGTGGCATCACTTTCAACTATTAGGAAACTCCAGGAACTAGTTGGGGCTGGATTTTGTGCCATTCTGTGTTAAATTAATGGAAGATTGATTTGCAACGTGATCCCAAATTTGGAAGGAAATAAACGTTTCTCAATTATGCTATGGGGAGGCTAAGACATGTCTTAACTTTTTTTTTTTTTTTTAAGATTTTGTTTATTTCCTTGACAGAGAGAGAGAGATCCCAAGTAGGCAGAGAGGCAGGCAGAGAGAGAGGGGGAAGCAGGCTCCCTGCTGAGCAGAGAGCCTGATGTGGGGCTCGATCCCAGGACCCTGAGATCATGACCTGAGCTGAAGGCAGAGGCTTTAACCCAC
>CM053604.1:155469839-155495764 GCA_028646535.1 Procyon lotor
TAGCTGGATATCTATCAAACACATTCTGAACACACATGAATTCAACCTGAGATGTAAGAAGATTTATCTGGATCTTCACAAGCAAAAAAACAAATACTTTTTGCAAGGTAGGGGGGTGCAGAACCTTGAATCTTCAGGGAAAATATCAGAAGATAAATGAGATGGGGAGGGAGCCTCCATATAAGCCAGCCACCAGAAAGTGATATAACACTGGAGAAAAAATTGGGACCCTTGGAAATGTGCTCTAGTGAGAGGCACTCCTTCTGAAAAGGGCACAGGGGATGAATAGGACAGAATTCTAGGTGGACTATTGTGGTCTCAGGATTCCAGGAGACTCAGAAAGAACAGGGGACCCTGAACCGATGGAGTGCCCAAGCAGTGGAGCGGGAAGACTGGTTATGGTCAGCAAGTCCAGAAGTGACTCTCAGCTCCAATCACCATAAACCATGAGCCAAACCAGTAGGGAGCCCGCCCTCTGCCTGACCACCCTGAAAAGGACTAGAAGGTGGAGCTGTTTAACACTGTAGGAAAGAGGGGCACCTGGGTGGTTCAGTGGGTTAAAGCTTCTGCCTACGGCTCAGGTCATGATCTCAGGGTCCTGGGATCGAGCCCTGTATCGGGCTCTCTGCTCAGCGGGGAGCCTGCTTCCCCCTCTCTCTCTGCCTGCCTCTCTGCCTACTTGTGATTTCTCTAACAAATAAATAAAATCTTAAAAACAAAAAACATCGTAGGGGAGATATACAACATCTTGCACCCACAACAGGATTAACAGCTCTCAGGGTGGTATGGCCTTGAAAGGACCCTGGGGCAGCATCCAGCATGACCAGGGAGCTGTGAAAGAGGGTGTACATGTGAGCCCTGGCTGCTAGCAACTGCAAAGTCACAAAGTGCAGAGACGCTCATGGGTCCCCATGACTCCCCCAGAAGAGGTACAGTGGGCACCAACTGTGTGAGTCTGTGGTGTTTGGTAGGTGCAGAGGTGGAGACAGTTTGACCTGGAGGATTTGTTGAAGGGGGGACCACGACCTTGTGGCTCTGGGTTGGAGATTCGTGCTCAGTCATATTTGCTCTGACCCTCTAAAGGGGAGTGGGAAGATGCCAGGAAACAAAAGCCACACAGCTTACATTAAGCCCATCGCCCTGACAAGGGGTGGGCAACTCGACCCAGGCAAAGACCCCTGAGAAGCTGAGCAGGAGCAGGCCCCTCCCCCAGAAGACAGGAGAATGAACAGCTTATTTCCCACAGGACTATAAAACTCCAGCACCAGGGGAGAATAATATAGGGAGCTCCATGAGGGTGTTCCTCCATGGCTCACTTATACTCCAGGCTAAAATTTTACATTTCTCTATTAGTTTATTTTTTTTTTTACCCTATTCATGTTTCAAATAGATAATTTCCCAACCTATGTTAAGTCACTTCATAGCTTTTATTTTTTTCATATCTATGTTTTATAGATTTATGCCCCACACTAACCTGTTTTTCACTCTGCTCAATTTTATCTTGCTATATATATCATAAGTTCGGATTTCTTTGCAATTTTAGGATACAGTATCTTCTAACACAGAGACCAAAAATCATTCAGGAACAGGCAGATCACCCTACTTTGTTCACCCTGAGAGATTACAATCTCTCTCCCCACCCCCCTTTTTGTTTTTGTTTTTCCTATTTTATTGTTGTGGATCATTTTAGCTTTGGTGGTGTACCTGTGGTAGCTTTTGACCACTTCAGATTTTTTCTAAGGTGAATTTTTGCTTGGGTCGTGATTGATATTTTAGACTCTGTTCATTCACTCAACCATCCCTTGACAGAATCACTAGGAGAGGCAACTTCCAACAAAGAAAAGACCCAGAGACAATGTCCTCTGCCAGAGAACTAATGGATATGGACATAAGCAAGATGTTGGAGATAGATTTCAGGATATCAATCATTAAGTCAATAGCTAGGCTTGAGAATAGCATTAGTGACAATATAGAATCTCTAAGGGCAGAAATGAGATCTAATCAGACTGAACTTGCAGTCTAAACTGGATGCGCTAACAGCTAGGGTAAGTGAGGCAGAAGAATGAATCATTGAGCTAGAAGATAAGCTGATAGGAAGGAAGCTGAGGAAGATAGGGATGGGCAGCTAGTAGCCCATGAAAACAGACTTAGAGAGATCAGTGATGCCGTGAAATGTTCTAATGTCAAAATTATTGGGATCCCTGAGGGGTTAGAGAGATAGAGACAGAGAACTAGAATGTATATTTGAGCAAACCATAGCTGAGAACTTCCTTAATCTGGGGAAGGAAACAAGCATTCATGTCCAAGAGGCAGAGAGGACCCCTCCCAAAATCTATAAAAATAGATCAACACCCCAACATATAATAGTGAAACTCCCAGATTGTAAAGGCAAGGAAGTTATCCTGAGAGCAGCTGAGGAGCGAGAGGGAGAGATTTCCTATGTATGAAGGGAGGAACATCAGAATAGTATAAGACCTATCCACAGAGACCTGGCAAGTCAGAAGGGGCTGGCAAGATATCTTCAGGGTACTAAATTAGAAGAACATGCAGCCAAGAATACTTTATCTAGCAAAGCTGTCATTCAGAACAGATGGAGAGATAAAGAGCTTCCAGGACTGGCAGAAACTGAAAAATATGTGACCATCAAGCCAGCTTTGCAAGAAATATTAAGGTGGATTCTATGAAAGAAGAAAGACCCCCAAGAGTAATATAGACCAGAAAATAACAATCTATAGAAACAGGGACTTTACAGGCACTAAATTCTTATCTTTCGATAGTTACTCTCAGTGTGAACAGGCTAAATGCACCCATCAAAAAACACAGGGCTTCTGATTGGATAAAAAAGCAGGACCCATCCATATGCTGTCTACAAGAGACTAATTTTAAAACTAAAGACACCTCCAGATTGAAAGTGAGGGGATGGAGAACCATTTACCATGCCAATGGACCTCAAAAGAAAGCTGGGGTAGCAATTCTCATATCAGACAAACTCGATTTTAAACCAAAGACTATAGTAAGATATGTAGAGAGACACTATATCATACTTAAAGGGTTTATCCAACAGGAAAATTTAACAATTGTAAATATCTATGTCCCCAACATGGGAGCAGCCACCTACATAAACCAACTAATAACCAAAATAAAGAATCATATTGATAATACATTAATACTAGGAGACTTCAACATTACACTCACAGCAATAGACAGGACATCTAAGCAGATCAACAAAGAAACAAGAGCTATGAAGGACACATTGGACCAGATGGACTTCATAGATATATACAGAACATTCCATTCTAAAACAACAGAATACTTATTCTTCTTGAGTGCACACAGAACTTTCTCCAGAATAGATCACATACTAGGTCACAAATAAGGTTTCAACCAGTATCAAAAGACTGAGATTATTCCCTGCATATTTTCAGACCACAATTCTTTGAAACTAGAATTTAACCACAAGGAAAAATTTGGAAGGAACACACACTTGGAGGTTAAAAACCATCCTAAGGAATGAATGGGTCAACAAGGAAATTAACGAGGAACTTAAACAATTCACACAAACCAATGAAAACGAAAACACATCAGTCCAAAATCTATGGGATACCACAAAGGTGGTCCTTAGAGGGAAATACATTGCCATCCAAGCTTCTCTCAAAAAATAAGAAAAATTCCAAATGCATAAGCTAACCTTACATCTAGAGGACATGGAGCAAGAACAGCAAATAAAGCCTAAACCAAGCAGGAGAAGAGAAATAATAAAGATTATAGCAGAAATCAATGAAATAGAAACTAGAAGAACGTAGAACAGATCAACAAAACTTGAAGCTGGTTGTCTGAAAGAAATAACAAGATCAATAAACTGCTGGCCAGATTTATCCAAAAGAAAAGAGAGATGACCTATATTAATAAAATCATGAATGAAAGGAGAGAAATTATGAACAGTACCAAGGAAATACAGACGGTTATTAGAACTTACTATCAGCGCTATATGCCAACAAACTAGGCAATCTGGAAGTGGATACATTCCTGGATACTTATAAACTACTAAGACTGAAACAGGAGGAGATAGACAATCTGAACAGACCAATAATCTGCAAGGAAATTGAAACAGTAGTAAAAAAAAAAAAAAAAACAAAAAACTCCCCAAAAACAAGAGTTCAGGGCCAGATGGCTTCCCAGGGGAATTCTACCAAACATTTGAAAAAGAAATCATACTTGGTCACCTAGGTGGCTTAGTGGGTTAAAGCCTGTGCTTTCAGCTCAGGTCATGATCTCAGGGTCCTGGGATCAAGCCCCACATTGGGCTCTCTGCTCAGCAGGGAGCCTACTTCCCCATCTCCCTCTGCCTGCCTCTCTGCCTACTTGCGATCTCTTTCTTTCTGGCAAATAAGTAAATAAATCTTAAAAAAAGAGAGAGAGAGAGAGAGAGATAGAGAGAGAGAGAGAGAGAGAGAGAAAGAAAGAAAGAAAGAAAGAAAGAAAGAAAGAAAGAAAGAAAGAAAGAAATCATACTTATTCTACTGAAGCTGTTCCAAAAAAATAGAAATGGAAGGAAAATTTCCAAATTTCCTTCTATGAGGCCACCATTACCCTGATCCCAAAACCAAAGACTGCATCAAAAAGGATAATTACAGACCAATATCCCTGATGAAAATAGAAGCAAATATACTCAAAATCCTAGCCAATAGGATCCAACAGTACATTAAAAGGATTATCCACCACAACCAGGTTGAATTTATTCCTGGGATGCAAGGGTGGTTCAACACACACAAATCAATCAACATGATAGATGTCATTAACAAAAGAAGAGACAAGAACCGTATGATCCTCTCAATTGATGCAGAAAAAGCATTTGACAAAATACAGCATTTTTTCCTGATTAAAACTCTTCAAAATATAGGAATAGAAGGAACTTGAAGCTGGTTCAAGTCATAAAAGTCATTTTTGAAAAGCTACAGCAAGTATCTTTCTTGATGGAGAAAAATGGAATTTTTCCTTTAATGTCAGGAACATGACAAGGATGCCCATTCTCACCGCTTTTGTTCAGCATAGTACTAAGAGTCCTAGCCTCAGTAATCAGACAACAAAAAGAAATAAAAGGCCCTCAGATTGGCAAAGAAGAAGTCAATCTCTCTCTCTTCACAGATGACATGATACCTTATGTGGAAAACTCAAGACTTCATCCCCAAATTGCTAGAACTCATACAGCAATTCAGCAATGTGGCAGGATACCAAAATCAATGCACAGAGATCAGGTGAATTTCTCTATGTTAACAATATGACTGGAGAAAGAGAAATTAAGGAATTGATTCCATTTACAACAGCACCTAAAACCATAAGATACCTAAATAAATCTAACCAAAGAGGTAAAGGACCTATAGTCTAGAAACTACAGACCACTTATGAAAGAAATTGAGGAAGACACAAAGAGATGGAAAACCATTCCATGCTCATGAATTGGAAGAATAAACATTGTGAAACGGTCTATGCTGCCCAGAGCAGTCTACACTTTCAGTGCAATCCCTGTCAAAATACCACAGACATTTTTCACAGAGCTGGAACAAATAATCCTAAAATTTGTATGGAACCAGAAAAGACCCTGAATCTCCAAGGGAATGTTGAAAAAAAAAACAAATCTGGGACATCACAATGCCTGACTTCAAGCTCTATTACAAAGTTGTGATCATCAGGACAGCATGGTACTGGCACAAACACACACACATAGATCAATGGAACAGATTAGAAGACCCAGATATAGACTCTCAACTCTATGGTCAACTAATCTTGATAAATCAGGAAAAAATATCCAATGGAAAAAAGACAGTACCTTCAATAAATGGTGCTGGGAAAATTGGACAACCGCCTGCAGACGAATAAAACTGGACCATTTTCTTACACCATACACAAAGATAAACTCAAATGGATGAAAGACCTAAAAGTGAGAGAGGAATCCATCAAAATCCTAGAGGAGAACACAGGCAGTAATCTCTTCCACACTGGCCACAGCAACTTCTTTCAAGACATGTCTCTAAAGGCAAGGGAAACAAAACCAAAAACGAACTTATGGGACTTTATCAAGATAAAAAGCTTTTGCACAGCAAAGGAAACGGTCAACAAAACAAACAGGCAACCCACAAAATGGGAGAAGATATTTGCAAATGACATTACAGATAAAGGGCTGGTATCCAAGATCTATAAGGAACTTCTCAAACTCAACACCCAAAAACAATCCAATCAATAAATGGGCAGAAGACATGAACAGATATTTCTCCAAAGAAGACATACAAATGGCTAACAGACACGTGAAAAAATCTTTAACATCCCTCGGCATCAGGGAAATACAAATCAAAACCACAATGAGATACCACCTTACACCAGTTAGAATGGCAAAAATTAACAAGACAGGAAACGACAGATGTTGATGAGGTTGTGGAGAAAGGAAAACACTCTTACACTGTTCTTGAGAATGCAAGCTGGTGCAGCCATTCTGGAAAGGAGTATGGAGGTTCCTCAAGATGTTAAAAATAGAACCACCCTATGACCCAGCAATTGCACTACGAGGTATTTACCTAAAGACACAGATGTAATGAAAAGGAGGGGCACATGCACCCCAACATGCCAACAAACTAGGCAATCTGCAATGTCCATAGCAGCAATGTTCATAGCAGCAATGTCTACAATAGCCAAACTGCGGAAAGAGCTGAGATGCCCTTCAACAGATGAATGGATAAAGAAGATGTGGTCCAAATATATACAATGGAATATTACTCGGCCATCAGAAAGGATGAATACCCACCCTTTGCAACGACATGGATGGAGCTGAAGGGGATGATGCTAAGTGAAATAAGTCAAGCAGAGAAAGACAATTATCATATGGCTTCACTCTTATGTGGGACATAAGAATATGGAGGACCACAGAGGAAGGGAGGGAAAACTGAATGGGAAGAAATCAGAGAGGGAGACAAACCATGAGAGACTTTGGACTCTGGGAAACTGAAGGTTGTAGAAGCGAGGGGGGTGAGGGAATGGGGTAACGGGGTGATGGGTAATAAGGAGGGCATGTGTGGAGATGAACACTGGGTATTAAACGCAACTGATGATTCATTGAACACTACATCAAAAACTAATGATGTACTATATGTTGGCCAGCTGAACATAATAATAATAAAATTCTTGCCATTTGCAATGATATTGAGGGAACTGGATGTTATCACACTAAGTGAAATAAGTCAATCAGAGAAAGACAATTGTCATATGATCTCACAGATATGTGGAATTTGAGAAACAAGGCAAAGGATCATAGGGGAAGAGAGGGAAAAATGAAACAAGATGAAACCAGAGAGGAGACAAAGCATAAAAGAGATTCTTAATCTTAGGAAATAAACTGAGGGTTGCTGGAGGGGGTGACAGGGTGATGGACATTGGGGAGGGATGTGTTGTAATGAGCACTGGGTATTATATAAGACTGATGAATCACAGACCTGTACGTCTGAAACAAATATTTAATTTAAAAAATGATACCATTTACAGACAAGATATGGCATATTTTCTTTTTTTTTTTTTTTTTAAGATTTTTATTTATTTATTTGACAGAGATATCAGAAGTAGGCAGACACAGAGAGAGGGGGAAGCAGGCTCCCCACCGAGCAGAGAGTCTGATGTGGGCCTTGATCCCAGGACCCTGAGACCATGACCTGAGCCGAAGGCAGAGGTTTTAACCCACTAAGTCACCCAAACGCCCCAAGATGTGGCACATTTTCATCTTCAACCCAATCTTACTAGTTTGTACTCCGTTTGGTTGATACTTTCTTGCTGTTGATGGTAAAGTATGAAATACTGCAGTGAATTGTCAAATTGAACTTTTTAAAGATTTTATTTGTTTGAGAGAGAGAGAGAGCACAAGCGAGGAGAGTGGCAGGCAGAGGGAGAGGTAGAAGCAGGACCCCACAGAGCAGGGAGCCCAACGTGGGACTTGATTCCAGGAGCTGGGATCATGACCTGAGCCAAAGACAGATGCTTAACCAACTGATGTACCTGGGTGCCTCTGAGACTGCACTTTTTTTTTTTTTTAATAGTTCTCTAGTCCTAAAGACACCTGCATCTCTGTGAGCTGGCCGAACAGGCAATTTCTCTCCTTTGACTCACGCTGCATTGATTCTGTTGCCAACATCCTGCTTTTAGGTTCAAGAAATTAACTCCTCCAATGATCTGTGGTTTTTTTTTTTTTTTTTTTTAAGATTTTATTGAGAGAGAAAGAGTGGGGGTGGGGGAGAGAATGAGAATGAGCAGGGGGAAGGGCAAAGAGGGAGGGAGAAGCAGGCTGCCTGCTAAGCAGGGAGCCAGACCCTGGGATCAGGACCTGAGCCAAAGGCAGATGCTTAACAGACTGAGCCACTCAGGTGCCCCACCATGTTATTGTTCTTTATGCCTCTTAATGACAGTGCTTGATACTGTCATTCTTGTGGTCCACTCTGACTTCTGTCACATCTTAAATTTAAGCCAGTCCTTGACCCTACCATCTGAGAAATCACTGAGGGTCAGGAGGCTTTGGCTATAGAACCACCTTTAAATGTTCCTTCAGGGTAATTGTGATCTCTGCATTCATTCACACCAGGAACATCTAGTGGTCCCACCAAGTGCTTGGCAACAAATGTAACACCAAGTCCCTGCCCTCGGGGAGAGCTCATTACAGGGGAAATAATGAACAGAGAAACACCTGGGGCATTATGTAAATTCTAAAGATGGTCCCTTAATAGGTTTGAGTGTTGGGTTGGGTGGCAATGGTGTCTTCCTACAAGACTCCTGGAATTAAGGACCCCAGGCTGTCTTAAAGATGAAATGTATTTAATTGGGTGAAGAGGAATGAACTCTAGATGGAGCAGCATGAGCAAAATCCTAGAATTATCTATAAACTACTGTAATTACTAAGGAAGACAGGTACACTTGGGCACAAAAGCCCACTGTTGGGGCGCCTGGGTGGCTCAGTCATTAAGCGTCTGCCTTTGGCTCAGGTCCTGATCCCAGGGTCCTGGGATCGAGCCCCGTATCGGGCTCCCTGCTCGGAAGGAAGCCTGCTTCTCCCGCTACCATTCCCTCTGCTTGTGTTCCCTCTTTCTCTGTGTTTCTCTGTCAAATAAAGAAAATCTTAAAAAAAAAAAAAAAAAAGCCCACTGTTAGCCTGGGATGGTACTGCTAACCTCCTCGATAAGAATTAACTCAGATACTATCTGAAATTTCATAAACTTCTCTACATCAATAAGCACATATAATGTTTGCTTACCTCATAAATGCAAAGAAATGCATACATTTATCTCTGCTTCAAACTTATTAGGGGATATTAGTTTATGTACTGATAAAAAAAAAGTTATGAGTTTAACATGATGAGAACAAGAAACTAGTAAGTTATCTTCTTTGTAGAATGTCTGGTGTTAATGCCTTTGGTTTTAGGGCAAACCTAGGTGGCAAGTCACGAAGATTTCATCTCTAGTAGCCAAGAAGAAGAACTTGTTTACCAAATTTGGATAGGATGATTGGGTCAAATGAGTAAAACCACGTGTTTGGGTGGCAACAGGAATTTTCAGAGTGGTGCTATTTAATCTTTTTTTTTTTTAAATGCATACCACCATCACTGAAGTGAATAATAATTGAAAAATTCAGGTACTGCCACTCAAAATGTGACCCATAGATCAACATCAACAGTGCTATTTAATCTTGATGACTCATCAAAAGGTATTATCAGATAAGTAAACAACTCTTTATAATGAAAGCCAGCTCAGAAAAAAGGCCACAGACTCTGACACAGTAAGACCAGGATTATAGGTTACAAGGAATCTGGTCAATGTCAGGTAATAGAAAATAAAGGTATTCACTGAATAGACTGGACTGTGTAACATTTGGAAGAAAAATATAAAGCAGATACATAGGAGATTCATTAAATGTGAAGGATCCACCATCTTGGAAAACTCTGCTGGTGACAGTGTAAATTTGTGTGTTGGGGGGAAGAGACAACCTTTGAATTTTAAGGACAAACTGAACTCCCAATGAAGAACATGGACTTCCTTCTTTTGTGATAATGTGTAAATTAACAGATCAGTATGTAATCACTGTATTTTTCGTTATTTCTAGTTGTGCTATGATCTTCTCCACTGGACAGTGGCCCTAATGGAAGAAATGGCTCAGCAAAATCTGAAAAAGGAAAAAGAAGCACAACTCCAGGCTTTCTAGGGAGGAAGCAGAGTGCTTTGCAGGGAATAGACCACAGTGGCACACAGGGAGGTCCCTGAGTTGGTGCCTGTGCCCATCCATCCCCTTGCATCTACAGCCATCCTAGAGAAAAGGGCAGTGTGTGAGGGGGGTGTTCAGACTGATTGAAATGTTTTTTTTTTTTTTTAACACCCCAGGAAGAAAAGGACTAAAAATACAAATTAGGTTCATTTATAGACCCTTAAAAAAAAGAGCGAAGGAGCATACTCTTAAGCCACTATTAAAATATAGCATAAAACTATAATGAATAATAAGTAAAATGTGATATTGGTCTAGAATAGACAAGTAGATCAGTGGACCAAACCACCCATATACCATTCACTATACAGTCCTTTCATCTCAATGAGAAAAGTTTAGGCTATTCAATAAATACTGTTGCTGCCAGCAAATTCATTTAGAAAAACAGAAAAGTAAGATTGTTACTGTACCCATAGTTAATTCCTGAAAAATAAAGGGCTAAACATAAAAAAGTAAGATGAGATTTGCACAAAAATATACAGAAGTCTATTTTAATCTTGCAGGTAAGTAAGACACAAAACCTTTCACTACATACTTATTACACACATCTGTATAATCGAGACATCCTAAAGCTAAAGGACAAAACTGATTAGAATAAAATATTAGTAACTTGTAAGACAAAAGCCTCTATGCAGAACACATAAATAGCTCCTATAAATCAGTGAGAAAAAAAATAATCCCATAGAAATATTCAAAGGGTGTGAATGGCCAGTTCACAGAATACAGGACAAGAAATACAAATGATAAACTGTCTGATCTCAATAATTTTCAGGAAAATGCAAATCAAGATAATAACGAGACCTCATTTTGATAGCCTATTAGGCTGGAAAACAATTTAAAAGATCATTAGCATCCAGTATTGGCTAACGCATAGGGAAAATGGCACCCTTGAACTCTGCTGGTGACAGTGTAAATTTCTGTGTTGGGAGGAAGAGGCAACATTTGAATTTTAAATTAAAAATGTTCATATTCTGCGATCCAGAAATTTTATTTTGAGGTATATTTCTTGGAGAAATAGTAAAACATCTGCAAGGACAAGGATTATAGGATGTTTATAGCAACATTCTTTCTAATGCCAAGAAATAGAAAACACTTCAGTGCTCACCAAAAAAAAAGCGGGGGGATAGTTAAATAGGCTATTTAGTTCTGGATGATAGAATATTATGAAGCATTTAAATATGAGCTCAGTTCAGAATACACACTCTTTGCAAGTGGACATGGAACATTCTCTAGAATGTATCACATGATGGGTCACAAAACAACCCTCAAATTCAAAAGGATCAAAGTCCTACCATGCATCTTTTCTGACCACAACACTATGAAACTAGAAATTAAGCACAAGAAAAAAATCTGCAAAGACTACAAATGCGTGGAAGTTAAAAAACATGCTACTAAAAACAATGAAACAGTCAACCAAGAAATCAAAGAAGAGGGCCCCTGGGTGGCTCAGTTGGTTAAGTGTCTGCCTTGTCTCAGGTCATGATCCCAGGGTCCCAGGATCAAGACCTGAGTCAGGCTCCCTGCTCAGTGGGGAGTCTGCTTCCCCCTCTCCCTCTACCCCTCCCCCTTCCTCATGCTCTCTTGCACTCTCTCTCAAATAAATAAGTAAAATCTAAAAAATAAAAAAAATTAAAAAAAAGTACACGGAAATAAAAATGAAAACACAACAGCCCAAAACCTTTGGGATGCAGCAAAAGTGTTCTTAGAGGGAAGTCTGTAGCACCACAAGCCTATCTCAAGAAGCAAGAAGAGTCTCAAACAACCTAACTTTACATCTAAAGGAGCTAACCCTAAACCATCAGAAGGAAGGAAATAATGAAGATTGGAACAGAAATAACTGACATAGAAACTAAAAAAAAAAAAGAAACAAAAACAAAACAAAACAAAAAAAAACCCAGATCAATGAGACCAAGAGCTTTATTCAAAAAGATCAACAAAACTGATAAACCTCTAGCCAGACCATCAAAAAAAAAAAAAAAAAAAAAAGACTCAAAATCAGAAATGAGAGAAATAACATCAACACAAATACACTTATAAGAGAGAATATGAAAAATTATATGCCAATAAATAAGACAACCAAAAGAAATGGATAAATTCCTAGAAACCTATAACCTCCCAAAACTGAAGCAGGAAGAAATAGAAAACTTGAACAGATGGATTACCAGCAAGGACATTAAATCAGTAACAACAACCAAAAACTCCCCCTAAACAAAACCCCAGAACCAGATAGCTTCAAAGTAAATTCCACCAAACATTTAATGAAGAATTCATACCTATTCTTTTTAAACTATTCCAAACAACAGGAGGAAAACTTCCAAATTCATCCTAGGCCAGTATCACCCTGATACCAAAACCAGATAAAGACAGCAGAAAAAAAGAACAATCTCTGATGGACATAGATACAAGAATCCTCAATGAAATATTAGCAAACTGAATCCAATAATACATTGAAAACAATAATTCACCACAATCAAATAGGTTTATTCCTTGGATGCAAGGGTGGTTCAATGTTAACAAATCAATCAACAGGATACATCACCTCAATGACAGGATAAAAATCTCATGAGCATTTCAACAGACACATTTGACAAAGCACAACATTCATTATAAAAGCCCTCAACAAAGTAGGTCTAGAAGGTACATACCTCATAATAATAAAGGGTATATATGAAAAATCCACAGTGAGCACCATATTCAATGGGCAAAAATGATGGTTTTCCCCTTAAAGTCAGGAACAAAACAAGGATGTCCACACTCACTTTTATTCAACATTGCACTGGAAGTCTTGGCCACAGTAATCACACAATAAAGAGAAATAAAAGGCATCCAAATTGGCAAAGAAGTAAAACTTTCACTATTTGCAGATGTCCTGATATTCCATATAGAAAACCCTAAACACTCGACCCCAAAACAAAACAAAACAAAAACCCCTACTGGAACTGATCAATGAATTTAGTAAAGTCACAGGATACACAATCAATGTGAAGAAATCTGTTGCATTTCTACACACTATGAAGTAGCAGAAAAAGAAAAAAATTAAGAAAAAAAATTAGAAAAAAAAATTAAGAAAACAATCCCATTTACAATTGCACCAGAAATAATAAGATACCTTGGGGGAAAAAAAACCCCACCTAACTAAAGAGGTGAAAGACCTGTACCCTGAAAATTATAAAACACTACGAAAGAAATTGAAATGAGACAAAGAAATGGAAAGACATTCCATGTTCATGGATTGGAAGAACAGATATTGTTAAAATGTCTATACAACCCAAATCAATCTACACATTTAAGGCATTCTTACCAAAACACCATCAGCATTTTTTACAGGACTGGAACAAAGAATCCTAAAACAATCCTATGGAGACATCGTAATTCCAGACTTCAAGTTCTATTACAAAGCTGTAGTGATCAAAACAGTATGGTACTGGCACCAAAACAGACACCTAGATCAATGAGACAGAATAGAAAACCCGGAAATAAACCCACAATTATATGGTCAATTAATCTTCAACAAAGCAGAAAAGAAAAATCCAATGGGAAAAAGTCTCTTCCAACAAATGGTGTTGGGAAAACTGGTCTACTTGCAAAAGAATAAAACTGGGTCACTTTCTAACATCACACACAGATTAATAAACTCAAAATGGATTAAAGGCTTAGATGTGAGACCTGAAACCATAAAAATTCTAAAAGAGAACACAGACAATAATGTCTTTGACACTGGTCATAACATTTTTCTAGGTATTTCTTTAGGTATCCTAGGCGTATATCTAGGTATGTTTTCTAGGTATCCTAGGCAAGGGATATGAAAGCACAAAGAAACTATTGTGACTACATCAAAATAAAAAGCTTCTGCACAGTGAAGCAACCAACCAGCAAGACAAAAAGACAACCTCCCGAATCAGAGCAAATATTTGCCAAAGACATATCCAATAAAGGGTTAGTACCCAAGATATATAAAGTACACAAATCAACAACCAAAAAATAGTCCAATTAAAAAATGTCAGGAAGATATGAACAGCCATTTCTCCCAAGAAGACATCCAGATGGCCAACAGACATATGAAAACATGCTCCTCATCCCTTACCATCAGGGAAATGCAAGTCAAAACTACAAAGAGATATCACCTCACACTTGTCAGAATGTCTAGAATCAAAAATGCAAGAAAAAAGTTTTGGAGAGGGTGTGGAGAAAAAGGAATCTTGCACTGGTGCAGCCACTGTGGAAACTGTATGGAAGTTTCCTCAAAAGAAAAAAATAGAGCTCCCTTAAGATGCAGTAATCACACTACTGGATATTTACCCAAAGAATACAAAAACACTAATTCAAAGAGATACACACACCCTGATGTTTATAGCAACGTTATTAATAATAGCCAAGATATGAAAGCTGCCTAAATGCCCATTGATTGATGAATGGGTAAGGAAGAGGGGGTATTATACATTATATTATACTTACACGCATACAATTTACACAGACACACACAATGGGACATTATTCACCATAAAAAAGAATGAAATCTTGCCATTTGCAATGACATGGATGGAGCTAGAGAGTATAATGCTAGGGGAAATAAGTCAGAGAAAGATGAATACCATGTGATTTCACTCATATATGGAAAATAAGAAACTAAACCAATGAGTAAAAGGGAATAAAAAAAGAGTGAGAGACAAGCCAAGAAATAGACGCTTAATTCTAGAAAACAAACTGATGGTTGCCAGAGGGGAGGTGGGTCGGGGGTTTGGGTGAAACAGGTGATGGATTAACAAGTACACTTGTCAAATGAGCTCCAGGTGATGTAGGGAATTGTGGAATCAGTATACTGTACACTGAAACTGCTATAATACTATATATTAACTATACTGGAATTAAAATAAAATTTAAAAGTAAATTTTAAGAAATGACAATGAGCTTTGTCTGCTCACAAGGAAAGCTCTGTAAGAACATCTCCCAGAGGGGCTCCTGGGGGGCTCCATGGTTAAGCATCTGCCTTAGGCTCTGGTCATGATCCCAGGCTCCTGGGATCAAGTCCCTGCTCAGTGGGGAGCCTGCTTCTCCTTTGTTCCCCTTGCTTGTGCTCTCTCTCTGTCAAATCTTTAAAAAAAAAAAAAAAAAAAAAAAAGAATTTCCCAGTGGGATAACTAGTCTCTTTATTGAAAGGTTTACCAAGTACCCATCATAAGTGGTTTGAAAGCCCCCACCAAGAAACATTATTGTGAATTCACCTACCACCTGTTTTCTCTTCTCTTTCTGAAAGTCTCATTGTTCTCAACTTTTTATTTTTTTTGTCCCCTATTTTCTATGTACTTTTTCTATGTTCATGGATTTTGTGGAATTCACGGAATTTCCTCAATGTTACCCTTCAAAACTTACAATTTAAATTACCACTTTTATAAATTTCAACGAATTCTTTTTTTCTGTTTTCTTTTTTAGCAACCACATTTTCTTTAGACACTAAAAAAAAAAAAAAAAAAAGAAAGAAAAAAAAAAAGTAATGAGAAGTCTCCCTAAAACAGGGTCAGGAAGTTTTAACAGGGGGAGTTCCCACACCCTATTACTTGCAGTCAATTGCAGACCCAATAGGAAGAGAGGGACTTGACCTTACATGGATTTGACCTTGCCCATGGATACCATCTTGCTACTCTTGCCAAAGGAAGAAATGCTTTCCTCATTGGCAATAGCTCAGCCAATAAAAAACCACCATCCTTTGAACTCCCAGCTTATTCCTATAACTGTATTCCAAGAAGCATAAACCCTATGTATATTTAACTCATCAACCAAAGAGAGATGGTCTTTGGACATTAGCCCACCATCTTTCCAGATTGCCAGTTTCCTAAATAGGGCAACCTTTCCTTTCCCACCAATGCTTGTTTCAACTGAACTTTGGTTTTGGTAACACTCGAATGGACTTCTAGTTCTTAACAGTCTTCCCAACTTACCTTCTTTCTCCTTAGAGTGTGCCTCTTCTTTGTTCCTCAGACTTGCCTATAGTTTTACCACAGCTAGCTTATTTTACTCGGTGATCAGAGATGGGATCTAGAGAAGACCCCAGACAGCTCCACGGTGGGTGAGCGGATAGGTGCAGTACCCTTGGAGCAGTTTGGGCTCACCGCTTCCTCGCCTCTGAAACTCCCTCTGCTGCCTCCCCTCCTGAACCTAGTCTAACCCGCCCCTTTAAAGTCAAGTCTTCTGAAGATCTAAATAGAACCCAAGTTTCTGATGTTCCCTGGTCTAGGCTAAACTGTGAGCTCTAGTTAAAGAGTTTTCTGGAGTGACTGAGCATGGGTTTGCAAAAAATTTACTACAGTTATCCAAACTTACCAACCCGGTCTCTCAGATATGTATCACTTGGTCACATGCTTGGTGGCGAGGGCCAGGCTAAACAATGGATGAAACTAGCCCAACTAGGAACATCCCGAATAGGATTTAGAGAAACAGCTCCCTAACTTTTGGCGAGATGCTAAAAAAAACCTGCTGGAAATCTTCACTGAGCAATTACAATGACTTTTCCTAAGTCTGTTGATTGGAACAAAATTCGGACTTACACCCAAAAGCCTGATGAATCCATTCATGATTATTATAACAGACTCCAAATTGTCTTTAAAGAAAATTCTGGTCTTCCTTTAGATGTTGAAATCACTAGGGTAGCATTTAACTATACTTTTTAATGGGCTCATCTGAGGTCTTTTCCATTTAGTTAGAGGGACCAGGATAAAATGGAAAAGTCGGCCCACCCCAGATTTAACTGGCCTGGCAAACCAACGTGCTCACACGTTACATCAGTCACCTGGGGGAAGGACTGCTAAAATTTTCAGTGTCCAAACTCCAGCAAATGAAGGTCCCTCGGCAAATCCAGAAGCTGTTATTGCAAGAACCCAGGACATTGGAAAAAAGATTGTAACAAATTTAAGAGCTTCAGGTACCTTCAGCCCTCTCGCCAACATTTTCAGTGTCCTCTTAAGGCCCAATGATGAGACTGTAAGGAACCATAGGGGCTCTTCCCAGTCCTCTCTTAATCAGCTTGGGAACACTGCTCTCCGGATTGGGAATCGGTGTTTCTGTCCTTACCGAAGCTAGAGCTACACTCTCGGCTCCTCGCCCCACTACTACAGATCAGCTCCTGCCTCAGCACCAACAGCTTACATAATGGGAGTCTTTGATAAAACCTCAACAGGTTCCCATCTATGAATCCACTCCTTTCCGTCTAGGCCCTTTGGGAGATTCCCACTCTCTTCTCCTTATTTCTCCCAACCCTATTCATTTACTGGGCTGATATTTCTTAGGAAAGTATCATGCCAGAATTTTTCTCAAAGGCAGAAAATAATTGCAGTATTTCACAGTAGTACCTTAAAGTAGCAAACAAGGGAAAATAAATGGCCCCTTGCCATCCTGTCTATGTTCTGTCTCGGATGACACCATGTAGCGGAGTCTGGGGTTGCTAATCATTTATTCCTATGGGATCAGCTACCGTCCTCTTTACGGGCAAAATCTTCAACCGATATTGGCAGAATCTAGAGTGTACCTCCCATCGGGATTCAAATAGGTTCCTCAAAACCTCCCCCTAGAATTAATCAATGTCTTATAAGGAAGTCTTTCAGGGCATCAGGCCTATAATAGAGGACTACAAAGCTCAGGGCCTTACTATTCCCTTACTAGTCCCTGTAACATCCTTATTTTACCAGTGAGAAAACCTAAAGGCCAAGGATGGAGGTTTGTCCAGGACTTCCAAGCAATAAATAGCATTATTGTCCCTCGACATCCTATCATTCCCAATCTTCATAGGCTGACATCCAGTCTCACTAAAAACAAAATTTCCATTGGGACGGACCTATGTGGCACATTTTTTCAGTATTCCAGTTGCCTTCACTTGGGAAGAATGGACAGCAGTGCCCCAGGGTTACAGAGTGTAACTTCTCCCAAACCTTGAAGGCAGTACAATTTTCTGCAGGTTCTGCTTTGTTATTATATGTAGATGATTTGCTTCTCTGCTTCTCTTCTCAAACCTCTTCATAGGAAGACAGCACCTCTTAAAACTTTTGGACTTAAAGGGATGTAAAGTCCCCAAAGAAAAGTTGTATTTTGTTCAAACTCAGCTTAGATATTTAGGGCACCTGACACCAGAATAAGGACAAGATTTAGATCCTGGTAGAGTTCAAAGAATCCTGAGTTTCCCAAAACCTAACTAAGGGTCAGCTATGAGGCTTTCTGGGGCTGGCTGGCTCTTGTCAAGGTTGGATTCTAGGATTACATGGCTGGATTTCCAAGGAAGATGGCAGAATAGGAGGATCCTATGCTTGCCTTGTCCCATGGAGACACCTAGGTGACACCCACATCAGGGTGAATAACCCAGAAAATGACCCAAAGCCCAGCAGAACAGACTCCCCACAGCTAAATGTAGATAAGAGGCCACACTGAAGATGGTAGGAAAGGCGAAGACACATTCAGGAGTTAAAAGGAGCTGTGGCACGGTCTGGGGAGGGATGGATGCCCGCGGGTGTGGAGGGAAACAGACCTCCCTAGAAACCCCAGGCACAGGAAACTCACCCAGAGAAGACAAAGTCCCAACATTTGGCTTTGGAAACCAAAGGGGCCTCATTTCATGAGTTCTTATAATCAGCAGGGTTTAAAACCTGGAACTTTAAAGAATCAGCAGTTTCTGCTCTGGGAGACACCACTGTGTCTAGCCTCTGGGGATTCAGCATAGAATCAAGAGTTTGAAAAACACTTGGGATGTTAGCTAACCCCAGAACATGTGCTGGGGAAACAGAGATCTTTAGGAGACTTCCCTGGAACAAACGATCTGGCAGGTAGGACCCTTTCCCTCTCTCTACCCCCCCCCCCAGATACATGGACACCTGTGAGAACAAGAGCAGCTCGAATACTCTCCACCTAACGTGCCAATGGCCCAGTGCTCCTGTGTTTTGCCCCGTCCAGCCAGGCCTGGGCCCCAGGTTTCCCACGACAGACCCCGGCAAACCTTGCTAATACCACGGGGCCCATCCCCAAATTCTTCTGTACATCCACCCCCTCCAAACTGGCCAACCTCACGCCGGGTCCAGGGGACCACACCTGGCTGACACCATACACCCCAGCACTCTCCTGAGGACTTGCCCCCTCCAGCTCTGGGAGAAGTTTGCTAACGTGGCTTTAGGTCCCCTCCCACAACAGACCTGGAGCCGCTAACCCCGTGTGCCCGTTCCCTGCATTCTCCTGTGGACCTGCCCCCTCCAAGTGGATGGTCTCCTGCCAGACGCCTAAGTGGTACCAAAATCCTGGCAAGTGTGAGAAACTCTGAGAGAGGCCAGCTCCACCCCAGAGAGCCTCCTGCCGTGGGAAGAGGGAAAGTATAACACAGGCCAGTCCAACTGCAGCCCCAGCAATGGGCTGGGGGCAGACATCTGGTCTGACTGCTGGCCCCACCCACCAGTAAAAGCTTTGCAGCGGACAACACAGGGAGAGCCCGCTGGAGTTTGGTGTTACCGCTGTTCTGGCAAATTCCTGGTCTGACTCAACCCAAGTGCAAGGCAGCCCCAGACTGGCACACTAACACATCACAGGAACCCAACCCTGCCCACAACAGGCAGAGAGATCCATTGCCCATGACCACACTGAAGGCAAACACAGCTCAGCCACAAGAGTAGGGTATACACAACACGCATAGGAGACACACCTGAAGTGCCAGGATCTGGTGAACAGGGGACACAGCATTGTAGGGCACCACTGGACCTCTTCGGCCTAAGGCCACTACTTTCTTTTTTTTTAAGATTTTATTTATTTATTTGACAGAGAGAGAGATCACAAGTAGGCAGGGAGGCAGGCAGAGAGAGAGGGGGAAGCAGGCTCTCCGCTGAGCAGAGAGCCTTGATGTGGGGCTCGATCCCAGGACCCTGAGATCATCACCTGAGCCGAAGGCAGAGGCTTTAACCCACTGAGCCACCCAGGCGGCCCATGGCCACTACTTTCAAGAGCTGGAGACATCGCTGACTTATCCAACACATAGAAACAGGCAGATTTAGATAAAATGAGGAGACAGAAGAATAAGTGCCAAATGAAAGAATAGGACAAAAACACAGCAGGAGAGCCAAACAAGATGTAGATAATATGCCTGATAGAGAATTTAAAGTAATGGTCATTATAAAGGATACTCACTGGACTTAAGAGTGGAGAATCTCAGTGAGACCCTCAACAAAGAGAAAGCATAAGAAAGGACCAATCAAGAGATGAAGAATTCCATAACTGAAATTAAAAATACTGGATGGAATGAACAGTTCACTAGAGGAAGCCAATGAATGGATCAGTGACCTGGAGGACAGCGCAATGGGAAAGCAATCAAAGTGAAAAAGTCCCGACAGACTTAGGGAACTCAATGACACCATGAAGCATAGCAGCATTCACCTTCTAGGGATCCCAGACGGAGAAGAGAGAGTAAAGGGGGCAGAAAATTTGGAGGAATAACAGCAGAAAACTTCCTGATTCTGAGAAAGGAAACAAAAATCCACATCCAGGAGGCTCAGAGAGCCCCCAACAAAATGCAAGGACGGCCATGCCAAGACACGTAATCATTAAAATGGCAAAAAGTAGTGATAAAGGCAGAATTTTAAAATTAGCAAAAGAAATGAGAACAGTTACATACAGCAGAACCCCTGTAAGACTATCAGCTGATTTTTCAACAAAATCTTTGCAGGCTAGAGGGAGTGGCCATGACATATTCAAAGTGCTGAAAGGGGGGGTAAAAAAAAAACAAACAAAAAACCTTGCAACAAAGATTACTCTATCCAGCAAGACTATCATTCAGAATAGAGAGATAAGGAGTTTCAATACAAAAAAAGTTAAAAAATTGGGGCGCCTGAGTGGCTCAGTTGTTGGACGTCTGCCTTCAGCTCAGGTCATGATCCCGGAGTCCTGGAATCGAGCCCCGCATCGGGCTCCTTGCTCGGCGGGAAGCCTGCTTCTCCCACTACCATTCCCTCTGCTTGTGTTCCCTCTTTCGCTGTGTTTCTCTGTCAAATAAATAAAAAAAAAATCTTAAAAAAAAAAGTTAAAAAATTCATGACCTCTAAGCCAGCCCTACAAAAAATATTAAAGGGGACTGTTTGTGTAGAAAGAACATGAGTAGGAATAAGAAAAGTAGGAAGCACCAAAACAGTAAAATTAAGTGTATCTGTAAAAATCAGTCAAGAGATTCGCAAAATAAAAGGATGCAAAGTATGACCCCACACACCCAAAAAGTGTGTGTGTGGGGGAGAGGAGTAACAAAAGTGTTCAAACTTAAGTCTATATCAACTTAATATACATTGCTATACGCATGCAATGTTGTATGCTTCTAATAAAGATTAGAGCAGAAATAAATAGAAACTAAAAAACAACAACAACAGATCAATGAAACTAAGAACTTGTTCTTTGAAAAGATCGAGAAGATTGATGTCTTTGGCCAGGATCATCAAAAAAAAGCAGGAGGGGAGAACTCAAGCAAAATCAGAAATGAAAGACGAGAAATAACAACCAACACCTGGAAAGTCAAAAGATTATAAGACATTATTATGAAAATTTATATTATTTATTATGAAAAATTATCTGACAACAAATTGGACAACCTAAAAGAAATGGATAAATTCTGAGTACTGGGTACTCGAGACTACTCGAGACTCAACTCCCTAGAGGCCAAAGGAAACCACCCTGCTGGTATTTCTACCCAAAATGCTGCTCTCAAGGAGACCAATAACCAAACCTCTGTCATTCTTCAAAGGGAATTCTTCCAAATGATAATTTGGAGAAAAAGACCAGAGATGACCAACAACTGGCCCCAGAAAAGGAGAAACAATATTGGAAATCTAGTAACTGTTGCTTTGATAAAAAGAGATAAGTCTGATTTGGACCAAATAACAATCTGGTCCTACCAGAAATTCCAAAATTCCCACTACTTACAATTGTATATGGATTAAATTATTGATCTCATGATAGCATTCATGAGCCAATATTAGTGGATAAACATTAAAATTACAAATGTGTCCACCTTGTCCCACTTGTCCAAAATACAATCCTGGGAAACCTGTCCACACTGCTGGTGGGCATTTCAAATTGCCCAATGGACCACTTGGATTTCAGCAAATATATTTCATGCAAATTCTCCTGTCTCGTGGACAGAAGTATGTTTTAGTCATGGTTTGCATGTTTTCCCACTGAGCCAAAGCTTTCCCTCGTAGACAGTCCAATTTTTTTTTTTTAAGATTTTATTTATTTATTCAACAGAGAGAGAGAGAGCTCACAAGTAGGCAGAGAGGCAGGCAGAGAGAGAGGGGGAAGCAGGCTCCCTGCTGAGCAGAGAGCCTGATGTGGGGCTCGATCCCAGGACCCTGGAATCATGACCTGAGCCAAAGGCAGAGGCTTTAACCCACTGAGCCCTTCAGGCACCGCCCCCCCTTTTTTTTTTTAAGATTTTATTTATTTACTTAGAGTGAGCAAGAGGGGGAGAGAGAAAGTGCATGAGCCAGGGGAGGGGGCAGAAAAGCAGACTCCCCGCTGAGCAGGGAGCCCGATGCGGACTCGATCCCATGACTCTGGGATCATGACCTGAGCCAAAGGCAGCCATTTAACTGCCTGAGCCACCCAGGTGCCTGACAGCCCAATTCTATTACAAAAGGTTATCCCTACCTGGGGAACCCCTCTTGAACTGCATAGTGATTGGGGAACGCATTTCACTGGCTAGGTGCTTCAACAAGTCCGCACTGCTCAGCCAGTCTTACAACTTTCATTGTGCATATCATCCGCAATTCTCAGGGTTGGTCGAACACAATAACTGCACCATTTACACTCTATGGGCAATATTTGTCAAGACCCTCCCAAGACCATGGCCAAAGGCATTGCCATTGATCTTTCTAAACTCAGATCCACCCCCTTTGGAACTTATAAACTCTCACCCCTTGAGATAGTCACAGGACATCCATGGCACTTGGCCCCTGCCTTTTTTGACCCAGAGTCGATAAAGAAGATATACTTCAAGACTCTAAAGGTCTGGTTGCTTCTATTAAAAATAACCATGCTTTGGTAGAGCAAGCTTTTCACAGTGCACTTCCAGGAGACAATGATCTTAAGCATCACACCTTGCGACCTGATTTTGTCTATCGGAAAAGACACCTCTAGAAAGATTCTCTTCAAGTTCTCAGGAGAGGCCCTCATCAGGCACTTCTAACCAACCCCTGGCCCCCAAATTCCAGAGAATAGCCTCTTGGATCCACGGGACACACCTAAGGAAAGCACCAAACCTGAACAGGACCCACACTGGTGACCTAAAAATAAAGGTTTCCTGGAGTTGAAACAGACAAGATCTGGAGAGACAGCTTTCCCAAGATGTCCAGACCAGCCTGTATACCTGTATCTATTGATTCTTGTATCTCCTTCGGGAAAGAAAATGCCCTTTACCTGCCTCTCCCAATCTCTTGCAAAAGGGGGAAACTTCAGGGGAGCCTGGGCAGCTCAGTAGGTTAAGTGTCAGCCTTTGGGCTCAGGTCACGATCTTGGGGTCCTGGGATCCAGCCCTGCCTCGGGCTCCCCACTCAGCAGGAGTCTGCTTCTCCCTCTCCCTCTATCCCTCCTCTTCCTCCTTCTCACTCTCTTGTCAACGAATAAAATCTTTTAAAAAAAAGGGGGAGGGACCTCTTTTGATTATAACATTTTCAAAAACAGCCTCATTATGATCCTGCAAGCATTTCTGAAGTGTTAGAAGGTTCAAAATTCACACACATGCCTTTTTTTTTTTAAGATTTTATTTAAGAGATCACAAGTAGGCAGAGAGGCAGGCAGAAGGCGAGGGAGAAGCAGGCTCCCCGCTGAGCAGAGAGCCCGATGCAGGTCCCCATCCCAGGACTCTGAGATCATGACCTGAGCCACGCAGGCGCCCCTACACAAAACCCTTTAACTTGAACTATTAACAGACTCTGGATTCCAAGTTCATCGTTTCCGAATTTACAACTTTAGAGACCATTACTGAGCACACATAGGGTTCTAAGCAGATCTTTTGAAATAGCAATACTGTTTTAAGAGGTCTTTGAAGTTCTGCTATTCTTGCAAAAAGTTCATGAACTATCACTGCCTGTTTACAGGTGTGCTGTGGTGTTCGCTTCAGCAGCACATATACTATAGGTGTGCTGTGTTTTCTGCCCAGCCGTGCTCGGTGATTCTGTCCCATGCTTCTGCCCTGCAAGAACTTCAAGAGGAAACCTGGAGTCAGGTTTGCCTTCACAGTAAGCCTTTCCTAAGTAAGTGCCAATAAAGATTCTCAGATGGCTACTTTCAGACCTAGGGTCCTGGCTTAGGACCAACATATACAGTTTAAACCTGCCATGTTGCATTTGATTCTGTGGCCTCCATCTTTTGCAGAAAGGATGTCCCGATAAAGTGAGGCTGCTCCGTGCCCACAACCTGGGGAAGACACAAGCTTCAGAGAGGAAGTGCCTGGGCCATTGTCCCTAACCCTGTTACCCAAATGTGGCTTAAGTGGTTTGCAACTGCTCGGCATCTTCCCTCCCATGTGAGACAAGACAGGCAGGGAACGTCCTTCCTGACGCTTGAGAGTCAAAGCCATGAAATAACTGGCCATGTCTACTTTTAAGGTCAACAACACTATGAGGTGGAACTTTTGTCTCCCTCCTTGTATATTGTTTCCACTAACTTCTCGTTGGTTTTGATCTTCATTTTTTCCATATTGCTGTTTTCCCCAAATTTGTGCTGACTCTGGGCCATCCACTCATTTTAGAGACTCAAACAAGCAGAGATGGGCTGCTGAATGCAGGCCTCACGGAAGACTGTCACCTTCTCCCTGAGGGACTTCTGGATGGCAGGGTCTCCCCCAGCGCCCTTCAGTTCCTCCAGGGAAGAACGTGGGAGCCAAGTGTGGGAAGGAGGTAGAAACTGCTCCATTCACGGTGTGAATTTTCCTTCTTTATCCTGATTTAAGCAGGGCCTGCTGTCCTTGACTTGACAGCCCCCCGAGTGTAAACCTCCTGACTTCTATAGTGTGGCAGGGTGGAGCCTGCTTTAATTCACCCCACTTTCCAGCCTCTGGCCTCACACCTGCATTCATAGATCAAAAGCCTCAGCATGGAGCCCGGGGTTCCCATCCACTATGCCCTCCAGAGGGCTATGGCTCTGCACTTCCCAAGTCTTCCCTCTGTACTCTTTCGATCTTCTCAGTATTTGTGGAAGAATTCTTCCCAAGCAAGGGAGATAAACATATTTGGTGATTTTATCTTTCATTGGAAGCCCCAGCTTCATCTTGGTCCCCCTTAAAAATGGGGATCTTTGTCCAATGAAGAAAATCAACTCATAGACCTCAAAAGAGGTCTATGCCTCTTTTGACCACTAGATGGTGGTGCCGCATCTTGAGATGAGACCGCACCCATGACCTCCCCTTCGGAGAACGAGGACGCAGGATGGATCTGTGCTTTTATTTATTTTTATTAACATCTAATGTATTATTTGCTTCAGGGGTACAGGTCTGTGATTCATCAGTCTTACACATTTCACAGCACTCACCATAACACATATCCTTCCCAGGGTCTGCCACCCAGCCATGCCAACCCTCCCACCTCGCTCCTTTGGACAAAAAATATGCTCAGATAAGGCCAAAGTGTGTCTAAAGAACTTTTCTG
>CM053604.1:155496264-155540879 GCA_028646535.1 Procyon lotor
CTGGTGCGAGTGGGTGGCCCCGTGTTACTCATACATGAATTGTATTTAGCTGGGCATCATCTAATTTCCTCACTGAAATAATCCCTTACCATTAAGCAGCCCTTGGAATCGGCCTGAAATCTCATCTATGGATGCTAAACACTGCTTTGGGTTCAGAGATGATTTTTGGCTTCGATGGAAGTATTCTGATTTGAGAATTTATGAGAGTTTTCATCAAAGAATCTAATGAGCTAAGCCAGAGAAGTAGGCATGCCGAGAACCAGCCTCAAGGTAAACACACCTTGGTGGGCACACCCACCACATCCCGTAACGCTCAAATCCAGCAAATGTACCCTGATTCTCTAAGGATGGGCCCTTGACTACCTCTAGGGAGTAGTATGTAAGAGTTTACCCTCTACAAAGCCATAAAAACTTCAATTTTTAAAGAGTGGTAGACTAGTGGAATGTCATTTTTCCTGCATTCTCATAGGATTCCTCTTGTTTTTTTAAGTTTTCACTCCCTAGTCCTGCTGACCTTGCTAGTGAGCACAGGTTAGGGTGGGCTGTGGGTGATGGAAAACTCAAAATAGCATTTTCTTAAACAGGATAGAAGAAAGAGTCCAAGGAGGTGGTAAAGGGCTGGTGTGATGGTGTGCAACGAGCCAGAGCCCCGCCATCTTGTTGCTCTGCCGGTCCTGCCTCGTCTCAGGGACCAGGATGGTAAAAGCCACAATCCCAGCAGCAGGATGGTGGCAAGGAAAAGGAAGCAAAAAAGGCTGCGTGCACACAGGGCCTTTAGAGGAAGGGTCTTCCTGATGGTTCTAAAATTCATCCACAAATCCTTGGACACTGCCACAAAGAACTGGCGTAGAGGGGCACCTGGGTGGTTCAGTCATTAAGTGTCTGCCTTCAGCTCTGGTCATGGTCCCAGGGTCCTGGGATTGAGCCCCACATTGGGCTCCCGGCTCAGCGGGGAGTCTGCTTCTCGCTCTCCCTCTGCCTGCTGTACCCCCTGCTTGTGTGTCTCTCTCTTTCTCTCTCTCTCTCTGTCAAATAAATAAATAATATCTTTAAAAAAAATAAAGAACTGGCATAGATATGTTCCCTCCCCTTGAACCTGGCCAGGGCTTTAGAAGGTGGCAAAAGTGATGCTATTCGATCTTCCACATGGGTAGAAGCGCGCATGAAACGTCCTCCAGTTTCTCTTGGGACACTCATCCTGGTAGCCTGCGGCTCTCGGGCATGACTTCCAACTACCAGGAGGTGTCCATGGGGAAGAAAGAGAAGAGAAGTGGATGGGAAGAGAGGCAGAGAGGAGAGGCACAGAGGTTGGCAGGGAGGGAGGGAGAAGCTGGGAAAAGCTTATTTGATCATTCTGAGCTGTTAAAATTTCATTGCTATTTCAAAACGGAAGCAATTTTGGACTATTACTATACATCCGTTACTATCCTAGTAGACAAGACTATTGAGTCTTCTGACCCAAGAGCATGGGATATATCTCCATTTATTTAGATATTTACTTTCAGCAATATTTTGACTTTTTCTTTTCTTTATCTGACAGAGAGAGAGAGCAAGCACAAGCAGGCGGAGTAGCAGGCAGAGGAAGAGGGAGAAGCAGTCTCCCTGCTGGGTAAGGAGCCTGACATGGGACTCCATCCCAGCACCTTGGGATCATGACCTGAGCCGAAGGCAGTTGTTTAACCAACTGAGCCACCTAGGCGCCCCCTATTTTGACATTTTTAATGAACTGATCTTACATGTCTTCTCAAAGATGAATCCCAAAGCATTTCATATTTTTGTTACTATTGTCAGAGATATTTTAAAAATGTTTCAAGCTCCAACTGTTCGTTGCTAGCATGTAGAGATGTAACTGACTTCTGTACATTGACCTTGTATCCTGCAACCTTACTAAATGCACATATTCTCAACATGCTTCTGGTGGATTTCCTAAGAATTTCAACACCATTGTGTCATCAGTGAATTGGCAGTTTCACTTCTTCCCTTCAAACCTGAATGCATTTCATTTCTTTTTTCCTTGTTGCATAGTTCTAACATTCCTGCTTTGTCCCTTACCATTAGGTGTGAGGTCAGATGTAGGTTTCTCATAGATACACTGTATCTGTTTGATGCAGGGCCCTTCATTTTTTTTTTTTTTTTAAGATTTTAGTTTATTTATTTGACACAGAAAGAGAGTACAAGCAGGGAGCAGCAGGGAGAGAGAGAAGCAGGTTCCCACTGAGCAGAGAGCCCAACGTGGGGCTTGAACCCAAGACCCTGGGATCATGACCTCAGCCAGAGGCAGGCACTTAAGCGACTCAACAATAAGGCAGAATAAAATGGATATCTAATAAGGTTCAATATTCCAAATTTCTGACTTTTTTGATGTGATTTTTGTGCCTGTGTATGTAACTGAGGGAAAGGATTGCTAAGTGTAGAAAAGTTGTTTCAAAATGCCACACACAAAAAAGACTATCACATAAAGCAAAGAGGCTAAGCCAGATGGAGTAAATTACCTGGAGGCAATGTCCACACAAGAATAAAGTTAGGAATTAGCAGCACAACCAATTTTTCTGAATACAAAGACTAGTAAGTATGGACTGCTCCCCACAGGGCAAACACTGTGTTCTAAGAGTAGCTTTCAACTGGTTTTCTGGACCTCAGGACACAGTTCTCCATGGAAACAATGTTTTACCAATTTGCAGGCTGGTCTTCAAGACCAGTGGTCCCTTTATCTACTATGTAGCTAAAGCACTAGATATTGACAAACAAAAGCGAAAGAAAAATACCAGTGTATTACCAGGAATTGAAGGAAAAAAAAAAAAAAAAGAACATGCAAGAAACTATTGAGTCCTTTTTTTTAAAAGTGTAAACTCCAAAAAAAAAAAAAGTGTAAACTCCACAGGTAGCTGAAGAGGAGTCTCTTTCCTGTCCCACCGGGGAGGAGGTGGATGAAGACCAATCAGATTCTGAAGGATATTTCTGGGTTTTAAAGATTGCTGGCACCACTTATCATCATATAATTGCTGGTGAAAATACATGGATTTTTCTTACCACAGTTGCTCTTCTTTCACTGTTCATCCATGAGTTAAGGATTTTTTGTTTTGGTTTGTTTTTTTGTTTCTTTTTCCTTGACCTTCAAAAGGTGGCGGGAAGAGGGGTGGCCAATAGAGAGAAGAGTGTCTTACACAGAATGGACAGAGTGGAGGCAGGAAAAATCAACAGAGGATGTGATCTTCTGAAGGGAAGAGGAAGAAGGAAGGGTGTGACTGAACTGGTCTCCGTGGGCATTGTCAGAGGACAGGGACCACGGTGACACCTGCAGCCTTGCGTGTGGCTGCGAGGAGGCTTCAGAGAGGGACCCCAGAGGGGCGTGCGAAGATCACACGCTTATCATCTAAAGAGCGAGTTCCTAGTGTTGTATGAATATTTAGTTTTTAAAAACTGTATCAATAAAACAAAACTTGCATATAAATCCACATGTTTCCAAAGACCAAACATGAGCACGGTAAAGAACCAACCTTCAAAAGAAAAAGCACTTAATGAATCACAGATAAACATTTATGCACATTTTAGAATCCCTGCTGGTACCTTTCAGTTTAAAATGCTTTGATATTAAGGTGGTATCTGAAATTGGATTCCTTTTGAAAACCATGGATTGAGTGCAAGAGAAAGGCTACTGGAAATATTGCGGCAGGCATTTCTTTTATACCCACTAAGCTGGGGACGAGGGAGGAGCTCACAGCACATGGGACAACGCAGAAGGACTGACAAAGCAAAAGATTCCAGAAAACCTCCTCCAAGATCATTGAAACTTTGACTTGGCCCAGAAGGACCTCCCCTCAGCAATTCCCTCGAGGTTATTATGCTCACAGTTGCTGCGATCTGTTGCATTTTCTCGCTCCCTTTGCCCACGTCTCCTGCTGCCACCTTAGCCTTGGCAAGTGGCCAGGGAAGGGGAGAAAATCGTTTCATTAGTGGAGCCATTTTTACATCACAAGATGCTACATCTGGGGATGCAGATCGAACGGCCTCAGTAAAAATAGCTCCAGCTATTTCAAATATCAAGTGAGCTACAGTGACCCCAAAGCAATTCTGTATCCAAACTTGTTTTAGTCAAAGGCTAAAACTGAGCATAGCATAGGGAATCCACAGCCTCCATTTGCGAATGCCAGTGTCATCTTTCCACCAAATAGGTACCCGATCATCATTTGCTGCTTGGAATCAGTATTGTCAGCTGAGGTTAAACAAAATCACTATTCAGAGATTATGAGCACAAGAGACCAAGAAGTAAGGCTATGGATTTGTGTTTAACACCTGACCATGTACGATGGCAATGAATGAAATTCAATTTGAATTAACGAAAATAAAAGTAACAAAGTCACCGCTTTTCGGGAAGAGACACAAACGGCAGGCTGGGGGATAAAATTCCAAAGATAACAAAAACAGCCCTATGGGTTGTATTAAAGCGAGAAGAGGAACAACAGGCTGATTAAGGTGTTGGTCTTTGCTGCTGGAGGCCAGGCTTCCTTGGGAAGGAGCGGGGGAGAGAGGCTGAGGGTTCCTTATACCTCGAATAGAGAAAAGAGGCTCATACATGCTCCCCTCGATGACTCCAGAACTAAGCAATGAGTGAAGAAAATCCAAATGAGACCACTTCTGGCTGGAGAAATCTTCATTACTGCCAGCCCTGGAAATCGTCATTTCTGGAAAAAGGCACCTGGCCAGGAACTCCATGCCTGAAGCGTACTCCTCTTTCACACATCCAAGAAGTATTAATTGAGCACTACCATGTCCTGGATGATCTCCTTTGCTTTGGGGCAAAATCCCTGAACTTGAGTTCCTCTCAGCATACTTCTAGGTTAATTAGAATTTTCCAGATATGATGCATTCAAAACAAAATATAGAAATGAAGTGGAAAGTGAGGATATAAATATAGCTATCATTACAATTTTATTTTTTAAATTTTATTTATTTATTTATTTATTTATTTTAAAATTGTATTTATTTCTTTGACAGAGAGGAGAGAGATCATAAGTAGGTAGAGAGGCAGGCAGAGAGAGAGGAGGAAGCAGGCTCCCCACCCAGCAGACAGCCCAATGAGGGGCTCGATTCCAGGACCTGAGATCATGACCTGAGCCAAAGGCAGAAGATTTTTTTTTTTTAAAGATTTTATTTATTTGGCAGAGAGAAACATAGCGAGAGAGTACAGCGAGAGAGGGAACACAAGCAGAGGGAATGGTAGCAGGAGAAGCAGGCTTCCCGCAGAGCAGGGAGCCCGATGCGGGGCTCGATCCCAGGACTCTGGGATCATGACCGAGCTGAAGGCAGGCGCTTAACGACTGAGCCACTCAGGTGCCCCCAAAGGCAGAAGATTTAACCCACTGAGCCACCCAGGCGTCCCAACGGTTTGTTTTATTTAAAATGCATTTATTGATCTCATGCATGGCCTTTTTAATTAAGTGAAAGTGATGCTTTAAACTTTAAAATAATTTGTTAGTAACATAGTATTTTATCAATTTTGTATATTGGAGTTCCATCACTGCAATAGTTTGAAAGCCACTGATCTATGCTCATGTCCCACACCCGATAGGAATCCCTTCCGATGGCCTGGATCTGTGCTCATCTGTGTTGTCCCTCCAGGGACAATGTAGCCCGTGCCATTTTTGGAAGTTCTACTGGAAATTTTTTCTTGTTACTTTGTTAATTCACATGTGGATTTTTTTGCTGACCAACCACTCACGTTTTCCATGAAATCTCACGGTGGCATCTGTTTCTGTTTTGTTTTCACGCCTTGTTACTACAGACGCTCCTCTACTTTAGTGATCTAGTTAGGTTTTGCAAAAGGAATGACCCCAAAACTTTCAGACTTACAACAAAAGCGGTTTAGTATCACTTCATGATTCTGTGGGTTGACAGGTGGTTTTCCTGGCCGTATCTTGACCTGCTTGTGGGTCTGCATTCTGTCGGCCGATGGGCAGGAGCACCAGCCTGGGGTCTCGTTCCCCTCCCTGTGATCTTCCCACACTGCTGGTGTGGGTTCCTAGAGGAAACCCATTTCACTGTTTCACTTGCTTGAAAGCAGCAAAAGTGAGCCTCCAAAGTGAGAATGTTTGTGGCCATGTATGCATATAACCAACCGCAGCCTGAAAAGCAGTTTTTTCTTCTTTTGTACGTTCCAATGGCCAAGAGAAGTTTATGGCCGTGGTCTTCCGACGTATCATCATCGCAGAGGTGAACACACTATTCTTTTAAGACCTTTAAAATCAGACAGGGTCTTTTCCTCCTCGCTAATGTAAGGGAGGCAAAACTTAATCTCTTATCTTTTTGGGGTCCCCAGCTGGGCCCAAGAACTGAATAGACATAAAACTGGTTAACAGGAGAAAAGCATATGCATTTCTTTTTACATGTACATGGAAGTCCCCAGACACACACACAAAAGTCAGGGCGCCTGGGTGGCTCAGTTGTTACATGTCTGCCTTCGGCTCAGGTCACCATCCCAGAGTCCTGGGATCGAGCCCTGCGTCGGGCTCCCTGCTCGGGGAGGCTTCCTTTTCCTTCTCCCGCTCCTCCTGCTTGTGTTCCCTCTCTCGCTGTGTCTCTCTCTGTCGAATAAATAAATCTTTAAAAAAAAGAAGACTCGAAGAAGTGGCAAAATAAAAATGCTTTTATCAAGTTGAACAAAGACAAGCAATTATGAAAAAAAAAAAAACTAAGTCACGTGGGGAAGCTAAAGGAAGCCGGAATCATTTAATACAATCCGTGTGTACGGGATTCTCTCGGCCTCTACTCCCTCCTGCCTGGTGATAAGAATGTTTCTTTCCTCCTGATACTGAGAGGACATCTCTCACTGGGGAGTTTTTATGTTGCTTTCAGGAAGAAAAGGGTTGGTCAGGGCACCTCTCTTGGTGTTTTTCAGTGTTGTTTTTCAGTGCCTTTAGCTCAGAATGAGCCTAATGCCAAAGTGGCCCATTTTGGGGCGGCACGTTCTGCTCCCCTTCAGAAGTCAAACTTCTACTCCACACCTATTTCCAAATTGAATCAGTTTCAACCTTAAGGAAAATCTGTCGGGCAGAGACGCCCCTCCCGGATGACTGGTTCATGCCTTGAAGTTACCTAGCAATCAATTTGTTTACACAGGTCTGTTGCCCAGCTCACGTAGCAAAAAGGGAGCTGAATTCCGCCCTTGTTCCCCTCACTAAGCCTTGCACCCCAGTGTAGGACTGAGTCTTCCAACTACCTTGGACATGGCACCACAATGTGCCGATCCCAAGAGGCCTGGGGGTCCACGACTTGTCACCAGGACTTGTCACCAAGCCATAGTGGCTTGCTCCTTTCCCCATGTTCAAATGCCGGGTGACCTACTAGCCTTTCTCTTAAACCTGTCAAGCACCCACCCTTCTCCCCCATTCCCCCTCGCCCCTTTTTTTTTTTTCCAATTTGGTAGTTTTTCTTCCCAATCTTTTGCTAAACTAACACGATGGTGCATAATAGTTGCTGCCCTCTGCTGGTCGGTCGTGTCTTTGCTCTTAAAAATAGATGTGCTCCTATCTGAGACGGCTGGCTCGTTCCAAGTTCACGGTTCAGGGTTTTCAAAAAGTAACTAGAAAGAACGGTCAGTCTTTGGGAGACTCCACGGAGTATCATTCATTGTTTTACAAGCACTAATTGTCTGCTTCTAGAGTGCTTAAGTACTCACAGCTACGATTTTTCAAGTAATTGTGTTTTTGTAAAAATAGCATTTTATGAGTTGAGTGAGTCTTGAAAAATCTTAGTTAACATAGTTAAGCCATCCCAGTGGAATGATAATCTATCCTTTTTTGGGGGGGGGACAAAAGATTCTCCAGCACTCATAGCAAATAATTTTTGGGCTAAATTTCAATGTAAAGACACTTTGCCTAATTCTGTTTACCTCTTTTGATGCTACTACAAAGGGAGCTCATCCTCTCTCCTCATTTTGACCCCAACTCCTCCTGTATCGGCTCTCAAAGCCTTTCCACGTGGTTCTGGTCTAACACGGCTGCTGTGCCCATGGCTCCCACCAGAGATTGCCCTTTCTTCCTTGGGGACCCACTGGGCCGGGAACCTATTTCTGCTGCACGTAAGTCACCTTGGTGAGTGTCCCGGAGCCTCCTCTTGCTCCAGGGGAGGCTCCCCGAAGGTCTGTCTTTTCTGAATCACCGCGGCACCTGTCTGAGTGCCTGAGCACGTGCTTAATAAATATTCCTGGGAGAAAATAAGTGTCCCTAACTATTCCTCAGAGCCTGGTATACCACCACCTGGGCCTCTGCTTTCTGGCTCCGGTTCAGGTCTTTTCTAGGCTCTCCGACAGCGCTGTGGAAATGGAGGAAGCCAAATTGTTTATTTTGATGATGATTGCTATTTTTAATTGGATCAGCATTGCTTCATAAATGAGGGGGGCCTCATTTATGTGGCTGTTCCTTTTAACTCTATTTCCACGGAAACTACAATATTTAAAGGCTGCTGGAGAAATAGCATCTCCTGGGTTTTGAGCCAGAAGTCAGAGAGATAGCCAGGTGTGGGGGACAGCGGGGTCAGGAGCGCTGTCTTGGCCACTTTCTGCCGTGCGGCTCTGGAGGTCTTCTGCACTTGGGCTCCACTTTCTTGCCTTTCAGTGAGAATCTGGATTGGATGACCTCTCAGCTTTCAGCCAAGTCTAATGACCTCCAATTCTACTGAGGTTTTATCCTATGGAAGAGCCGTGACTTGAGTCTCTCTCTGTCTTTGGACTCCTGGTCCAGGGATCTTTCCACGGCCCCAATTAGTTTCTCTTCCCTCCGTGCTTTTTGGAGCCTCTACAGTTAGAAGGAAATTCACTTTGAAAGCGTGGTACTAGAGTGTTAATTTAAAGACACTTTCTACGAGGGTTCCATCTCTTTTTCTTGATGCTTGATAGCCGTGCTTGCTTACAGCAAATGTTCCTCTTTCCATCTTAAGTTTCCCCTCTCTCTGCATTATTCTGCTTTTCTTCTGATTTAACTGAATTCTGTTTCTGCTACCTTTCCAAAGTGCTAAGTTTCCCTTGAATCAAAAGCTTGTGAATATATCTTCCCCAAACTTTATGTATATTTCACTCTGCTTCATCATCTGAGTCACGGTGAAAATCTAATACAGTAACAGAATAAGTGAAATAAGGCTTCCTGAAAATAGTTTCCCCATGTTACTCCCCCATGAAAAGCCTACATTCCGTCTTCCCCGAATTCTTTTCATATGTCTGCCCCCACCTGTGCAAAGGCCCAGTGGTCAAGGAGAGAGGCCTGCATTCAGGAGTTGCTGGTTGCTGAGAAGGGAGTTACATGTGAAATGATGGCAATAAACAGACAAGGCTTTTACAAAAGGGCTTGCATCAAAATTGAAGCATAGGTACCTGTACAAGGTCAACATGAGGATGTCTGGGAGGAGGTTGTTCTGAGGGCCGAGGATCCTACAGAGACATCTTGGCAGAATCATGAACATAAGCAGGCCAGCTGCTGCCATGGGATCTTGCTGGAAGGCTAGGTAAAAAGAGAAAAATAAAGTTTCAGGAACAGAACCTTAAACACCTCTGACTTTTATAGGATGGACGGAGTATGAGAAGCCCATAGCAGAAATCTAAGTAGGAGAGTATGAGGGCATAACTGTATTTGACCTTCATTCATTCATTTCTTCAGCAAAAACACACGGTGCACTGTTTTAGGACCTGGGAATTCAGCAAGGATAAGAGAAACATGCCTGTTTTCCTCGAGTTCGAATTCTAGAGGAGAGAAAAACATTAAACATATAATTGCCATTGACTTAATTACTCTTTGGATAAGTACTTTTAAAGGGGCATAGAGCTTGCATGAGAGAAGATGGCAGGGCAACTGGATCCATTCCAGGGGATTCGAGAAGGTTCTTCCCGAGTAACTGAAGTTTGATCTGACTCTGAAGGCTGAGTGGGCACTAGCTAGGTAAAGGGATGGTGAGGTCACCTTAGGCAGATAAATCTGTGTGTGTATAGGACAAGAGAATGAAGCATTCAAAGGATGGAAAGACGGATCAGGCTAAAAGGTGGAGATCCCGAGAAAAAGCCTGTTGATTCAGGTAGAGCACACGGGCTAGAAGACTGTTCTCTTTATCCTACAGGAAGAGGGATGTCATTTTTTGTTTTTTTCAGGTCTACAGTAACTTTCTTTATTTTTTAAAAAGAATTTATTTATTTACCTGAGAGAGAGCGAGAACTCAAGAGAGAGCATGAGCAAGGAGGCAGAGGGAGAGGGAGAAGCAGGCTCCTGGCTGAGCAGAGAGCCTGACACGGGGCTCGATCCCAGAACCTTGGGACCATGATCTGAGCAGACGCTTAGCCAACTGAGCCACCCAGGCGGCCCTACAGTAACTTTATTTTAACAGAAAAACCAGGCTGCAATAAGTCCACGTGACTGGAGTAGATTATCTTTCCCAAGGGTGACACCCGGTTGTGCCCCGCGTGGCCCGCTCATGAGGGGAGGGGAGAGTCTGCACAGCCACCCCGAAGGACGGAAGAGGTCTAACGGCGCAGAGGCGGCAGCCCGACAGGAGACGGGCACTCCTCTAAGAGGACGGGGAAGGGACAGCTGCCCACCCTCTGCTGTTCTCTGATGAGAAAGGCGAGGGGAGGGGAGGAGCTTCTTTCTTCATCTAAGTAAATCCTACAGGATGCGGTTGCTGGCCAAGCAAGCAGTAGACCAGGATGAAAATCCAGGCCAGTCGTAGATCTCTGGGCCTCAGGAAGAGAAGAGCAATGATAAGGGAGACGAGAAGATTGTTAAAATGCCTGCAGGTGTTAAAAAGAAGAGCCCTGCCCCCTTTTATTTTGTTAAATGAGATGGAATAAGGCATCTTCTTTTTGCCTGCCTCAGTGGCAGCAGACCTGCTGGTTTCCAAGCAGCAGGTTCTCCGTAACAGGGGCTGTTGATAAGCTTGCTGGGTCGCCAGAGGGCAAACACCAGGCTGCCTGCTCAGGTAGTGCGCATTCTTCCCATGGCGCCTCTGATGGGGGGGCGCTAATCGCAAGCCGGATGTACGGAGGTACCCCTAGCACCCTAAGGTGCTGCAGTCAAAGTTTCTGGAATATCGCAATGGCACGATCAACTGCTCGGGGGGTTTGGGGGGGGCTACGTCCTTCTCGTACATGTAAACTCTTCCAGAACAGCTCGAGCTAAAGGATGAGCAGGAATTTGGGTTTTGAGCCACAAAGTTTCAGACACCCGCCACAGACCCCTCTGTCCTATTTCACGATGTATTCTTTTCTGAGAAACAGTCAGTGGTGGAGTGTTAAGTACTGTGGTTGAAAGAAATGACGTGCTGGCCTCCGTCTGCCTTCCTTCCTTCACGTGACTCTCACAGCAGCGGGGTCTGTAGGCAGGAAGGTTGTGTCTGTTCCCTCTCGGCAAGGAAATTACTGGGGGCTCTGGTGAATGGCATGGACAAGGTGGCCCACGTGGCCCGAGGTGACCCCTGGCCACAGAGCTTTGGCCATCCTTTGCCGTGCAGATGGAGAACTCCTCGGTCAGCCTCTCCACCTGCTCGGGCTTTAGTGCTGGGAAAGGAAACATGCCATCTGGCCAGTCATGGGCTGCCAGCTGGGGCAGGAGCCCTGCTTCTTGAGGCTGGAGACCAGCTGGGTCCCCACTCCCACGATGTAGCCGGCCACGCCTTGGACTTCCCGCCACCATCGATTTGCAGGTCAGGGCCGGTCAAGATGGTTGAGGCAACCCATGCCCCACTGATTAGAGGAATATACGGGATTTACCTGTGACCTGTGACTCCCGTGTGCCTGGCCGTGTTCTTGGCACAGGATTGGTGGAGACCAACAGGAATGCCCTCGTCGATGAAGTGGCCTACAGCCCACCTGTTACCTCCTTGTTACCATCACCACTGCCAAAGCCTTGGTTGACCATGTCAAAGAATGCGAAGACATTGCTTTTCTCCACCACTTGTTGCTATTTCCTTCCGCCACTCAGGGCAGGGTCCACTCCCTCGGGACTGTGGGCACAGGCCTGCAGGAGAAGAACACTTTGCTGTGGCATTTTGGAAATGTCCCCCATAGTGCCTGTGACATCAAAGGCGCACGTCTTGGGGGTCACAGTATCGAGAACCATGTAGCTGCATGCCAGCATCCCTGAAGATGGGTGTGGGATTTCTGCAGGACGGTTTGGGCAGGAAGACATCTTGGGTGAACTTTAAAAATCTTTGCAGAAGATGAGCTCCAGTCCTCAAGGCCCAGGTTCCAGAAAGGTCTGCGGGTCAAGAACAACATTTGGTTGTTCTCACCTGGGGATAGTTCTGTATGTGCCTTAACAAAATTCAACAAGCCCTTCTATGGGCACATATTCTTTCCCCAAATTTTTTGCACTAACTTGGGCCTCTGCCTTCCAGACACGAGGAGCACATAAAGCTTTCCACGATCATCCTGCTGAGCACCAACTCCCAGATGCCTCTTCTGGCTGTTGGTGTCTCTCTTAAAGGTTTCCGAGACTCCCAGGATCTGGGGTTCCATCTTCACATGGGTCCACCAGGAGCTGGCTCTGGAAGAAACCACAGCAGCAAGTCTGGGTGGAAGCTGGTGGCAACCTTTGGTGAGATTCAACCAGAATGCAGCAGGGCTGTGCAGGGGGCCGAGGCAGGGGGTGAGAGGAGGGAAAGCCATGGGCAGCTACAGAGCAGAGCAGAGGGCCACAGATGGGACGTCTTCAAGGAGAATAACATGATCATATTCTGATGTTACAAGGTCAATGTGGTTGTGGTGTTTCTTTCCCCCGGAAGCTGTGTGTTCTACCTCTTTCTGAACACCTCAGGGTACCTACCATGTGCTAGGAGATGTGCTCAATAGACCTGATGATGGAGCAGAGAGTAGGCCCCACACCAGCCTTGGGCAGGCAATGTTCTGATACCTGCTCTGTGCTCCTAACAGCCTTAAAGTTCCTTAAGCACTTTTCTTTCTTCTTCAGCCAATATTGGTTGAAGGGAATTCCACCTGTTGAAATAGCCTTCGTCATCCGCACTTTGTTAAAATAAACTCACTTCTTTCTGTTTAGGTTCGACATCAAAATCAAGTAGAGTCAATGATCAGTTTCCTTCCTCTGGTGAACAGTTACTTATTAAGCACCTGCTAGGTTCTAGGCATTGTACTTGGCTTTAGAAGGAGTCCAAATCACCACCACCAACAATGAAATCACTTCAATACCAAGGGACAATTATATTTTATCAGAAATTCATATGTGGTAGTTATTGGGGGAGGGGGTACTCTGAAAGTATTTTCCAACAAGAAATAAATTGCAAGTGACAGTTAAGTTTTCAAACGAGTCCAGAAAATCTTATGTAACTTCAGGGTAGTAACAGAAGAATGAGCTCAAATCCCTCTTTGTGTGTGTGTGTGTGTGTGTGTGTGTGTGTGTGTGTGTGTGTGTTGATGGTAAAGAGGTTGCACAATGCTTCTTTCCGACATAAGAATTTCTAGTTAAAATTTTGAAATAGATGAGATTTACCTCTGGTTTCCTTCCATTTCCTTTCTACACTCTGTCACAGTGGTGTGATCCCTGTGGACCCCCAGGCCTCCCGTCTTCTCCTGCAGCCTGGCCTTGGACTAGTCCCCTGCCCACGGGCAGCTCTGCGGTCAGGCCCAGCCCATCCCCCAGAGATGTCCTGTCTGTTTGGACAGATGCAGTCACGTCACCTTCAAATCCTGACCCTCCCTAAGAAGCTTCTCTGAGATTCTCTCAGTCCACTCCCCTCCTCGTGTAAGCTCCAACCTCGGGCAAGTAGCAAGCATCCAGGAATGAGATTAAAGTTCGTCATGGACTACAGAAGAGAAGTTTCTTTCCATGGCTCCTTCTTGGGCATGAGGACACATTCCCAGAACCCCTGGCACCCTTCCCTGTCAGGCTCTGTTGGCCAAAATGGGGTCATGTGCTCCTTCCTGAAACAGAAACTGTCAAAGGGAATGGTAGGCGCCTCAGACAAACCAGAGCCAGCCTCGTGCTGAGCGTGGGGTGACCTCTCCTGGGGCACATGGCTGGGTAGGTGGAGGGGAAACTGAACAGAATTAGGGCTCTCTGGGAGGGAAGAAAGGGGTCACAGATGCTGGGGAGGGTCTGCTATTGAGCGTGGGAAGCATTCAGTGAGAGCCCTTATTACCGAGCCTGACTTACATGAATAGCTAATCAACATTAACCTGATAAGAGGGCAATGGGGAAGCTCCTACACTTCTACAGAAACCAAATAACTGATACATCCATCTCAGCTCAGTGGCATTTGCTGTAACAAACCTCTCTCTCCCCAAGAACATCCATTCTATCACAACTGGCCTGGCATTTACAGGTACCTGGGAGTAGGAGGAGCTGTGCACCTAGAAAGTTCTCTGGAGGGCACCTGGGTGGCTCAGTGGGTTAAAGCCTCTGCCTTCGGCTCAGGTCATGACCTCGGGGTCCTGGGATGGAGCCCCTCATCGGGCTCTCTGCTCAGCGGGGAGCCTGCTTCCCCCTCCCTCTCTGCCTGCCTCTCTGCCTACTTGTGATCTCTCTCTCTGTCAAATAAGTAAATAAGTAAGTAAGTAAGTAAGTAAGTAAATAAATAAATAAATAAATAAAAAAGAAAGTTCTCTGGAAAACCCTCCAGTATGTGGAGGGTCAAAAGTCACAGACTGATAGCTGTCCATCCCTAGAGAAGGGCATCTCAAAGCAAGATGCCTAGGTTT
This sequence comes from Procyon lotor, assembly GCA_028646535.1. NCBI lineage: Eukaryota > Metazoa > Chordata > Mammalia > Carnivora > Procyonidae > Procyon > Procyon lotor. The sequence goes on from CM053604.1 coordinate 155,510,954, forward strand.
CCTCTGCAGTCTTACAGACCCAACCCTTCAGAAACCAGAAGCCCACTTGGGCCCTTCAAGCCTCTGTCTCCAGCTTCCTTCTGCAAACATCCCCACCATGCCCCCCCGGATCCCCGCTCCACCCATCCCCCCTCCACACCAACTTGCCCTGAACGCTGGATCCCAACAAGGGCTCTGGTAATCTATGCACTGTGACAATGGGCACCGCCTTCCATTTTGGAAATGCAAGTTTTAGACTTTTCCAGAGCCTTCCACCAGGCCAATCTAGGGAAACCCTATAGGAGAAAGCTTGCTGGTAATAGCGGGGTTGGTGTTCGCTGGGAATTATTTTCGTTCTTCTAAATGCAGTCAGGATGACCTCAAATAATTGCCTCCTTGGGTCACGCCTGATACTCTCACTCGGCAGTTTGCCCCTGTTAATTTGTTTTTCTAACCCATTTGGCACCTTACCTTAGTTTCTACGTGTTACTTGGCCCCTGGGATTGCTGACTTGGGTAGAATGTTTGCTTTGGCTCTGACCTTGCATTCCTCTGGGGACGTGACCTTCAGTATTTACCTATCTGTACATGGCACCTCAACTGCCAGCAACAGATGCCTCCTTCTTCAGCCCCATCCCGGCCCCAGGACCAAGCCCAGTCCCCTGCCCCAGGGAGGCAACAACAGGAGAGAATTCAGGGCTGGAGACTCATGTCTCCTTCCTGCCGGCTCCATGAACACTGTGCTCCTTCAGGGCTCTGCCCATAGGAGGAACGCAATCTGGCTGAATCGATTCCATCTCGTGTGTGAATTACTAATACCTGCTGCACCCTTAAGCTTGTATTTTAAGCATATTTCTGGGTTTTATTTTTTAATATTTTATTATTATTATTTTTTATTTAGAGGAGGAGGGCAGAGGGGGAGAAAGAGAGAACCTTAAGCAGGTTCCACGCCCAGCACGAGCCCACCCCCCGGGCTCGATCTCATGACCTTGAGATCAGGACATGGGCCGAAACCAAAAGTTGGATACCTCACCGACTGAGCCACCCAGGTGCCCCTATTTCTGGGTTTTAGAAGTAAACAAAGGTAACAACACCAAGCAAAGTAGAAGATGTTTCAAGTTGGCAGAAGTCACTCCTACCTGTGAGGTAGGATCTCCCGAGGTCTGGCCTCACTTGCCTCCATTTTCACATCTCTTACTGTACTTCTGAAATCACGGAGCCCATAAATGTTTCAGTCTTTCAAATGACTTCTATGGGTGTCACAGTGGGTACCCAGATAAGGGGAAAATACGCTCCTTTTGTGTGTGTGTGTGAGTTGGCCTATGGAGCTACCTGCTTCCCATTCTAGCCTGAACAGTCGCTCCGATTACTACCTTTGTGCTTTCCTGTCTCACTTAATAGAAGAGCTCCACACAATGAAAGGCAAGAAGAGGAATAAATTAGACTTATCTTAAGAAAGGAGTAAGTTGGGTTTTAAAGTGCCAAATAAGTACTTGAATTGTGCCTTGAATTTTAGTCCAGTAGCCCCACCTTCCCGCACTCCCCGCCCCCACCCACCCTCCCCTTGTCTATGGAGGATTCGTTCTGAGGCCCCGAGGGGATGCTTACAACCATGGCTGGTACCAAGCCCTATATATACTATGCTTTTACCTATACATACATGCCTATAATAAAGTTTAATTTATCAGTTAGGCACAGTAAGCGATTAACAACGGCAAGCAATAAAAAAAAGAACAATTATACAACATTTACAATATACAATTATTACAGTATACTATGCTAAAATTAGGTGAATGTGGTCTCTCTCAAATACCTTATTGTGCTGTACTCACCCTTCTCCTGATGATGATGTGAGAAGATACAAGGCCTGAGTGATGAAATAGAAGTGAGACAGTGACGTAGGTGCTGTGATGTAGCATTATGCTATCTTGACCTACTGAAGACACATCAGGAGGACCATCTGCTTCCTGACCTCGGTTGACCAACCACAACTGAAACCACGCAAAGTGGTCTTTGACCCCAATTCCTGGCACTTGGAACTTCCTGGGGGATGGGAGTGCCTCTGGTTCCAATGAGGAGAGCCTGGGTGGTCCCGGACAGCTTCAGGATGAGGGCTGGTCACTAGAAAGATCACACTGTGATTAGAAGATTGGAACTTTCATCTCCACTCCCGTTCTCGAGGGAGGGAAGACGGGCCAGAAAACAAGTTAATAAATAATCGTATCGACATGATGAAGCCTCCATAAAAATCCCTAACGTGTTCCAGGAGCGCCTGAGTTGGTAAATATATTCATGTGCTGGGAGGGTGGCACATCGTAATCCCATGAGGACAGAAACTCCTGTCCCTGGGACCCTTTTCGACCATCCTTGGGACCCTTTTGGACCATCCTGTCCTTGGGACCCATTTGTATCTCTTCATTTGTGTCCTTTATCATATTCTTTATTATATAACAAATTGGTGTATTTAAGTGTTTCCCTGAGCTCTGTGAGACATAATAGTAAATTACTGAACCTGAGGAGGGGGTCACTGGGACCCCCAGTTTGTTGTGGCCAAATCGAAGGAAGGGTGAATGACTTGGGGACCAGCACTGACAACTGGAGTCGGAAGTGGGGTTGTCCTATGAAACTGAGCCCTTAACCCGTGGGGTCTTCTGCTAACCCCAGACAGTGTCAGAGCTGAGTTGAATTGTAGGACACCCAGCTGGTGTCAGAGGCTCGGTCAAGGTGAGAAAACCCCCACACATCCGGTGCCAGAGGCGGTGTGAGTGCAGAGCAGAGGAAGAGAGTTTTTCCTTTCATTTAGTAACGAGTGGTTATCAAGGCCATTACCAGATGAGGTCTGTTTGTACACACGAACCACATGTCGATCCCTGAGCCAGGGATGCATTTAAAATGTTGTGTGATCTTGGAGACTCAAAAAATAGAAAAAAAAAATATATCTGTGATTAACCATTTACCTGCACTTCTCACCAAACCTTTATGTCCTTCTTTCGCTAACTGCCAAGTCTGGGTCAGTAGCAGTAATGACTCCAGATGTTGTTAGGAAGCCGACTAATTAAAGGTTTGAATAAACTTACGTAACTTCTCACAATATATAAGATCTGTGTAACTCGCATCACATGAATGGATAGGATGATACTGCAGAAGCCAGCAAAGGAAACAGACCTGCTTTGGGGTCTTATAGTGTCCAAATGCAAGGACTCTGGGTCATGACTAAAGTCAAGGAAATTCCCAGAGCCAACGAACCATTTTCCAGGAGCTTCTCAGGAGGACAGAGGTTACGGCCTCTCTCAACTCTCAAGTTGATACTGACAGCAATATGCAAGTTTGTTTCCATTAGATGGGCTTCAAGTTTGAGAATAAGCACATTCTTGGTGTGGGATGTTTATCTTCCTTCCTAAAGTGATACTAATTTTGTTATCTCAAAAAAAAAATTGGATGATTTCTAGAACATTTATGTGTTTACCATGGCAAAGCCAGGAAATAGACCTACAGACATTCAAAATAAGAAACATATTTGTAGCTGGGGGAAAAATAGGAAAAAATACTTTCCAGAATTGAACACCTTTCAAACATTTATAGATTCTTTGTTTAATTTGAAACACTGACAACAGTCAAATGGTATGGCGCTTTTTATTTTCTGTTTGAGAAGCACGGACTGAAAGGAGCCAAAAGACTGAGAAATGTAAAACCACTAGTAAATTTCCCTCATCTTCCTTCATCAGAGTAGGGTATTCTTCAGAAATGGGCCTAAATCAGTGAATGTTTCATAAGAAATGTAATTTATGGCCACCCTTGACAGGGATAAGAGATTTAAATGAAAAGCCTTAAAGAATTTAAAAAAAAATTAAATAAAATAAAGACTAATCACTTGGAGTTCATTCAGGCCACCGCTAGGTTGGTTTCTATTTCAAATCACATGCATTTGCTTTAGCACTTAATAAACGTATCTCTTCTTTGCTTATCCTTGACAATGTAGTCTGTTTGGAATGACACGAAATTCCAGATTAAAGGCATCCAAGTTAATAAACTATGTTGGCTCTGCCTGTTTCAGGTCTGAGATACATCAATTGCTGGGTTTTTTTGCAGGGGATGTTTTTTTAACATTCCCAGAAAAAGAATTTTACAGCTGCCTGACAAAATGATGGCACGTTTCTCCTACGGCCACCAGAGGTCTACTCACCCTTGTTCCAGTCCTTGCTGCTGAAATGTGAGCCCCAGACAGGCAGTGTGGGCACCACTGGTAAGAAACACAGACCCTCTCTCCGGCCATCCCCCAGACCCACTCAATCAGAACATACATTGTAACATTGCAAGGCCGCTTGCGGGTGCAGGAAAGTTCGAGCAGCACTATTCTAGGTTATGGAAAGAAAACATTTTATGTTCTATGAATGATCAGAATTAGCAGATTTGAAAATTTGGAAGACCTTCTGGTCTTGTTCCAAGCTCGATCTCCTGTCACCAGATGAGCTGGGTTTCCATAAAAGCATTACAACTCCAAAACTGTTCTCTTCTTGAAACCACTTAGCCTAAAGGAGTGTCTGGATGACTCAGTTGGTAGAATGTTCTACTTTTGATTTTGGCTCAGGTAGTGATCTCAGGGTCCTGGAATGGAGCCAGGGCTTCGTGCCCAGGGGGAGTCTGCTTAAGGATTCCTCCCTCCCTGCCCCTCCACCTGCTTACGCTGTATTTTCTCTAAAATAAATAAATAAATCTTTAATTTGTGTGTGTGTGTGTGTGCTAAAGTGTTTCTTTCCTGCAAACTCCATTCCCATAAATTATCATACTGATCAATGCTTCTTATTTAAGCTCTAATTTACAGATTTTTGGAGCTGAAAGAGCTCTTAAATTTTCTCATTTTGCAAACGAAAGCCCTGGGCAGAGGATTTTCAGAATATGGCAATCTAAATGAGATTCTCCTTCCCTCTCTTTCCAAATCCAAAAGATCGGCTTCTCGAAAGCCAGGATCTACCATGGGTGTAAATGAGACCTCAGACTCTCAGTGGAGACTCCCCTCCCCTGAAACTTCCCTAGCTAAGGAAGTAGTGCTGAGCTGGGTGAGCTCAGAGAAAGGGACTGGGTTCAGCAATCAAGATGTAGACCCTAAGGGTAGGGTGTCCACCGTATCCTACTTGAGTGTATGAGCATCTCCCAAGGACATAAAAGTTCTGGCAAATCTTCCCTTCCCTTCCCATGGCTGCTAGGAGAGCCCAGGGTGGCCTGGGAACAGGGATCCTTCCCAGGTGCCTCAGGGGCTCTCTGCCTCTGTACTAGGCTCACGGGGATGAGACCCTTTTAGAGCAGCTCTAAAATAATAGGCTTGAACTGCAGTTGGCCAATGGAGGAAAAAAAAAAAAAAAGAATCAAGGACCTAAAGATTTTCAGAAGCCAAAGAGGACAAACAGAGTCAACAATCATATTGCATATCTGATACAAGACCCTTGCTGGGTCGGACAAATGGGTTCCTAAATAAAACAAAATTAAAAGAAGCCCTTAGGAACAAAGCTATAGAATAACAAATGAAAACCTCCACAATTTAGTGCATGAATGCAGAGGGTTGGTGGTGACTGATGAGATTTGTTTTAGTGGCCTGCAAGATCGGGGACCATCCACAAATCACAGAGTAAAACACGCCACGAGCTGGAAACCACAAGGTTACAAGATGAGCACTTGGGAAATGGATGCAGGATACCCTCTGCTTGAATAACAGACATTGTAAAAGAAGAAAGAACGTACGAGGTAGAAGAAATAATTTTAAATCCCTTAGGAGAAATTTTTCCTAAGCAACAGAAAGACAAGTTTGCAGAGTGAAAAATGTTCAGAGTTTTTGGTTAGATTGATGAAACAAACACAAGCTTGGGTGTATCTGGGTAAAACAAGTTCCTAGGCTTTTCCTTTTTTAACTGTCACTGGACTCCTTATCTGCAACAGTGGAAGCCAGCGGAGATTGAAAGAACCCCCCAGAATCCTATACTAGGCTTTTGCTGTTGTTTACCTGTTAAGGGAAGCAGAAAATACTCAAGGACATTCACTAATTCAGAGACTAAATCCCAGGATGCCCCCATCTGAGGCAAATACCTGAGAAAAATCCCTTTCCGGAGACCAATGAACCAGAACAGAGCCTTCAGGATGAGGAAAGGGAAAGGGAGGAAACAATCAGAGATGAATAATGCATTGGTTTGAGAAATATATCATTAAATATTAACGGATAAGAATATAATGGGTAATGTGAACCCTGCAGGGGACCCCAAAGACAAACAAACACACAAACAATTGTTAAGTAAAATTCTATGTCTGAATATTCCAGCAAAGCCCCAGAATTAAGCGTGCAAGAGGAAGTGAGAACATTCCAGGGTTTAATTAGGGGGCGAGGATGCCTGGAAGGAGGAGAAAAGGGGAAAATGAAAGAATTCTAAAGATTTCATTCCATTAGGCTGTGAGCAAAACGTGAGGAAATCGGTAGGAAAAGGGTGGGTCCTTGTGGGAGAAATAGGTTTGAAATAATAGGGCAATAGACGCACTCAGAGCACTTTCTAGAGACGGCGAAAGCCAGGTCATTGGTTGAATGGCACATGATGGAAAAGTTCTAAATTAACAAGATGAAAATGGAATGCGCAGCCCTATGATGAGACCAATAAAAGTAAGAAACGAAAATGAGGAACAACAACGTTAAGTGAAAACTGTAAAGTAACAGAAAAGGAGTAGTGTTGCCCTTCTTCTGCACTATTTGGCTTTTTTTCTCTGGCACTAGTCTCCCTTCCTAAACGGGATGCAAGCTCATATATTTCCTTCTTTTTGAAAATGTAAGCATTTAAGGCTCTTTTTTTTTTCCCCTTTTCCTAAGTACAGCTTTAACTGAAATGGTACGTAGCATTTACCTTACTTTGCAATTCTATTTTCTAAAACATGGAGACTTCTTTTGACCTGCTGATTATTTATTCTAATTTCCCCAATCTAGGTTCTTTGAGGGATGCAGTGAGGGATTACCTTTTTGGTACTGGTGTCTGATTAAGAGTGCTGTGGTCAGACTTCGTCATCTTTACGAAGTAGATTTTTTTTTTTTTAAAGATTTTATTTATTTATTTGATAGAGGGAGAGAGATCAGAAGTAGGTAGAGAGGCAGGCAGAGAGAGAGGGGGAAGCAGGCTCCCTGCTGAGCAGAGAGCCTGACGTGGGGCTCGATCCCAGGACCCTGAGATCATGACCTGAGCCGAAGGCAGAGGCTTTAACCCACTGAGCCACCCAGGCACCCTGAGATTTTTTTTTTTTTTTGTAAGAGAGAGAGAAAGAGTGAGCAGGAGGGGCAGAGGGAGAGGGAGAATCTTAAGCTGACCCGGCACGGAGTACAGAGCCTGAGATGGGGCTCAATCTCACCACCCTGAGATCACGACCTGAGCGGAAACTAAGAGTCAGACGTTGAACCAATCGAGTCACCCAGATGCCTCTATAGGAAGTCGATTTTAAAAATTATTTGTTGATAGTGGCTTTTTGGCCCCAAATATGATTTTTAAATATAATGACCTTCTGATAAAGCTTACTTTTTCTTGCCTGCTTGATCTGTACATTGCTACAGAGGTAGTATTGGGATTTCCCACTATCATGGCATGTAAATTTAATATGTAAATTTCTTCTTGTAGTTCTTCCAAATTTTGCTTTATATACTTTGAGGCTATTTTATTGAATCTATACAATTTAAAATTACTGTAATTTCCTATAGAGATTTTTTTTATCAATATGTAGTGATCTTCTTCATTGTCATTAATGCTTTTTGCTTTAAGGTTTCTTTCATCTAAGATTAAAATGGCCATCCTACTTTTGTCTTTGTAGGATTTGCCTCATATTACCTTCCCCTATCTTTTTTTACTCAACCGTACTGTGCTCTGAAGTGTTCTTTCTTGTAAACAGAATGTAGCTGTATTTCTTTCTTTAAAAAAAAAAAAGATTATGTATTTGAGACACAGAATGTGTGCAAGCAGGCAGAGGGGCAGAGGAAGAGACAGAATCTCAAGCAGACTCCCCGCTAAGCATAAGGCTTGACGTAAGGCTCCATCTCATGACCCTGAAATCATGACCTGAGCTGAAATCAATAGCCAGATGCTTAACCGACTGAGCCACCCAGGCAGCGCTGTAGCTGCATTTCTAAAAAAATCTGGTCTATCTTTATCCTTGGACGGAGATATTAGTTCACTTATAATTAATGTGCTTATTATTTCATACTTTCTAATTGTTCTGACCCTGCACCCTGACCCATCTAGGTTTATCTTCCTTTTATGCTTTTCTTAACTTCCTTTGGATTATGTTTTTGTTCCATACCTTAATATTGTCTTTCTTGTATTTTCTAAGTAATACTTTGCTTCTATTTTTTAGTAGTGACCCAGAAAATATAACGTGGATATTTTATTTAACAAAATGTAAAATTAATCAATAGCTTTACCCTCCTCTAAAAGCGTTAAGAGTCTTAATTAGCTTTTTAAAAAAGTTACCTCCCTTCTGGACTTCTTTGCTATTTTTGCACGGAAATTTAGATCTGTCTTAATTTTTGCAGTCTTACACATAAGGCATTATTATTATTACTTTGTCAATGTTAATTTCAATTTTCTTCATTGACTTTTTTGCATCTCAGACTCTTTCTGGGCTCATTTTCCTTCTCTTACAAGGAATTTATTTTTGTGAGGGTCTGTTGATTGTGACTCCTCCATTTTTGCTTATCTAAACATGTCTTTTTTTGACCTTTATTATCTTTTTAAAAGATTTTATTTATTAAGAGAGAGACTGCACACAAGCAAAGTGGAGGGGCAGAGGGAGAGGCAGCCTCCCCATTGAGCAAGGAGCCCAACAAGGGACTCAAACCCAGGACCCTGGGATCATGACCTGAACCAAAGGCAGACGCTTAACCGACTGAGTCACCCAGGTGTCCTGACCCTTATTATTAAAAGAGATTTTACTGAGGAGCCTGGGTGGCTCAGTCAGTTAAGCAGCTGCCTTTGACTTGGGCAACTGTCTGTTGCAGACCCAGATTATGCCTGCTTCCCTGGGCTTCTGTTTGGTTAGCATCCCCTTTCCTTCTCAAAAGTATCCCGGTTTAAATGATAAGTCATGTAGTTAGCCAATGAATGGGTAATCTATCCTTTCCCTCTGGCAACTTTTAAGACAGTCTTTCTTTACCTGTTAGTGTTCTGAAATTTCATTATTTATCTGGGTGCTGAATTTCTTTTGTTTAATCTGCTTGGGATTGGTTGGGTTTTTAGAACTCCAGGACATGGATTTTCCATCAGTCCTAGAAAATTCCCAATTACTATCTTTCCAGATTCTTTCCTCCTTTCTCTGGTTTCTCCTTCAGGAAGCATTAGATGTATTTTGACATTGGCCAATTTTGCTCCACTGTCCACTCAGATTTTCCATGTCCACGTTCATCTCTGCTGTCATCTGGGAAATGTCACCAGCTCTATTTCCCCATAATCAACTACGTATCTAGTCATTAAGTTTCCAATTTCCAGGTTTTCATCGTGACGTATTCATTTGGTTCTTTTTCACATCCATCTGGTTGATTTTCATAATCTCTTATTACACTGTCATTCTTTCAATTTGCCTTTTTCTCCCTTTATGCATACTAAACATACTTATTTTATATTCTTCGGTAATTCCAAAATCCATCATTTTGCATATCCATATCTGACTCTACGGCTTCCTGTTTCTGCTGAGTCTTCCTTGTAACAGCCTCACCTGCAGGATGGGGGACTGGCTTTAGAGGGTGAACGCTCTTCCAGTGATCTGAGGACACTTTCCTTAAGGGTTCTACCCACTCAGGACCACCACAAAGAGTAGAAGTTTTGGTCTTAGGTCTGCTCACTATCTTTCTCTCCAAAGGAAACTCTCTGTCCAAATTGAGCATGCCAGTCCTGGAGGTACAGTTTTATGAAGGGGGTCTCATAGGTGATCTCTTGCAATGTTCAGCCTCTAGACTTTGTCTCCCAGCACCCACATGTGGACTGTTAAATTTCAGGCTCTCTGTCACCAGGTCAACAAGATACCCTCAAAGAGAACTCCAGGGCCAGTGCATGTCCCATGGATTAAAGATCTCTTGTCATTTCTGGACACTAGAGAATTTCCTTACTTCTACCAGCTAAGTCATGTGATTCTCTATCACCTATCTATCCATACCCATATGTTTATATAAACAGACATCTAGGATTTTTAGATGAGTTATACTTAAGGAGATTTATCTGAATATCTTGTCTGCCTTATGTAGGGATAGAATTGGTCCTCTGTAAGTGTGTGCGTGTGCGCGCACTTGTTGGCTCGCTCAAGAAAACCTAATACTTCACAGGACTTTACCCTACTGCTTGAATGATTTTAGTGTCTTAAGGGAATTGTCTCACCCTCATTCCCCTCTTCTACCCTCTCCTGATACCCTGAAAGCATTCTAACATTAAGATTTTTGCTTTGACTGGATTTTTGTCTCATCCAGTGGCAAGAATTCAGAGGCTGTCCTCCAGTGGAAATGTAAAATGAGAATCACATCCTTCACTGAATGTCTGGGCTATCGAATTTAATAATCATACTAATGAATGCCTGCCAAATACAGAAATGAAGGCACGAAAAGGTAGGTACACGTCAGTAACTTAAAAACTTAGACATCCCTATGTCTTAGAGGACACTGGGATAGTGACCATTAATAACTGATAGTGACAGGTAGTACAGAACTTTGCAATGACACTCCAGGCATTTGAAGTGTACTTTAAGTAAGGAAAAGTATCCTCCACCTAGGCATGCCACTCTCTTGACTAAGGAAACATTTTTCAACTCCTTTAAACACGCAATGATAAAGCATAATATCAATAATTTCTTTAAGATTTTATTTATTTATTTGATAGAGGGAGAGAGATCACAAGCAGGCAGAGAGGCAGGCAGAGAGAGAGAGGGAAGCAGGCTCCCTGCTGAGCAGAGAGCCCGATGCGGGGCTCGATCTCAGGACCCTGAGATCATGACCAGAGCCGAAGGCAGAGGCTTAAACCACTGAGCCACTCAGGCGCCCTGATATCAATAATTTCTTAATACGGTAATTGAGTTACATGTAAGGCTTTCTTCCTTCCCCTTCATTCCTTACTCCATTTCCTTCTTCTTTGTTCTCAGCGTTCTAACGTTCTGTCAGAAGCTACCTCAGAGTCTTCTTTTTATCAAGCTAATCATGTCACCTACTTGTCAAAAACTCTACGTGTACAGCTGTCTCAATTTCAGTATTTACTACATTCTTCCCACTTTCTTGAATCCCATGCTATAAAGTGATTGTCCTTGGATGACTTTGCTCAGAGGAAACAGACCTTTCTCTGAGTGTTACTTGGTGTCACCCTGCAGACTCACTTGTGTTGTGTCATCTCATCACATGACTTTTGTCATTAATATGCAAATATGGGAAATGAAGGAAAGAGTTTTCAGGAGATGATCTGCCTCGAATCAAATTAAGAAATTATTATGGGTAAGGTTTTGGTTTCTTAACTGATGGATGCATGGCAGGATAATTCACTGAAAAGATTAAAATGAGTTTCTTCTTCCTGTTTCCCTCTAGTGTTCATAGCTCCTGGACGGAAGCTGGCCCTCACTGTAGGGGCTTCTGACGAGGCAGAAAGCAGAAGTTCATGGAGGACAACATTGCCACTGGTCTTTTACAGAAGTTGGAACTCACTGGATTCAATGTATTCTGTGTCCCGGCGAGGGAAGAAACGCTTTCTGTTGTTTCTTTCTCCCCTTCCTTCCTTCCTTCCTTCCTTCCTTCCTTCCTTCCTTCCTTCCTTCCTTCCTTCCTTCCTTCCTTCCTTCCTTCCTTCCTTCCTTCCTCCCTCCCTCCCTCCCTCCCTCCCTTCCTTCCTTCCTTCCTTCCTTCCTTCCTTCCTTCCTTCCTTCCTTCCTTCTCTTTCTTTCTGTAGTGAGATCATAAGGCACAGATATATTGGAGACCCCCCCCACTCACTCTGGCAGTCCCACTGGGGGAATCCGTGTTGGCAAAACGAGACGCCTGTGCTTCGTGAGAAAGCAAGAAGAAGCTGCTTGAGTTGAGAGTGTGCTCCTGTTTGGGGGTCACAGGCTCAGAGAATTGTGTGACCAGGGGTAGCCAGGATGGGCTCAAAACACAGGGGGGGTCCTTCTCCCTTTTGAGTAGCATTCGGGCCTTCCAGGCTCTTGGTGTCTTAGAGAGGAGAGAGGGACATTGGTAACCATAGAAACAGAATTTTCTGCTGCTCCCCTCAGAATGGAAATCCCAAATCACAATTACTTTAGTTAAGGAAATGGTTACATTCCTGCTGTCCATGAATTTAGGTTTGCAAATACATGTCCTCCACAAGTATCTGTCATAGAAGAGAGTGGCACTCCCCGGGTCCCACGGCCATGAGGAAGCTTTGAGGTTCTTGAGACAAAGACACCCGCCCTGGAGATTCAATCAACCTTTGAGGAAATGTATGTGCAAATCTCTTTAAAGTATAACATGCTAAAAGTGATTATAATTTTAAAATAAAATATGTGTCAGGTGTTGCTTGAAGGACTTGGGGTAAGAATTCCCTATGAAACAGTACTCAGAAAATTGCTTGAGAGATTTACATAACTGGATTTCCAAAATGGAACTGTGACCGAAAACATCATAATAAGTCTTTAAAACAATTTCAGGAGGCCCCGTAACAACACACTCTGAATCTCGCATTTGTCCATTTCCCTGCCCTCTATGAATTTTCTTCATCTGCTTGAGTGTGGTTGAGCCAATGACGTGGTGATTTTGATGGATAAAAACTGAAGCCTCTCCATGATTTCACACAGTTTTCCAGTATTAGTGAGAAGACTTCTGGTTTCTGGCCAGACATGGGAAGAGCTCACCGTGCCTCACTCCTGCCTTTCCAAGAAAAAAGCTGAGCAAAGTAAAGATCAACAACTCTTCTTGGATCCATCAGAGAACCGAGGTCCTGAGCCAACCACTGCCCCAAACACCGGAGAGACAGACGGGGAGGTAGCGAGAGTCACAGTTTACTTTGAGAGTCGGGAACTCCCCGAGACCAGGCCCCCCACACTTCCATGAATTTGACCTCCAGGAGCTCTGCCAGGTTCGCCTGTGAAGATGGAAGAGAAATCCCCTGAGTGTCTGGCAGGTGTTATGAAATAGACCCAGACCATTTTGTTCTCCTTAACAAAGGCTGCCCGAAGGGAAACTATTTTATCCAAACCTCACCCACTCCGGCTCCCTCCCCGACAGACTGAGACCTAATTGAGGCCTTATAAACACCTCCCCTCCCCCCCCACCTCCCCACCACACCCGTGGGGGCTTTCCACCGCAAACCAGCCGCAGACCCTATTTAGGAGTTTTTAGGAAAACCGCGAGACAACAAGGGGCACAAGAGCCTGGAGGCTTAAGGGAATTTTAGCCTCAGACATCACAGCTGTTGCAGACGGCAAATGCGGCCTAACTCTTGGCCAGATAAACGGAAGGCCTTACAGAAGGCCTCTGGACCCCAGCTCCTTTTATCCCACATAATGGGAGAGGCTCGAGTAGTCAGGGAAGCGCTCGAGGACGATCTTAGAGGTGAGGGCGGGGTACCCCAATGCCCCATCAATAGAGGCCCGTTACCCACAGGCCCTGAGCGGCATTGCACACGATCCCAAAGAGACGCGACCCGTCTCGAAGGCTGTCCACCAAGGTCTGGGATCACAGATGAGCGGTATGGGACGGACTCATCGAGGGCCGGTCCAATCCTCACGTTACAGATGAGAAAACTGAATTGTGGAAAGGACGGGCAACCGCCCTGTATCATAAATAGTGGGAGAGTTCCATCTCGAGTCTGGCTTTCCTCTCTGAAGACAGGTACGTGCAACTGGCAGATTGACAAAACAGGCTGGACCCTTGGGGTGTTCGCTTAAAGTGAGGTTTATTATTATTATTATTATTTTTTTTTTTTTTGTCTCCCACTGTTCCTGTACATTTGTTCAGTGGTGGAAGGTCCTTCCTTACCTCTGAGTGGAAAACACACTTCCTTTTCATCAGCACGTTCTCAAGGTTAGTCATTTACAGTGCCCAGGCCTCCATCATAAGCAAAATTTCAAATTCGACTCAGTAAAAATCTCATGCTGTCCGATCCTCCCGTGCACACACCCAAGCCCGGGCTGCCGAGGCCGGACCCCTCGCAACGGGAAGGGAGGGCAGGGTCTGGGCTACTTCTCCTTCTGCCGCAGACGTGTCGGACCCCGTCAGGCTGATACGGGCAGAGCAAAAAGCAGCAGTGGGGGAGTTTTCGGACGGTCATTGGCTCTCTGAGGGCCAAAACGGTTGAAGTCTGACTCTTTTCCCTAGTGGGAGCATTTCTGAGAGCTTTCTGAAGCTCTTCCCGAGCCATCCGCAGATGCTTTCTGTACAAGTCCAGCTAGTAAATTTATCAGGCTTCGTGGGTCATATGGTCAATCACAATTCTGCCGCTGACAAGACATCGAAGAGAGGGTGTGGCTGCGTCCCAGTCAATAGGTCTTTCCAAAAGCAGTCAGCCAGCCTGCTGGCTGTAGGATGCCAATCCTGGGGCTCTCCCACCTGGGCGGCTCTCACGTAGGGTTCCCTCGCCCTGGGCAATGGAATTTATTTCAGTGTTATTCACTCTCCTCTCAAGTCTGTGGAAAGAGAGTACCTCCAGTTTCTCCTCTCCTGAAGGCCGGTGCTTTTCTAGAGCCCCCCTGAATGGGTACAAAGGCAAGACTTGATTCCTTCTCTTCAGCAGAGACTCAGCAGATCGGGTCAATGGGAAACACTCCCGGATTATTTGCCTACTCAAAAACTGAGTTGACCAACCCATCAATCTCCTCCACTCTGCCCTCAGAACAGAGAGGTGGGCACGTCTGGACTTTACGTTCCTTAGTCACGAGTCAAATCCAAATGCACTCTATCTAGTGCTGGGACCTCGGGTTTCTAAGTGGTCCTTCCCAGCCCCCCTGCTCCTCGAGGTAAGAGGCACGGGGAGAACCTACAACAGACTGGCAGCAATCTCCAAATAAATAATCTCCACAGATCCCTTCAATCTCCAGCCACACAACTCTCTTGGCCCTTGGCACAGGTGAATTTCTGACATGGTTTAGAATATCCATAGGATTGTTAGTTTCACAACTCACCTGGCACATGGCAGGTGTGGACAAGCCAAGGCTGGAAATGCCCATTTCACCCTGTGCGAATCAAGCCCCCCATCCTTGGCCAGTGCTCAGCAACTGTCAGTTCCTGTGTTTTTCTTCCTTTCATCTGCATTCTAGTCCCCCAGCACGTCCCACACTGGGGTGGCCTCTTTTTCTAACACAAATGTTTATTTTTGTCGTAACAAGTCTCTAAAAGGGATGAGCACACACAACAAATTAATGCATTTGAGGCATTTGAGGGATCTGAGGGGACAGAGGAGAAAGAGGTGGTGGGGAACAGCGGTGAGACAGTTGTGTGGTGGGAAGAAGGACATGGTGAGGGTCATGGGGGGCCTACTCGGCAGGGACTGGGGAGCCAGAAAGGGGAAGAATAATTTTTGGAGGTTTGGCGGGGTGCATAACGCACTCCTTGAAACCACCAAACTCCCCTCTCAAGAAAACCTGTAGGAAATATCTGTATTA
The DNA here is from genome assembly GCA_028646535.1 of Procyon lotor. Classification (NCBI taxonomy): domain Eukaryota; kingdom Metazoa; phylum Chordata; class Mammalia; order Carnivora; family Procyonidae; genus Procyon; species Procyon lotor. Next base: position 155,526,544 of record CM053604.1, read on the forward strand.
CTCTTGGCGGTTTCTGGAAGAATCTGTACTGCACCCTCTCCCTTTGTTATTGTCAGGGAGGGTTGGTGTCAGTAGACGTTGGCTTCAAGGGGGCTCAGTGCCACTCAGGCCGCATTCTGAGCCATTCGAGAAACACAAGTGTGGCCACTAGATTTAGTCAAACCGATCACCTTCAGGTAGGGGATCCGTGTGGCCCATTTGATCCTAAAAAGACCCCGTTACTGTCTCTTGTCCCAACACAATAACTAATAACACTGTCTTTCACCCTCGAAAGTGTCCTGGTTTGGCTGACACAGAATATGGCCTCTCTACATTAAGGGACACTTTTCTTTTCTTTTTAAAGATTTTATTTATTTATTTGAGAGAGAGAGATCACAAGTAGGCAGAGAGGCAGGCAGAGAAAGAGAGGGGGAAGCAGCCTCCCTGCTGAGCAGAGAGTCAGATGCGGGGCTCGATCCCAGGACCCTGAGACCATGACCTGAGCCGAAGGCAGAGGCTTTAACCCACTGAGCCACCCAGGCGCCCCTAAGGGACACTTTTCAACCCTATTGCGGTGCTCCTCACCACTCAGAGCCCCGAAGATTCAAATACGTTTTCTATCATGAAAAAATAGGAGTCATTTATTATTTCTACAGACAAGAGTATTTGTGACTTAATAAAAAAGGAAAAAAGCCGCTCATAGAGCTGGTCACACATTTGATTCCCCCAGTCTGGGGGAAATGATGAGTAATTTAATCAGCCCCTGTTGCGACAGAAGGGATTGTCACTCGGCATAAATGTGGCCCAAATGTTGCCCTGGATCACCAACCTGGAGACGCCTCAGGGTCAGCAATGCAGGCAACTGATCCTGCCCACACTATCCTAGCTGCCTGCACCCAGACTTCCCTCCTGCTTCCTCACGACCACAGGACGTCTGGGACTTCCCCAATAACTAGCCTGTCCACAGCATGCCCCATTTCGTTCTCTGCCTCTCAATGGTCCAGGAGAGCTGCCGACCCAGGTGCCTGAAGGAGCCACATTCTTGCTCTAGCTGACTGAGTCATAGATGCCTCCCTCCTCCCCTCACCACTCCCCGGGATGTCCATCCTAGGGGGTCACCGCAGAGCTGGGCTCCACAGAGAAGTATAGGGAAGGGCTCTCTGCCAGCCGCAGTTGGTCCCCGGCTTCTACAGCAGCAAGCTCTTGCAAGGAGTCCTTCATTTTCTGGCTCTAAATCCTTATCTCCACTGGAGCTCCAACCAGGCCGAGGGACTTGGTAGGAAACTGTGTATGTAGTCTTTATTCTCGTCCCTCCCCGCCCCTCGGTCAAAACGAGCTCCCGATCACATCACTCCGTGCACATGGATATTTGATGAGAGCTATGCAAACTGTGAAAAGTATCCAATACCTCACCCCATCCTATCACATCAGAGCTTTTATAATAATTAGAACTACTTGAAAAGAGAATGGCATGCCCGGTTGGGTCACGATCTGTCCATAACATTGACAGTTTTCAAGGACAAACTGGATCTGGGTCATCCTCCAGAGTATTCTAGGAGTCCCTTCTTTGGGTGAGAATCTCAATGTCAAGACCACCAAGATACCTGCAATTCTGGGTCCGTATCCTAAAATTAAGCTACGGACTATCCACAGACACACTCAGAGACGTGACAAATTTTGTTTCCAACAGGCGCATTGATTAGGTCACATGATTTACAAACTGGAAAAAAAGAGAAGGGACCAAAAAATGTATTTTCTAGGCAAAGCCACCTTTTCACTTGCCTGATAATGCTTCTCCCCCACTGTTAATTAATATTTTGGTGTGGGACAAGACAATCATTTCGGACCCTTTATACACTTGACTTACCTACTTAGACCTGAACAACAAGCCCTCTTACACCCATACTGTGTAAGGGCTTGGAGGCTGTCTGCAGCGGTCTGGGTGATGGATGAGCCCCGCCCTTGCTCTGTGGTGTGTGTGGCAAGGTGCCCAGTATGCAGTCTCTCAACCCTCCACCTTCCTTCAAGGAGATGGGGTTGGGAGGCCTTTTATCACTTCCTAGTTTCCCGTCACACACTGTTCATCAGTGCAGCATAATTGACAGGATGTATACCGAGTTATGAGTAATAGCCTTTCCCTAGCAGCCCCTAATCTTTTATTTGGTTGTCGTTGCCATGTCATTAGCATTTCCTACCAGGGCAAGAGGTCCTCCAAGTGGAAGGGCCAGCCCCCGTGTGAGGAAATGAAGGTGCAGCAAAGGTTACTACTTGACTTCCATTTGCAGAAAATGCACAACTTTGGAGAATCGAAGCCATCCAAGGGAGTCTAAATAGTTTTTGAAGGCTTAGTCACACCCTCACATTTAAAAATATCACCTTACGTAAGCAGGTTGTATGCAGACCATATGTGATCTCCAAACCCATTTGCTTCTCTGAATGCGCACAACCCAGGGGTGGGGGGGGCAGGGGCAGCTCTCTCTCCCTCCACCCAGCAATTGGATAGGCATTCAAGCGTTATGAACATGGAAATAATTAATTCTGGAAAACGTAACCATCAACTGCCGTCATTCAAATGTGTTTATGCATACAAATATTTGCATTTACATTAAGACAATACAGTCAGATATTAAAAAAATATATTTCCTCTCACCTGCAAATAATCTAGGAGAGTGACTGCTCTGCTCGGACACAGTGGCATGAAAATCTTTTCAGGTCTGGCCAACTGGCCTTCTTCTGTCTTCCTGAACCTTCCCTGTTTCCATTCCTCCATTCCCAATCCCATTTCCAAAGCTCTCCTCCGCTCTGTAACTTCACAGTGAGGCTTTCTGGAACTTTTCAGCTCTTCATATGGTTCTAGATTGTCTAGAGAAAAGCTGTTCTAAAGAGAGAGAGGGGGAAAGAAAAAAGAGAGAGAGGGAGATTTCTTTTCATTCCTTTTATCTTTATTACTGCCATTCGCCTTCTCTGTTTCTCCATCCTTGCTATCTCTTTAAAATTATTTAAACAATCTGAAGTCCAAATACACAAGAAAAACACATATTATGATTCACTATTTATACAAATATATTTATTTATTTATTAGCCAGCTGGTGGAACCAAGAGCTACTACCCAGCATATTTTTTTCTCCTCTGGCCTGCAAGTTTCTATCCGTTTGGGTTACAGCCCAGGGTAATGCAAGGAGCACCAGAAACAGCCTTGGAAGACTAACGTCTGAATTCCAATTGAGCTCCTAATTCCCCATTTCCTTTCTGCCATGCAGATTGAAGACTTAGGCAAATACACACATGTGTAGATACACACACATTTTTTTATGTGATTTTACAGTCAGTATAAACTTCATTCTCTTCTTTTGCTTTATTTGGTATAAATGGACCGAGATTTGGGATGTCTGGGTGGCTCAGTCGGTTAAGCGGCTACCTTCAGCTCAGGTCATGTTCCCAAGGTCCTGGGATCGAATCCCGCGTCAGGCTCCCTGCTCAGGCGGAAGTCTGCTTCTCCCTCTGCCTGCTGCTCTCTCTCTCCAACAAATAAATAAATAAAATCTTAAAAAAAAATTGGCAGAGATTTATTTTGCTCCAAGTTTTCCGCAGCTACCAGAGCTAATTTTTTGAGGGTGTAGTAGTGGTGTTCTCCATTTTGCTTTCAAATAAACAGTCGACCTTAGGAAATTGAGGTGTACTGTATGTGTAAGCCCCTGCCCCCCAAGGGGGAGGTGACAGCTGCGCACTAACTCTGTGTTGTGTAAAGAGATCAGCTAAATCCCTCGAGTGGCTGTTCAGCTAAAATTTAGAGGCTCTTAATCTTATATTTGATGCTAAACCAAATAGGCCCTTAGGGAAGAATTAAGAACAAGCCAGACAGTATAAAATTCTTATTTTGTGAAAGCTGAATAGTATTTGTTGCATTACCTATAACCAGAGTGATCACCCAGAGGGTTAGTTGTACATACTATCCACCCTCGAAAATAAAGTGCTCTAGGATCCAGACAGACTAGAGAGATTCAATACTTTCATCTTACTATTTGCCATTCAGAGTATTGCCCTTTCAGAGCCCAGAATGTCACTGAGATTAATAGATAAGGTCATGCCTCCAAGACCACAATGAATCAAAAAGGGGCGGGGGGGGGGTGCGTGGAGGGGAGGGGGATGAAGGGGTAGGGAGGGGGGAGGAGAGCAGCAGATCTTGACCTAAAGGCCACGAGCTTTCTTTTTGTACTCTCCAGTCTTGGATTTTGTCCACAGAAACACTAACTTTATCCCAAACAATAGAAAATAGAAAAGATTCAGCAGTAATTAGCAAAGCTTTAAGGAAACAAAAATGAACACAGATTTCTAAGACACTAATTTTTTAAACACTAACTCTCCTTTGGGTTGATATTGTCGTCACTTAAAATATCTTCTCTCATCTCAGAAAAATTATTATTTGTGAACACATTTTTCTTTTAAAATAGAGATTCTGCCTAAAGTCTAAGTTGGAATGCAAGCAACTCAAATCCTTCTCCAGAAGACTAGCTTAATTTTTTTTTAAGGTCACATGTACAGTAATTGCCTGTACTAATTGCTCTTGCCACAGATTTTTTTCCCAAGGATTCTTTGGTATTGTTCCTACATTTATTCGTGGGTAAAATTATTTCTCTTGTTTACATTTCTTCTGTGTGGCTATAGCTTTGCTAGACGCTTCAGTAACCAGGCCCCATGGCTGCTTCCAGATACTGCAGCAGCTTTTATTGGGTACCAGGCTTCTGGTGGGGACTTGCTGTCCCTTCTGGACACTGCGCTGTGTGCACTGGGGGCCAGGCCACACGCCTGATGGGCGCGGCCAGGCCGCTGGCGGCTAGTCTCTGCGTCCTGTGGGTGCCATTGCTCTCCCTGGGCTCCTTCCCCCAGACACCCTAGGGCCCAAGCACAAGGCACTGAGATATTGAGACCTCAGGGTTGAGAGGTTGGTTGGGGGGTTTCTGAGTTGTAGAATGTTCCTTGGACAAATGGGAAAGAACCCTTAACTTCCTTTGGGTGCTATACACCTATACACTGGCCCAGAAGCTACACCCCCAAGGGTTTTGTGAAACGGCTCTATTTTTAGCCGCCATCACTCTATTCATAATCTGTGCGAAATGAGACTCAGGCCTGAATGAGTCCACGGGGCTGTAGCAGGAGACAGATCTGGAAGTGAAACACAGCCATTCGCTCAGTCTCTAGTCTTTGAGGAAGGAGGTCTGCCTGCCCTCCTCTCTTTTGGGACCAGTTTTCTGTATGTGTCGTTTTTTATTTTCCCCCAGGACTCATTCTGGTTTTCACGTAAAAAGACTGCCACTTACCTGGGCCATGTCTGAGTCCCAAATTTGGACTTGAGCAGGCATGACTCTCCCTATAATGCAACCCTCTCAGGCAAGAACGGGAAGAGCACGAGGCAAGAATTCTCCCAACCCCTCAAGGAAACTTACTTTGTGAACTTCCGTTATAATACACGCAGGCCACTAATTCCTATCCACTGCATACAGTCATTCTTCACTTCTCTACTTCTCTTGCTTCTCTGTGCCTCAGTCTCCCCATCTGTAAAACGAGGATAATAAGAGTACTCAATGCATAGGGTTTTGTGAGGTTTAAATGAGTTAATACTTTCCATGCTTAGAAAAGGGCTTACACGGTGACTGCTATTTAAGTGTTAGCTCTGATTATTTCCTTAGCTTTTTCTGATTCATTTTGTCACATCCTGTATTTCATTAGCTAACTTAGTAGTTTTTCGCAGGTGACCTAAGTTGGTTTGCTTTTCCCTTTCCCTTTTTTTTTTCTTTTATTTTTGTCTCCCTACTTCCTATGTGAGGATTTTCCTTTAAAACATCCTTCCTGCTTTTGTTTTACTTGTTTGCTAGGATTCCTGATAGGGTTGCTTTCTCATTGCTGTAGCTGCTGATTTCAACTCCGTTTTTTTTTTTTCCTTCCCGCCTTTGAGTCAAAGCAAGGACAAGTAGGACTGGTGCTCGAGGCCGGATCTAGGAGGGGAGGGACGTCTTCATTAATTAACCCAGAGGAGGAGGGGGGAGGTGGCTTCGCGAGGAAAGTGTGCCACGCTTCCCCAAATTCAGGGGCGGGGTGAGCCTTTCACAGCGAGATGGAGGGTCAGCACGTGGAGACACCGGCCCCAGCCCTGCTCACCTTGAGCCCTGAGGCTTCAGCAAACCTAGGGCGCCTCGGCTGCGCTCTTTCTCCAAATCAGCGTGCTCCTGGAAGCCCGGTCCCCGGTGCATTCGTCCCTTCTTCCCCGAATGAGGGCCACCTGTCTTTGGGGAAAATTGGCTCAACATTTCAGGTCCCGACTCATGGACAAGGGGCCGCCCCACCCCATCTCCCTGGGGGCAAGCTGTTTGTTCTGCTGTCCTTCCTTCTTGCCACAATCACAAAATTTACCTGGGGTCCTCATGATGCCCTGGGGGCTCTTCCCCGGAATGCCAGCGGGAGCCTCTGGCAGGCTGGGACTTTGTGTCCCCAGGCCCGCGGAAGGGTTTGGCACACAGTGCCTGCTCGGTCTGGTGGGGGCGGGACAGACTGAATGATGGAAGAGGGATGATGGAAGAGACGAGGGGTAACGGGTGGGATTATCCTCGTGGAAAGGATGCAGGATTGAGTGTTGGGAGCGAAACTCCCCGTCCATCTAGGGCAGTAGGATAGCTCCCTGTTGTAAGAAGCAAATGAGAAAAGTGGGCAGAGAACATTTTAAGGAAGAAGTCGGGGCCCTCCCTCCTGGGAGTGAGGCCCTTGGCGCCTCACCTGAAAACTTACATCTACCTGGAGGTGCAGCTGGGGCTCCTCCATCTAACCCCCATGCCTCATGGTGGCTGAGGTCAGTTTCAAGGCTCTCCACCCTTTCCGGACTGTGCAACTGGCCCCTCCCAGGAGGGGGAGGGGCTCTCAGGACAGGGCCAGCCCAGGCTTACGATACAGCAATCTAAGTGGGTATCCAGGGCCCGCAGAGCCAACTAGCCTGGCCACCTGCCCGAGGGCTCCTTTTCCCATCTCGGGGTCATCGTGCTTCAGGCCTGCCCTGCTCACAGCAGTGGCTTTTAGAGCCTCTCAGAACCTGGGGCCCCAAGCTCCGTGCTCCAAGCAGCCTACCTGCCCCAGCTCCGGGCTCCGGGCCCCTCAGCCTCACCCTGGTCCCGTCTCAGTAAGGACTGAGGCATTTCTGTGGAAACCACTGCGAAAGAATGAAAACTCGGGGTGCCTGGGTGGCTCAGTGGGTTAAAGCCTCTGCCTTCGGCTCAGGTCATGATCTCAGGGTCCTGGGATCGAGCCCCGCATCGAGCTCTCTGCTCGGCGGGGAGCCTGCTTCCTCCTCTCTCTCTGCCTGCCTCTCTGCCTACTTGTGATCTCTCTCTCTCCCTCTGTCAAATAAATAAAATCTTAAAAAGAAAAAAAAAAAAAAGAACGAAAACTCAACCAAGCAACTGCAGATCGAATTTGCTCTATTTAAAAAACGATTTACCAATAGGCAGCATTCCATCTGGTAAGTAGAGAGAGGAGCCCTGAGGAGCTGCATATAATGGAAGGTTTTCCTACGAAGGAAGTGGAAAAAGGAAGTTATTCGCTAAAGAAAATTCCAGGCGAGATCTCCTTTCCTCAGAGGGAAGGGCAGAAGGTCCTATTAGGAGGCTGAGCTCATCTTCCCTTGGGGGTGGAGAGGGACCTCGTGACAGTTCACCTCACTGGTGCTGATCAGAAATTTCCCAACTGACCCGTCAAGACTGCCTTTCCGGAAGATGGCGAAATTGCAGATCACTTAGATATTAAGTCCTGGTCCGGGGATCTGGCCTCGGTGATGCCATTTTGGGCCTGTGGCTTTCTTTTCAACACCACTTTTGTTGAAAGTCACAGGCCACGTCCCACAATTAGGCCACTGTAGTTGGGCCCCCAGCGGCCGGATCTCATCAGAGAAAGTGCTGAGCTCACCACTGCCATTTCTGAGCCCCTGAATTGCTCTGAGTTGCAGTTCCCCCTGTTGAGAAAATGTGACTGCAGGGATGAGAGGGAGACCTGTGGACAGGGGGGCGGGTGCAGACCTCCCATTCCTTAGCTCAGTGAGTCCATATTTGCTGACTGCCTACAGCATACTAGGAGCAGGGCACCCCCTGACCTTGACCTCCCCCGAGCAGACTCTCCATTCCTCCCAGAAGATGCTGCTGGAGACCACTGGCTTCCCCCTACTGGCTCCCAAGAAGCCAGGAAGACCAAACTCATCTGAGGAGCCAATACAAGTTTTGGCTGGTCAGAAAGAGAGACGGCGCAGACTCTGGGTGAAACGCTGTGGAGTCCCGCCCCCAGTGCCCTAGAGCAGAGTGGCCGGCTGGCCATTGTGGGGGAGGTGCAGCCCGGCTCTCCTCCTTCCCGTGCTTCTGGGGTGCAGTTTTGCACAGCTATGCAGGGCTGCGTCATACCCTCTGACTCACACCCTTGACAAGGGAGGGTGTGTCACCTAGAAGCATTCCATCAGGCTGACCTCAGCAGCTGGCCCTGATCTCACCCCCCTCTGCGAGGGCATAGTTCATGACCACAGCCGCTTCCTGCCTCCCCTCGAACCCTGTCTCTGAGAGTAGGCAAGCTTCCTGTGAATTGGGCAAGTCCCACCTTCTCAGACACTTTCACCCCAAAAGGGAGACCTGTGCAGAGTGGACCGGGAAGGGGAGCTCATCAGAGCAGTGCCTTGGGATTCTGTTCCACAGGTGGGGTCACTTGTGGAACAGGAGGACACGTTCTTGGTCACAGGCACCTGTGTGGTGAAAGAAGCTACTGAGGGACCCTCCCCTTCAGCCAGTCTAGTGGGGAGCACCAGGAAGGCAAAGAGGGGCCAAGGGAGAGGGGAGATCTGGGGGGACTCTCCCCATCTCCCATGAGTCTGTGTAGAGAATCTCACGGATGAAAACAGAGTCCTCTGAGGGGCAATGGGAAAGGTCAGACTGGTTCAAAGGGCATGATGGACCTACTGACTCTGATGAAATGTTGAAAGAAAGCTAAAAAGGTTAGGTCTCACTTGGCTCCCGAGTCATTGTTTAACCGGATGATGTGGTGACTTTGGTGTCCTCCTGTTTCCTTCTTTATTTAAATGGAGCTGGTGTCACCTCCTGCCATCACCCAAAAGGAGACAGAAGGAACATAAGCGCTTAGATGGTGGTGGCATTATAGTCAAAACCCAATAGAGTTTGGTTATGCCAAAGTGGGAGTTGCGTTGACCCGATAATATGACCAGGAAAGAAGAGGTGTGGAAGAGAAATTCCTTGGTGGGTTTTCGCTGCTGGGTTAGGATTTCAGGTCTGTAGCTCTGCCCCGGGAAGGTGGGATGCACTGCGTCCCCTGAGGGCTGGCCCCCTAGACATGGCAGATGGGTCAACTGGCAAATTCTTATGGGTTGGGGAATGCCCAGGGCAGTATTTTAACAGGTAAAAATATCTCCCTGCTAATGGAAAGTGGAAATCAAGAGAAAGCCAAAGTGGGTGAGAGAGAAAGATAATGTGAGAAGAGGAAAGAAGAAAAAAAACCAACGTCCCCGTCATTGGGACTCATTGTCAGGAGAAAGCCAATGTTAATATCTGAGGCAGTCTCTCCTAGAGTAAGCCATTTAGCCATCTGGAGAGGAATGGTGGTGAGAGAGAACAGGATTGAGACTCTTCTTTAGGGCCCTTAATTGCTAATAGTGGATGTAGAGGATCTTAATTATTCTGATATTTCAATAACTTTAGCCATAAGCTAAAAGAATGGTTACGTCCAGCCCATATGCTGGACAAGACCCTCAGAAAACCTACAACCGACATGTCACCCCGGGACCACTGACCACATAGGGGGCTCGAGCCACAACAAAGGCGCAGATTCTAATTCTAATCAGTGTCCCCCTGATCAGGGTCCCTCTGGGAGCCAGGAAGGCCTCATTCCTTGCACACAGCCCTCAGCTGGGTCTGCAAGTGTTTAAAAAGAACCATCGCGTCTACTGCCCTTTTAGGCTGGAATGAGCCATTTGTCTAAGGACATAAACCTCAAAATACTGCCAGACTGTCCCTGTGAAGAAGCATCATGGGTTAAAACTTGACAGGAAAGATAAATCCCAGAATCCTCAAGCTAAATGTCAAGGCAAGTTACTGGGGTTGCATTAACGATAAAGTTCCCTAAGGCTTGTGAAAGGCAGAGACATTCACTGCCAAATAGACAGAAGCAGTGGTCGTTTCTTTAAGGGAAAGAGCATCCGGAGAGCCCCCAAACTGGAAAAGACATTACAGATTATCTTCTGATGTAAACCCTGGGCTAAACTGTTCCCAAAAGATTTTAGATGGACTGATTATAACCAAATAGACATATTTATAAGTGTTACTAATAATGAGGTGGTGCCTGAGAGATGGAAAAATAAAGCTATAGTTTTAATCAGGCTATAAGGAATGCCAAGTTTTATGATTGGGCCAAAGGACCAGCTCTGGTATGGAAGTCAGCCCTGGGTCCTCGTAACTGTACCTTCCCGTTCCCGCCATGGTCTGTGTTTCTGGCTCTCTGCCCCACCAAATTCCTGCTACCTGGTGTGCTGGAGTCCTTGGCCTTGGAGAGAGACATGTTAGAGTAAGGCCACAGCGGAGGCCGATGATGATATTAGGAACCCTGAAAGACCCTTTGCGCACACATCCCGGGAAGGGTGGTACATGGTGACTTTTGGTACAGGAATTTTCAGGGAGATGAGGAAGGATTTTAAAATGTGAAAGCCAGGGCGCCTGGGTGGCTCATTTGGTTCAGCATCTGACTCTTGATTTCAGCTCAGGTCATGATCTCAGGGTTGTAAGATCAAGCCCCTCCTCGGGCTCTGTCCTAAGCACAGAGTCTGATTGGAATTCTCTCCTTCTTCTTCTGTCCCTTCCCCTGCTCACTCTCTCTTTCTCCCTCTCTCTCTCTCTCTCTCCCTCTCTCAGGAAAAAAAAAAAAAAATAGATGCCAGTAAGAGGAAACCTTTTTTAGGAGTGTAAATGAATGAAGAATTTTATGCAAACCAACTTCCCATGTGAAGCAAGAAGTTCAAAATGTTCATATTGCTTCAGTAATTCTCTACTAAGAGAATCATCATAAATGCTCCCTCCCACCACAAAGCAAAACTTTAGTTTTAAAATTAAAATTAAAAGGACTGGCCAGGCCAAGTCATGTGGAGGGACAGGACCTCTCATACATTGCAGGTGAGTATATAGAATGGTGACTCCACTCTGGAAAACTGTCCAGCAGGTTCTAAAATGTTAAACTAACATGTGCTCTATGACCCAGTTATTCCACAACGAGGTATTTACCCAAGACTCGTACATAGTGTATTCTCAGCAGCCATTTGATAAAACCAGAAGCAAACTCAAATACTCATCAAAAGGTGATGAACACCATTGTGGTAAATCCATATAACAGAAACCTGTCCAACAATAAAGAGGAATGAACCACGGATACACGTAACAACATAGGTTAGTCGCAGAACATTAATGCTGAATGAAAAGGGTACACATTCTACCATTCTGTGTATGCACAATTCTAGCAAAATGCAAGTTAATGCAGAGGGAAAGAAAGCCCGTCAATGGCTACTTTGGGGCTGCTTTGAGTGTGGGCTGGGTGGGGCAAGGCAGGAGGGAAGGATTACATGGGCCACAAGGAAACTTTTAGGAGTGATGATTATGTTCAATATCTTGATTATGACATGATTTCATGGGTGCATATCCATGTCAAAATTTACCAAATCTGGGGATGCCTGCATGGCTCAGTCGGTTGAGCATCCGACTCTTGATTTCGCCTCGGGTTATGATCTCAGGGTCATGGGATTGAGTCCTACATTGGGCTCCCTGCAGTCTGCTTGAGATTCCCTTTTCCTCTGCTCCTGCCCCTGCTTGTGCTGCTCTATAAATAAATAAATAAATAAATAAATAAATAAATAAAAAATAATAAATAAATAAAATCTTTTTTAAAATTACTAAATCTGAAATTTAAATATGCACCACTTAATTGTGTATCAAATAAATATACAAAATAGCTATTAAAAAATATGTCCTTTTCACCCTTGTCTAATATTGTTTTTTTCGTTTTGTTTTGTTTTTAAGATTTTATTTATTTGACAGAGAGAAACACAGCGAGAGAGGGAACACAAGCAGAGGGAATGGTAGCGGGAGAAGCAGGCTTCCCGCCGAGCAGGGAGCCTGATGCGGGGCTCGATCCCAGGACTCTGGGATCATGACCTGAGCCAAAGACAGACGCTTAACGACTGAGCCACCCAGGCACCCCTGTCTAATATTGTTTTAATTATCCTTCAGAATTCACCTCCATAGGGCACCTGGGTGGCTCAGTGGGTTAAAGCCTCTGTCTTTGGCTCAAGTCATGATCTTAGGATCCTGGGATCGAGACCCATATCCGGCTCTCTCCTCTCTGTCAAACAAATAAATAAAATCTTAAAAAAAAGAAAGAAAGAAAGAAAAACAATTCACCTTCATATGTCTTCTTCTCTTCCATCAGAAGATCTCTTCCAGTTCCTCCCCTCCCTCACCTCAGAGGGCAAAATTAGGTTTTCCTCCTCTGTAGCCCCCTTGTACCTTAGCTCACTTCTCCACGATAGTTCATTTTTATGTTTACAGTTCATAGTTATGTCACTCTAATAATTTCTTTGTTGCCTTTTCTCTTTAGCTATACTGAGGACCATCCCTGTTGATTGTCTAGTCAACATAAGGATACTTAGAAATGTCTATGGTAAAAATAACGTCCTAAAGATGACGTGACCATTGCCATGGGCTCTTAAGTGGAAAGATACTACAGAAACCTAATAAATAAATCACAAATAAATGCATCAAGCTATTGTTTAACTCAAGACAAGCAACTTCTCAGGCCATAAATTCATAATGCCTGTCGGAAGCAGAGGGAACAATTTTGTTTACTAGCATAATGGTGAAGGAAAAGCTGGGGATAGAGAACTTGTCTTGGACTTGGGTTTTGTGTCATTACCTTTAAAAATGTTTCCCTATTAGACTGACTTCAATTTCTAATCAGTGTTTTCACTCATTGATTAATTCCTTTAAAAGTTGTAAAACACTGTATTTTTAAAATTTAAGTGCAGTCTAAAAGCTAGAGACACAGCCTTTGGCTCTGGGTCACTATCTAGGACTTGGAGGAATAAAATTATAAATTCAAGAAGACAGTTTTCTTTATTAAACTAAATCTTTTGGGTGAGCTTGGAAAACCAATTAACCTACTCTTTAAAAAAAAAAAAAAGATTTTATTTATTTATTTGACAGAGAGAGAGATCACAAGTAGGCAGAGATGCAGGTGGGGGAAGGGGGGGAAGCAGACTCCCCACTGAGCAGAGAGCCCGATGCGGGGCTCGATCCCAGGACCCTGAGATCCTGACCTGAGCTGAAGGAAGAAGCTTTAACCCACTGAACCACCCAGGTGCCCCTAACCTACTCTTTTTTAATTAGACCATTTACCAACCCACAGACCTGAAAGTCAAAAGACAGAAGTAGACAACTTCCCCCTCCACAAGCAAGCCAAGCTCTTGGACTCCTGTTTCTTCATCTTTTACATGGAAACAGCAGCCCGTGTGCTTTCTGAATCACGGACGTGAAAACACAGTAACACAAAGTATGACCCAGCAATTCTTCTCCCAGGTATAGACCCCGAGGAGATGAAGACCTCCGTCCACACAAACACTCATGCTTGATGTCCACGAAGCCTTATTCCTGATGGCCAAAGAGTGGAAACGATCCAAACATCCATCCACAGTGCCCCCGGCCAAATCAAGAGTGGGATAGCCACACAACGGGATGTTATTTGTGATAAAAAGAAAGGTAGTACTGATAATACGTGAAACTCAAAAATATTATGCTGCTTTCTCTTTTCCACCGCCATCCTGCTGTGTGTGACTTGCTGCGTCTGGCCATGTCTTCTCACAAGACTTTCAGGATCAAGCGATTCCTGGCCAAGAAACAAAAGCAGAATCGTCCCATTCCCCAGTGGATTCAGATGAAAACTGGTAATAAAATCAGGTACAACTCCAAGAGGAGGCACTGGAGGAGAACCAAGCTGGGGCTCTGAGGTGCCCCGCGTCGCGAGATGACACAACCTGACTGGCACACGTATTTAATTAAGCTGCGTGAAGATCATGTATTACATCCTGCCGCTCTGTAAACCTCCTTCCTCCCTGGCCAGTAGACTGTCTTATCAGGGAAATGATTTGTCTGTTGCTGTTCCTCTGCCCCAGTAGGTTGGTTCGGTAATAAATGTGAGACCTCCCAGCTGTACTGCTGTCACGTTTCTGATTTGTGAAGTACTGAATTTTCCCCCTCCTGTCAGATCACCGGTGGAACCCTCTGCAGTGA
>CM053604.1:155541379-155562964 GCA_028646535.1 Procyon lotor
CTCTGTAAACCTCCTTCCTCCCTGGCCAGTAGACTGTCTTATCAGGGAAATGATTTGTCTGTTGCTGTTCCTCTGCCCCAGTAGGTTGGTTCGGTAATAAATGTGAGACCTCCCAGCTGTACTGCTGTCACGTTTCTGATTTGTGAAGTACTGAATTTTCCCCCTCCTGTCAGATCACCGGTGGAACCCTCTGCAGTGATAGAAATGTCCCTTGACAACCAAGTATGTAAAATGTGGCTGAGGGGCGCCCGGGTTGGCTCGGTGCCCTAGGCACCGGCCTTAGGCTCATGATCTAAGGGGGCAGGGAGTCCTGGGATGGGGCTCCCTGCTGAGCGGGGTGTCTGCTTGTCCATCTGCCCCTGCCCCCCCCACCCCCCCCTCACGCTCTCTTTCTCAAATAAGCAAGCTTAAAAAAAAAAAATAAAGTGTGGCTAGTTTGAACAAAAAAAAAAAAATATTATGCTGAGTGAAAGAAGGCAGTCACAAAAAGGTGTATATTGTATGGTCCCATTTATGGGAAATCAGAATAGGCAAAACTATGAAGACAGAAAGTAGATGAGGAGTTGTGCAGGCCTAGGGGAGATGGGACATGGGAGCTTGGGACATGGTAGCTAACATGTGGGGGGTTCTTTTGGGAGTAAATACACATGTTCCAAAATTGATTGTGGTAAATATAATTAATATAATATAATACAAAATAAAATAAATAAAATAAAATAAATTGTGGTGATGGGTACAAGACTCTGAATCAACTAAAAGCCATTAAATTGCAGACTATAAATGGGTGACTGTGTGGCTTGTGAATCATAGCTCAGTAAAGTTTTTTAAAAGGAAAGCATTTATATGATAATTGTTGGGTTACAGGTTGGTGATCTAGAGATATAAAAGGCACACAGCAGCGCCTCCTACACTGGAATGTGCACACAAGTCCCCTGGGAATCTTGTCAAAGGGCAGATTCTGATTTACTAGGTCCCGGGTGGGTCCTGAGATTCGAAGTTTTAGTGAGTTTCTTGAGAAGCAGAGGCCGCTGCCCCATGGATCATGTTTTGAAGGATGTAAAAGACATAGAAAATAGTCTCTCCTTTTTTTTTTTTTTTGTAAGAATTTGAACAAGAACTGGTGAGACATTACCCAGAAAATTTTAAGAAAATATGTTTGAGGGGCACCTGGGTGGCTCAGATGGTTAAGCGTCTGCCTTCGGCTCAGGTCGTGATCCCTGGATTCTGGGATTAAGCTGCACATCCCGGGCCCCAGCTCAGCAAGGAGTTGGCTTCTCCTTCTGCCTCTCACCCCTGCTCTCTGTCTGTCTCTCTGTCTCTCTCTCTCAAAAGAATAAATGAAATCTTAAAAAAAAAAAAAAAAAGATGTTTGAGAGGTGTGTGTGCAAACTTCAAGTGCTGTACAACATTGGGAGGCTTGTCCACATTCCAGCGGTTAAGAGACTCTAAGAAAATGATCATCATTTCTTTCAAGCCCTGACTCAGTACTGACTTATTTTGGCCATTGTTTCCTGACTGTCCCTATCTCAAGTCAATAATCTTTTCCTTGCTTTGCTCAATCTCAGGTATAAAAATTACAGTACATGGGCATGCCTTTGATTTCTAGTTTTTGTTTTTCCCACAGGGCCACCCTGTTCCTAATTAAGGATGCTGGACAGGCAGTTCACAACCAAGAGATAGGGTCTCACCTGGATGTAAAAGTGACGTAGGGAAACCTTCTAAGATTTTCATAGCTCCTAGTAAATGAACATTGCTACAAATGTCAATGAGTCAATGACTGAGGAAATTGCTTAGGGCTAAGGACATGGAACCGTGATCACATTACAGCTCAGTGATTGACAGAGAAACTTCTCACCCCGGGACTGTGGCCAGAGACATCCATCCTGACTGTGGACAGAGAGAAACTTCTCACCCCAGGCACATCACATGTTTCCTTGACTTCTGAATGCAAACAAATTTCCTGAGGATGTCTATGGATGCAAGAATGAGCTAAATAGGAAGATTTATTTCTACATCTAATGGATTGTTTAAAAAAATCTAATTTTAGCATCTCTCAAGATTCCGGGTTTTACCAGGAACTGAAGAGTACCAACTCAGAAGCTTCAAAAGAAGTTTTATGAACTCTATGGCACACCCAATAGCCTCCACACACTTTGGAGATCTTCAGTTCTGGTCAAGACGCTCGTATTGTCTTAACTTCCTCCGAACTTTCTAGATGACGGGAGCCGGGAGAAAGGCACGGCACCTGCAAATCCACACTGCCACAGCTAGAAAGAGTCTACTGCAGTCAGCCCTTGGCTCCGGATGCAGAGAATATAGCTGTTTGCAGCCAGAGTAAACACTTCCCCATCTGTGAGCCCACTGAGTGACAAGCAGCTTTGATGCAGACATCACTGCCCACCCCCCCGCCCAGAGCTATTTGTTTGGAGGCAGGGCTGGGAGAGGGAATATATTTGTCTGCTAAGATGTCCTGCTATCATATTTTTGCTTTCTGCAATGTGATCCCCAGGAGTTTGGGCAGAAGCGATTACCCTGGCACTTTAAAAGGGAAGTTGCTTCTGAAACCAGATTCTGCTTGGCAGCGTCCTAACATGACTTTATTAGGGCTGACGGATTAATCTGCTGAGGATTTAGCTTACTTTCACAGACCTTTCAGACCCGAAAGGGAGAGAAACCAGACAGAGGTCTGAACTCCACCCAGTGTGGTTGTCAGGGATCCTGGGAGAGATTCATGAGGTTTGTGGATCCCTTCATCCCAGGATAAAGGTACGTTACTTTGGAAAATTGAATTCCTGTCATAAAAACATAACACTGAGAAGCAGCTCAAAAAGAAGAGGCTGCTGCTCAAAAGCAGCCCAAGGGCACCCTTGGGCCATGGCTGAGAAATAAGAGTGGGTCTTAGAGCTCATCCAAATCTGGGGAAACCCTGTATAACGGATATATATAGGACCCCGTATAATGAAATTTTCCCCTCAACAACGTTCCTGTAAAGTCACTGACAAACATATCAGTGATTTGCAAACTTCTGTACACTTATGGATTTAGGTGGTTCTGAGAAAATTTCATCTGATTTTTTGCCTGAGCATTAAAGAAGAATGTGCTTCCTGCAGAGGGAATCCCACGTATAGGGACTTCGGTGTAGGGAGTTCTCTATCGAAAGTCACTTAGTAAGTGCGTTCACCATGCCCTTCAGCACTGAGCTCTGCTATCTGGAGCCCCACTGAAAAGGTTCAATTGCTGGGAATGTTGGGACAGCCTCACTGTAAACCAGAGATGTCCCACTCAGCTGATATCGTCCTAACATTCAGACTTAGCCTTAAGGTGAAAAAAAAATCCCACAGTACAGAGTAAAAAATCAGCAGCTTGGGAAATGTGAAGATTCTGGCTCCTTTTCTGCCCAGGCGGCCTCAGTTTGGTGCAGAAAATGGAATCTGGAATTTCCAGACCCTTAGAGGGTCTGGAAAAAAACAAACAAACAAACAAAACACAAAGAAACAAAAACCAAACCAAACAAATAAACGATTTGGACTACTTCCTTTGTCCAGGTGTCCCGTTGGAGGTTGGCCACTAGGCTGACAACCATGAGGGAGGGACACATCTCAGGAAGGTGACCATGGAGTCACAGCTCTTTCAATGAAGACATGCTGTCTGGGGGCCCAGAAGCAGAGCCTGGCTCAGGGCCTGGAGGGGCCTGACTGGGCAGTCACCTTGGACATCCCCCACGTGCCCGCCCGAGAGGCCCCATCAAGCCTCTGCGAAGTGGGGGCTGGCGGTTGGCATAGCCAATGGCCTGGGGAATGGTCCAAGGCCATTGGACCATTGGACCATTGGACCAAGGCCATTGGACCAGATGGTCCAAGAGAGAATGCGCTCCCTCGGGGGTACTGCGGGAGGCATCGCCACTCTGGGAGTGCATCTAAGGTAATTCCATGGAAAATTGTTCTAATAAAACTCCTGTGCATCTGTTACTACCCACCTCATCACCACATATTTCAGAGAGATGGCGGGTGTTGGCATGACACGCCTAAAATACATAAAATGTTCCTTTGAATTGAACTTTTGAAATTAATAACGGAGCACCGTGCAGTCATTGTCGCAGTGGAAGCTGCCCAACAGAGCAGCTTCGGTGTGGAAGACAGAGACTGGGGGCGGGGGGTACCAGTACAAAGCAAGTACACGGTCCTTCAGAAACCATGGGGCAGCTGTGTTGTGTGGGGAAGAGCGCTGAGCTTAAAGACAGATGGCCTGGATCCAGTCTGAGTCCCGTCACTCACCAGTCGTGAGGATTCTCTGGCAAACCACTCTGTCTCTCTGCAGCTCATTGTCAGGCTCTGCACTTGGGGATGTTTATGACCCTGGAGAGGTGGTATAAGGTAAGCTGTGGGAAAGTGCTTTCTCAGCCGTAGAGCCCCGTGTGATTTGTGAGGCGCCATCTTTCTGAAGCGGTGGTCATGGTCATCAAAAACCATGCCATCACCGTAAACCATGCATTATAGTCATCACCGTAAATATTATTGACATAAATATTATTGACACAGTTATTAAGCACCTAATGTATACAACATAAGGGGCTAAGGAATGGGGAAACACAGTGGTTTCAGACATGGTCACTGACCTCAAGGGGCTCACAGTCTACTTAGTGAAGAAGTATACACTACATTGCGATTCTCATTATAACAAGATAAATATACAGTACCCATCTCCCCAAAAACGATCAGTAGTGGGTCAAGAGTACTGGGTAGAGAGTGACCTAGAAATGAGTGAGGACGGAGGAGAAAGGGACACTAACTTTCATGGTCAGGGTAAGACTTGAGTTGAACACTGAAGGACAGCCAGGATGTTGAAGGGTCCCCAGGGGACACCCGACCACACACACGGTAGAGGGGTACTTGGCAGAGAATGGAAGGCATGCAGCCTAGTGACTAGTCCTAGGTTTACATTTGGTCTATTAATTCATCTTTCCAGACCTCAGTATTCTCTTAAAATGTAGGTCTCCTCTCTGGATTCCTACATATATCGGAGAAATGTTGTGAGAAGGTAAAGTAATATTTCAAATACCAGGGCTTTAAGTCTTTTGGAACAGAGAAGTCAGGCAAACAAAAAGACTATTATTATGTCATTCATTGTTTTCTGGTACTTTCATTAGATGCCAAACTGAAAACTTCTGTTGATGCAGTCCAGGGAGTCTATGAATAAAAGAATGTCCATTATATCAAAAGAAAGCCAGAGTAGCAATACTTGTATCATACCAACTAGATCTTTAACCAAAGACTGGAACAAGAAATGAAGAAGGGTACTCTATCAACATAAAGGGGACTGTCCAACAAGAAGATCTAACAATTGTAAATATTTATGCCCCCTACTTGGGAGCACCCAAATATATAAAACCGTTGATAACAAACATAAAGGAACTAATCAAAAGTAATGCAATAATAATAGGGGACTTTAATACCTCACTCACATCCATGGACAGATCATCTAAGCAGAAAATATGCAAGGAACCAATGGCTTTGAATGACACACTGGATGAGGACTTAACAGATACATTCAGAACATTCCATCCTAAAGAAGCAGAAAACACATTCTTTTCAAGTGCACATGAGACATTCTCCAGAATAGATCATTATTTGTGATCATCATTTGTGACATTAGGTCACAAACCAGACCTCAACAAGTATAAAAAGATTGAGATCACACCATGCATCTTTTCTGACCACAATGCCATGAAACTTAAAGTCGACCACAGGAAAAAATTTGGAAAGACCACAAATACATGGAGGTTAAGAACATCCTACTAAAGAATGAATGGGTTAACCAGGAAATTAAAGAAGAAATTTAAAAATACGTGGAAGTACATGAAAATGAAAACACAACGGTCCAAAACCTCTGGGATGCAGCAAAAGCGGTCCTAAGAGATTATATAGCAACCCAGGCCTACCTCAGTAAGCAAGAAAAATCTCAAAAACAAAACCTAACCATACACCTAAAGGAGTTAGAAAAAAACAACAAATAAAACCTAAAGGCACCTGAAAAAGGGAAATAATAGAGATTAATAACGATTAATAAACCTAAAGGCAACCGAAAAAGGGAAATAATAAAGATTAATAAAGATTAAGAAACTTAAAGGCACCTGAAAAAAGGAAATAATTAAAGATTAGGAAATAATAAAGATTAGTGGGTCACTAATAAAGATTAGTGAGTATAGAAACTGAAATCAAAAACAAAAACAACAACCCAGTAGAACAGATCAATCAAAGTAGAAGCTGGTTCTTTGAAAAAATTAATGAAATTGACAAACACTTCACCAGTCTTATCAAAAAGAAAAGAGAAAGGACCCAAATAAATAAAATCACAAATGAGAGAGGAGAAATAACAAGCAACACCATGGAAAAACAAACGATTATAAGAGAATATGATGAGAAATTACATGCCAATAAATCGGACAATCTGGAAGAAATGGACAAATTCCTAGAAATGTATAAACTACCAAAATCAAAAAAGGAAGAAATAGAAAACTTGAACAGACCAATAATTGGCAGACAAAATGAATCAGTAGTTAAAAATCTTCCAAAATACAAAAGTCCAGGGCCAGATGATTTCCCAGGGATATTCTACTAAACATTTAAAGAAGTGTTAATACCTATTCTCAAACTATTCCAAAAAATAGAGATGGAAGGAAAACTTCCAAACTCATTCTATGAGGCCAGCATCACCCTGATTCCAAAACCAGACAAAGACTCCACTTAAAAAAGAGAACTACAAGCCAATATTCCTGATGAACATGGATGCAAAAATTCTCAACAATATACCAGCAGACAAAATCCAATAACACATTAAAAGAATCATTCGCTATGATCAAAATCTAATAACACATTAAAAGAATCATTCCTGGGCTGCAAGTGTGCTTCAATATTCACAAATCAATTATTGTGATACATCACATTAATAAAAGAAAGGATAAGAACCATATGATCCTCTCAATAGATGCAAAAAAAGCATTTGACCAAGTACAACATCCATTCTTTTTTTTATTTATTTTTTTAAGATTTTATTTATTTGACAGAGAGAGAGAGATCACAAGTAGGCAGAGATACAACATCCATTCTTGATGAAAACCCTCAACAAGGTAGGAATTGAGGTAACCTACCTCAACATCATAAAGACTATATATGAAAGACCACAGCTAATATGATCCCCAATGGGAGAAAAACCGAGAACTTTTCCTCTACAGTCAGGAACAAGACCGAATATTATTCTCACCACTATTATTTAACACAGTACTGGAAGTCCCAGCCACAGCAACCAGACAACAGAAAGAAATAAAAGGCATCCAAATTGTCAAAAAAGAAGTCAAACTTTTACGCTTTGCAGATGACATGACACTCTATATAGAAAATCCAATAGACTCCACCACAAAAGTACTGGAACTGATATATTCATTCAGTAAAGTCACAGGATACAAAATCAACATACAGAAATCTGTTGTATTTCTACATATCCATAATAAAGCAGCAGAAAGAGAAATAAATCCCATTTACAACTGCACCAAAACCCATAGGACACCTAGGAATAAACCTAACCAAAGAGGTAAAAGATCTGTACTCTGAAAACTATAAAACACTGATGAAAGAAATTGAAGATGACACAAAGAAATGGAAAAACATTCCATGGTCATGGATTGGAAGAACAAATATTGTTAAAATGTCTATACAATCCAAAGCAATTTATACATTTAAGGTAATCCCTATCAAAATACCACCAGCATTTTTCACAGAGCAAGGACAATCTTAAAATTTGTTTGGAACCACAAAAGACCTCGAGTAGCCAAAGCAATCTGGAAAAAGAAAAGCAAAGTCGGTGGCATCACAATTCCAGACTTCAAGCTATATTACAAAGCTGCAATAATCAAAACAGTATGGTACTGGCACAAAAATACACACATAGGTCAATGGAACAGAATAGAAAAACCTAGACATGAACCCACAACCATATGGTTAACTAATCTTCAAGAAAGCGAAAGAAAAAAACATTCAAAGGAAAAAAGATAGTCTCTTCAACAAATGGTGCTGGGAAAACTGGACAGCAACATGCAGAAGAATGAAACCGGACCACTTTCTTACAACACACACACAAATAAATTCAAATGGATGAAAGATCTAGAGGTGAGACAAAAACCATCAAAATCCTAGAGGAGAACACGGGTAGTAACCTCTGACACCAGCCACAGCAACTTCTTACTCGATATGTCTCCTGAGAGAGGGAAACAGAAGCAAAAACAAACTATTGGGACTTCAACATAAAACCTTCTGCACAGCGAAGGAAACAAAACTAAAAGGCAACCTATGGAATAGGAGAGGATATTTGCAAATGACATATCTGATAAAGGGTTAGTATCCAAAATATATAAAGAACTTATAAAATTCAACACCCAAAAACCAAATAATCCAGGCAAGAAATGGGCAGAAGACACAAATAGACATTTTTCCAAAAAAGTCATCCAGATGGCCAACAGGCACATGAAAAGATGCTCAGTATCACTCATCATCAGGGAAATGCCAATCAAAACTACAATGAGCTACCACCTCACACCTGTCAGAATAGCTAAAATCAACAACACAGGAAACAACAGGTGCTGGTGAGGACTGTTGGTGGGAAGAGACACACACACCTGGATGTTTATAGCAGCATTATGAACAATAGCCCAACTATGGAAAGAGCCTGAACGTCCACTGACTGACGAACGGGTACAGAAGATGTGGTGTGTGTGTATATATAACGGAATATTACTCAGCCATAAAAAGAAGGAAATCTTGCCACCTGCACTGACGTGGATGGAGGGAGAGAGTATTATGCTGAGCAAAACAAGGCAGTGAAACACAAATACCGTATGACTCATGCATGTGTTGAATTTCAGAAACAAAAGATGAACGTAGGGTGAAAAAAAGAGAGAGAGACAAACAGACCATCTCAACCATAGAGAACAAACCAAGGATTGTTGGAGGGAAGGTGGGGGGATGGGCTGCATGGGCGGTTGGAATTAAGGAGGCCACCTGTTGAGATGAATCACTAAATTCTACACCTGAAAAAAAGAAAAGAAAGGAAAGGAATGGAAAGGAAAAAGGAAAGAAAAAAGAAAAGAGAAAAGGAAAAAGAAAAGGAAAGGAAAGAAAGGAAAGGAATGGAAAGGAAAAGAAAAAAGAAAAGGGAAAAGGAAAAAGGAAAGGAAAGAAAAATTTTGCTCACGAAAGCATTCCTTTCTCGGTGCTCAGACCTCAGAGGTAGGGAGTCAAAACTAGACAAAGGCCCTGGATTACAGGCCAGTTTTTTGTTCGCTAAACAACGCGGTGTCCATTTTCAGACACACAGCAGAGCCAAGCCCCAGGCGTTCTGAGGGCTCGGAGCTCGCTCTTCATACCATCGCTCCAGGAATATCAAGTGTCTCTCTCCTACATCCTTTCCTTCCCTTCAAGGTAACTTTAGAGGTACCACCAAGGAGAAATTCCGGCCCTTACAAAGCTTGTCCCGGGCAAGGAGATAACCCCAGCCCTCTGGCAACCTGCTCCTGGGGAGCCCCCCCCCAGAGGCCTGCGTGCGCCCACGTGAAAGTCCTTTTCAGGAACCCTCGAGGGCTCGGTGTTGTTTAGAAATGGTTATCCTACCACAGCTGCAGTCCCCAGGTAACAGCGCCCTGGGTTTTCTTCATTCCGGTGCTTTCTCCAGTGCGCCCCGGACAAAGAGGGCTGCCCAGTGCGGAGCCAGGGCTCGGTGGCTGGCGCACGCCCCGCCCCTCTGCAGCGTGAGGGCCGCTCTCAAGGTGTGATTCGGCTGCGGATCTCAGCGGCAGGGGTGCCTCGGCCCTCGCCAAGGAAGGTGCTCTCTGCTCTGCACCCTTGCGTGCCTTCCTCACCCGGAGCGAGGCTCCCACCCCCCACGTCCCCTCCCCCAACCCTTGGCATCACAAGAAACCTTTCCACGGGACAAAACGCCCCGCAGGTTCCTTCGTCCTACTCATATTTCATCAGGTCCTTGAAGCAGCGCGTAACTCATGTCGGGCTCTGCCAAGACCAACAGCATCAGGCTTCTTTTGCATAAGAGTTAACTCCAAGTTCCAGAACTGATTTCCATGAGCGAGGAGTCCTTGTTGCTTACATTGCAAGGCTCTGAGGTCAGGGAAAGAGAGGAGCCCCAGAAAAGCCAAGCCTCAGAGAATCCCATAATCTGTTTCTTCTTTAAAAACTTTCTGGGAGGGGCGCCTGGGTGGCTCAGTGGGTTAAAGCCTCTGCCTTTGGCTCAGGTCATGATCTCAGGGTCCTAGAATCGAGCCCCACATTGGGCTCTCTGCTCAGCTGGGAGCCTGCTTCCCCCCCTTTGCCCCGCCTGCCTCTCTGCCTGCTTGTGCTCTCTCTCCTCTCTGTCAAATAAATAAAGTCTTAAAAAAAAAAAAACTTCTGGGAGGTTATCCTGGAAGTATTTTCCTTGAAGACCTGGCCATCGTCTGTAGGTTGGGTTTGGCCTAAGGGATCAACAATCAGCACAGAGTTTATCAAAGAAGCATTGGGTTCCCAGGGCAAGGACTAGCAGAGTCACTCCAGACGAGTAAGAAGAACCTGAGGATGAATTTCGTCATTGACCTCAAGGGTCTGCAGCTGCTGCTGACTGCAGTTTGAGATAAGTCTTAGGGTTTCCATCTGGGAGGAAAAGCAGTCGGTACCTCCCAAAGACAACAAAATGGGTCTTCCTAAGAACCAAGGGGCATTACCGGTAAGGGATCATTAAAACGTTGGTGAATTAATGCTCTCCAAGCAGCACAAATGATTTTACCACCTTGGTGGGGGATGCAACTGTCAATTCTCTGAGCCAAGCAAGAGATCAAGTCACCTCCTTGCTTTAAAGGAAGTTCTCGATGAGGGGTGCCTGAGTGGCTCAGTGGGTCAAGCGGCTGCTTCTTGATTTCGGCTCAAGTCATGATCTCAGAGTCCTGGGATCGAGCCCCGTGTCGGGCTCCAGGCTCAGTGGGGAGTCTGCTTAAGGATTCTCCGTATCTCTCTCTAACTCCCTCAGCCCCCACTCTCTAAAATAAATTATTAAGTCTTTTAAAAAGTTTTTGTTGACACACTGCTAAGAGAAAAGCCAAGTTCCCTTCTCTCTGGTATGCTAGCATTTGTGTAAGAAAGAAGAAATAGTCTTCTAACTACTAATTTGTGCACAAGAAACATAAGAAAGTTAAAGAAGAAATGAGTGAGTTTGGTTATTACAGCTGATAGGTGGAAGCCAGGGAAAAGGGTGAAAGAAGGAGACAGGGTTTGGGGGAGGGATACTTCTCTGAGTATATCTTTTTGAGTAGTTTCGGCTTTTAGTGATGTGTGATGTTTTACACACTCAAAAGATATGAAACCAGTAGGACGGAGGGGTAGGCGAGAGGAAATCTCTGTTATTTCTTTAGGAAAATAGGAAATTGTTGTCATCATGGTGATGGGAATGGTAAAGAAAGGACATAAACAAAAGGCAAGTTCTTTAAGTCTTTCCAACTTTTTAAGGAATCTGTTACAAACTGAAATTGAACTCTATACCACCTAGAGATCTACGGAGCCTCCACATCCCTGGAGATCTTTAAGAATAGAATAGACATATACATGTCTGTATGATTCCAGGAAAGGGCTGATGAGAGTACTACCCTAGGCTGAATGTTGGTTTCCCCAAAATTCATACATTAAAATCTAATTCCAAGGGGATGGATTAGGTGGCGGGGCCTTTGGGAGGTCCACTTGGAGGTGCTTAAGTCACGTGGGTGAAAACCTCATCAGTGGGATTAGTGCCCTTGAAAAAGCGACCCCTGAGAGCTCCTTTGCCCTTCCCACCAAGCCAGGACTCAGCAAGAATATGGCCACCTATGACCGGGAAGTGGATCCTCACCAGACCCAGATCTGTTGGCACCTTGATCTTGGTCTTCCCAGCTTCCAGAACCATGACAAATAGATCTCCGTTGTTTATAAGCCATCTCATCTATGGTATTTTTTTTTTGTAGCAGCCTGAACAGACTAAGACTCATGAATCCCCTTCTGGGGTCAGGGGAAGTTATCGGGGTTGGTCCCAGGCAAATGGTAAAGCAGGTGTTTTGTCTCTGAATCTTGCTTTCTCATTTCCTATCTTCTCTCCCCTCCTTACGCCTCCATGCTTTGTTCCATCAGTCTGTCTCCATGCCTGATTATCCCTGCTAAGGCAGTTAGTCAGAAGTCTGAAGAACAACTTTTAAGAAGCCCCAATACGGAGCATAAAAGTTTTCATGGTCTAGGCATATCCAGCGTTCAGGGCAGTGGTTTTTGTTGTTGCATTTTGTCTCATTTGTTTGTTTTTGAAATAGCTATACTCATTTCTAGTAAAGGGTCTATGAAGATTTGAATCCAGCATTTTATAATGTATGATAAAACTCTATGTTCAAATCCCCACTGGTATAATTCAATACCAAGTTGGTTTGTTGGCCTGCAGAAAGCTCCTGAGTAAACTTGACTTTGCCTTCTCTACTCCAGAAAGCTGGAACAGGAGTCATCAAGTTTTGGGAAGAAAGATATGGATCAGAGAAGACTGAGCATTAATTAGCACTGGAAAAGAGAAGAGTCATTTGTTAAGATATTCACCCCGTGGAACTTGCCCCCGTCATTTTATTCTTGTCTTCTATTCTTAGCAATGACATCGGTCGGGTTAAATTTTGGTTTCTAATGAATCAATTCCATTCACATCGCCCTCTATTAAATATGCCAAGCAGATTTTATATGACAAATCTACTACTTTTAATGAGATTAAAAAGCTTATCCTAAGATCTTCAAAGATTTATAGATAGTCAGCAGAGTGAGAAAGGCCTGCCTCATTTTTTAGCTCTATATTTAAAGAAGGGATTTCAAAGAAGTCATTAAAGTAACATGTGTCTTCTCTCTTCAAGATCATTTTAATTGTTTGTGTGCAAGCACGTATCACAAAAGAGTTTTCTCCTGCCCCGAGCTCTTGAAAACCAGGAAGCATTACACAGACTGGGAAGTACAGCTCCCAAGAGCCCTGTCTTGTTAGATCTGAGCCATGTGTTATGATAAATAAGTAATCCCCTGAAGTGTGTGTCTTGCTTCTGGCAAGGATAGAATGATTTAGATGTGTGGCTTCATAACGCCTCCAGGAAAGAACTGAGGAGAAAAAAGATTCCACATCTTGGCATGAAAACGGGAAAGGCCCCGTTAACAACCAAGATTACAAATGTGAACGGGATATGGGGGCGACCTGGCTCCGAGCTGGAGAGAAAAAAAAAAAATCTGGAGATTTAAATACCAGTGGTTGGGTCTCAAGCCAAGCAAAAAGGAGGCGATGAGTCTACAGATGGCAGAAGCATTGAACAGCCAAGGGTTAGAAGCTCCACCTCTTCCAAAGTCCCTGCTTGTTTCGGAACCTCAGCCCTGTGGAACAAAATATTGCTTCTGGACTTCATCTGCTTAGTGCTTGAACTTCCTGGGAGATAAAGCTGCGCATTGCAGGTGTATTTTGAGGCAAAAAACCGCCCCCCAAAACCCAATTATATTGAGCCCCCAATTTAGAGTGGCTAAACCTACTCACCCAACTGAAAACATGTAGTCACGTGAAAAGGCCAACAACCCATGGAGACGAATGGGTGGCAAGTAACCTGGATAATCACCCCGATGGAAATAGGCCTGAATGTTACCCACTCAGATTTCACCGATAGTGAATATAAGAAATTGCCCAATCTAGGAAAATGTCTTTAAAAAAAACCCCAAAACCAAAACCAAACCCCGCTATTGGGGACGTTATCCAATGTCTTTAAACAAGGAAATTCCTGACACCAACCACACACTGGGAAAAGGCCTGTTCCTCATGATGAACTGAACTGTCCCCTAAAATTCCACCAAAGACTTCTGCAAGCAGCTGTTTTCTGCTTTTTCTAAGTTGGTCGACCGCTCAGAAGTTATCATTCTTCTCAACTGGACTTTATTGCAATAATTACTTCTCACCTTTACTTTTGGATTCATTTTGGTTTTAAAACTTTTTCTGCAAAGTCAATTTTTTTCCTGGGTGGCATATACGAAAGGTGCCATTCATTCGGAGATTTAAAATGTGCCTCCTGAGACATGTGTTTCCAAGTGGCTCTGCATGCCCTTGGCAGAATGTTTATTTCTTCCCTCCTCATTATTTATTTCCTTTAAGTGAGAAAAGAAAAGAAAGCAAAGATAGCAAATCGAAGGTGGAGGGTGTGCCTAGAAAATTCCCAGGAATAAACCACTGACAAAATATCATCTCCAAAACAGATAGGTCCTATGAAGAATGATGATTCCCCCCCCCAAATAAAAATAAAAAATAAATTAAAAAAAAAAGAATGATGATTTCCATGTTTGAAGGCTCTTTTCTCTTGTCCAAATAGAGGTGGAAGCTGGCTTATTCAGTTCTTTCCTCAATGCTTAAGCGACAATTGACAAGTATGCCCCGCGCAGGCGCTGTCTTCACAGCTGTCGCAGGGAAATGGGGGCGTATTTACCTGTAGCCCAAAAAGAGTGAAATTAATATGCAGAAGGGGACCTGCGAGATTTCCTTGTCCTGGTTGCTAACCACATTCCCAGATTTCTAGGACATCCATTAAGATCTTTGCATTTGTTTTACAATTGTCCGTAGTTATTAAGAAGGTTTTAAGAAATTAATTAGCTCACAAGGTGGAAGATTACCCTTTAGGTAGAAATCCGAGGGGCTTGGGGCTGTCTCCCTTCAAATGAGTAATTAGTAACATTTTGTGTGTCTCGTTTGTGCAGGAAAGATCCGGTGCTTCCTAATTCTCTCCATGTGCTTTAAAGGCATAGTGACAAATACTGACCTCGGTAGGTAGTAGGAGCCAGTAAGCGTGTTAAATACAGGAGTTTTAATACGGAAACTGGAAGGAGCTTAGGGCAGCAGGGAGACTCCTGGTCTGGGAGCGGGAACACCTGTTTATTCTGTAACCGCTGCCCTCTATCATAGGCAAGAGGCAGCATGCTGCCTGCCCGCCTCCCCCAGCCCATCCTTCCTCATTTCCTTCCCGATGGAGGCCATTCCCGGTGACTCTATCCCCGGGGCCAGCCTTAGGCTTGGCCTGGGGATGACAGGTGGGAAACAGGGTGAATAGCTAGTTCTCCCACCTCAGGTCCTGCTGCTGCCTCATCAGCTTTTCCTTTTGCTCTTAACCCTGCTCATGCCTCTCTAAGGGGCCCTGTTAGTTTCTTCACTGGAACCATCTCCTGCGGATTCTGATTCAGCCAGGACTCCGACCGACACAAAGGGCAACCACTTTAGCACACTGGAAACGGATCTGGAGCAGTGGGGTTGAGTTCTGAACCTCTGCTGGGCTCACAGTTGAGTGGGGATTCTTTCTGAGAGGCTGCTGGTGAGGAGGGGAGCAGGGAACGTTAAGGGGCGCCCACACGCCGGGGGCCGAGTGGGCTGCCGTTGCATCTGACAAGTGTGAGACGCGGACTTCTCAAGTGGTCTTGAAGCTACTGCTCAGAGGCTCAGATGCAATGAAACCCACCAAGATACTAATGCTCCCGGGCACTTGGCAATAAAAGAGCTTTGCTGATAACTCAACCCTCCCCCCATTTTCTAAAAAAAATGTTTTTAATTTTTTTAAATAGCCATTTGATCAGAGGGTGAAGCGACCCCATGATGAGGCAGCCAAGCCAGGGTGCAGGCTCCGCTCTGTTGGCATAACTGTCCCCAGGCCCTGGCGCTGGGCCGGAAGTGGACATAATTGCAGGAGGAAACTGGGGGGGACCTGGGGACGAGGGAGCCCAGAGTAGGCAATGAACGACAGCCGCCAACTTTTGTATTTAGATATTTTTTATATATATTACATCCAAGTCTGACAGTCGTTTGTACCATTTCCCAGGGGGGAGGCAGGTGTGTCCGAGGCAAGGTCGGGCGCGGGGGGCGGCGGGTGTAGGGTCAGGCGGGGAGGCGGGCAGCCGGAGGGCGGCGCTCACAGAAGCTGCAGGAGCTTCAGCGACTGTAAGAGGGCCCCCGGCTCGGCGGACGCCAGGTACTGGCAGCACAGCCAGTCCTCCAGCTCCACCCCGCGCCTGCGGTCCACCGCCCTCTCGGCGAACTTCATCATCATCAGCGCGCGCTTCATGTCTATCCAGTTGTGCAGCGTGGCACACAGCACCTCCTCGGACGCGCCCGGCGGCTCCACCAGCTCCCGCCGCGGCCCCCACAGCAGGCACTGCAGCACCCGCTTAGCCTCGCCGATGCGGATGCGCTTGATGGGGTCGGCCTCCAGCAGCAGGTGCGCCAGCTGCTGCAGGCCCGGCGAGTAGAGCGACAGGGCGGGCAGCGCGGGCAGGTCTTCCTGCCGGTAGTCCTGTTCCCGCAGCTGCGCGCGCACCTCGAAGGGGTTGGGCTGGTGCAACAGCTCGTAAATGAGGATGCCCGTCTGGAACTCATCGAACTTGCGGTACTGGGAGGCAGACACGATCTCGGGCGCCAGCCGGGCCTGGCTCTTTTTCTGCTGCAGGTTGGCGCTGCCGCCTGGCTTCTGCTTGGCCTTCAGGAAGTTGCTGATGATGAGCCGGGGCAGGTACTTCTCACTGGGCCCTTCCTGGCAGGCGGGGGCCGTTGAGAGGCTGGGAGTGCCTCCGGCCTGGGGAGCCGGGCCAGGAGCAGGAGCGGCAGCAGGGCAGGGGGTTGCGGCGGAGACCGGGGGCGTGGGGGTGGCCGCGGCGGGGCCAGGGGAGGCCTGCGGGGAGCAATGCACCAGCAGCAGGTTCTCCAGGCACAGGTCCCGGTGGATGATGCCGTGCTCCTTCAGATGTTCCAGCCCGTTGCAGAGCTGCAGAAGCAGGAAGCACACGCGCCGCTCGTAAGCCTCGGGTTCCGACTGATGGCTGGTGGCTGAGTCCCGCACAAAGTCAGAGGCGGTCTGGTGGGGCACCTCTGGGGTGATGACCACCACGCAGTCCTGCTCCTGGGCCGGGGGGTGTGAGGGCGGTGCGGGCAGAGGGTCCTTGGGTGCGTCTGGCGAGGCGAGCATGCTGGAGGGCACCGAGGCGACAAAGTGGCCACAGTCCTGCTGGATGTTGAAATGCACGGGCACAGAAGGGCTGCAGTAGGAGGCTGTCTTGGGCTCAGGGGTTTTGCAGATCTGCAGGGAAAGGGCAAAGTCAGGTCAAGAGTGGACTCCATCACCCTGTTCAACAAATGGTGTTGGGGCATTTGGGGATCCATTTGCAAAAAGATGAAATGAAACCCTTACTCCATCCACGCAAATTACCTCAAAGTGGATCACCATGACTTAGGTCTGTGAGCCCAAAATGTGCATTGTCAAAGAAAACGCAGGGATCTTTGAGACTCTGGGCTGGGCAGAGAGTTGTCAGATACACCAAAAACATGGTCCACAAAAGAAAAAGAGTAGATAGTGATCAAAATTCCTCTTTTGTGCTTCTAGAGATACCATTAAGAAAAAGAAAAGATAAGTCATAGGCTGGAGTAAAGACTTACAAAATATATAGGTGATAAATGATTTCTTTGGTAAAACTGCACAAAAAATCTCTTACAACTCAATAATTAGGTGATAAGCTACTCAATCAAAAGGGAGCAAAAGATATTAATAGGCATTTTACCAAAGACATATGTAAATGGCCACAGGCACCTGAAGAGATGCTCAGGATCAGTGTCATTGGGGAGATGCAAAGCAAAACCACAATGAGCTTCCAATTGACGCCCGCTAGATCGTCTATAAGAAGTATGATAGACAATAACAAGTCTGTGTAAGGATGTAGAGAAATGGAAGCCCTCATGCATATCTGGTGGAGTGGAAAATGGTGACATCAATTTGGAACACAGTTTGGTAATCTCTTTAAAAGTTAAACATAGGGGTGCCTGAGTGGCTTAATTGGTTAAGCGGCTGACTCTTGATTTCAGCTCAGGATGTGATCTCAGGGTCCTGGGACCAAGCCCCAAGTTGGGCTCCACGCTCAGCAGGGAGTCTGCTTGCGAATGCTTCCTCTCCCCTCTGCCCAATCCCCCCCCAACCTCTTCCCCTGCTTGCTCATTCTCTCTAAAATAAATCAATAAATCTTCTCTTGAAAAACAAACAAACAAACAAACAAAAACCATGAAATTACTACACAACCCAGCAGGAGTGGGGTTCATCAGTAGGAAAATATCTGTCTGCCCACAGTGTGGCCTGCACAAATTCTCAGGAAGCCAGACCAGGATTTACACAGGCTGCAGCCTGACTCCCCGTCTGTCGCACCTGATGTCTGACCACTGGGGTGCTCCCTTCTTGGGGAATCTCAGAGACAGAAGCAGGCCCCTCAAGGACATGGCCAAGGTCCCTCAGGCTGCCCTGGCTTCTCTAGCCAGGACTGGGAGCGGCCATGGCCTTGGGGGCGAGCCGATTTTATTGGCATTGCTAGAGGGAAGGCACACTCTATATCCTCCGAGGGTGAGTCCCAGAGCCCAAAGAAGACAGAAAGCTCTCCAGGGTTAGGGATGCCAAAGCGCCAAGGCACCCTCGGAACTGAAGGTAGGAATAGACGAGCAGATGATCTCGAGCTCCTCTGAGGAATCCCCACGACCGCCTCGCCCCTGCCTCTCGAACATCGTCTGATACTAATGACAGCGCCCACCACCCGAGCATTTCGAGTAATGGCTCTAGCCACCACAACCGGAGATTCTCGAGCCAGACATAATAGGCCTCAGTCAGGCCTCAATTTCCCCCTGCAATGACATGACAGGGGCAGAAGACGGTCTGTGGTCCCCTCTCTCCAAGGGATACGGTGCGGCCTCGGCCACGCTTTACGGCGGCAAGGTGAGGATCGGCTCTGTCTTGCAGAGAGGGGCCCCTCGTCTCTACCCATAACTTACCATCCTGCAGACAAACCAGGACAACCCTCTGGGCTGCCTCGCGGCCACACACGAGGGATCCCAGGAGGGTCTGTGAGGCACCGCCTGCTAACAGGGGAGTTTTGCCTCAAGCATCTTTTCCCAGAGACTTACTTAGATCCAGCCATACAAGCCTTCTCAGTGTGGGGAGCCCAGCCTCTGGGGCAACTTCTCAAAACAATAGTGGGGAGGGGGGAAGAAGGGAGGGAGCACACTCTTTTGGTCATCTCTCTCTTACAGAGGCAAAACAGATCAAATGGCGGCACGTTGCCTCCCAGACGGTGCTCCCCGTTATGCTAACAGAAGTGATTCTGGAACACATATCTGAGGCCACTGTTGCAGACTCTTCATTCTAGCCCACCCAACTGTATTTGGTTTTGAAATGGAAGTCTTCTGAAACATTATCAAGCGAAGGGGGGGGCGCCTGGGTGGCTCTGTTGGTTAAGCGTCTGCCTTGGGCTCAGGTCATGATGTCGGGGTCCTGGGATCGAGCCCCGTGTCCCTCTCCCTCTGCCCCTCCCCACCGCTCATTCTCACTCTCTCTCTTCCTCACAAATAAATTTTTAAAAATGTTTTAAAAAAAAAAGAATTTGCAGTCCTCGAAAAGTGCTCCCGCATCTCAACCCCAACCTTCTGCCGTGCCGTCTGGGGCTATGTGGGCAAATGCGGCTGAGGTCAAGGTCACTCTCCTCCCGTGAGAGCTTCTTGGCCACTGCAGACACCAGCCTCACCCTCGCACATGTGAGGCCCTGTGCCCGCCACCCGTTTTTCACACAGGGTCTCATTACGTCTCAGACAACCCGAGGAGGAAAGAAGAGGTAGATGCTGCTACAGATGAGGAAACAGGCTCCAAGTGGTTAAATTATTTGCCCAAGGCTGTAAAGTGAGACGGGTGCCAGGGCAGGAGTGAAAAAGACCTGGGCTTACCTCTGGGCTCTGCAAACACTGGCAGTGATTGGCAGAGCCACAAACACCATACAAGTGAACACCGACCCTCTGCTCCCAAGGGAAACAGAAGGCAAAGTTCTGACAAGCGTCCGGTCACAACATTTTTGCCAACGCACCAGGATACCTCGCTTTCTGCGTGTTTCTGCCTTAGCAGCCGGTGCTGCTGATTCGCTAACCGAGAACTCAAGGCACAAAGCACCGTAACTCAGGCCCAGACGAGGCTGACCTGACACTCTCCCAGCGCCACACCGCAGCCCTCTGGCACCCGGGAACCCAGACAGGACTGCAGGGCCTAGCTTGCTCATTTTCAACAATGTTTCTTTCAATCGTCAACACAAAGCACGGTGGGAAGAACGAGGCCATCAAGAAACCAAAGCAAGGACCCTTGTTTACGGTGGAGCGATGAGACAGGAAGCTAGGGCCTTGCCTTGTCGCCCCGGGGCTGGGAATTGGTCCATCGGGTGACTCAAATCTCCCTCTACTCTGTGTGTGCAGCACCCACAAAAAAGGATTTGGGGTTACAAATGAATTTTTAGTGAGTGGACTCAAAAATACGGATTCCACAAATAATGAGGACTGACCAGATGTGTCTCGGTCTGGTTTCTCCTACGCGGTGGGGGGCCGTGATAGGTCCCTTCTCCCCGGGGCCACCATGAGCGGTCCGAGACACAAGGCAGGTGTAGCTCCTAGCACAGGGCCTGGCCCTGGGTGAGCACTCACTGGAAAAGGTTGCCATGGTGATTGCTCCGCAGGTCTGGCTGGAGCCATGTGGTAAGGGCGACCCAGAGCTGGCTGGCGGGGTTACCGTGCAAACCTGGAGGGTGCAGCTGGCCAGGGCCCGGGAACTGTTTCCAAGGAGCCCTTTTCTCGAGGGTATCAAAGGCCGGGACCCAGCAAACACGGTGGACAGTTTGCACAGACATGTAAATGAAGGAGCAGAGTAAACGGCATCGGGGCTGGATGCATTTCAAAATCAGTGAGGTAGTCCTCTGCTAGGACCCGCAGCTTCCTCACTGCCCCACATCTGCGACTCAGCACAGAGCAAAGGGTGGGGGGCTGGGTGGGCACCCCTCGAGATGGTTTTTACAGTGCTGCATGGTAGGGGTGGGTAGGGGAAGGGGCGCAGGGGCAGGGAGGCTTCCTCTCCACCCTCCACCCCCTCCGCCTCATTTTCAGGGAGTTTACACTTGGGTTTCGGTGCAAGACCACACGGACCTTTGGTTCAGCTCCAATTTCAAACATTCTGCTGAGCCAAGTCTCACTTTTAACTTTGGAGCCACAGCCTCCTTTGTGGCTAAAAATCTGGGCGAAGTCACGTTTGTTAAATAAAGAAGGCCCAGCTGGCTTAACTCAGGTCCCTAATTACTGAACCGGAGCTGGAGCGGACTGAGGAATAAAGCAACTCCGAAAATTCACACACAGCTGATGATTTTTTTTTTTTTTTCTTTTTCCGCTACCACATATGCAGGGCTCCGAGAGCTGGCTTTATTCTCCTGGCTGCTACAGGGCGCTGAGCCCATAAACCCTCGTGGGAGCAGGTGCGAGCCTGCTTTTGCTCATGGGGACTCGCCAGCCAGGCTCCTGCTTCCCGGGCACAGAGGAAGTGAGCTCCGAGACGGGGCGGCGGGAGGGGGCACCACTCCGTCCCGCGGAGTCGGGATGCTTGTGTTGGGTCTAGACTGCAGAGCTAATGAAGTGGAACAGCTGCATGTGGGAAAGGATGTTCCAGAATCC
>CM053604.1:155563464-155607943 GCA_028646535.1 Procyon lotor
GAGGAGTAAGCCTCTTCCCCCCGAGTTCTTCCCTCCTCCAAATGGAGAGGCACTGAAGGAGCCCAGCTGCAGCCTCGGGAGCCCGGGGATAGTGGCTGATGCCCTTTGACCCTAAGGAAGTGGCTCACAGATGCCTCCTCAGGTTCCCTGGGACTAGCAAGAGCGAAGAGCCCCCTCCAGGCACCTCCTGGCCTCAGCCTTCGAGGAGCTCCCATGTACGGCCCTGTCACAGGCCGGGTTCTGGGCCGACATGATAACCAGGCTTCTCCTGTTCGGCTCACTGGAGTGTCCACTCACTTCCCCCTCGACTGGATACGGCACCCTCCTGACACGAAGGGAAACACTGGGATCGTTTCTTTTTTTGCTTTGAACTGGGGTTGGGGAGTGGCAGAGCAGGATCGCTTATCAAGAATGTAGCTGCTGGGTTTAGATAGAAAGAGACGATGAGACTCAAGAACCGCACAGACTCTCCCACAGGACGCTGGTGTTTGCCTCCATCTAGTGCCACACCCGCCTCGTCTTTGGTGGCCTTGATTTCTGGACCATCCGCTGGATCCTCCTTGTAGCCATACAGCCCCCACCACCCCGTTCGTTCCTAGGAAGGCAGCAAATAATTATCTATAGCCCCTAGAACATATAAATCAGGGGTTACCCATTTATGGTGGTGTCACCAAGTTCTTCAGAGAAAAAGCTCAAAGCAAAAGTCACTGCCAGTTTCCTTGGCCAGTGATTGTAATATTTTTTTAAAAATCCTCCCCAGACCATTTCATGTTAGTTTACCATTTGCATTTCTTTTTAACCGGAAATAAAAGAATATCTGGGGACAAGCGCTAGCAGAAAAGAGCTCAGGGGTTGCCTCCTCACTCCCCACAAAAGCTCGCGTTTATAGATGAGCTACCGAACCACCAGGTATTCAAGGAACGCCAAAGAAGATGAGAGAAGGGGCCGCATGGAGGAACCAGAGTATGTGCTGGGGACCGGAGTGGCCAGATGGGTGCAGATGGCTTGGCCAGCTTGCTGAGAGCGCCTCCTGAGGGAGCAACGAGGGTGGTAGCAACAGTCCTGATCCGGTGGCAAAGATTCAAGAGCTGTGTTACCTTGGGCTAGTCACTTAACTTATCAGAGCTTCCTTTTTCTTAACTGACAGGATGGTAGCAGAGGTGTTGCAGGCAAAACAAAGCATCGTTCACAGCCATCTCAGCCGCCAGCTAGCTGTGGGCAGATTACTTAATCATTTTGTGCCTCCCATGCCCCATCTGTAAAACCTCTCTGCGCTGTGAGGCTGTGCAGTCATGGAGTGAATCCTACCGAGAGGCTCGTTGCTGAGCGAATGCTTAATTGATACCATTTCTCTTATTGCTCAAGATGATGCTTAGGCCTGGCTCTCTCCAGCTCTAACATGTGCAGAACAGTATCTTCAGTGGCTATCTCCCTTCCTAGGTTATAAGCTCCATAGGAACCTTATGTTCACCTTTATCTACTCAGATCTTTATACAATACCTGGTATACGATGGGCACGCCATAAAAATCTGATGCATAAATGAATGCAATGAACTCTCTGCTGCCTTAAAAAAAACAACTTGTTTCCCTAATCCAACTAGACCACAGAGGTTCACTCCTGAATGCAGAGGAGGAATATCACATTCACACTACAAATCTCCCCGCACCATATCCGGGCCGGGCTGAGTGAGAAATTGGTGAGCACCAAGTGTTAGCAAGAACTCTAGCTTCAAGCCTGCGCCTGCAGCCCAGACAGGGAGAGGACTCACTTGAGCTGCAGCCCTGTAGCAGCTGGGTCCAGCTGGCTGCAGTGCAGAATGAAAGGAGGGGGGCGGGGTGGTACCTACTTTCACAGCGTAGGTGCTACCAGGGTCCTCGGAGCAGGTGGCGCAGTAATAGATGGCATCCCCCGAGTCACAACAGGGCTTGTTACAGGTCAGTTTGAAGAGCGACCAGTTATTCTCATTGAAGTGCAGCTCCTTTTTCTGGCTGCCCATGAAGAGGTCCTCGCACTTGGCCGCGAGACGGACCAGGGACTGGGCGTAGAGTCCGCCGAGCTTGGCATAGGTGCCCTCCTTGCTGCTGATGCTGCTCAGCAGGCTGTGGAACTGGAGCTGGGTGCTGCTGGCAGACGCCTGGCTGGACACACTCAGCTGGGAGGACGAGGCCGAGGGGACCCCTCTGCTCCGGAGGCTGGGGCTCCCGCAGCTATTCTTGCTACCCGCCAGCCCTGGCGCTGCAACCCAGTGGCCATTGCCTTTGAACGTTTTCTCCAGGGGCTCAGAAGAGGAGAAGATAGGATGATGGCGGCTCCCAGGGCTCGAGGAGTAGCTGAAGGGGGGATCTTCGTGGGCGCAGACATTGGTTTCTGAGTGGCTGAGGTTCAGCTTGGGACTTGCCGTTC
The DNA here is from genome assembly GCA_028646535.1 of Procyon lotor. NCBI lineage: Eukaryota > Metazoa > Chordata > Mammalia > Carnivora > Procyonidae > Procyon > Procyon lotor. The sequence continues at coordinate 155,565,869 of CM053604.1, forward strand.
TTGGCTTGGGGGAGCCTTGGGTCCAGAAGAAGCCGTCGGGGGAAGAGGCTGCCCGGCTCACTAACTTCTTCTGGGGGAGAGGCGGGGGCTGCAGGGCACCGCTGGGGGACACATCCTCAGTGGAGCCCGAAGGGAAGGGAACAGGAGCAAAGAGCTTCTTCCCACTGCTGGTGGGTGAGTGTGCTGGCTCAGATGAAGGGCCTGAAACAGAGAAACGGCAACAGTCAGGCTAGAGGCCAATGACACTCAGTTCCGGGGCTCTGTGGTCAAAGCAATTTATCTGTATCTATTTCTTAGAGACAACAGATGCGCAACGAAAAATATTCACAATGCAAGAAAGGTATATGGTGCCTTAAATCTTCCTCCTCCCCTGTCCCTTAGCACCCGGTCCCCCTCATCGGAGGAGACCACTGCTGGCAATTTCCAGGGATCCTTCTCGAGATTTGCCAAAGGACCCAAACAAATGCACAGCACACATTTACGCACAGATCTATCCTAATTCTTTTTAACAGCGATCCCATAATATGTCATCCTATGCAAGTATCATAATTTAGTTAACCAATCCCCTTGTGAAGGACACTTAGGTTTGTTTCCAATGTTTTGCAAGCAATGAGACTAATGACAACAGCAAACCTGAATGTGTGCTTTGAATGGATTTTTAAAAGTCAGGTTAATAGAGGGTACAATTTACCTACAGCAAAATTCCCCCTTTTTGGTGTGTACTTCTACGAGTTTTGACAAACATCCTGGTTCCTTGGGGGGCAGGGAGGACCCAGCAATATCTTAGAAGGTGGAGGTACGTGACTTTATAAATGAAGAAACAGATCTCAAGAGAAAGCAAGTCTTTTCTAGATCCCTAGTTCACGGAGTGGGGCACCCAGATGCTGACCCTGATGGTGGAGGGTGGGCAGGGTCGGGGAGACTCCATCACGGCCTCAGTCCCTGCCCCCAGCCCCAGAGCATAGGGATGTTCAGAAGCATCACAGACCGGGAGCCGGAGGGCCAGTCTAGACAGGACAAAGACTGGATTTAACTTTATATCAGCGTAGAAAATGGAGTTTTCCCAACGAAACAAGATTCAGGTAAAAATAAGCAGGAAAAAAGGCATGGCCACTGGGCACGAAAAGGGGCAAACCGAAACAGTCCTCATTTCCTTCACTCTCAGAACTGACTAGAGGATGTCCCTACTCTTTTGATGGCAGCTTGGAGGGCAGTAACAGAAGCACTCACTGTATTCATAGGTCCTAAAATGCCTCCCAGTATCCGAAAGATTAAAATGTGAGAGCAATACGGGTCTTACAGTGAAGGATAGAGGCACGAGGATATGCACCCCTGCTGGAGCTCCCCCAAGCCGCGTCATCCTAAGGGCAGAGCACGCGGTGTCCCTCTGCACCTCTCCCCACCTCCGCAGAATGAGGGGACCGCAGTAGTTACAACAAACACACGGGCCCTGGACGCGCAGGGAAAGGCTCCCAAGGAAGCAAACGAGAGTTCTGTGTGACGCGCATGATCTTTCTAGAGTTGCTCCCGCAGCGTCAACAACTTTCTCTGCCCACATTGAATCCCCCTCTGCTTTCTCCAACCAAAGTGGGGACAGAATGGGTCCTGGTGGAACAAGCACCAGCGCCAGGCCCTTCCGATGAACATGGGGTCACCGCACAGCAAGACCGTTGGGCCCCACACTGGCACCTTCCCCCGGGGCTCTGCTGTCTCTCCTCCCAGGCCCCGGGGGAAAAGCACAATGCTTCTCACGCTCCCACGTCTGCACTAGGCAGGCACTCCTGCTGCCCAGCGGCTTATCAAGATCACAGTTTTCCCGCCCACCTCACCCTGAGTTGCTAATGACAGGTGGGGCCCCGGGCCGGCAAGCCCGCGGGAGTGATTTATGCCCTTGCACGAGGCCAGGCTGGTCATAAACCAAGCAGCAGTGGCACACGGTCAGGCCAGTAACACCCGTGTATTCTTGCCCCACAGTCAGATGGAGGGCAAGCGAGAGCCAGGCAGCGGAAGGACAGGAGACCCTGAGCGCAGCTGATCTCAGCAGGCTCTGCGTCCCTGGGGTCCGTGGGTCCCCTACCCCACACTCTCCAGGAAAGAACTCTTCTCTCCAGGGTGCAGCCAGCAGTGGGGGCAGCGGAAGGCCAGGGCCGCCCACTCACTTTCTCCCTCTAACAGAGGCTGAGAGAGCAGGGGTCCCCGCTAGCAGGATCCCTCACTAGCTCCCGGGCTGAAAAACGGAAGAGCAAGACTCCTTATATACGGGGCTCTCAAAAGACACTAAGCCTCGGCCACCAGGTTCACAGGTGATGAGCAGGAGGGCAGGCAGGAGGAAACAGGTCGATCTCTGGCCTTTTTGCCTTCTGGATGCCAGAATGGGTCTAAGTGTCGGATTCTCCGGATTCTCCGTTTGTTATCAACAGATGCTGGTGGGGGCGGGGGTTGTGATCAAAGTCTCTGGTCGATGTTTTAATCAGTGTCTCCAGGGACAGGGACAGCCTGCCTATGGAGAGGACTCCTTCAGGTCCTCAGTCCCGCGGGTCGGGGCGTGTCTGCCGAATCAGTTTCTGGGCTAGCGGCTGCTTTCAGCCCCGTGTTAGATACCCCTCCTCGGTGGGTCTGCCTGCCTCGCCCTCCCCGAACAGCTCTCCGGGAGGACCCCATCACCGCCCCTTCTGCCTCCGCTGTGGTCCGAGGGTGGACAGCAGGACCAGCCCCGATCTCTCGGTCGCCCTCACCCGGGCAGGGAGGACCCAGCAATATCTTAGAAGGTGGAGGTACATGACTTTATAAATGAAAGACTTTATAAATAAAATGAGTTCCCTCATTTCAGAACTGACCGGATGGCAGCCCGGTGAGGTCCCTTCGGGCAGGAACAGCCTATAATTTTGGCCACTTGTTCTATGTTCAATCCCTCCCAACATGCATTTTGTTTCAAAGCTGCCTCGAAAATAAAATACATCTAGACAGAGGGCTCTCCCCTCTCCACGTTTCTCTACCTCTAGCTCCCTCAGCGGCCCCTGGGGTCAACTTTTCAATCTGTAAGGATAGCAGGAATCTTAAAAAAAAAAAAAAAAGTAAATAAAATAAAAATCTGTAACACTTCTTATTCCTTAGATTACCAAGGAGAATCAAGAGGTTCTGCTGCCACACCAAAAATAAGTGTTCAGGCAGTGGGAAGGAAGGGGTTTCCTCCCTTACCTTCTGGGTGTTTCCTTGCTCTTCCGTGGGAGCCGAGTTAGTCAGCGGCTCTGATCAGATCTATAGGTAAATCTAGAAGGAGGACCCAGTGTTAGGTGGAGAACGGTTCATTTTCCTTTGTTTCTTAGATGCTATGTGTCTGCCACCCAACAGAGCGCATACTAATCAGAGGACAGCACTGTCTCCAAGTGCCCCCCCTTCCCCACCACACATGTCGCCGGCAGGGAGGGGCTGTCGTCACCCAGGCCTCATCCTGGGAAGTGAGGCTCACCCGCATTGTGCACCTCACCCATATAACTGGGGATTATGTACACATATGGTGATTTTGAGGTGAAAAAAAAATTGCCTTATTCTGTAACAGGCACAACCACCTTTCAACCTGAGGCATCCTTCTTAAGGTCTCTTCTCTTCTTTCTTTTTTTTTTTTTAAAGATTTTATTTATTTATTTGACAGAGGGAGAGAGATGACAAGCAGGCAGAGAGGCAGGCAGAGAGAGAGGGGGAAGCAGGCCCCCCGCCGAGCAGAGAGCCTGATGTGGGGCTTGATCCCAGGACCCTGAGATCATGACCTGAGCCGAAGGCAGAGGCTTTAACCCACTGAGCCACCCAGGCGCCCCCTGTCTTTCTCTTCCTTCCTCTCTTCCTCCCTCACTCTCTCTTTCTCCTTCCCTCCCTCCCTCCCTCCCCCCTCCCTCCCTCCCTCCCTCCCTCCCTTCCTTCCTTCCTTCCTTCCTTCCTTTCCTTCCTTTCCTTCCTTTCCTTCCTTCCCCTTCTTAATTTCTTTCCTTAGTTTCCTAACATTTTCCTCCAGATTTGGAAGCACAGCCAGTTAGAAGCCCATCCTTCCCTTGAGGCGCAGACGCCCGTGACCACACGACAGCTCAGCTGGTAGTGTTCCCGGGCTCCTCCGAAAGAGATGTGGACGTGTGGCCCTTCTTGATGAAACTGCGATTTCTCCACCATGAAACGAGCAGTACCTATTTGCTACGGGACCAAAGGGCACCCCGAAAGACCCACTCCCATTCCACCAGTTGCTTCCCTATTTCATGGGGGACCCTCCTCATGAAAGTGGCTGTGGGCAGCATAGCAGTTACATTCTTACTACAGTTGACCCTTGAACGCCATGGTGTCAGAACGAATGGGTCCACTTATACTTTTTTTTTTAATAACTATGGTACAGTACCATAAATGTATTTTCTCTTCCTTATGACTTTCCTTTCTTTAGCTTCCTTTATTGTAAGAATGCAGTATATAGTAACTACAACATACAAAATATGGGTGAGTTGGCTCTTTACGTTATCAGGTCAACAGTAGGCTATCAGTAGTTAACGTCTCAGGAGAGTCAAAAATTATATGTGGATTTTTGACTGTGCAGGGGGTAGGTGCTGTAACCCCTATGTTTTGCCAGGGTCAATGTATTGCAACAGCTGCCACAGTCTGTATTTGGGACAGCCAGAAAGAAGAGGGGACAGATATGCCTTGACACCTAAAATAGCTGCAGAAGTTAGAGGCAAACCACTGGCTCAGGAAAATGTGACTAAAAAAAAAACTCCTGAAAAAACTTTGGCCAATAGCCCTTATTCTCAGGACTCAGCTTCAACAGCAACGAGAAGAATTCAAATATATCCCAGTTTTATGCTGGTGTTAGATCACCCCGTTTCCAAATTCTGGCTTGCAGCGAAGAGTGTAAAAAAAGGTGAGAATGGAAAATACTTTTCTGGGAAGTTTGCCTTCATCATAGTTACATCATCAGTAGGTTTTGAAATGACTTTTCATACTAATTGGGCCAGAGAGCTCCAAAAGTTTTTCTTCCCATTTTCAACTCTGCATATAAAGCCAGTAGCCAACTACAGAGTAGAACACGTCTGTTTCTCTATAGGGTGTGTGTTTTAGGGAAGAGAAAGCGTTTCTGGTGGAAAAGCTACATATGGGGCACTGGGTGGGATCTTAGAAAGACCAAGGGGAAGGTATACGAGTGTCATTATATTTAGAAAGCAGAGAAGAAATCGGGATTTCAGTGGTTGGGATAAATAGCTTAAAGCCAAGGCCGAAAAGCAGGCCAGAAGTTCAAACGGAAGACTGGGATGTTTTCTGTTTTATTATAGAGTCCTCTCTTCTTGCTGGGTTTTAATAGGTACCTTCATTGTTCTCTTCAGCCAAAATGAGAGGCAGGCTTAAGGAGGAAGTGGTCAGGCCAGTTTTGAGCTGTGTGAATGAGCCCGTCCGGCTCCCTCGGTGCACAGCTCTGCCTTCTAACAGCAGCTGCCCAGGACAAATGTGAAGGTCAAGGGCAGAGTCAGGGCCGGGAGTACCAAGCTCCAAATTCTTAGCTTTTGGGTCTGGCTACTCAATGTTTCCTGAGCACCTACTAAATGCAAGGCACAGGGAAAAAAGCAGATGGATCAAACCTCTCTCTCCTACAGCCTGTGGCCTCATTCAGAGAAAGCCATCTATGTGGGCCCCTTCCCAACGGCGCACACAGAAATGGGACTCTTGATGGTTTCTATCAAACACTCTCTTCCCACCCCGTGCAATGTGAAATGGGTGGCAGAGGGGATGATCTAGCCTCACACGTAGCTTTTTCCTCCAAGGAAAAACTGTGTGCAAACTCTTTGGTCACACAATCAGAAAGGCTCAACTCTAAATGTTTAAAAAAGAGAAAAAAAAAAAAAAAGCAGTCAAGTATCCTTTCAGGAAGAACCCTTGCTTTCTCAAGAAGGTAAACGTGGTCTGAAAATGGAAGCACGTTATTAACATTTTACAACTGGCAGGGAACTGTGGCATTTGTGAGGAGTCTCTCCGGAACACTTAATCATCCCAAGAAACAATAATCAAGATGTGAATGTAATTTATATGCAAAAGAGGAGAAGCTCTGGAAACCGGCTAGTGGCAAACATCCCTCGCCCACAGCCCCAGTGTGGCCCTGGAATCCTGCACTCCCCAGCTCCTGTGAGGGGTCTTCTTCCAAATTAACAGTAAAATGAACATATTAGTTCAAAGCACTTTCCCAAGCAGTTGGTGGAAGCGTAAATTGACATTTTACAGGATAATTTGGGAAAATCCATTTAAAATGCATATGTTTTGATATATCAATTCCACTTCTAAGAATTTAGCTTACAGATATGTTCACCAAATTATCTTAAAGCGTGTCACAGGATCTTACTGGAGGCCGGGGATGAAGATCACCTAACCATGCGCTGTTTAAGAGACAGGGTTAAACCACTTCACACAATGACAAAATACGCAGCATTAACAGAAATGACTGATTCAAATGAGATTCAAATCAGAGGTTCTGATTTGAAAGACTTCAAGATATATTAAGTATAAAAATGTGTCCAATTGAGTTTTATAACATTTTAAATATGGATAAAAGGCGAGCCTGGGTGGCTCAGTGGATAAGCCTCTGCCTTCGGCTTGGGTCATGATCCCAGAGTCCTGGGATCGAGCCCCGCATCAGGCTCTCCACTCAGCGGGCAGCCTGCTTCTCCCTCTGCTTCTGCCTGCCACCCCCCTGCTTGTGCTCTCTCTCTCTCTCTATCTCTGTGAAATAAATAAAATCTTTAAAAAAAATTAAAAAATAAATATAGATAAAAATTTCTGAGAAGATACAGAAAAATACCCTCCAAAGGTGGGAGCTCGTTTAGAGGATTTCTGATGACTTTGACTTTTCATTTCATATCTTTCCCACCATGTACATTGTTATTCAGAGACATGTACTGACCTCACCGAAGTGATAATATATATTTCAATATGTATATTGAAATATATAAAATATATATTTTAATATAATGTATAATATATTATATAACAATATATAATTATATAACATATTATATAATATATACTATGTAATATATAATAATATAATAGATATAAACATATATTTAATATAAAATATATATAAAATATATATTTTAAAATTCAGGGGAATAGTTGAAGCGAAGGTAAAGCTTCACTTTGGTGATATTGTAAGGGCTCAGGCCACCGACATTCTTATAAATGACTGTCTTTTCCTTTGGGATGGCTTCTTCCTCCTTCACTCATCAATCTCCCAGACCAGAACACATGACTCGGTGTGCCTCCCCAGGGGTGCGGGATGAGGCGGGTCTCACGGTGTTAGGGCAAAACTCCAAATGGAATCTATTAGACCCAACCCGCCAATTGAGGATCAAGCGCTCTGACAGCTTGTTTGATAGTGAGAACACACAATTTTCAGCTGGGGAGTTTTAAGGCCTTTTCAGGGCTGCCTTTTCTTCTTACAGAGTCTCAGGTAACAGCCCGAGAGAGGAGCAAGTGCTCGGTGAAGGTCAGGCTGTCACTGCCGACTGATGTCTGATCCGTGTGTACCGACTGTCTCTCCTCTGGACAGATCCGCCCACCCCTCCCGCCCACTTCCCCGGCTTGATTTTTCCCCAGAGCATTTACTGACATCTGACACACTGGCTGCTTCACTCTCTAGCCCTTTATCTTTCTCCCTGTCCATCTCTCCCCGCTGGAATGGGAAAGAAGGAACTGGGCCTTTTTTGTTACCACTGTATGTTCAACATCTAAAATTATACCCAGCACGAGGTCTGGATTCCACCAATATCGATCAAGTCAATGACGGTACTAATGTATATATTTAAAAAATTCTCTTGGGGGGAGGGTGCCTGGGTGGCTCAGTGGGTTTAACGGCTGCCTTCAGCTCAGGTCGTGATCCTGGGGTCCTGGGATTGAGCCCTGCCGGGAGCCTGCTTCTCCCTCTCCCTCTGCCCCTCCACTCTGCTCATGTGTGCTCTCTTGTAAATAACTAAAATCTTAAATTTGGCATTACTAGTGAGGAAAAGACGCTGACTATCATCAGGATATTTCATTAACCTGGCTATATCTCTGGTCTCCCAGCTATAAAAATACGAACACTAAGCTTCATGTGAATTCATACCTAGATTCGCTGCGGCCAGACCTCTTACCTACTGCTGGTCCCAACCAACAGCTTCGGTTCAACAGTGCACTTTCTAATCTCCCGGACTTCGGGAACCTGGGGCCGGGAATGTGCACCGAATTTTAAGGTTATCCTAAATCGAAGAGGAAAATGATCTTCATGTGACATTAGGCTCACCTGTCTAAAAGGAACCATTTACAGCACGAGAGTCTTCTGATGACCATAGGAGGTGATCATCTGGCCGACCTCTGTGCCTTCATAGGGAATACAGCTATTCCCTATAATCACCTCTTGGCCGCATTCCTGGATCTCTCCCGACACGTGCAGCCTGCCCCTCCCAAACCAAGTATCCACCAAACAACTGCTCACATGGACTTTTTTCCTTCCACTGAGTTGACTCACTGTTCAGCTGAATTGCCCACATGGACAAATGGGATAACAGATGTGCTCTGAGGGGTACGACATGGGGCTCAAGCCTGAAGAAGTGAAGTTAATACTGATATAAAGATGATACTTCATAAACCTAGAATTTAGACACACCGGTGTTTATGTTCGTTTTTCCTATAAAAATTTTTTTAAAAGATTGATTTATTTGAGAGAGGGAGAGAGCGTGTGTGCACGCGCTCCAGTGAGGGGTGGGGGCAGAGGGAAAAGGAGAGAGAGAACCTCAAGCAGACTCCCTGCTGAGCGCAGAGCCCAACGCGGGGCTCCACCTCATGACCCTGAGGTTGGGACCTGCACTGAAAATGAGTTGGACACTTAACTGAAGGTGCCATATAGGCGTGTCCCCCCCCCTTTTTTTTTTATAAAATTTAAAACTTTTTTTTTGGCCACAAAACCCAAATAGTAGAAAACTAACTTTAACCACTAACCCTGACAAGCTTCCAAGAAATTTACACAAACTGCTATTAGGATACACTCTGGGGCGACTTTGTCCTCAACTCACTCAGGTCGACCTTTACTGCAGAAACAAAAAGTCCGTGAAATGCATCTCTTTTCACTAGTGAATTCTTACTGACAAAACAAATAGTCTCATGATATCGTTTGATTTAATATCAGAGAAGCAGACGCTACATTCTGGTCTCCAGGAACTTTAGCTTGAACTAACTCTCCCTCTCTCTTATTCAGATCCACTCTCTCAGCTTCGGTACTAGATATAGTCACAAAAGGTGTGATGGATAAGTACTTCAATATTATTTTTATGAGGTAAAAGTGAGTAAGAATTCACAGGATTGAAAGATAACTGTTTAGGAATAGATTGAAAGTAAGCCACCTTGATTAACGATGAGAAGCGGACTGAAGGGTTCCTCATATTTCATGACCATCTAGTGTGGTTCTAGACAGTCTCTAGACTAATGCTTAATAGATATGACAAAGGGAGGTGGAGAAAGAAAGCATGGTCCAGGGAACAGAGCCAGAAGCAGCAGCTAGTAATCGTTCATTCCAAGAACCTAAAGTCTAGTAACCAAGTATACACCTTTTGTTGATCTAGGAATCTAAATTTTGAAGGGCATTCCCATTGAATAACTGGCTCATGATAAAGGCAGAACGATGAAAAGGGGGAAATCTGCAGAGAAAGAAAGCTCTCTTTTGCTACATCGCACCCCAATCAAGACTAAGAGATTCCCTGTTTTGAAGTCTACGTTATCAGAAGTTTCCCATAAGAACACACCGCAGACTGACACAACATATGCTCTAGACTTCGCAGTACTCATCTTTCCAGTAGAAATATGTTAGTGACTGCGATTTTATGATGGAAGTCTCAACTCCAAAATTGCCTACTGGGAAGAAATATTTCCACTGGTGTGAGAAAGGTCGTCATGTTAGCACATGTCGAAAACTAACACGCTAAAGTGAGTTTAAGAGAAATGGAGAAGACACACACACACACACACACACACACACACACACACACACGCAAAGAATGCTGAAATGGTGAGCGGTTTTAACACTACCCATCACACTACAGAAACACAAGAGTTCCCTTTCGGGAATGTGCCCCCAATCAGGACATACCACATAGGATGCCTTAGAGTTTTCTCCAGGGAGTGGGATGGCTTGCGGTCTCATGAAGCCTCCGTGCTTTAATTCAACAAACATTTATGTGAGCACCTGCCGTGTCCAAGTAAGTGTTTTGCACGTGTGCATGTGGGTGTGCCCTCGTGCACATGAAGGAGTGAACAAGATGGCGGAGAGGGAGAGAGAAACACGGAGAGTAAAAACTTGTGGTTGGCGGTACCAGCCCCCCAAGAACCAATCCCAAGGACACAAATGGAGGACAGACCTATGCACAGATGGCGCATCACCCCAGGAACCAGTGGACGCACGGTGTGTCAGTGGAAAGGCTGGGGCGGGATGATGTGCCTTGTCACGTATGCAACATTGATACATGTTGGCCCCTCAGTGGAGTCTACGCCATGGGCAAAGCAGGACCAAGACGGTGAGTCTAGCTCAGCCATTCCAAGTCCTGGCAGTGAGCCCAGAGCTGGCCTTCCAGACTCGGAAGAATCTAAGCCTCCCCATCAAGGTCAAGTCTGTTACCTCCATCGCTGCAGGTCCTGGAGTCCGAGGCCAAGCTGTCCGTGGAACCCGTGGTGAAGCTGACATGGGCAGCCCTGCAGGGAGGACTGAGGCTCTCTGCAGAGCCCTGGCTCACTTTTTCCAAATCAGAGCTGCTCTTGTTCATCTTTAAAAGGTGCCTGGAAAATGTAAGAATAAACAATACAAGCAATTAATCTGGGTTCTGTTCAAAAGCCACGTGATGGGTCATGAACCTACTACGCTCCGGAAGCCTCAAGTACCAGCAAGTTTTGAAACAAATGATTCTGGCAAGAGAGAAGGGGCACTCTTTTGAAACTTTTTTCCCCCCAAAAAATGTTTATTTTATTTTTTCAGTGTTACAAGATTAATTGTTCATACACCACACCCAGTGCTCCATGTAATACGTGGTCCATGCAATACTTTCGAAACCTTATGCCCATGAATGGTAGGAGATTTCTCAAGTGTGGTTAGGAGGAGTGAGTCTATGAAATTTGGACAAATGCCCAAATCATGATTTGGGAGGAACCACCTTCGTATTCCAACCCTGTTGGCCAAAACATTTCTTATAGACGGTAAAACATCTCTACAAAGAAAAACACAAACATTATCATATGAGTTAATATAGAGAGATCTACAGAGATTGGGTAGCTTTTGCAAGATCACAGGGCACATGAATTGCAAATTAGGACTAAAAAGGTGGGATTTCTTTTTGCCTGGTACTCTCTTAACAGAGCTTCAAAGGATCTAGGTTATTGCTTGGAATTAAGGAAAACTTTCTATCAATTTAACCAGACTTCTAGTACAATGCTCAGAAACACGTTAACATAACCCTTCTTCCTCAAGTACAGAATCTGCCCTTAGGCTTTCTATGAAATCTTTTGTTGCATCTCTAAGACACCGTTACCAACATATCAGGGACCAGAATACCAAGTTCAAGAGAAAAATAACTTGCCTTGGAGAAAACACAGCCTATTATCAGGTAGAGCGGTTAGCTTATTGATTTCTCCTTCCCTTTTTTCAAGGACTACATGAATATTCACTCTGACCTGACATTTTTGCCACCAAATGAGGCAGACCACAATCAATCTAGCTCTCTCCCTGCTGGTAGTAACCCAGATTTGTCTGAGCTGATATTTCCTGATGACAGTCCTGTTCTCACTACAGCAGATCTATATCTCAATATCTGCTGTAGGAAATATACAATGCAGTATTGATCTGGCATCAGAACGGCCATATTTAATGCACACGACCTTACAGTCAAGAATGTATCGATTGTTCTTTGTGTTCAACATTGCCAGGCCCTCCATTGGTCTTTGCGGTCCCAGGGATTCTGTGCTGATTACCAGAAAAGTTTAGAGAAAGTTTGTTAGCTCCCATGAAAATACAGGAACACGTCCTTCTTCTCTCCCTCAGTTCTCAGGACCACAATGAAAAATAGCTCACAGCTCTCAAGTGTAAGTTGTGACAGCAATAGCAAGGTCACGACGAATACCATGCCTTACATTTTAATGTCGCTGTAGGGCTCTGGGAAATATCAGATCCCCAGGAGGTGCTCTGGCAGTAGATTATCTTTATTTTACCCTCTGGCAAAATAAAATCATAGCAAGTTTTGTAAAGTATTTTTATTCTCATCCGATCTATCAATTATGGCTTTTGCAGGTAAAGTCTAGATATGGAGCTGTGAGTAATGACAACTCCTAGGTCAAGGAGAGAAGCCAGCTCTGTGGCAATGCGACTACCCAGCCCCCTCCAAAGTGGCCGCTGGAGTCTCTTGCTCCTCAGGCCCAGGAAATTGCCAAGGGAGAAATTCCAGTACCATAGCTGCTGAGGTGGCAAAGCTCCCTATTCCGTAAACCTAGAAAAACACTGAATGAAACATATACAAACAGATAAAACTAAAAAACAGGTAAATGTGTGTATGTGTGAGTCCACACACACACACACACACACACACACACACACAACACACACACCTTAGACAGATGTCCTTGAACAATATTATTCAAATCACTAGTAGTGAAGGAATGGCTCAGTCAATTTAGTGAGTCATGGCGTTTTACCAGCAGTTTAACAAAATATGCTGCTACGGGACCAGAAAACATGAAAATATTATAGTAAGGATTTTTGAAACATTGTTTCGTGAAACTTTGCTTTCTGGTGTGTGCCTGTTGGATCGTGAGAGTCAATATATTTCTTATTGTGGGTCATTGTTAAAAAATGGCTAAAAATCATTGCTCTAGAATTGGGGTCAATAAATATTTCCTTAAAGGGCCAGATGGGTGATATTTGAGGCTTATGGATCATATGGTCTCTGACAAATACTCAACTCTGCTGTTGAAAAGACAGGAAAAGCAGTCATCGAATCTATGTAAATGAACGGGCATGTTTTCCAATAAAACTTTATTTACAAACACAGATGACCACACTGTAGATGGTAATTATTGGCCCATGATCTAGATTAGCCCTGTCCAACAAAATTACAGTGCAATTCATATATATAATTTTAAACTTCGTAGTAGCCAAATTATAGGTGAAATTATTTTAATGATATTTTTTATTTAACAAAATATTTAAAAAATTGGCAACTTAATAGGCAATGAGCATAAAAATCATTAATTTTTTTTTCATTCTAAGTCTTCAAAGTCTGGTGTATATTTTCTATATACAGCACAATGCAATTTAGAGTAGCCACATTTTAAGCTACTATTTTACTATTCAGTGCAGATCTAAAGAAACTCTCTACCCAGACAAGGCTCTTCATGTTGTTACTTACAAAAAAGCAGAATCATAAACAGTCCAGTGTCCATCAGTAAAATGATGGATACATTATGGTATAGTCCTATAATGGAATATGATACAGAACTAAAAAATAAATGAACTTGACTTAACCTACTAATATTGAAATGATTCTTGGGGCACCTGCATGTCTCAGTGGGCTAAGCCTCTGCCTTCAGCTCAGGTCATGATCTCAGGGTCCTGGGATTGAGCCCTGCATCGGGCTCTCTGCTCAGCAGGGAGCCTGCTTCCCCTCTACCTGCCTCTCTGCCTACTTGTGATCTCTTTCTCTCTGTCAAATACATAAATAAAATTAAAAAAAAATGATTCTTAAATGTTGCATGTTAAAAGTAGCTTGCTGCAAATCAAAACCATAATGAGATAATCACCTCACACCAGTCAGAATAGCTAGTATCAAAAAGATAAGAAATAACAAATGTTGGCAAGAATGAGGAGAAAAAGAAACCTCATGCACTGTGGGTGGGAAAGCCAACTGGTACAGCCTCTATGGAAAACAGTGTGGAGGTTCCTCAAAAAGTTAAAAATATAAATACCATATGATCCAGTAATTTTTACATCTGGGTATTCACCTGAAAAAAAACCCCACTAATTTGAAAAGATCTATGCACCCCTATGTTTACTGCAGCATTATTTACAATGGCCAAGATACGGAAGCAACCCAAGTGTCCACAGATATAGATGGACAGATAAAGAAGAGGTGGTACATACATACAACGGAATATTACTCTGTTGTAAAAAAGAACGCTCACCATTTGTAACAGCATGGATGCATCTAGAAGGCATCAGGCTAAGTGAAATTAGAGAAAGACAAAAATACCCTATGAGCCCACATACATGTGGAATCTGAAAAACAAAATGAGCAAACAAACAAAAAGCAGAAAAAGAGACTCATTAAAACAAAGAACAAACTAGTGGTTGCCAGAGGGGAAGAAAGTGGGGGAATGGTTGAAATAGGGGAAGAGATTAAGGGATACAAACTTCCAGTTATAAAATAAATAAATCAGAGGGATGAAAAGTACAGCATAGGGAATATAGTCAATCGTATTATAATAACTTTGTAGGGTGACCGATGATAACTACACGTCATGGTGAGCATTTTATAATGTACAAATTGTCCCATCACTATGTTGGTACACATGACACTAATATAATATTGTGAGCCAACCATACTTCAACTAAGAAAAGGAAAAGTAACTTGCAAAAAAAGGTCTCAAGTACAGTGTGATGCCGTTTAAATATATTTTAAAAATACGTAATGATGCTGTAATTTTTTTATCATATATATGCAGTCAAATGGAAATAATACTCATCACCTTCAAGACAGTGAATACTCAGGGTCACAGTGGGAAGTGGAAACAGAGACTAGGTATAAAGTGATCTTCCCCTCGACCTGTAATGTCCTAGTTTTCAAAATCTAAAAGGGCAAAGGGTTAATAACACTTGAAAAATCTTTGGAGGACACATGACAGCTAAATTATTCCTTGAACTTCACTGTATGCTTGACATATTTGATAAATGGAAAACGAACATTTCTAGGATGACAGAAAGCCAGTGGGGTCTGCATGAATCTAGGGGCAGCCGTTCTTGTTGACCTGCTGCTGAGCCTCGGAAAGGCGGGGGACAGAAAGGACGACCCAGCAGGATTTCCACCAGGCCCCATGGTGGGACAGGATTCAGCGAAGGTTAGTAATACCACAGAAAAGCATGATAGAAGGAAAAAGTTATTTTTCGGGCCTAACCACTCATTTGAGACTTCAGAAATTAGTTTTTCCGCATCTAGTCCCTACGAGGGAGAAATCAGTTTTGAACTCACCAAGTGAATGCAGACATTAGATTATTCTTGGGGTTGCAGGATAAATCTTCGGTAGTGTGCACGTGTGTGTATGTGTAGAGGCGTGGGGAGCATCCAAAAGTAGACTTGGTAAATCTCAGTATCTAAGCACAGGGGGAATTTTGATATTTTCATGGCTTCTGGAAAGATTACCGTTTCTCTACTAAAAAGGCTCAAGAAGCCCAGGCTCCCACCAGGTAACAAAAGCCCCGTAGGCATCTGGAATGCTCTGGTGTAAATGGGGGAAGCAAGGGGTAACCCTTTCTCATAATAGCGACATCTTGGGAGTGAGGACTCTTTTATATGGATTGCATCCAAAATCTTCTTTCTTGGAAGCCCGTGTAATCTGCGCTCTTAGCAAATTGCCCTTTTAAGCAGGGAATGGGCAAAACTACCTCAGATTTCAGAATGAAAGGGGAAGCTGACCATCAGAGCAGAGATTGACCATCAAGCTGCTTTTGTGTGCTCCATCTACGTTTGGGATAGATTTCTTAAGAATCCCTGGAAAAAAAAAAAAGAATCCCTGGGAAAAGGCTCCGTACTCCAAAGGGGACTTTTCGGGGCCCTGTTGAGCTGCTGTGTCAGACCTAAGGCCAGATGACGGTCAAGGGCACGCAACCAGGCACCGCCAAGACTCTACCAATTGTTTCTAAAGGCGCTCTCCTCTCATTCATGATACTTTGATCTGCTCTTCATAAAACTGGTGCCAATCATCTAGAAGTTGCAATCTGATGTCATGTCATTTAAGGAAGTGGCTTCAACGGTCTTTTCTCTCTGGGTGGTGAATAACATTCTTATCAGCTGCAGGGAGAGCACGGCCCGCACAGATGTCTTGGCTCACGCAGCGTGATAAACGACTTGTTCTTACTCAGACTTCCTTCCCTGCCTCCCGCTGAGGAGCCAGAGTCACGGGAGAGGAGGCTGAAATGCACGGCCCGCAGCCCACTGTCCTTAGAGACTCAGCCCTGCAGCTGCCACCCGGTGTTTTCAGAATGGCTTTTCCCCCCATTGTCCTTTGAGAAAGAAACCCTGCCAGGGTTTTCTCTGTACTGTACTGGTAGAAAGCTGGGGGAAAAAAAAAACAATCCAGGCGGAAGAGCCATCTGCTGGACTTCCTCATTCAGAGGAACAAGCCTCATCTAAAAATACCCACCGAGCTAAGAATGTCCAAAATTCTTAGCGGATGCTCGCCCGGGCGTGCGGTGGGGAGCGCGGCACAAGCTTCGCACGGCCGCCGGGCTCCCCACCAAACGGCACGGTTTGTAGAGTGTGACGGAGGCCAGGGTTCCTTCTCACTGCCCTGAACTGTGTTTAGTTCACACGCATTTGGTTGAGAGCCTTTTGCCTCCGGAGCAGAAGCTCACGAAACCCCAAAGGACGCTGGCGCGCGATTGCAGACTCGGGACTCCAGACCCTGGTACACCTGCACGCCAGGCCCTCGGCTGGTCAAATTCACCCTAAGTTTGGTGATGACTCGGAGAAGCCCTCTGAGCTAGCTCTGAAAGCACACACGGTTTAGAAGATACTACGCCCATTTTTAAATTGCCCAGAAGAAGTGAAAACAGGCTAGTTTCAGATGCAAATAAGTCACGCCTCGATCAAACAAGGAGAACCTCTTACCATCCTAGACACTGGCCCGGCGTGCCATCCTCATCGGCATGGCCCCCCCAGAGCCCGGGGATGGGCTGGGCCAGGGGCTGCGGGGTCCCATGGAGCAGCCCCGAGGAGGAGGGCCAGCTTCGGCGGCGGTGCCGGCAGTGCCTGGTCAGCCGGCTGGGAACTCACCGCTCAGAGCTCTCCTTTCCCCTCAGTTCCTCTCGGACTTTTCTATAAAATGCACTTCCTGCAAAAGCACAGGAAAATAGGGACGGCTCTGCCTCTGACCTGCAGCTCTCAATCTCCAATTGTCTTGTTGGGTTCCAGTGTTAGCAGCAATTCAAATACACTCTGAAACGCAGTTAGCCTCATCCTACCCACTCTCTACTATGTAGCCACAGCCTAAGGGCAAGGTCATTAAACGGTTCAAGCTAAAATGCTGAGCTTGCTTGGTGAATAAAAGCACCTCGGTTTTTTACTCATCTTATGCCTCTATTAGCTGCAGCGTGTCCCCTGACTTGTCTGTCCTGAAGAACACTCCCAGGTCTTTCAGGAAATAAGTTTTGACTGTCTACTCTGTGGTGAGCACTGTGCTAGCTATTGGGGATACAACCGTGAGTAGAGATGATGCCATCCTCACCTCAACAGACTTACAACTGGGGAGAGAAATACTTATCAAGCTCCCCTAAAAAAGCATCTAGAGGGTTCAGTCTATACCTTCAGAATACATTTGCAGCCTGGGGGTTGAACCTCCTGACTCCAGATCTTTCTAAAACACTGCTCTCATAATGATGGCCAACCCTGATGAGCCCTTCACGGAGCTCTTGTTAAGTATGCTTAACCTCGGCCACCATATTGGATCTCGGGTTGTCCGTGGTGACTGAAGTACACACCCCACGTATTCTTTGCCAATCTCAATTTCAAACCTTCCCCCCCACTGTTTATATATTAGAACATAGAGCTAGACTTCTCGTTTGGGAAAAAAAAATTATCACCATCTTATTTATATACTGCTACTTCTCCTCGTTAATCCTTTGCTCCAATTGGGCTAATCCCTCACTGTCCCCAAAGCACTCTGCATTACTGTGCCCTCCCTATCCTAGCTCTGAAGAAACAACTGTCTCTCCCTTTCAAACCTTTACACCTTCAAAACCCAGGGTCAATATCACTTACTTACCAATCCCTCCCAAACCTCTGCAGTCTTTTCTGACTGGCCCATCTCCTCTGGAAGGCACACCGAGCAGAGTCTGATTCACATCACTGGGCATTAGGTTATAATCCTGGTTAGACTATTCTAATTGTTTCATGTGAAATAGGCTTGTTACCACGCCCAAATTATAAATTGTTTGAGCTGTGTCATACTCAGAATATACTGGAACACACAGTAATTACTGAATACTTCTTGAACAAAGTTTATCTGCCTCTGTTTCAATAACTCGGTGGCCTCTGGGAGCATAAATGTTTCCTTTTGGTAAAGAATTACACTTGTCCAGCAAAACTTGCAAAAGACAGGAACACTGAGCAAACACCCCCAATAAAGCTGGATTCAACAGCTGACCCTTTCTCATATTTACAAAATACAACAGTCCCCAAATATCCTGAATTTATACAATCTTCTAGTTAAAAAAAAATTTTTTTTTCAGGAGATGGGATGAGAAAGGCAGATAACTATGCTGAAAGGTTTTTATTGTTTTTTATCTTTGGTTCTCTTTAATGAAAATGCTAGGGGAGTTGTTTTCCAAGTATCTTAGTGTCACCTGAAAGGGCTAATAAGTCCCGTCTACTCTGGGGGCCTGCTTCCCCCCTGATTTATTAGCATATACAAAGATAGGAAATTAGTTTCACTTTCGGTCACATGACCTCCATGTTCCCCACAGTGAAAATTAATAAATTTGCATTTGCAGTTAATGCACTAGTGACTTCCATAGCTCCACGAGCTGAAAAACCCTTTGGTTCAACCTGAGGATGAACGCAGTTTGCATTCGGTGCAAACCACTTGAAAGCAGGAATAAAGCCATACTTTATTTTTAAAGATAGGGACGTGCACACGCACACACTTAGGTCAGTCATTAGTTTTAGGGAAGGATAAAAATGCTTCAATTGGTCAAATGGAAACTTGAAGGCATTGGCCTGACAATATGCAGATCTACTTTGGCATTGAGAGATATCAATGTTCTTAAAAGATCACCTTTCAGGGGCACCTGGGTGGCTCAGTGGGTTAAGCCTCTGCCTTTGGCTCAGGTCACAATCTCAGGGTCCTGGGATGGAGCCCACATTGGGTTTCTGCTCAGCAGGGAGCTTGCTTCCCCCTCTCTGCCTCCTTGGGATCTCTCTGCCCATCAAATAAAGAAATAAAATCTTTAAAAAAAAAAAAAAAAAGATCACCTTTCAGATCCCAGAAAATTAAAGTTCCTTAATCCGTGGCCCTAGGCAGTGGTATTCTTTTCTGTACTCTTCTAGAGAAGGTCTGGGCTGCCGGAGGAAGGCAGGCAGAGGTTTGGAGTTACCTGGCCAGGGGAGGTTTGAGCTGAGGTTGAGGACAGGCCAGGAGCTGTCAGGGAGCAGGTAAGAGAGACCTCATCCCCAGTGGCCCACGCTTTATCTCCAACAGAGGTTAAGAGGCCCCAGTCCTGGCCTGGAAAGCCTGGAAAGTCAAGGACGACGCTCTTACAGGTGTTCGCACATGGGCAGAGAGGAAGAGAAGATGAAAAGGAGAGGAGGAACAAATGGACGACCAAACAGCTGCAATCCACAGAGGGGTACCCTGACTGCCGGCCCGCCTACGGGCCAGCACAGTGTGGGAGCACCTGCGGGAGCCTTTGGAAGGAACAGCCCTGCACGCATTTGCAGAACTTCCCAGACGGATTTCAGAGTCATCTGGGAAGGCTTCTTAATGGGGTGGTTAAGACCCTGAACCCGGGGGGCTCTGCTGCCTGGCTTGGATCCTGGCTCCGCTGCTTACTGGCTGGGCGCCCGAGAAAAGGCACCTCAGCTCTGTGTGCTTCAGCTGCCATCCAGCCCCTTTCTCCTAATGGGGTAACAATCACACTTATCCCGAGGGGCTGCGGGCAAGATGCAAGGAGTTAATATTTGCTATGTGCCCAAACCAGCACCAGGTGCACAGAAAGTGTTACTTATGCAGAAAGGTGGATGGATGGATGGAGAGACAGAGACAGAGGGAGGACTTCAACAGCCTCCAGTAAACTGAGGAATTCTGCTACCTGGAGAGAAGCAGAGTCGAGCACACTGTAAGTTACAGATTTCACTGGGATATCTCTACTTTTATTATGGTCCTTGGAAGATACTCAAAGGGGGCACCTGAGTATTGCATCGGTTGGGTCCGACTTCAGCTCAGGTCATGATCTTGGGGTCCTGGGAGGGAGCCCGAGGTCTTGGGCTTTGTGCTCAATGGGGAGTCTGCTTCTTCTTCCTCCTCTCCCCACTCCCCTCCCCACACCTGCGTGCTCTCAGCGCAGGTGCGCTCTCTCACTAAGAAAGTCTTTAAAAAAAAATAAAGAGATCAAAGAAGAAAGTTCACCAGGATGATGGTCTGAAAATAGGCATTATTCTAAAGTAACAAGGAAGAACTGATCTGCCCGTCAACCAGACCTCAGTGTGAATCTACCATTGGAGATCTCGCTAAATTGTAGCGTAGCCCCAGCTCAGAACGAACGCACTCGCACTCCTGCAGATGACCCGGTTGCTCTATTATACACAAATTAAGAAACAGAAGAACCTCTTTTATTATATTAGCCGGCCTCTCCTCTGCAAAAAAACCTCCCATGACTCCTTCCCCATTCACACCACCTCTCCACCCCCACAGAGGACTCTGGTGACCGAGGAAACCAAAGCAGTAACAAATTCTTACTCATCAACTTGGGAATTACTGCTCTTCTACTTCTGACCTATCCCTCTTGGAACCCATCCACCAATACAATCTGTGCCTGACCGAATCTTTCTGTTTCTAGACTACTGGTTTTGGCAACGATGCTTTCAGAATTATCTTTCCCTCTTTCTCTTGATTCAGCAAATGCTCCAAGTCCACTTTGTTGACCCAATTTCTGAGCCCAACTATTGGCTTAAGAAATCTGTGTGTATTTATATTAGACATTGTTCCTGTCCTCCTGGCTTGGGAGAGTGAGACTATTTGTAACAAAGCCAGTAGATGATCTTTTCTACTCCCTACTCTGGCCCGGTCTGTTGCCCAAAAATGATGAGGTTTCTTTCCCACTCCCAGGTCACCTCGTCAGCCCTCTGCTAGCTGCTCCCTTCCATCTCCCATCTCCCGCAGCCCAGGCTGACACCTCCCCCAACCCAGGGAAGGGTTCTGGTCACCCAATTCCAAGGCGGTGGTGGTGGGGTTTTCCCTACACCACAACTTCTCACCAGCTGGGTGTCCTACCATTCAACTCAATCCCGACGCTAACTACCCGGAGACAACATCACCTTCTCCCGGATAAGGGCTCAATCCCACTAAACTGCCCTCCTTGGCAAATGACAATCCCAGGTCCACCGCGTCGCCTGTGCTCTGACCCAATGGCTACAGATCGGAGGTTCCAATGACCTCTTCCTTGGGTCCGATTCATCTGCTGGAGTGGCTCACATAACTCACGGAAGCATTTCACTAGCAGAATATAACCCATTAGCAGCCAGACGGAAGAGACAAAGAGACGTGCAGGGCAAGGTGTGGGGAAAGGGCGAGGAACCTCCCATGACCTCGGCAGGTCCACACCACTCCACCCACATCTCTACCGGGTCACCAACCTCGTAGCTCTCCGAACGCCATCCTTCAGGGGGTTTTATGGACGCTTCATTACAGAGGCCTAGCTGATTAAAGCATTGGCCACGGAGACTGACTGAACCTCCAGCCCCTCACTCCTCCCCAGAGGCTGGGGGGTGGGGCTGAAAGCTCCAACGCTCTAGTCACGGGGCTGATTTCCTGGCAACCAGCCCCCATCCTTAGGTGGGTTCAAAAGTCACCTCATTAACATAATAAAACACACCTTTATTATCCCTCGGAAATTCAGCACCCAGCAAACTTCGCGGGGTTTTAGGAGCTCCGTGCCAGAAACAGGGATGGAGACCAAACGTTTACTTCTTACAAATCACAATATCGCAGCAGGTAAGTTCCAACATTTGCCATCTTCACTCTTGCACCAGGTAGAGCCCCCTGCTTCCCTAGGGAAGTACACAACCATGCAGCCTGGGGCCACAATTAATACATGCTTCCTGCCTTCATCTAGCTCCCGGGGCTCCCCGGCAATCCTTGCACTTGACCTCCCATTCTCCAAAGCAGCTATACTTCAAATATTCATCATTTTTCTTGATAATCTCAGTTGCCACCCTTATTTCTTGCAAATAAGTCCTCGTTGTCCAGGATCCAGTCTTTCTTTATGTTCTTATTTACTTCAAGGGCAGAGAGGTGAGATCCCCCTTCTGCCTCATTATACAATTATATGCCTAATTATACGATCCATCTTCACGCTGATCTGCATTGTTTTTGCTTTTCCCTTCATCCCCATCTCTACACTAATTCTCCACTTTCCCCATTTCCCAGTTGCACGTACTCACCGCGTTTCCTTGGGTATATATCCTCGGATTTATCTTTTAAAAAGATATGCTGTTCCTTTAGGTGTTTTCAGTTTATAGAATTACATTGTGTTACAGATCATGCTGCTTCTTAGTTATTCCACTCAAGACCAGTTTAAGGTTCATCCGTGTTTCTGGATGTATATCCAGCCCATAATGTCTGACTGCTATTAAGTATTTCATTTCATACTCACGACCTTTTCTGTTTTCCTAGATACAAATACCTGAGATTGCACCAAGTACCCTCTACCGGGAATGATGTGATGATCTTCATTGTATGTGCTCCCTTATTGACCCAAGTGCCTCTCGGAGGCACACACGGAGGAATGGAAATTACAGGGACATGAGGTACTCTTATGCTGAATTTTACTCAATAACTCATATTAGCTCTGCCTACGCTGAGTTCTCAATATCTAGTGACTGAATGACTATTAAGACCAAGAAAACTCCAGGCTCTGAACTGTAGGAAGAAGAGTCTCTTTCATTAGGTTTCTCTGCTTTTATAAGAGGCACGGGCAAGCATTGAAAGTAGGATAAGAAGTAGGGCCAAGGGGATGGATTTAGGATTCACTGGTAGAGACAGTTTTTGTTTCAAATTTTGCAGAGGACATGAATACAGAGAAGGCATTTCAAGAGACTGGAAGGTCACAAAGTAACTGTAACGGATCAGTGAACATCCTTGTCTTGGCTTTCCTGTACTTGCTCCTCGGGAGACACGCTCAGTCCCCAAGTTGAACATCTCTAAAACAGACAACCTAGCTCATCACCAGTCCGGAAGATGCAGAAAAATTCTATGGACTATGTATTAGGAAAACATGTATTTATATGATAATGTATTTATGTTAGATTGATGAAAAACTTATAATATTTATATTTATAATATGGAATTTTCATTTTCAAGCCTTCCCTCTAAAAAATGAAACACACTTCCTCCCCCTACTCCCTCACTCTCCCATTGGGGAGCACAGAAAATCAGGGTTTCAAACCAAAGAGGGTCAGGCTAAGTGAACATACATTATTTAATGGGTAACAGACTTAACAGTAACTCTCATTTACTCAAACATAGATCTCCCAAAAGGTTACAATTCATGGGATATTCACAATCTCTCATTAAGAGAAAGCACAACCTTCAGCACCGCAGTCCGAACTTTGAGGTTATAATCGAAGACAGAACCAGAGTCCGCCAAAGTTTGCTGAGGACGGCCTGGGCTGGGCAGAACACAGATCCTCTCCCAGGTATAAAGCCCTTGAATTCAGTGTAGGGAACAGTCATTAAACCTAGATTGGCACATACCTGGTGCACATGTCTATGCTCTGTGCTGGCATAATGTGCAGACGGTACTGAGTGATCATGGTGAACTTTCCTGCAGGGAAGGTACAGGGTCTCCCTGTTTTCCACGTGGGGCTCAGGCTGCCACTCCCGTGGGCGGGAACCGGTGTGGAGAGCGCAACCCAACTGCCCTCATGGTTTAAGACTACACCATTGCAGAATCTTCCTTTTGAGCCACACATATTAATAAGCATTATTTCAAGTGACACCCCCATTGTGACCAGTTCTAAAATCCCAAAGACTTCCTTCCCTTTTTTCCTGATCTTCGAGGTCTCATTACTCACTAATATGTCAAGTGATCCCAATTATTCTCGGGTTTATCCAATGTCGTATTTTTTCATTCTTTTTGATTACTCCACAAAGCTGCCTGAAGAGTGGCAGCCATTCTGAAGGGCATCCGGGAACATACAGCCCGGGAACATACATGGTAACACTGCCCATTATTTGCCTAGGTTTTCGACTTCAGATAAGTTTTTATAGCACAAGCATAAATGAACACGAAGTGGCCGAAAACCAAACTACCGGGAAGTCAGGGGATCATCTGACAGTGATAGGTACTGGACAGTAAGATGAGTAAAAAGGGAAGGATTGAAGACAGCTGTATTCAATCTGGAAGTTCCCCTTTTCCCCCCCAGCGAAGAACCACTGTTTCTGTGAGTCAGCCCGTTAGAGAAGCGCAGAGAGCAAAGCCATCCAAGGCATCCGTCAAAAGCTCATCAAAGTGGGGAGTTTTACAAACTTGTATGAAAAGGGCATGAACACCCTTAAAAACCAACAGCTTGAGGGATGTGCCCAAGAGTCAATATAAAGAAACTGAGCAATTCTAGTAAGACGATCTTAACCTCTGAAGGTTATCAGCTGCAGAAAGGGCCACTGGGTAATCTCTGCAGTTGATCTATCAACCCTGATAAAAGGAAATCCTTTCCTGAGCACACCCACCATCCTAACACAATGTAACAAATGATTCGCACCACAAATAGGTTAATTTCTCACCAACTGCTGAGTCCTACACCCAAAAAGTAGGCTGGCCATTTTAGGAAAAAGTCCCTCTGATCACTTCACGGACAAAGGGGGCTTGAGCATAAGGCTCACACTTGTGTTTTCCAACCTCAGAAAGCATGACAAACCTCTTCCCAAGAGCAGTGAAATGGCACCAAGGATTCCTTGCTACTCACTGGTGGGGAGAAAGGTCCTTAGGTGATGACTACCCGAAAGGAACATTCTTATGGCAAGAGAGGGCTGGCTCCACACACCTGCTCAGCTTGGAAAAAAAAAAAAAACAAACAAACAACGCAGTATGAGCCCAGTTGCAAACCTGAAATGTGTAAGCACTGGAGAGAAATTAATCCATGAAAGGATGCATTGTGCCTGTAGGGTGTTTGCCCACCTTGAAACCTTAATAATTATTAACTTCGGCTTCTTTCACTCAAGGTAGCAATGTTCTATTGAGCAAGGCTAGGCGCAGAATTATAATCGGATGTCCAGTGAAAAATCAGGCCAATCCAGTAGTTCTCTCTGGCCATTTGCACTCCCTAATTCAATAATCCTTTATTGAATATCTACTATGTCCCAAGTACTATACTGAGGTACCCTATGGGGAAGTCAGAGGAAAATACCCAGAACATGGTTCCTGTACTTCCAGGAATTTACAATTTCTTGAGAAGACACAAACACCGATTTAACGTGGTGCAAGACGCAGAGTTAACTGCCTAAACAGAGGACGGGGGCAATCCAGAAACCTGGGTTTCAGAAAAATACTTGGATACAAGAATTTAAGGCTACTTGTGCCTTTCTCAACATTTCCTGACGTGCAAAGCATAGCGCTTTTGGAGAAAGTGAGACAAGCCAAGCATGGCCTCTGCCTACAATCCGACAAGTATTTCTTGGGCATCTATTACGTACCAGGCACCAATAACACAGGATACTGTGTTATTACAGATGGCTAAGCATGCACTTGACCTTCAAGGAGCATCTGCCTCCCCACCCCATTTTTAAATATAAAAATAAATGGTTATCGATATACCTGTACTAACCTTGACCTTGAACGGGGTCAAAAGGCACTAAAGGAAGGACTATTCTTTCGCTCCTCCTGGACCCCGAGCTTCACTTACCTCTGTGTTACCCAACAGAATGAGAATGTTGGGTACTCCAGTTGAGAGACTCCAGTTGCTATGCTAACCAACCTCATCAAAAGGAACCAAAACAACAGGGGGAGAGCCCATGGTGGTCATACGACACAACTGCTCATTTAATTTATAGCCACTCCACCCTCAGGGGCGAGTAATCACCAGATCCCAGTCACTGGTGTTTTAGCACCTTACACAGAACACAATGGAAAGTACGCAGTCAGCAGACACCTGATGAGCTACAGAAAGAATTTCCAATCCCTACCTAGCCTTAGGCGTGGATATATGCTCCAAAATGGAGAGAAGTTCCAAAATGCTCGATATGGACTACTGTTCAAGCCAGCGATTTTTCTAAGCTACAGAATAGAAATATAGGAATCAATTTTAATCCTCCCTGGTCCAGACAGCATCATTAAACGTCCAGTGTTTTCAATTTCTATCCACAAACTCCGGGGACGAGGCCAACTATTAATTTGCCCCTGGCAGGGAGCAGAAAAGAAGCGTGCACTGCTTTGTTGTGCTTTGTTCTTTTGCCAAGCCCTGTGTGTACACGCGGGAGCAATCTCTCTCTCCCTGAACTATCCCCAGTATTCATTCTTCCCTGGATCGAGGCGACCTCCAGCCAGCTTATTTCGGCTTTGTCAAAAAGGCTAAACCCACAGTCAGAGAAGCTTCTCAGGGCACACAGAGTACTTTCTAACACAAACTGTGATGCTCAAAATGCCACACAGAAAAGCCCATTACGCATCAAGACTATGGGATTTCCTTGTGAATTGTTGCCATTCTACCATAATCCACTGTAGCAGAAAATGCCTCGGGAATAAAGCGTCTGGAGCTTAACTCGGATTGGATATGGAGCCTGGAGATGAACACCCATCTCCGCCACTCTACTTCCATTCTCGGGGCTCAGGCCGAGAGACCATGTTACCGAGAGACCACACAACGAAGTCATTTTGATTTTTATTCCAATGGCCCAGGGGCCACTTCTGGGGACCGAAAAGTGCTCCATCTGTGACACTGTCACCACCTGTCTGCTGAGATGTGACATCTCAGCAGGAGGGACAGCAGGGAGTCAAGAATGAGCAGAAGCCCAAAGACAGCCTCGGTCTCTGCTCCCCAGGACCCCCACAGGGGAGGGAGGGAGGAATGTAGTTAAATGGGTTAAAATTACAATGAGCACCAGTGACAACTTCAAAAGTAAATGTCTCTCACTTTCTCGGGGACACTGTTTTCTTTTGATTAGTCTCACCCAGGGCCAGACCTTTGGCCACTGAAACTGTATAAACCTGGCTTCGTTCTTAGTCACCTGCCGTGCTCTCCGCCTCTGAGTTCAGGCCTCTCATCCTAATTTGGAGTTTCTCTGTGAAATTCCTGTCTGCGCTAATCAGAGGGTTCTCCCTCAACTGACCTTGTCACTCAAAAGCCGTAAGTCTTTTAAAACTAGGTTTGCATCTGAGGAGAAATAAAAGGCAGAAATAAATTTGATTCTTCTGCATCTTAATTATTTCCCCAGGAGCTGCCGCTCTCAGGAAACTGCCTTAAGTCTTGAACGTGACATTGAAACTAAGAAGCCCACGCTTGTTTCCCTCGGTGAGGTCCATCGGTCTAAGTCGGTGAGTCCGACCGTGTAGGCGGCCATCTTGGCAGACGCAGATGGTGCTCCATCTGCTGGGAGGAACACCAGGTGCACTTAGACACCTCTGAAGGGTATGCAATGGGCACTGAGAGCCTCTGTCCCCCATAGCATTATGGCAAGAGTCTTCTCCAGAACTTGATGGGCACCTTACAGAGGACACAATCTCAGCTACTGAGCTGAGCTACGGCCAAACATCCAAAACAAGATCCCAGGAAAGCCATGTCAGTCTCAACCTTTTCTTTTTTTTGAACTCCAAAGCCATAAAATGATTCTTTGCTCTTCCATAATAGTCCAAGAAAGCAGAAGGATCTAAGTGAATGTAAGTGAAAAGTTAACACTGTCCTACATGAACGCCCCCTTTCTCAAAGACTGCTGAGTCATATGAGATTGGCTATTTTTGTTCCCGGGTGAGGCTGATTCTTAGAAATAGGACCGGTTAACAGATGGGCCATGCAAAGAAACTGAGTTAACCTTCGATGTCACTCACACACCTTCCAACATTTTCCATCTTGGGAAATTGACGTCAGCCTGCCATAGTTACTGGTGTGGTCCTGGTAATGATCCTGGATCAACCGTGGGCTCTATTCTCATTAATAGTCCAATTTGCCATCACCCTGGCCTGCTAGATTCGAAGACTGTGGGTTTCTGGCACCTTCCCCAGAGGAATTCAGTAAGTACTAAGTTCCAGAATTAAAAGTCAGCCTCTGGTCCCGACCCTACCCTCTTATCTCCTCACGAGGGAGATGTGATGATTCAAGAGATGTCAGTAATGCTTAAAACATCTTCCCCAAATGAAAATATATATACAGACAAGTTTGTTTTATTTTAAATAGTACCAGGCACTCTGCTCTTTTCTAGGTTCCCTTATGCTAATTTTATTTCCTAAATTTTTCCCCCAAAAGTCCTAAAAATAAGAACTTTGTTGGTTTGCTTGGTTTTTTTTGTTTTTGTTTTTAAGAGCTGGAACCCACAACCTCTGAGGTTCCCACATGGTTTCAGCTGTATATAATCCAATGGTTTTATCATAACAAACTGGGCCCAAAAAACTCTCATCTCAACCCAGACACTAATGCAAACCCTGAATCACGTTGCTGTGGTGACTGGGTTTCTCCAAGCCCCTCATTCTTGCATGAGAAAGGTTTGGTTTTTTCTCCAAAGAACCAGGTGATGTTCAGGCGATATGCCTAGGAGGGGGCCAGGAGCTTGCCATAGGGTATGAGTGTCCTTGCACCGCCAATAGCCCTAAGTGGCTCTTGCCTACATAATAACTAACCTCTCAGGACGCCTGGGTGGCTCAGTTGGTTAAGCATCTGCCTTTGGCTCAGGTTATGATCCCAGGGTCCTGAGATCGAGTCCTATATCCGGCTCCTTGCTCAGTGGGGAGTCTGCTTCTCCCTCTGCCTGCTGCTCTCCCTGCTGGTGCTCTCTCTCTGACAAATAAATAAATCTTTAAAAAAATAGTAATAATAATAACTAACCTCTCTATTGGAATCTGTTCATCACACTTGAGTCTTTCAACAACGGGGTGATATAAAAGCATTATTATTCCCATCCAATTTTAGGGAGGCTCAGTTGCCCGCATGTGGCTTGCTCAAGATCACTCAGCCCATAGATAAGACAGATGCAGTCTCGACTTGATTTTCTGAACCAGCTCAAAGCCCGTGCTTCCCACTAACCTACCCAGGCCTGAGGCAGACAAATCCAACGCCCATGTTTTACTCTCCTACCTCATTCACTTCCTACACCCGCTGAAGTGCCCTGTGTTAGGAGCAGAGCTGGCCAGGGACAGCGATATAACCTTAGCAGGTGACTTCAACTCCTTCTATCTCTGTCTTGTAGTCTATAAATTGGGGGTAGTAATTCCTACATCCTGGGGCTATTTTGAGGATCAAATGAGTTAATAGATCTAATTCCCTTAGATCCACGCCGGGGCCCATAGGGAGCACCATATAAATGGGAGCCCTTCTTAGCTGCTGGCTCCCTCATCCATTCAGGAAGTTAAAACTGTAGCCAAAAGGAGTCTGCAACCACCTGAGGATCTGGAGGACGTCTACGCATGGCAGGTGGCCAGTGCGATACCAGAACAAAGCAGGGGTCACGGAAAAAGCCCATGTTAGAGAGCATCACAGCCTGAGATGCCTTGATGTTCAAAGTCAAGTGTCACAGCTGCATTTCTCTGTGGACAGCTCCCTGCTTCCGACAGCAGCCCAGGAGCGCATGAGCTGAAACAGAATCTCTGGAAATGACACAACGAGAAAAAGTCTGTTGGGAAAGGCTGTCATTTAAAACAACAACAAAAACCACAGCAAGGTTTCTCCTTTCCCTCCTGGGAATCCGTTTTGCTGCAGTAAGAGGGACGTTATTTTTTTCCCAGAATTTAAATTCCATGCACAACTCAGTATCTTTAAAAAGGCACTTATTTTCCTTGGGCCTTTATTTATTTATTTATTTTTTAAAGATTTTTTATTTATTTGACAGAGAGAAACACAGCGAGAGAGGGAACACAAGCAAGAGGGAATGGTAGTGGGAGAAGCAGGCTTCCCGCTGAGCGGGGAGCCCGATGCGGGGCTCGATCCCAGGACCCCGGGATCATGACCCGAGCCGAACGCAGACGCCTAACGACTGAGCCACCCAGGCGCCCCTCCCTTGGGCCTTTAAAAGGTACTTTAAACTGGCAGGAGACTGCAGAGGAGGGGTGGAAAAGCTGTGAGTTTCAGCATGCTCAAACGAACTCCTTTTTCTTACCTCCCCGTAAAAACCCACATCTGAAGGTTACTAACCACGTGCAGGGCCTCCTACTATTCTGCCCTTGGCACCAAGACCTAACTGTTTCTGGAGCACACATTTGGCAGCACCCCTGGGCCTCCCCATCTCTTTGCCTCTCCAAATGCTGCTACACAGCCTCCCCTGGCCTGCTTTTGCTTGCCTAAAGAAATGGAGAATCTCAGCATTTCCCCAGAAAAGCCTGCTAGAGAGACTTCAGAGAGACAGGGAGGCAAAGAGCCCCAGCTTCCGCAACTCTGAGCACCGGGGAGGGAGGACCAGCTTGGCAGGGCTTCTTGGAAAGTCATTTCAAAAAGCCAATCCCTGGCAGGGCCCTGCGGGTAGGCTTGTTGGCTGAGCACAAACATGAACAACTCAGAAGCTTCTAGAAAGGCACAAGGGCCTTTGGGCTGACGCTGGTGCCCAGAGCGCGGGACTCCGAGCTTGGGCCTGAGGGCTTCCGGTCGAGGACAAGAGCAAAGGTGTCTGGAAGGGCCCCGAGTGACCCACACACCGTCATACTCACCTCGACTTTGGAGGCGGTGGCGGCGGTGAGAATACCTCGATCCCACTTCTGTCCTTGGGGAACTCGAAGGCAAAAGAGGCCGATTTGCTCATCCCAGTCCCGACTTTGCTGCTCTGCCCAGAGGAGCTGTCCGTGGGGCGGAGACGGTGCCAGGTGGAGGAGTTCGAGGGCTCCGTGGGCCCATTTTCCATCTCTCTGCCCCAGCTTTGACTCAACTCGTGCTCCACCTCCTCCTCCTCCTCTATCCGGCACTGACGGCTCCAGGCCCCCGTCTGGTACCGGGGCCTCCTCTGGTCCAAGGCCGAGGCGGCGGCAGCAGGCAGGTGGCACCGGACAGAGTCACCGGCGGCGACGCTGTTGGCCCGGGAGGAAGCAGCAGAGTCCGTGGGGCCCCTGGAGGAAGTCTGGGGCCCAGGACCACCCGTGGAGCTCCCCTCGCTGAGGTCCGACAGCGGGGAGGCAGACGGTGACACCGGGGACCCTCCAGGGCTACTCTTGGACAGCTTGGGGGGGATGGCGGGCTTCCCCTTGGGCGTGTTCTCACCGGCGTCGGGACGGGGCCCTTCTCTGGAGCTCGGCCCCCGCCCAGCTGAAGCCTCCTCTTCCCCTGCCTCAGAGTCCTGGCTCACGGGCCCGCGTGGCCACTGTACCCCCACGGCGGAGTCGGGGCTGCTCAGGTAGATTGTCCGGTGGTCCTCTTCCGGGTGGGCTGCCATGACCGTGATGGTGGCTGCCACCTGGGGGGCCACGTCTGGGCCATCCCGGTCCCGGCCCCAGCCTGATGCTGCTTTCTGAGCCCAGGCGTTAGCTGTCCGTACCTGGCCCTGGCCGTGGCCCTGGCCCCGACCAGCTGCTGCCTGTTCCGCTGCGGCCTGTGGCTTGGAAGGTGCCGGAACCGCCTTCTTCCTCTTGGTGCTCTCGGCATAGATGGGCTCGGGCTGTACGGCCTCCCGGGAGAGGGCCGGAGCCTGGGGCTCCCCCGCCAGTCCAAGGCCCCTGGTGGAGGTCCCCACGTGGCAGCCTGAGTCCTGCGGCTTCCCTGGCACGGGCTCCTTGGTGAGGGAGCAGTAGTCACTGTCCAGATGAGGGGCGAAGGGGCTGCTGGCCCCGCTGCTGGCGCTGCCACAGGAGAGGCCGTCCGAGGAGCTGGCAGCCTCCGAGGTCAGGGACAGCTTCTTGGGAGCCAGGCGGGGCGGGTTCTCTGCGGGGCCCTGGCCCCCGCACTCCCTCCGGAAGCTCAGAAGCCGCTTCTCCTCCTCGGGGGGCCCCGCACACACTCCCTGCTCCCAGCACGGCGGGGAGCGGTCCCCTTGGCCGGGTCCGCACCGAGAACTCCCGGCCTGTGACGGGTCCGTGGCAACGGGGCTCCCAGGGCAACAGTCCAGGATGGAGCAATACTCCCCCCCTTCGCTGTCCCCCGAAGGTGAGCACCGCTGATCGCTGTCGTCCTCCGAGGGCAGGGACGCCCGCAGCGGCTGCGGAGAGGGGCAGGGCCCAGGGCCCTGGTGACAGCCGGACGTCATCCCGGCAAAGGCGGCCACCTTCTGGCGGAAGCTCTCCTGGGCGGACGTCAGCTCGTGGTAGGGAAACGTGGCTTTCTCTTCTCGCCCCCCCTTCTCGGGGGAGAAGCCGACGGGGTGGAAGGCGGTGGGCCGCTCGCCCCGGGGCTCTAGGCTGTGCAGGCCCACCATGGCAAAGGCCGGGGGGCGGCGAGCGTGCCCATCTGCGGAGGCAGAGGGCCCGGCGGGCTTCTGGACGCCTCGGAAGCTGCCCAGGTAAACGATCGGCACGTCGTCCTGCTGTGGGAGGGGGAGCTTGCCGGGGGCTCGTCTCCAGATGACCTACCCAGCCCCAAGGTTAAAAGACTTACATTAGACCTTGGCAGAGAAAAAAGGGAGAGAGAAAAAGTGAGAGGGAAGTGCCACGACATTGTGAACGCGTGCTCTGCTGCACATCTACCTTCTGATCTCCCCACAGACTCTCTTCATGGCGGGGACCCCTGGAGCCATGGGGTGACATGGGGAGACACTGGGCTGCGCTTCCCACCCGGGGTCTGTAATTCTTTTGGCTTAAGTCTGTGAGGTAGGGGGAAAAAAAAAAAAAACAAGCCTCTAAAAAAGGACGTTCTGCCTTCTCGCTCAAAATGGTCCAATGACATAAATTCTCCCAAGAGCTCTGAAAACAGACTTGATTGGTTAAATTTTTGGTTTATGTCTGTTAGTTTTTTGATAACCATGTCACGGTACAGTCCTGAAGAAACCAAAGTCATGGGGCTTTTTGAAACAGCTTGGGGGGGCGGGGCAGGAGAGGGAGAGAGTGAGGGCTAGTTTCTGAGCCTGGTCTCTAGCTCCCTGGCTGCTCTCTGGGCCAAGCCCAAGAACTACACCCCCTTCCGGTCACAGGCAGTGACCTCAGCCCGAGCCCGAGCTCTGAGACAAAGATAAGGGTTGGTCATGGGACACCTGGGTGGCTCAGTCAGTTAAGCGTCCAACTCTCGATTTCAGCCCGGGTCAGGAGATCAAGCCCTGTGTCGGGCTCCACGCTAAGTACAGAATCTACTTGAGATTCTCTCTCTTCCTCCGCCCCTCCCCCCACTCGTGCACACACGCTCTCTCTAAAATAAATAAATAAAATCTTAAAAAAAAAAACAAAACAGATGTGGATTGGTCATTCCCATCACGGAAGACACAGTCCCCTTTTCCTTCGCTTCTAAAGTCTCCTCCTACCCCAAAACTTCTAGAAGCAGCCTCAAAGTTGGGCCACTGTTTGCCTCCTTTCCAAGATGACTCTGAAGTTATCATGGACTTCATCATATGAAGGACACTATGGACTCATCATAAGGTCCAAGATGACCCTTTCCAAGGGACTCTGAAGGAGTCCCTAGCTCATGTCTGCGAAGACCAAAGGTACCACGTGCAGCCCTGGTAAATGGGTGTAATCAGCTTCCGACCAATGGAGCGGTTCTGGAAGGGTATGGAACTAAGTGCAACCACAGGAAACGCCTCTGCTAAGTTAAGCCTCCTCCAATTTAAAACTGATCTCTGATTTCACATAGGCTCAAACACCCTTCCTGATCCACTCAGCATGATGGTTTAGGAAAAGCAGAATAGGCAAAAAGGTCTTAGATGTCCTAGACTTCCAGCTTCCGAGACCTGGCTAGAGGCCGCAGGCTGTACGTGCCCTCTAAATAATTATACCTCTGTAGGGGCACCTGTGGGATGAGCAGGATGGTCTAATCTCTCGCGATATAACGGTCTCTATGGTCCCAGGTCAAAGCTGCTAAAATCCAAGCTTCACAACGGGAAACACGAACACCGGCTGGGAAGTGGACATGAAGGGATTACCGCTCACGCATTAAGTGTGATCACGGCATTGTGGTTCTCTTTTGTAGGAAGACTTTATTTTTTATTTTATTTTATTTTATTTTATTTTTTAAAGATTTTATTTATTTGACAGCGAGAAACACAGCGAGAGAGGGAACACAAGCAGAGGAATGGTAGCGGGAGAAGCAGGCTTCCTGCCGAGCAGGGAGCCCGATGCGGGGCTCGATCCCAGGACGCTGGGATCTGACCTGGGCCGAAGGCAGACGCGTAACGACTGAGCCACCCAGGCGCCCCGGAAGACTTTATTTTTTAAAGACATGGGTGGAAATGATTCGATGTCTGAGGTGTGCTTTACAATCCCGGGGAGGGGAGGGTGGGGCTGGGGGCAGAGAGGAAGCAAGACCGGGGTCATGAGTTGCTCTGTGGACACTCACGGCAAAGGGCCACGGACGCATTCCTCATGCAATCACCGCTATTCGCGTGTGCATTGTAAACTATCGATGAGAAAACTTTAAAACTTTTTTTTTTAAGCTGCATTTTTGTGTGTCTCTGGTTACATAATAAAGACACTCTCCGATGCCACTTGCAGGACCCGACTGATGGTTCTCAGCCCGAAGGGACAGACGAGAGGGAGCGCAGCCAGGAAAGGAGGGCAGCAGTCGAGAAGGAGCAGCTGCGGGAGTCCTGCTCTAACGGCCCTCCCTGGCTGCCGGCCAGCCATCCCCTGTCATAACAGGAGCAGCCCCCGTAAAAATACCACGGGTGTTAGTCAGCCTCACCTGCGAGACGTCAGCGCTCAGGTTCGCCTCTGTCCACACATCGGAGGCGTCGGCGCTCATCATGGTGGGCTTCACAGCGATGGTGGGCTTGGAGTAGGGTGAGCCGTTCACGCCTTCATCTTCCTGGCGGCAGGTGTCAGGCCTGGGGGGCAGGCGAGGCGGAGGGGGCAGGTGGCCGGCTCTCGGCTGGGGCTGGCCTGGCGCCAGCTGGTGGTCACTCCTCAGGCAGAAGCAGTTCTTGCAGGACCCAGGCTTCCAGATGTGCTCCACAAAGTCACTGCACGCAGACATCTTCGGGCTCCCGGCGTTCAGGCGGACCATCTGGTGCATCTTGAGCCCAGGGCGCGCGGGTTCATCTTGCGCTCAGCTCTCCGGCGTGGGCTTCGGGGGGGGTAGAGGAGGGTCACGGGGCAGCTTCCTGGAACAGCGCAGGGCACTGGGCCCATCAGGGAGCTGCTCGGCCCGAGGATGGCTGCATCACCAGCCAGAGTCTGATTGTGTTGAGGGGGAGTAGTGGGGGGGGGAGGAAAGAAGGAGGGGGAAAAAGGCAAAGATTAGCATTCCATGTCTTCGGAGGCCCTCACCTATTTGTCATAAGGCTCTCAGCCACTCTCTGGTGGTGCGGCCTTATCAGGAGCTGTAAACACCAAACAGCTCTGGGACGGGGCTAGAGAGCCCAATGGGCCTTTCAGTCCCCAGGGCTGAAGGGGTCTAGAGCTCGGGACGAACTACAAAGTCGTACAGCAAATAAACATGGTGGCTTCCAGAGGACAAGCCACGACTTTTCACCAAGGACTGCGTGAGCGGGAGGGAAGGCCTGGGCCCCGAGCAGAGCTCGGGAAGCCATACTTCTGCCCAGGTGAACACTCGGTGGATGAGAAAGGGGAGAGGTGCGGGGCCGGCCTGCCCCTTGGGGGAACCATGTTAGGAGGTGCGGCATCTTGGGCACCGGCCCTCCTCCCCTTACTTCAACCCAGTGCTCAGTGAGGTCATCAGAGCCGGGGCTGCAGGCCAAGGAGGGAAACAGAAAGAGAAATGCCTCATTACCACAGCCCTCTGGTCTAAGGGTGGCCGGGAAAATATAACAGAGGGAAGACACTATCACACAATTCTTTCTCCCTACGATAGCCCTGGGGTAAGGCAGCCTGCTCGTTGCAGGAGTTGTCTCTGACAGTCAAACAGGGACCAGAGGGTTTCCCCAAAAAACCTAGTAAATCCGCCTGTTGAGGATGAGCTCAAAGGGTTGCAGTTATTAACCAATTAGCCTGCAGAGCAGCCCGGCAGGGAGCCGTCACCCCCATTTTACAGATGGAGAAACAAGGGCAATGACATAAACTACGGCTTGTCCAAAAGTCACCGGGAGTTTGGTGGTTCTAGAAGGCCAAAGGCCAACTGTGCTGGAAGCCCCTCAACTTTCATCACGTCATTCATTACACGTGGTGGCCGCCCATCCCCCCGTCTGCCGCTCCCCGCTCCTCTTCCCTCATTTAAATGAACCGGCCTCCTCGCACGGAAAACGTTCATGAGAAAATCATCTCTACAAACCTCCTGGGATCAGATTCTCATCAGAAAGGGAGTGTTGCCCCGGGGTTTGGGCTCCCCTCTCCTCCAGTGAGAACTTGCTCTGGGGCTGACGGCTAAACTGTCTACAGGGCTCACCAGATGGAAGGAGCCAGGAGCCCATTCTGGCATCTTTGGGGAGAGTGCTCTCTTGCCACACTCACAGACAGGGGTGCTTAGTCACCAAGCACCGGAGCTAAATTTGCCTCCTTTCCCTCCAAAGATCACCGCGAAGCCACTGCCTCATGAAGCTAAATGAATACTCTGAAATAAAGACAAGTGTTTGTCTTTCAGCAACTGTTGGTAGGGGCTCACGCATCCCTCTCTTTAAGATGATTGTGGGTTGGGTTCTTCTCCTCCCCTAAACACACCCAAGTAGCAGGTTCACGCCTCACCAAGTTCCCCAGAAGAGGTCACTAGGCTTCAACAAGCAGTGGAGAAGAGCAAGGATTTTCCATTCTTCCCACAATCTTGAGCCACAGAGAGCTTTAGGCTCTGCTGCTAAATCTGGGGGAAGTGGAGGAAGCACACTGGTATTCAGAGAGCAAGTGTCCACGTCCCTGCCCGGAGGCAGGGAGTTGGTCCTCTCCCAGAGAGCGGTCGGCTTCCTGACCGCAGGGAAATAGAGGCTCCCCTTTACAGCAGGCAAAGGCTCCCGAGCCCCCTAGATGGGATGGGAAAAAACTTAGAAGCCCATTCTGTGGGGGCCTTTCTCCTTCCTGCAGCTCCGTACAAGGCTGAGCTATCTGTGGCGGTGGGCATCCAACCACTTCCTCGGGGCTACCGCAGATTCACAAAAAGGCAGTCTGGGTGGCCGCCCCTCATTTCCTCCCCCAGCAGGCAGCAACCGAGAGCACAAACTTGTCACTTCCCCTTGGTGCCAGAGCAGCCCATTCTCTGTCCCCAGTGGCCCACAACAGCCCCGGGACTTTGGGTCGGCTCTGGATGACTGAGGTATGGGAGGCTTCCTCCAGAACCTTCACCGGCTTACGCGCGTTCTCTCTCTGGGCTCCCACGCCCAGCTCTGAGATTCTCTGACGTGGGCACAGCTCTCCGCACCTCTGCTCAGAGATGCAAAGGTGTTGAGGGCAAGTCTTTGAACACGAGGACAGGATGAAGCGCTAGCCCTCCACCAGCATGGACTCACTGCGTCCTGTTAAAACTGGTTTTGCAGTCACAGCAAACAGAATTTACCACCACGTCAAGCCAGAAAAGATCGTTTTCCAGTTCTGTCTAGAGAGCTCTATGCCTGGAATTATCTCCTATTTGTTTTCAGTGAAAAATGGTGAAAAACTCAAGCGGCACTCACAAAGCAGTAACAGCGCCAGGCAGCCCGGTGCCAACTCTCCACGGCCTGGGAATGGCACCTTCCTGCCCACATTCCTTACCTCCTCCGAGGGGAGACAGCCCCCAGAATTATGCAAATTCCCCCCTTTCAGTGGGAGGCAGCAGTGTAAGATTAGAAAAAGATCCCAGCATTCTTTCTGATCCAAGTCATGATAAAATAGCTTTGCCTCTGCAAACTTCTGCACGAGATTTGTGGCTACAGTTTGCAAGACTGAAGTTGTCAGATTCACTGCCATCCTAGTTCAAAAGAATCTAAAGAATGGTGGCCAGATCCATAGAATTAAATCTTTTGGCTCAAAACGCCCCTCACGCTTGCATCAAAGGCTGTTAATGCCTTACCCTGAAGTGAGGGAATTCCAAAAAATGTTCATCTAATAAATATATATACGTATATACGACAATTAAATTAATGCAACACTGAAAAAGAAAAGTACATATGGAAGGTGTCCAGATTTCAATAGTCCACTGGCAGGGGCTGCCCAGGCAGAAAGAACACAGTGACAACCTTAACACACCTCCCCAACACCTGCCCAACACACACACACACACACACACACACACACACACACACACAGGGTCATGATATTCACCCAACTTTTAATTTCATTTTTTCCTTCTTCAATGCCGTGTAATCTAATCTCAGCAGTAGGAATGCGATTTTCATGGGTTAGACTACAGCCTAAACCAGTAAGGAGGACGGCCGAATTCCACAGGATCCTGATAACAAAGTAGCTGCAGAATTCCCCAGGGCTTCCTGTCAAATTTCCCTCTCAAAAAGGGAAAAGGTTGCTGCCATAGCTCAGGCCGGTGATCAATAAGGTCCGTGGAACCTGACTCGGCCCTGATCTCATTGCAAAACTGGCCCGTAGACCTTTGGGCTTTCCTCTCCAGCTCTGCAAAGCCATGCCCTCGGCCGGCTGAGCTCTACCTGAGAAAAATAAACACATTTAGCCGGCCCTGCCTCCATTCCCTTTTACAGGACCTGAAAGCGGAGAGGTGGAGAGGTTCTGTTTTCTCAGTGTGTGTGTGGGTGTGTGTGTGGATGTGTGTGTGTACGGTGTGTGTGTGTACAGCTGTGTGTGCGTGTGTGTGTGTGTGTGTGTGTGTACGGCTGGGGACCCAAGCAGCAGGAGCAAAGGTTAGGAACGTGCCCACAGTATGCCTTTCAGAGGGCTCAGCCAGCGCTCAGGAGAAAGGCATCATCTCGTTCGCTCCGGGGGCTCGGGGGCTGCAGCACACGAGGTGGCTACCCGGGGGCCCCAAACCTTCTCACTCCCAGTTCTAGCAGCCCCGGCGGCCTCTCCCTCTCTGCTCCTTTGACAATACTCCTGCCGCAGAAATGAAGTCTTCCCCATTAACAACTCGCAAAGCGCTTCAGTCTCTTGCCCCAAACGGAACAGCAAGCCCAACGAGACCAGCTGAACAGTCGGTTTCCCCTCCCCGAACTCGAAGGAAAGTTTCCCCGTTTTAAAAAAGCGCGATTCTCGAATGAATCTTAAACACCCGTCCGGCTCCCGTGTGCTCTCCCGGCTCAGCGCCTCCAACCTCGAGCACAACCCCGGGCGCACGCGGTCCGGAC
The DNA here is from genome assembly GCA_028646535.1 of Procyon lotor. Lineage (NCBI taxonomy): Eukaryota > Metazoa > Chordata > Mammalia > Carnivora > Procyonidae > Procyon > Procyon lotor. Next base: position 155,605,310 of record CM053604.1, read on the forward strand.
GCTCCACCCTCCGCCGGCGGCCGCCTGTCACCCCGGGGGACGCCAACAGGGGTTCGCGTTCTCCGCCACCGCGGCGCTTCCCCCTCGCCACCCCCGGAGCGCCCCTCTGCGGCCGCGTTCGCCAGACAAAAAGAGACTGGATTTGGAGAAAGCGTCGCGCGGGCTCACCTCGGGGCCGCGCTCCCTCGGCCTCGCCGCCGGCCGCCCAGCCGCCAGCCGCCCCACCGGGCGCCTCGGAGCATTGTTTGGAGAGTGAGTGCGCGCGGTGCGTGCCCGGCCGCGGGCGGGTGTCCTCTGCCGGGGCCCGGAGGCCGGGTGGCAGCTGCGAGCGCGGCTCCGCCCCCTCCGCCTCCGGTTCCGCCGCGCGCCGGGGCTCCCGCCGCACCTCCGCAGTCCCCGCCGCCGCCCCGCGCCCGCCCCCCGCCCCGCAGGCCCGCGCGCCTCCGGCTCCCTGCGGCCGGGCTGCGGCGCCCCGGCCCCGAGCGCTCCAAACTCTCCCCGCCCCGCCCCTGCCTCCCGCCCGCGCCCACCCGCCCGCCGGGAGGCCCCGCCCCCGGCCCGGCACTGGGCGCCTTCCGACCCGCGCGAGCCGAGCCCCCACCTGCCCTCGCCCCAGAGGCGGCGGTGCGCGCCTCCGCCGCGGCGGCGATCGGAGCTCGCCGCCTCGCCTGGAGCACAACGTCTGTAAGGGGATCAGAGGTGTCCTGCATCCCTTCAGCCAGCCGGCTCTGCTAGACCCCGGGGCGGGTAAAGCCCGACAGCTGGGGCGGGGGAACGAGAAAGCCAGGGGTCGGGAGTGGAATAGCGAGGTCGCCAGCCCAGCCGGGTCGCGAAAGCTGCGTGGGCACCGATGTTGGCAGTTACCGTGGCGGGAGCGGGGGGGATGGCGCGAGGGAGCCGGGCCGGGAATCCCGACCGCGCATTCCAGCCCCCGCTCAGTCCGGGGACTGAGCGTCAGGCCCGTCGCTTCACCCCCAGGAACTTTAGTTTTCTGGATATAGAAGGAAGGGTTGGACTGGGTTCCACCTCGCTCGGACCGGCATCCAGGTCTTCCGCGGGCCAATATTACACCTGTGTTTACAGTTTCCCGAAAGTGACTCACTCACTGAGACTGAGTTCGAGATAGTCCCCGGGCTAAAAACTCTTGTAACAGAGTATGACATCCTACCACCTAGTCAGTCTCCTCCCTCCCTTCAGCTGCCTGTGGCAGGCTCGAACCTTGGCCTGGGTGTTTCCTCGGAGAGTTAGCAAGCTCCAGAGTCACCGCCTTAAGCCTGCCTGGATGGGGGCGAAGTGGTGAAAGGGAGTGGAAAGAAGACCCTGGGAAAACCCCCTGTGGCCTCCCCTCCGTCCTCCTGCTCCCCAGACAGACGGTATGTGGTAACTCCGATTAGATCCTCTGCCTTTCAGTCCACGGGGAAGAGCCCGTGAGCCTCCACCCAGCTGAGAGGTGGAAGGTAGACTGGTTTCCCTTGTGATTCCTGGGCTTTCCATTAGATCTGGCAGTGACAGCAGGCCTGAGGGGGTGGGGACAGAGGTGAAGGAGAGTCAGGGGAGGACCTGTGAGGTTTGAGGTTTGGCTTGGGTGCAAGAAAAGGGGAAAGGTAGAGGGATATAAGGAATACTTCCTCATCCTCCAATGTCTGGGTTTCTCCTTAGTACGAATAGAATTTGGAGGGGGGAAACGTCATAGAGGGATAGAAGGGGAACTAACATTGTTTCAATACCTAGCCTGTGCCAAGCCACCCTACGAGAGGGACATCATCCCCATTTTATAGGGAAGAAACCTGACACGCAGAGGACCACATAATTTGCCAGGGCCCATCAGCTGAACAGTGGTAATACCGAGATTGGAAGCAACAGCTCATGGGTGGATAATTCCAGTCTTGCCGGGCTGCCCTCTCCAAGTCCCGGCGGTCCAGCCCGATTTTTCCTTCTTCTCAAAGTGAGAGGAAACCATGTGAACAAACATGGAAGGAAAACTCTGGCTAGCCTCCATCAGCATCCAACAAAAGGGAAGGGGCCAGGCATCTCTTTACTAAGACCTGGTGGTGGTGGTGAGGGGGGGTTTGATAAGCAGGTAGGTACAAAGTGGACTGCACCAGAGAAGTACAAGAGTGGCATAAGGACACATATGTGATTCAGTTACAGTGGGAGATGGCACACCCCTGGGATTCAAGAAGTTCCTGGTTCCCATGATTCAGGCTAGATGCGTCAGTTTTTCCTCTGTAAGGCTTGGCTGGGGACACCCACCTCACAGGATTGAGCACAGAGAAAGCATTCCCATTCCTGCTTGATCTTCTTCTCTTTACCAAACGTATCCCTAACACACAAACAGGCTGAAGAACGGAAGGATCAGAAGCAAAGGCAATAGTGGGACAAGATTGGCAGTTCTGTATCATGGGACAGCAATGGAAGGGTTAATTCAGTCTTTCTGCCAAATAAACCGTGTCCCCAAGTGTTTTGCTGTGCTCACACAAAATAAATGCATTATACTGTAGTTGCTGACATATCACGTGCATCTTTTTATGCCAGCGACACGGGCTTAAAGATGGCTTCATCTTGCCTAATGAAAAGAATCAAAAAATACTTCAAAAGACCCACTTATATCCACATAAAATACCCATTCTCTTA
>CM053604.1:155608043-155621924 GCA_028646535.1 Procyon lotor
TATTGATCCATTTCATGACACTTCTAACTGCAGGGCTCAGGGTCCCAGATACAGACCAGACCTTGAAGACCAATTCCCTTCAGGGTTTTAGTCCGTGAGCACCAGTCTGTATAAGAGAACTGGGAAATGGCGGGCGGGGGTGGGGGGGTGGGGGGGAGATTAGGACAAAGGCCAGGACAGGTAGTGCTTTGATGGTAGGTAAGCTAGAGTCGTTTGAAATTAGAAAGGCAAAAAGGCAGAATGAGGAAATGTACACATGAAATATACTAGGAAGAGGCTAGCTGGGATATTGCAGGGGTTGGACCATGGGAAGATTGGACCGAAGTAATCCCATGCCTGATCTCTCCCCAGCCAGAGAGTAGATCCCCCGAACAGCAGAGAGGTGTCTCTTCCCTTAAAGGGAAAAAACGGTTCAGTTTTAGGCAACAAACATTTATTGAACACCTTCTACTTAGGAAGCGCAGGAAGTCTGTGACGGGAGCTGATGCAGGGACAGCGGGGGCTCAAAGAAGGAAAAGACAGAAGCCCAAAAAGTGGTTTCACGGAGGTAGTGGGCTTAGGAGGATGAGAAGGATTTCAATTTTTGGACAATGAGGACTTTTCCCCATTGTCGGAGAGAAGAGTATCCACAAAGGAGTGGTCATAGGAGAGGCAGGAGACTTTGCAGCGATTTCCCATGTGGTCTGGCTGGAGTGCGGTGATAGGAGACGGAGCTGAAACGGCAGCGTGGGGCTGGCAGGAGGGAACTTACCCACAGGAGAGCACTGACTAGTTTTTTTATTATTAGCTCTACCTGGATCTTGGAGTTTCTATCTCTGATCCAGATGGGAGGTAAGGGGCAGTGGGAATGGAATGCAGGAAATGTGGGATGGATGAGTTTGGAAAGACGTTAAGAGGGCTGTCTGGGGACTGGCTGCTTAGTAATTCACTGAGGGCGATAAGATATTTACAAATAACAGCTTCCATTGCAGAGCACTCACTGTGCTAAAGGGTTTGCAGGCCTTTTCTCATACGAAGCTCATGGAAATTCCCAGGTAGGTGCTGCTATGGGAGAGAGGAAGGAATCAAAGACAACCAGCAGAATTTTAACCTCCAGAGACTGGTAGACGAGTGGTTTTGCTAGTTCAAGTAGGGAAGTCAAGGCACTTACTCTGTGGTCTCTCGAGTATGATGTCTATGGCAGCCACCTGGGGAAGGACGGTGTTGTGCCAGCTGCGGTGTCTGGAACCATAGTAAAAAATGAAGGACGTAGGAGAAGAGGTGATACGAAGCGGCGAAGCGCTGGCAAACACGGTAATCTAGACGAGGCCATGGGAAAAAGGAGCGTGGACCCCCTCTTTGAGACCTTCTGAAACCCAGAGCCGCGTGCAAAGGGAAACTAGCCATGGAGGAGATGACACGAAGGCGATTCAGGTTGCAGCGAATTGTGTCAGGTGCAGAGGGTCTGAGACCAGCTTAAACTCTTCGTTACTCTGCTTATCACAGCAGGAAGTTCTAGTGGACCCCACGGAAGAAGGAAATCAGGGGCGGAGGAACATGCGTGGGAAGGGTGGGCTCCTCCATCAGGCTGTCAGTCCAGAAAAGGGCATTTGACAGCGGTAGGAGGACGGGCCACAGATGAGATAGGATGGACTCTCTGAAAGCCATGGGCAGATGCCCAAAACCACCCCGGAGGGGTCTAGGCCGGGAAGAAGTGATGGAAAAAGGTCTTCTACAAATTTGCTGGGAGGGGCTCATCTGAGCGGGAGGCGGGTCATCTCAGCGAGCCAGCCAAAGGTTGGTCCAGCAAGAATGCACAGCCCTGCTCCCCTCCTTCTTTCTCCCCAAGTGATAATCAGCTCTTTTGGTTGTCAACCCAACTTATCTTTTTCTTCTGTGAGCTGTGGAAATTCAAGGAATCTTATCGGTTAACCCCTGTCCTGTGATTATGGCATTGCATCCTTGTGTCCCAGCTTTTTAAAAAAATCTTTCCAATGTCCCATCCTCCCCCCACCCCCGACTTTAGTCTTAGGCAATTCTCCACAGGATAAAACATTCTAAATAATTTACGGTATCATATTCCAAGCACTGAATAGATTTTTTTCCACCAAAACTGAAAGCTATTATTTAAATAACTGCTGGATGTCAGAATCCCAAACCACATGGGACCGAAAGCCAGGGGTTCAAGATTATTATGATCTTCTTTTGTGCCCAAGTGCCACAGAGCTCAGATGTCAAGGGCTGAGGAAGAAAAACACTTTCTTTTTCTCCTTTTATAGCATAAACACAGTTAGATGTGTATTCAGTGACAGATACCTTATTGCAAACCTCATTTTTTTTTCAAAAATGCTACTGTTATCGGTTGAATTGTGTTCTTTCACTCCCCCTAAAAAGACAGATTGACGTCCTAACCCTACTTTCTCAGAATGTGACCTTATTTGGAAGTAGGGTCTATAAAGAGGTAATCAAGTTAAAATAAGGTCATTAGGTTGGTCCCTAACCCAATGTGACTGGTGTCCTTATAAAAAGGAGGGAAGAGACAGACACCCAAAAAAGGAAGACTGTGTGAAAACACAATGGGAGAAGAGGCCATGTGACTAAATCGATGCTTCTAGAAGCCCCAGAAGGCCAAGAATTGCCTGCGTACACCAGAAGCTAGAAGAGACAAGAGAAGGTTTTACCCCAGAGCTGTCAGGGAGAGCCTGCCTCTTGCCTCTACCTTGATCTCAGACTTCCAGCTTCCAGAACCTCGAGGCAATACATTTCTGCTGTTTTAAGCTGCCTAGTTCTTGGTACTTTGTTAGAGCAGCTCTAGGAAAATAGTACAGTTACTAAAATGTGCCAATGAGTGATATACACTCCTGCTTCTAGACAGAAGATAAAGATTCTTCAAAAATCAGCTCCAAAGAGCACAACACACAGGAGATGGGTTAATTAATGTCCGCTAGGCCAAACAGCTTTCTGTAATAAGGTCAGCATGTCCTTTGTTCAGCCTGCCCTAGGAAGAGAATGGCCATTCTTTCTCTGGTTTCAGGGCCCACAGTTAGGAGAAAGTCCTGGTTCCTCACCTCTGTTGCCATTTGCATGGTTGAGAAACTCTTTACCTCTGCACCCAGGCAGTATGAATTAAGATGTACCTGAAAGCCCATCAGAGGATTGTTCTGGGTCCATATACATTCCAGAGATGTCATTAATGGACAGGAGAGATCATCTAGGTTTAATTCTCCAGGGACAAATGGAGATGCTGAGGTCTTCAATGACTGACATGACTTGCCCAAGGTCTCCTGAGACATCTCATGACCTTGTTTTTCTGAGCTTTCAAGGTTGTTTGGTTTTAATGTGGACTCACTGTGAGTTAACAGTGTGAAAATGAGAACTATTTGAGGAATTAATTCATGAATCCCTCTGCTTGGCTTTCTGACTAAACCGGAGACAGGGTTGGAAAGAAGCAGAATATTTGACATTAGGAAGAGTCCCAAAGAAAAAAACCCATTTGAAAGATCTGCTTTGTTACCCTAAAGAAAACCTCCTAATGCTACAGCCACTTCGGAAAACAGTTTAATGGGTTCCTAGAAAGTCAACTATAACTTTGTCTTCTGGCCCAAGAATTCCACTCCTAGACATCTACCCAAGAGAAATGAAACTAAGGACACACAAAAACTCCCACACAAATATTCACACAGCATTATTTGTAAGAGCTCAAGAGTACAAAAAACCCAAATGTCCATCAACTGGTAAATAAATAAGTATGTGGTCCGTCCATATAGTGAAATACTGTTCAGTAATAAAACAATAAATCCCTGATGCCCATGACAACGTGGATGAACTTCCAGAAGGTTATGCTAACTGAGAGAAGACAGGCACAAAAGGTTGCTTAACGTGCGATTCCACTTATAGGAAATATCCAGGAGAGATAAACTGACGGAGACTGAACGTAGAGAAGCAGCTGCTTGGGGCTGGGAATGGAATGGGGTCTGGAAGTGGGGACTAACTATCAATGGGCACTTCTTACTCCAATGATGAAAGTTTTCTACAACTGGATTGTGAATCATGATGACACAACTTGAAAAACTGACTAAAGATTGTTGAATCGTACACTTAAAAGGGTCGAACGTTATGGGATGTGAACGATACCTCAGTGAAGTTGTTTATGAAAGGAGAAAGAACGGACTATAATTCAGCCTTAAACACGAGGGAAACAGACAACCCGCCACACCACGGATGAAACTTGAGGACGTTACGCCAAGTGGGATAAGCCAATCACAAAAGGAAAATTGCTGTATGATTCCACTTTATGTGAGGTCCCTAGAGTAGTCAAGTTCATGGAGAGAACAAGCAGGATGGTGGTTTCTGGGGGTGGGGGGAGCGTGAGTGGGAAATTATTCCTTCATGGGTGCAGTTTCCATATAAGACAATGGAAAGTTCTGGAGACGGGTGGTGATAAGAGTTGGACAACAATGTCAGTATGCCTAATGCCACAGAACTATACATTTTAAAAAGTTAAAATGGCATATTTTATGTTGTGTGTACTTCATATAATTGAACGAGAGATTGAGAGAAACACGTCTATTTCTGTAAGTGAACTACCTGTTGCTGAATGAAACAAGTCTGGGAAATCTCACGTTTTCTCTTTTTTTTTTAATTTAATTTTTTTTTTTTTAATGCAGGCTCCACACCCAGCGTAGAGCCTAATATGGCTCACAACCCCGAGATCAAGACCTGGACTATAAGATCAAGAGTTGGATATCCAATCGACTGAGTCACCCAGGCACCCCAAATCTCATGTTATCTTTAAGTCAGTGAGCTTAGTCATTCAGAAGACCATCAGTTTTTAAGCTCCTGTAGGAAACAGATTGATCCATACTTTTATAAAGTCGCAGAAACTCCAGGCCTATTTGCCGCCTGATAAATCATGGATGAGAAAACATCACACGCTTCACCGTCCCACCATCCCACCGCTGAACATCGTTCTCTCCTTGTCTCCCCCAAGGCGGCTTCGGTTTTGCATTTTATGAGGTCAGTAGGCTTCTGAGTGTCCTGACCTCTGCGTTGTTTCTGTTGACTTCTGCAGGAAGGCTTCTGTGTAACGTTAACCTCTGCGACCTAATCATCATTCGTCAAAACCCAGCTGTGGGACTGCAATTATATGGACTGCATCTCAGGGGTTTTTACTTACAAAGGTAGGCCAGCGGTCTGAATCAAGTGTTCCCAAGGAATGGGCAACGGTAGAAGAAAAGAAAGTTTTCTATTTTATTTCTCTAAAAAGAACACATCATTCGCCATCTGTTGTAAAGTTTTATAAGCCTGTCGAAAAGCAAACTGTTTCGTTTGCTTTATTCACCCTTAAGATGAGGTGGTCTTTTCTCTTTCCCTTCTTTCTTCCTTATGGTTCTCATAGGAAATCTACTACAAAAGGATCGAAAGACGATCTTGTGGACACTTAGAGCACTTTACTAATAACCAGCGTTGGCCCTTTCTAGGAGTAAAATCCCATTTTGGCACGGCACTAGTGACTCTGGGGACATCTTACTTCTCTCGATGGTCCACCACATGGGGAAATCAAAAATAATTCTATCCATTTCCACCTTTCATGCTTCTGAGAGCAGGAACTGAGGGCCTGGCTTCTGTGCTGGGTGGGGCACGTGGCAGGGGGGAAGCAAATAAACCTTCCCCTCTAGGACCTGCAGATCCTTCCTTCAGTTTCAGGCCCGCACTGTGTAATTGACACAGATTATCCAGAAGCTATCTATCCAACCCCAGAGCCTTCTGCAAACCCTGGCCCTTACTAGCAAATTACTTCTCCCCAAGTCAGAATGTCCTAGAATTAGCATTCTCATATGGGGTGGACTTACATGGTCAGAACAGTCAATAGTCAAGTATAGAAGACTGGAGGGAGGAAAAGTGGCTTATTCATTTGCCAGAACCCCTGTTTAAACTCCCACACAGCATCGCCCACAGTATTCCCCTTGCTGTACTTGGTGTAGGTCAGGCTAATCTGCTTGCAGGATTTACAGCCCTAACTGGTTCTGAACTATCGAGAGGGTGACTGAGAGGCTCCGGGAGGGTTGCTCGGTACAATGTCCAGTGGTCGCAGAGGGTAGCAGAGTCACCAAGCTTTGCAAGTGACCAATGAATGGGGGGAGGGGACCACCGTATCTAGAACGGGGGAGGAGAGCAAAGCCTTCAGCTAATTTCCTGGAAAGTCCCAGGCTTTGTTAAGGAGGCTTTAGGATAATGGCTCTTTTGACCGACTGTTCAGTTTTTTTCCTCCTTTTAGAAGTGGCCAGTGGTGGCTGGCAGGGAGAGACATGTAGCGAGCAGGGCAGGAAAGGGGTCAAAAGACACGGGATGGGCCTGATTAACAAGTAGGCTTTTTAAGCAGTGGTTAGGGGACACCTGCAGCTTTTCTAGACTGGCTGGCCCAGTAGGGGTTGTTTGAATGAGAAAACAGCTTCCAAAAAGATGTAACACAAGAGCATAAAAGGGAAAAAGGAAAATGTGCATTTGTGAGATGCGGGAATTGTAGAGTTTTACCTCTGATTCTTCTCAAAAGAAACCTTTTATTATCTAATATTCTCATCCGTGGGTCAAGGCTCACAAGACGAGGAGAGAGGGCTCATCACCAGGGCACGTTGCTGGTGTTTTGCTCCAAAAGGAATTCGCTTTCAAACAGACATGCATTCACTAATCTCTTTTCTTAAAAAAAAGAAAGGAAGAAAGAAAGAAAGAAAGAAAGAGAAAACCACAAACACAAAATCTCTTCCAACTCAGCTGACTGGGTCCAAGTGGGGATGACAGCACCATTCACTTGCATGATCCCACAGGCCAGTGTCCAGAATGAAAATAAATGTGACTTTTCAAATCAGGGCATAGTGTTGCTTTGTTTGTAATCCAATTAAAGGACAGGCATCACAATGTTATTGTATGAGAGAGGAGAGAAAACAGAGATCCACATCTTTTGGGCTGTAATACACCAAGCCTGGGCTCGACAGATCGGCATCAGTATCTTGAGAAAGCCAGAAGGGGACAGTTCCTGATCTCCAAGGGGCTATACTGAGTGTGGTGGCATGTGGGGGAGGGGAGCAAAAGGACAAAAGCCCCATACCTTCCATAGTTAACCAGCTTAGCCCTGATCTATAGCATGTGATTATGTCTCATATGTACTGATATTTCCTATGGTTGATAGAGCTTTCCTTGATAAATATCAATTGTGTGATCATATACATGAGATACCTATCTGTCTATCTGTCTATCTCTCTTGAGATGCTAACAAGTCAGCCACTTTGGTCTTAGTCAGACTTGGAAGGATTAAATTATCATAAACACTATCATTGCCACCTTTGGAAAGCCTTTCCTGGCCCTGGAAGTGGACTTGGACGCTTCCTCTTGGTGCTCTCCGTCGCCTCAATTTCCTTGTCTGTAAAACACGGTGAGTGATACCTTCCTCAAGAGGTTATTTTGAAATTTAAGCAAGCTGTGTAAAATGCCTAGCTCAGAACCTGGTGTCTTAGTACACTTGGGCTATTACAACAAAATACCATAAACGACAAACATTTTTTTTTATAAATAAATAAAAGTTCATAGTTCTGGAGGCTGGGAAGTCTAAGATCAAGGCAGCTTCAACGTCTGGTGAGAGCCCCCTTCCTGGTTCACAGAAGGCTGCCTTTTTGCTGTGTCCTCATATGGTGGAAGGGGTAAAGGAGCTCTCTGGGGTCTACTTTGTAAAGACACTGATCCCATTCAGGAATGTTCCACTCTCGTGACCTAATCAACTCCCAAACCCCCACCTCCTAATACCATCCCTTTGCAGGGTAGGTTTCAATATACGAATTTCAGGGTGGACCAAACAATCTGCAGCACCTGGAATATACTACACTCAATAAATGATGGGTGTTGTTAGAGCAGGCATCAGAAAGTGAAATCTATTCATCACTCATTCAGCACATTGTTACTGAGGACACACCCTGTGCCCGGCTCTAGGCAAGGCCCTGATGGTACCGTGATAGAGCTAAATGGATAGGATTCCTGACTTTCTGAACCAGATAGTAGAGCGGCGAGTGGGGGATGGGGGATGGGGGATGACAGGGCCAAACAGAACCATGCATTCTTTTTAATTATAGTCCCTTCTTTAAATTTTTTTTTATCGAGGTGTAATTAACATATGGTATTATGTTAGTTTCAGGTGTAGGGATCGTGCATTTTTGATGGCAAATTGTGGCATCCTTCCGTGTTGGAAGGAACAATACTCTGTAAGATCACAGAGCAGGGAAATTCCACTGCCCAGGGAGTTAACGAGGTCTTCCCTATGATTGATATTGTGGCTGAGGTCTCAAAGATGACGGGTGACCACTTGGAAAGCGAAGCGGGACACAGAAGCAGGATGTGGGTAAGGGTATCTCTTCTGTCGTGGTTTAATGGCATACTCTTGCAGGATCAGGATGTTGATTGGAATGGATTTAAAGAACCAAGTTCCAGCCCTTTTTTTTGGCATGTGAGTTGTTCCCTCTGAATGCAGACAAAGCAAAGGATGGAGGTTAAGGGGTCTGCAGGAAAGACACCTGGGCGAGGATAATGGAGGCAAATAGGAGTTGTTAGCAAGTAGGATCTTGGGGTAAACCCACAGAGCACCGGACTGAGAGTCAAGAGAGCTGAATTCTGTTCCTGGCTAGGAGTTCTAGTTTACAGGCAAGAAAAATGGGATTCAAAAACTGTGTATTCACCCAGAATATACACCTAGAAGGTGGTGGAACACTTCGACCGCAATCCATGCCTTTTTATTCCAAGTCTTTCCTTAATAAAACTCAATACTGTGGTGTTTCCTTAACAGTGTAACAAAAAAGAAGAAGGAGGAGGAGGAAGGGTAAGGTAAGGGAAGCAAGGAGAAGAAAGGGGGGAAAAAAGAGAGGCAGAGAGAAAGAAAGGATAAAAGAAAAGAAAGGAAAAAAATATTAAATTTTGTTTATGACTTTTCCACTTTGGAAGATGTCCAATTTAATCATTTATAGAACCATTAAAATCCACATCAGAGCGATCACCGATTGAAGGGTTCTGTCTCTGTCTCATCGTAAGGGCAATCACTAGGAAAGACACGGGACGCCTCCACTGTATTATCAGAATGGCTCTTCCAGTCAATGCTTGGTTATCTGTGCCAAATGCAGGGCGGGCCGTGGAGACGTGAACCCCGCAGAGAGTTCAAAACCGTTCTGAGCCATTAGCTCCAATAAAGCTCCCAAAGCAGCCAAGCTGGAGGTCCCTGTGGAGCCGCATTCCCTTAACCTCTCCCCTGCTCTCGTTCTGAGTCCAGAGGTTAAGAAATTGAAGACAGCACACATAGCAAAGGAAAGGTTTCCTTTGCCCTCAGGGTAGACAGCAAGTAAAACCACCAAGCTGACTTCAGCATCTGGAGTCTCCGCAATTCCTTGTCCTTTCATTGCTTGCCCCAAACCTTTTGGCTGCTCTGGGTGTAAGGCAAAGACGCTCCCCCCGAAGGCCTTTTTGGCATTTCCTTACTGCCCTTAGCCACAGTGACTGAGGACGCTGTTCCTCATGCCAATCTCGGCCTCAGCCGCCCACCCCGGCAGGCACACTGTTTTTCTGTTTACACTTTTGTGAAAAACGCAAATGTATTGTCCTTTAAACATCATATCAAAGCCTCCAAGGTGTTTATTTTCTGTATCTCTATTGGAAGAAAGAATCGTGATAGAAAGTGTGCTTTGTGGTTCTCGTGGCATTTAAATATTTTAAAAACAAAATATCAGTGAGAGATGGGTATCTCCAGCTCACCAAAAAAAAAAAAACCCCAAAAAACAAACCTTCATTTGATAAAACGAATGTTTAAAAAAGTAGAATGTGGGGCACCCGGTGGCCTGGTCAGAAGAGGATATGACTCTTGATCTCAGGGTTGGAGGTTTGAACCCCCCATTGAGTATAGAGATTACTTATATAAATACATGCATACATACATAAACTTTAAAAACTAAAAAGCAGAATTTGCTTTTTTTTGTGTGTGTGTGGGAATAGGGACTCAGGAGTGACTTAGGAATTTGATATTTGTATTATGCAGCAACTGCCCCTGGGCTTTCTGGGATGTAGAAGGAGAAAGTACCTAAAATTGAGGTACTCTGAGGTGACACTCCATACAAAAATAAATCATCTCTAAAAACAGCGTATTAATAGTACGCTTATTTTTAACCAATGTTATGGTACAGCAGAAAGATCTTCTCAACATTTATCTTAAATTCCATCATCTAAGACTTTTCAAGAGGAATATCTAGAAATGTACAGACCAGAAAGTTCAATGGCTCTCCAAGACCATTGAGAAAGAAAATAAGGCCAGTCCCTGTTAGCATACCGACTATTTCAAAGAAAGCCAGACCCTTTTAAGCATTGAACGACCCTATTTTGAGGATGAGGCCGTTAGAAAACATTTGTGTTCAGAAACGTCATCTATGTGTCATGGGATCCCCGGTCTAAGATCTAAATCAAGACTGGCTACATTGGGTTTTATCATTAGAGAGTAATCTCATGGACTTCAGAGAAGCAAAGATACTGTTGCCCTTGGTGATGCTGACACCAGATCAGGATATTGACACATCCCTAGTTTCTTTTAGCAACCTATCAATTGTGTATAAACTGCAAGGTTGTAGTCACACTTTTGAAATAAATATGTATTTAGTCTGTATCTTTTAAGGTTAACAAGTTCTATAAGGTTTCCAACTACTCTGCAAAGTATTGCTTACTTTACTTCCTCCAAATGCTGTCATTTTTTACCTCCAAAGGGTAATTCGACTTCCCCTTTGGGCTCCAGAAAAGCAGTTCAGACTCTCTTCCCCGCCTCTGATTCCTTCAAATCTCTCTGGATCTTCCCTTCGGCTTCCGTACCTAGTTCGCTGTCGACGTGCCCCCTTAAATCTGTCCTCTGTGACAGATGCATTCACCCTACTGTACTGATGAATGTTTCCTTCCATATTTTTAATTTTAATCAATTCTGCCTATAAAGCTCTTTTCTCACCCCACCAGCCCATCTAAATTCCATTCCTCTACAAAGTTCATTTTGGGGTCATTGCCCCTCCCCTCCACCATGTCCTTTTGCTCTTAGCACAATCTACTGGGACCTCCAGTACCATTTACTTTGGTCCCCTTTTGTTACTTCCATGCCTCCTTCCATTGTTCTTAACCATTTTACAAGATTCTTTCAAAGGTCAGAAACCTTGATTTACACTCATTTCACATCCCTCTTCACCTGTAGGAGTGAACTTCGCCTAGAAGAAGAGCCACATGTGTGCCTCAGAGTCTTAGATGGTTTCCTTGCCAATCTTTGTCAAGAAAATATTTAGTCAAAGTCTGTCCTCTTCCAAGTTTGTTCTCCACCAGGGTCGTTCTCTTGCTGTCTATGCACACAGGATACCAGACAGAAAAGCAGAAACTCATTATTTCAATATAAAGAGGCAGAAAAGGGATTCAGCGGATTATCGTGCTGGTAAATAAAGACCATGCAGTCTACAGCGCATCTAAAGGCTTCGTGGAGGCATCTGATGAAAAACTCCATGATATCTTTGTGTAAAAGAGGGAAAAAGAAATTGTGTTGAATCCAAGTCATTTCTGGATCCTGAAGCAGTTATCACTCATTCTAAATTAACCCACTGGCCTTCTGGATTTTATAAAGTGTATCAGTTTCATAGACTTGTCCTGTCACACCCTGCAGGGCCAACTGAGAAGAATCTGGGTTCTCTGATTTGGTCAAGTCCAAATCTGGAGTTGTGTGTGGTCAAGTCCACACCTGGCTCTCATCACCAGTTTTTTGGGCCAGGGGCCTCACCTTTTCCTTATGCAGTCTCTCACATTACAGGCTCGGTGTTAAGCCCACCACAGAGTGAGGAGCTGCCAAAAAGTCAAGACAATATTAGCCCCAATGCAATGGCGGGCGATGGGGTGCTGGGCAGAGCTAAGGCTTAGCAGAGCCAAGACTTAGCAGAGCCAAGAGTCTGGACACTGTTGATAAGAAACAGTAAGAGCCTGCAAGTGGTACCGCCCAGAGAGGAGGATTTGATAGAATGAGGGGGCAGCAGGATTATATTTCATCAATACATGATAGAAGGGTCATATGGAACTGGGCCTTGGTTTATACAAAAGTTAGAACTAGTGAGGGTAAATCATAGAAAGGGTCAGGAAGTTTACGGACCCTGACAGCAAGCTCCCCACATTGGTGAGATGTAAGGACTTGAGTTCAGATATTAATGAAGATATTATGGAAGAGATTCCTGCATTGCATGGAACTAAAAAGTAGGTGTTCCCTAATGCTACATACAAATTACTCTAACTCCAAGCTTCTTTGAGTCTATTAAGGTTTTCAGTTCATTTATGTCTTTCATGGGACGTAGCACCTATAAACAAATAAGATTGCAACTTCAGATGTACAGATGAATCAAGATTTCATGCAAGGGCAGAATTTGGAAAGGGGGTGTATGGGAAGGTATGTCCAACTTCCCTGGAGTAGGTCTTTCTCGAGCACGTGGTGGTTATGCAAAGACAGTCCTGAGTCTGTTTCCTCCTTCACATTCAGCATACCACTCAATACATACACCAGATTTTAGGCATCCTAAAACCCCTAAAAGTTTGAAAACCACAGGTCAGTTGCTTTAAATGTGTCCAGCCTTCTTTCCATGTCCATTTGCCATGGGTAGGAGTAGCAAATAATTAAATTTGGGGGGGAGTTATTCTTTGGAGAAAAAATATGATTTGTTGAGTTATTTTATACATACTATCACACTTATTTTCTAAGATGATTCCTTAAGATAAGTATCATCATTCCAATTTTACAGTTGACAGAGTTGGGGAAAGCAAGCAACTTTCCCGAGTTCACACAACCGTGAAGTTGTGGAGCTTGTATTTGACTCCCGGACAGTCCCAGTCATAGATCCTGCACATTTTTGAAAGATAGAAGGCAATGTTTAGAGATACCCATTTCTTCTGAAAGCAATGGCTTGGCTTTATGATAGAGCAGTCTTTGCTTAGGGGGCAGGAACTCTGGCTTTGGCATTGGTGTGGGTTTGAGTATCAGCTCTACCCTCTAAATAGCTGTGTGCCCTTCAGCAAGTTCATTAATTTCTCTAGGTCTCTGTATCCTTGCTTGAAAAATGGGAGTGCTCACAGTACCTTCCTCATGGGGCTGTTTTTTGTTTTGTTTTTTTTTTTTAAAGATTTGATTTATTTGACAGAGAGAAACACAGCGAGAGAGGGAACACAAGCAGAGGGAGTTGTAGCTGGAGAAGCAGGCTTCTCGCCAAGCAGGAAGCCTGATGTGGGGCTCGATCCCAGGACCCGAGCTGAAGGCAGACGCTCAATGACTGAGCCACCCAGGCGCCCCTGGGCTGTTTTTACTAGTCAATGAAATAATACATGGAAAGCTCCGAGCACAGTGTGAACACAGAAAGTAACTTCCAGACATTGTGAAGAATATATATTCTCCTTTACCTTATATCTCTCTACTTGGAAGGGGGCTGGCAGGGGTCAACAGACATCAGTGAAGAACTAAGTTACAGGGAATCACCATAGGAGAGAGAAACGGGACAAGCAGATTGCTCCTTAGAAGTTAGACTTACTGATGACAGCAGCGCTCTGATTGGCTCTAATAATTCCTTTGCTAACTTGTAGTGGCAGTGCCCCTCCCTCATGCACCCCGCTTTTGTAGCCCTTCAAGGCAAATGAAAAACATGTCTTTTCCGTTTTTTTCTTTTTTTGCCACCCTGCTATACCTTCCTGAGGCGCAGTCCAGACACGGAAAGAGGGAAACCAAATTTCCCTCTGCTGGGGTCCTTTCAGTGCCCTTATGAAGCCCAAGCAGGAAGGAGGCTTCCCTTCCGGGGGGGGGGGGGGGGGGGGGGGGGGGGGGGGGGGGGGGGG
>CM053604.1:155622424-155640102 GCA_028646535.1 Procyon lotor
TTTTTTTTTTTTTTTTAAAGATTTTTATTTATTTGACAGAGAGAAACACAGCGAGAGAGGGAACACAAGCAGAGGGAATGGTAGCGGGAGAAGCAGGCTCCCCGCCGAGCAGGGAGCCAGATGCGGGGCTCGATCCCAGGACCCTGGGATCATGACCTGAGCCGAAGGCAGACGCTTAATGACTGAGCCACCCAGGTGCCCCTCTTTTTTGTACTTCTGCTGTATCATCAATTCTAATAGGAATCAGCAAACCCTTCACCTGTTTTTGTAAATAAAGTTTTATTAAAACACAGCCATGAGCACGACCATATGCCCATTTGTTCACGTATGTCTCATGGCTACTTTGATGCTACAAAGGCAGAGTTGAGTAGTTGTGCCAGAGACAGGATAGCCTGTAGTCCTGAAAATATTTACCATCTGGCTCATTCTAGAAAATGTCTGCTGACCTGTAACAAAGAGAAAATATGACAGTAACATCACATGCAATTTGACCAGGTCATATTCTCCTTAATCGGGAAGCCCTGTCTTCCAGATCTATCTTGAAGTTGGCCTCCTTGTATCAGATTTAAAGGATTTGAGGGGCGTCAGACAATCTCACTAGGTCTCTGGAACCCAGCTTGCCATGTTTGAGCAGCAGTTCGTCTTCCTGTGCAGTGTCCTTCAGTCCTAACAGACTTCTCAAGGACCTCACTTCTTATCAGTTTGGGAATTAGTGATATGGCCCAATCACCTCTGAGAGAAGGACAAAAATAATTACTTTAAAACTTGGAACATTATCTGGGTTTGGGAGTGACAAAGTAAGTGATTCTACTGGGATTATCTCTTTGGAATTAGCACAAGTCATGGCTTGCCAAGAAAATTGCTCTCAAAAGCGAAGGAAAACGTGTCTAGCGTGGCTGTTACCCTCGTTTACAAAACAGCGTTCATGCCATATGCAGAGATATGTACACACACACACACACACAATTTCAAGCACCCCAGTTGAGTTTTTTTGTTTTGTTTTGTTTTTTCCCCCGTTTCTCGTTGCTTCCAAAGACCAGAGGCAGCCCTGTCTTCATTCTATGGCTCTTCTGTTCCACGCTGAGACTGACTATATTTGCCTTGGCCTTTTTCTCTTGTGCTGAACCCACACTGATGATCTCAGAGCGAGTCGCTTTCAGTCTTGCAACTCTTTCTCCTCCCCAACAAGTTCCTGTCACCCCTCCTCATACCCATTCTCACGGCTCTTTAGCTTTGTTTCCTGGACAAACGTCCAGGCAGTGACTGGGGTAGTCACGCACCGCTAGCATAATGATACCATAAAGAAGCTTCAGGGGGTGTCCTTCCGCCCCGAGGGGGGTGCGGACTCTAAGGCGTGATAGGAACATGGGGGTGGGGTGGGGATGGGAACAGCTAGTTATCCTGGCACAAGGGATATATTCCTGGCAGACGTGGTATCTGATTAGGATCTTAAAGAATGAGTAATAGGTGTTCCCAAGAAAGTGAAGAGGAACCGTATGGAAGAGCAGGGAAGAGTCTGGACGGAGAGATGCTCAGGGTCACGTGTTTCATCAGAGAGCCTTATCTCTGATGGAACTCCTGGCTGCGCCCCCCTGCCCGCTGCCACAGGTGCAGACGCTGCAGGGGAAGATCCAGGAAGCCGTCCCTGAGATTGAGATAGGGCCCTCTGAGCTGCGTTAAGCTCTCACTGCTCTCTGCGTCTTATGCTAACAATGCCTTATGGTGGGAAACCTGTGGTCAGCATTTCCCTCCAAGTAACTTGCCGGGTGGGCTCACCGAATTCCCTTTATCTGGACCAGACAAGAGGCAAGATCCACCAGCGGTACAGGGAATCAAAGAACTACCCTCGGGACTTTCCTTATTTAGTGAAACTGTTGTTGACAAACCAAAACAGCTCATAGACTCAACACCCCCGGTTTAGCCAAGCCAGGTAATATACCAAGCACATTGTGTAAGTTACAGCGTCTTTCTTTCCAGAAATCGTTGGCTCCGGAAAAGAGAATTCAGATGTCAGTCTGGTGGTTTCATAAACATCTTGGATTAAGATTCATGTGGGCAAAGTTTCTGTGGGATCAGAGTTAAACGTGAGACAGCGCCCAGGGGGGCGTGCGCAATTCACCGTGTAAATACTTTTCCTCTCTGGTGTTCGCACACTTAGAAATGTCTCTTTGCTGAATTAAAGAATAAACAAGAATTTTAATAAAACACTTCCTGAAGAAAACCTTTAGAAAGTCGACTGCTAACTTTGATCTTTGGAAGAGGGGGCTAATTAATAGTCTCAGAGCTCACATGTCAGTGTTAAGATTTGCTGGTGGCCCTTGTCAAGCCTACATAATATGGTTTTGTGTAGTGACATGGGCACCGCATTACCCAGCAATGTGACATGGGTCCATGATACTCAGCATATTTTGGAGCAGAAGCATGACACTAAGACCCTTCTGACAGGCTCCGGTTTTGCCCCTTGTGATGTTACAATGGGGACATTGTGTTTCCAAGACAGTCATGAGATCAGCACTATCAGATTATGGCTTGATAGCTATTTATCACTTGGGGTTGATGTAAAAATCAGGCATTTCTAATCACTCACAATTAAGAAAGGCCACAGTGCTTTTTGAGAGAAAAAAGTTTTTGTTTTAAAGAAATATTGAAAAAAATTATTTCACAGACTTTTTAAACCCTGAAAGAAATCTGGCTTTTCACTCAAATATTTGGCTAATATGCAAAGCAGTTAAATGTGATCACTTTTCTAAACTCCTTCTGTTTTATGTATTTAATGTGGAGAAGGCCAGAAGACAGAAAGAATGTCACTGTTCCTTCCAAGATTTATCACAAAACACCTTGTTTTCGGGGGTTTTTTTGGTACTGTTTTGTGTGTGTGTATGTGTGTGTGTTTTGTTTGTTTGTTTGTTTACCTCTAGGAGGTTTTACAAAGAAAAGTTGGGACAAGATAAGAAGGAAGGCTTGGTTGATTCCGTTACATCTGATGCATTTTGTCAAATGATTAAAATGATCAGATTTCAGATGTACCTCAGGGCAAGGGAAGCAATCCCCTGAAAGTGATAGCCAAGTGTCAAGTTGAGGGAGGGGATGATCCCCCCATCCTGAGTAATAATAGTGAGGACTTCCCCCACCCCACCACGGGGAACAGCCTTCTATCCTGCGTTGCCCTCATAAGCATCCTTTGCACACCTCTAGCCTAATATTCATTTAATGAGGGTTAATTATCTGCCCATCACCGGCTTCTCCTACTGAACTGTGAAGTCCTTGATACCAACCATATGTTATTTAAAATGTTTTCCCCAGGGGTGTCTGGGTGGCTCAGTTCGCTAAGCATCTGCCTTCAGTTCAGATCATGATCCCAGGGTCCTGGGATCCAGATCCAAGTCGGACTCCCTGCTCAGCGGGGAGTTTGTTTCTCCCTCTCCCTCTGCCCCCTCCCCTGCTTGTTCTCTCTCTCTCTCTCTTTCTCAAAGAAATAAATAAAATCTTTAAAAAATTAACTAAATAAAACAAAATGTTTTCCCAAATCCTGACCAGAGTAGATGCTCAGTAAGCATTTTGGAGGAAGGAAGGAAGAGACAGAGGGAGGGAGAGAATGAAGGGAGGGAGGAAGAGAGGCAAATTTCACTTATAATGTCTAAAAAGGTATTGGACAAAGTAGAACATGTGTTGAGTTTGAGGAGCCATTTTATTAAGAACCAGTTATGATTTACTCAGTATTAAAACACAAGTTATAATTTAACAGGTACTATGGGCCTTATTTAATGAGAAATAAATGCCATATATTTTGAAAGGGTTTTGAGTACTAACCTTAAACTAAACTGATGGGATTTTTCATCCTCAGGAATTACCCAGGATATGAGCTTTGCAAAGAGTAAAAGGTAAAAAGAGAGAGATCGCTGAAATGAGGCCAAGTGGATTATTTGCATAAATATCAGTCACTACAAACTTCCAAAGGATTTTAGAAGTGAACAAAGAAATATTTCTAAAAGAGAGAAGCTTTATTTATCATCCTTACATATTATGAAAACAAAATATTTTAGTAAGTCTTACCAATGAGTGGTTGATTTAATTCTTTGTCAACGAAGTTCTTTTTTTTAACACGGATAATGTAAATATGTTGGTTAATCATTAGAGACGCCCAGTCTTTGTCTTTGTTCCACTCCTTAAACACGGAGATTGTAAATCCTTGAAGTTTCCTTGGAGTTAATCTTAGGTAAAGTCCAAAGTTTAAGGTAGTATTCTACAACACCATAAACCATGCTACCAAAGTACCCCTAACGGCAGAGAAGAGCCAAAAGATACCTTGACATTCTGGAATATTCCTACTCAGTCTGCCTTCAACCTATTTCTTTAAAGATTCATCATACTTGACCTTTTACCCCATGACTTATCTAGATTTTTTTAAAAATAAAAATATTTTTTATTTCAGAACAGTTTTAGATTATAACACTTACAAGTATGGTACACCCTGTACCAAATTTCCCCCATTATGAGCACCTGACATTATATTAGTAAGTTCATTTGTTATAATTAATGAACCAATATGGATACATTATGATTAACCGAAGTCCTAGTTTACTCAGATTTCCTTATTTTTTACCTAATACTCTTTTCTGTTCCAGGATCTGTCCAGAATCCCACATAACATTCCGTTGCAGATTTTCTTAGGCTCCCATCGGCTATTACAGTTCCTCAGATCTTTGGATGATTTGACTCAGATCTTCCCTCAACTGGGGTCTGACATTTTCCTCATGGTTAGACATGGGTTATGGGTTTTTAGCAGAAGAGCACAGATAAAGGACACCTCCCATCACATCCTATCCAGAGAACTTACTAACCAATATGGCACTGCTCTTGCTGTTGACCTTGATCTCCTAGGCGAGGTGGTGTTTATCAGTTTTCTCCCCTTCAAAGTTACTCCTCTCCCCTCCTTTGCATACTGTCTTCTCTGCAAGGAAGTTAGGGAGTTACTAAGCACAACCCATAGTTAAGAGTGGATAGTCAAGCCTCTTGGAAGGCAGAGTACAGAAATTACTTGGAATTATTAAGATTTGTCTCCTTTTTGCAATTTATTTATTCAGTCATTTATTTATAGTAGCAATAGGCTTATGGATATTTATTTTTTCCTTTAGAGTATAACCCAATTCTACTTTATTTTGGTGCTCAAATTGTTCCCATTTTGGCTCTCATTAGGAGCTCTTATTGGCTCATGTGTCCCTTTGACGTACCCCTATGATTGTGGGATCTTGTTTTGGGATTTCTTTTTCCTCCAGCATTTTTTAACTTTCTGACACCCAGAGATACTCCAGGCTCTTCGCGTGTGTTTCCTGCCCTGCTCTTAGAAGCAGCCATTTCTCCAAGGAGTTCTGCCTGGTTCCTTCCCTGGAGAATACTCTAAGAGACCAAGATTCTAGGTGTGCTGGCTTCTGGGTCCTCTCAGCTGACAGAGCAAGGAAATAGATGTGTGTAGGCTAACTCTTATATACACATCAATAAATATTTGCACATCTGTATGTATCCGATGTACGTACAGATATATCTATACCCATATTCAGCTAAATGTAAGCTCGTGCAGGGTTTCCAATGTGAGTCCATTAACACGTGGGTTATTCTAGCCTCCTCCCTTTGCTTATCTGTCAACTCTCATTCCAAGAGTGAGAAAATGGATTCCTATCACTGGTTATCCTTTTATGATTTGTTCATTCCCGGTGTCCATGTGTACCAGTAACTATTGTTCCTCTGCACCCCTATAGAAAACACCTTGATCGACTAGAGCACAAAGCTTATGTACAGTTTCTTTTGCCTTTGGTTGTTAGTAACTCAGAAAGTTTCTAAGGTCAGAACACCCCCCATCCTCCCCACCCACCACCAGCACACATCCCCTCCAAAAAGTGTGTTTCATGCATTTACATTCTGCATCCTACCCCTGGGATGATTTTTTAAAATTTGCAAACATTCAGGTTCACAGTTAACACAGATTTATTTTAATATTAAAATAATGTTTGGGGTGTGTGGGTGACTCAGTTGGTTAAACAGTAGACTCTTAATCTCAGTTCAGGTCTTGATTTCAGAGCTGTGAGTTCAAGCTCCTCACTGGGCTCCATAGTGAGTGTGGAGCCTACTTAAAAAACAAAACAAAACAAAACAAAACAAAACAAAATAAAATAAAATAAAATATAAAATAAAATTTAAAAATAAGTTTTAAATTATATAACAACCAGCAAAACTGACAAGCCATAGAGATTTATTAATGTATCAAATATTTTCCGAGTACCTCCTTTGTGTTAGGCCTTATAATGGTGTCTCTCTGGGGGGCTTCCTCTCCTAGTTCCCTTGGAGCACCCCTGGTGTATCCCCATACAAGCAGGGAATCGTAGTGCCAGTTCAGGAAGCACGGACTAAGGAAACCAGATTGTGCTCTTTATGGCCACATCTCTAAAATTCTAGGATTCTTTAGAGTTGTGGAACCCTATCTCCCTCAGTGGTTCCAGAATCTGCAATAATAATTTATGGAGAACTGCATTTACAGAAGCTTAGAATTGTTTTGTTTTGTCTTGTTTTTTTTCCTTACTGCTCCTTTGCTCCTAGTAAGAAAGCGATTGAAACTGCAGAGGAGAATAATAACCATGGAAGTGAACCACTAGATTTTGTCTAACTTAAATGCCATCAGGGCGACTTCAGCGATAATCCCCTTTGTCATTCGGGGTGTGCTGAAAACAACAATTAAGTTGCTCTACACTGGCAAGTGATCTACTCTATTGTTGTTTTATGGGTTTTATTTGTTGTACCCGCCCCATTATCTAAACAGCTAATGAAATTGCGAGTGTAAAATTATGCCAATAAAAGAAGGAAGGCAATCATTGTGGCTCTTATCTGTGGGGATGGGGAAGAGGACTTGCAGGCATTAGCAAATTCACCAATGGATTAGCTTCCTTCAGAACATTAATGTTTTGTGAAGCTTTCCAACGTCACCTTCCCCGACTCCTAGGGTGACCCTCCACCTCCTGGTTTGTCCCGGGGGGGTGGGGGGGGGGTGCTTATTTCTAACACTGCCGCAGCAGGTCAAGGGCTTGGTAGGAGCAACGCCCTAAAGCTGTATGACTGAGTGAAAAAGTAGGAAAGATGACAAACTTCACATTTACCTACTAAGATCTGGGCTAGATCATCTGATGTGCAAACCTCTGCTACACGGAGGAACACAGCACTCTTTGGGGGGTGGAGCCGCCCTAGTGGCAGGAGGACTGTTGGCAGGATCTTCCAGGGCGTTAGTGACAGACCAAAGGACTGTCTCTGTGCACAGGACACTGGAACCCAGAGAAGGAAGGAGTCCAGGCGCCGATGCTTCGACTTGAGATGCTACTAGGTGCTTAACAATGCTGAGGAGTTCCGTAACAGTGGAGCTCTATTGTGAGGAGATGGAAAATGGCTCCCCCCCCCCCCAAACTTCCCAGAATGTTACTGTCATTCACGGGAGGTATGTTGACTTTGTTGTCCACGTATTTGCTTTTGAAAAAATTAGGAGCAAGAGCAAGCTTTGTCCGTAAAAACAAGCTTACTTGAACTTCTGTCCACTTCGGGCTGGAAGGAAGGAGGAAGACCAGGGATGGCTGGGCTGGAATCCCGAAGCCTGGTCTGTTTCATTGCCCGGAAAAGCCATGATTTGAGGTGACCTGGGCCAGCCGCTGGGAGAGCTCCCAGGGCTCCAGGGATTGTGGTGCCCACGCTCGGGGGGGGGGGGGGGGGGGGGGGGGGGGGGGGGGGGGGGGGGGGGGGGGGCGGAGATGCCTGCTCAGAAGAAGGGTGGGATTTCCCCCAAAGGGAAGAAACAATGATCTCTCATCCTGGCAGAGAGAGAGGGTGGATTTTGGAACCCGGCAAGGCAAGGTTCTTTTTTTCTTTCTGGGAACTGAGTTGGGCTTGGACTCTGAGGTGTCGGGGGCTTAAGGAATGTAAGCCAGGGTGCAGAGGTTGGGTCTGAGCCTAAAATGCCAACAGTATACAGTTCTAGAAGCATCTGTGAATTTCCCTTAGCTTGTGACCCAGTCTTCTGATCTCAGTGTACAGCGCACCATACGGAGTTAAGGACAACCACTGCCTTCCTACAGCCTGCAGAGAGATGCTTAGGATGACAGACATCACTGGCCTACAAGAGCTGTACTCTTTTTTTTTTTTTTTTTGATCCCAAGGGACCTTTATTGGGAGGAAACATGGTCACACACAGCAGGCATGCTTTTCCTTTCATTTTTGGTCTTGTGCATGTGCGCATGTGCACGTGCGCGCGGGGGCGCACACACACACACACACACACACACACACACACACTCTCATCTCCAGCTTCTGCCACGCTCATAGCCCAGTTCTAGACACAAGGGTGGGACTCTCAGTTCCTCAGACCAAGAGGCAATAAGGGCAGGAGAGGGTCAAGGGGGTGAGCAGTGACCTGGTTCATAGGAGGGGGTCTCAGGAACAGGGCACAGAGAGCAGTGGTGGAGTCTCCAATCCCATACTAGTCCTCTCTGTGGGGAGGGGGGCAGGGCAGGGGCAGGGGCAAGAGCGGCCCAGCTCTGGGGCCCCCTCAGGAGCCTCACCCGCTCTACCCTGGTGGCGTCGGCCGTCCCCAGCATCAGGTGGGGCCCTGGATGATGAGGGTGCTGTCTTTGTGGGCGTCCTTGGTGAGGGTGTGCAGGTCAGCCCTGGCCTCGTTGAGGTGGTCTTGGACAGTGAGATCGCCTCCTCTGGGCTGTTGGTGATCTCATAGGAGAAGACCCAAAAGCTCCTCAGGGCCGGGCCCAGGCAGGCGGGGTTGGTGGGCAGCCATTTCCTGGCTGATGTCTATGGCCTTCTGGTACACTGACAGGGCAGGGTCCATGATTCCCTTCTGGTCCTTGCTGGTGGCCGCCACAGCCAGGTAGTGGTGTAGTCACCCTTCACCTTCAGGTGGAAGACCCAGCTTTCTGTGTCAGCAGTATCTTCGATGAGGTGGTGTCCAGCAGGCCCACCACACCGTCACACACCTTCTCCCAGTCCCCACCTTCTCCCAGGACTCTTGCATCCCCAGACCCTCCTCTTCCTAGCCCTCCTTATTGCTTCTCTGCTCAGCACTGAGCAGGACCCTCCAGGCAGCGCTGTGACCCCGCACCACAGTCTAGAAGGCCACTGAGAGAAGGTTTCGGTCTTCACAGGGTAGCTTCTCCCCTTTTCCATGACGCTCTTCACGAAGGCTGTCCTGTCCCCGTAGCCTTCGCCGGGCCTGCCAGCTTGGCCTTCTGGATCACAGGTGCTCTCTCCATGTCGCTGGGGACACACAGACAGGCAGTGGGCAAACCGGGTGCCTGGAACGCAGTGTGAGACTCTGTCAGGGCTGCACTCTTACAAGGAGCAGCAGCAGTAAAGGCTGCAAGCCAAGAAACAAGAAATAACACCGAAAACTTGTTCCTGAGGACATACGTTTTGGCACCTTGAAAAGCTTCCCACCACTTGGGAGGCATGGGCCAGGGATGTCTGTGAGTGCAGGGGAGTGCGGACTGCGTTCAAGTAACTACCTGGAGGGGCTCATGCATTAACGTCTTGGGAGTGCAGAGATAGTAACCTGTTTTCCGTTCAAGGTCATAGTTTGGGATGCCAGGACGCAGAGGTCACACTTCATTTTCGTCGTCTTCCTAACACTTTTCTATAAAATTTCTACCACGGAAGGTATGCTATTGCTCATCAGAAACAACTCCCATACTTAATTTGAAAAAAACTAGATTAAAAAAAAAAGAACAATATTTTAAATATTTGAAGACAACGGCAGCCGGTCGGAGCCACACGTCCCCTTTCAACGCAGAGCCCCTCGCACATGCGTGCTCACGGGCACACATGTTCACGGTTCTTGCTCAAACGTCCCCCGCGCAGGTGGACTTATGTTCTTAGAATCTTAAAAACCTTAGAGGATAACTCACGCTACAGTAACAAAGGTAATAATAAAATGTGTAGGTGGAAGCTTGCCAAACATTTATGGAGTACCGTAGGGTTCAGAAAGTGCTTTAAAAATATTTGATCTCATTTGAATAATACTTTTCTGCCGGTGTACCGGGAGAGGTTTCTTTCTTTTTTAATTTTGTTTTATTCTATTTAAACCTAAGGTATGCACAACGGGTCATTTAAAAAAAAAAAAAACTAAGCAGATATTAGCTCTGACCAGCATTCTGGATTTAGCTGCACAAGGAGAACTATGTTCCATTTCCTTTTTTGGTATCACAGGCCTTGATCTCTAAACAAATACATGAAGTGGGTCTCTAAACTCTGAGTGGAAGTAAGCTAATCATTGACATTCGAGACACTCTGCTACTTGACACACTTTCACTATAAACGTCCAGCCACTCTACCAACTGAGTTCCTACTGTGGCAAAGAATTATCCCCTTAAGGGGCCCACGCAGCTCTGTTGTGGTATTTGACGGCCTGCCATCTGTCTGTTCCTTTTCCCGTGTGCCTCTGAGTGCCCAGCTCCGGGGTCGACTCGAGGGAGTGGTTCCTGTGTCTTTGCGGAACAGGGAAAAATAAGGTGATTGTCACCAAAGGGGAACTCTGTCCACCCCAGGTGTTTGCCAACAAGTGACAGATTGAATCCTCTTAACTACTAGGTGACGTATTAATCATAATCCCACTCACGGCTGGAGAAACTGAGGCTGCGATATACTGAGAAATACGTATTTGTATAACTGAAGTCTTTGTCCTCAGTTCCCGGCAAGGAACTCTAAAACTCGTGTAATTTCCAGAGCGAGAGGGGTGATAAGGACATCTTTTGTTACAACATTGGGTCTTAGTCCCTGACTCCTGTCCTGACACAAAGAGTTTTAAGCTGTTGGGATCTCTGGAGTGATAGGAATGTGTTTTGTATGCCAATGAGATGACTGGTGGCTGGGGACCCCCCAGATGGCTCCAGGAGCCGGGCAGGTCACCAGAAAGACCAAGACAGGATCAGAGGCTTGGAACTTTCATCTGCACCCCTTGACTTCGGGGAGTGGGGTGGGGAAGAGGCTGGAGATGGAGGTAATCACCAGGGGCTGTGTTTTCATCAGTCACCCCTATGTAATGAAACTTCCATAAAGATCCTGAAATTAGGAGGTGCCTGGGTGGCTCGATCAGTTAAGCAGCTGCCTTTGGCTCAGGTCATGATCCCAGGGTCCTGGAATCAAACCCTGCTTTGGGCTCCTTGCTCAGCAGGGAGCCTGCTTCTGCCCCCTCTCTTTGATAAAATCAGAAAATTTTTGTTCTCTCAATTAGGAAAGATAACATTCTGATATCTGTCTGAACATCCTCATATCGAAACTCTAAACTCATGTATAAGATTATGGACATTGACTTAACAATCAAAATGTGCATTGTGTTTATATATTCATCTCATTCCAAATCTCTGGGTGCCTCCTTGCGGTAAAAAGTCAAGACATGAGGCACTTGGGTGCCTCAGTGGGCAGTGGGTTAAAGCCTCTGCCTTCGGCTCAGGTCATGATCTCAGGGTCCTGGGATCGAGCCCCACGTCAGGCTCTCTGCTCAGCAGGGAGCCTGCTTCCCCCTTTCTCTCTCTGCCTGCCTCTCTGCCTACTTGTGCTCTCTCTCTGTGTCAGATGAATAAATAAATAAAATCTTTTAAAAATAATAAATAAACAAACAAACAAATAAACAGATCCCGAAACTTGTTTGGGGGATGGGGGATGGTCAGAGAGCGTCCTGGTTGGCAAACACCTCCAGGTGCTGGGAAGGTGGTGAACCCGGAAAGGGCATAGAAAGCTCCAGGCCTCTTACTCATATATCTTGTCCTCTACGTCTTCAGTTTGGCTATTCCTGAGTTGTAGTCTTCATCAGAAACCAGTAATGGCAAGTAACACGTCTTCCTAAGTTCTGTGAGCCACTGTAGCAAATCACAGAACCCAAGGAGGGGGGGTGTGGAAATCCCCAATTTATAGCCGATCACTTAGAACTTTGGGAGGCCCCCACAACCTGTGCTTGCGTCTAAAACAGGGGCAAGACCTGTGGGCCTGAACCCTTAATCTGTGGGGTTTGACACTACCTCTGGGTAGCTAGGGTCAGAGTTTTGAACTGAATTGTAGGACACTCACTTGGTATCTGAAAAGTGGGAGAACTGCTTGGTGTGGAAAACACCATTTAGTGTCCTAATGTGTTATGAGTAAAGATGGCTGACAGAGGCCCAGAGTGGTTAGCTTATTTAACTTCACACAGCATGAGAGTGGGAGAGCTGAGATTTGAACTAAATACTGTATTATCCCCCGTTTTATCTGTTTACCTCCTGGAGTATTTGTAGGAAGGCTAGTGCTGATAAAACATGTATTCTGCGAGAAACCCACACAGTAGCCCCTCAGAATGAACATTTTTGTGTCCTTTACCAGAGCAAAACCAGCCTCAAGAGACCCCTGAATGTCTCATTGAGTTTATCTGACTAGAACGCTCTAGCTGGAAGTCAAGACCTGGGCCCGGTTTCCCCATGGACTAACAACATTCCTTCTCACAAGATACATGGTCTGTCACTCTGCTCATTTTCTTCCACCCTCTCAAAGCATAAGCAGCTCATTATCTGTGTGTTTGCCTCTGAGGTAACAGGAAGCTTCCGGAGATCACACTGTTTGCTTCAGCAGGCCCAGTTGGAAGAAAAGTATGAGAAAGAGTTAAAGGATCACTCCCACCAACAAAATTCGCACACCACAACCACCGCTGGTCTCACGGGTGTCCTCCGCATCCGCATCCCCATCCGGTTCTCGTAGGCAAAGACGGATGGATGTGGTAGGTTTCTCCTCCATGAGTGAATATTGCATCTGATCTTCCTTTCACTAAAAAGTTGTATCCCGTCATTACCCGTGCCTTTCAAACTTCGAATATTTTAAACATGACTTGGACAGGGCACGGACTTTTAGTAAAGAAAAGCAAATATCCAAGCCGCATTCATGGCAGAGGTAGTTTACAGACTTCTCTCTTTGATCACATTCTTCTCATTGTTTATTGGGAAGTGGTCAGCTTCAAAAATGTCTTTGAAGTAAGTTTGAATCTATCTTTTTGCCCAACTCATCCCCTTCTCACTGCTCAAAACATATTGACACACACTTGTTTCTATAATAACATTTAGCTCTTGCTTATGGATTTATGTTATATATACACAAATGTCTCTCAATGCCTGGTTTGCAAGGTTCATGATTAATATTTTGTATGTCAAATAAACCAGTGATCAGCCTGGCTTTCTACAATGCAGTTTTTCATCTATAATGACCTATAACATAAAACAATCCCTATTCCGAAAAACTGTAACTAATCAATAATGACTATTAAGATTAACTTCTTAACCTATTAGATTTTTTAGTACATGGACAAATATGGTCCTTTTCTGAATATCACTGTGAAAAGAATCCATCTGAAATTGCCCTCAAAGTCTGTGACATCTATTATTTTAGGGGGGCAAGCTCTGTCCATTCAAAATGGATTTGATTTTTGAAAAAGGCCTCATTCAGAGGCAAGCTGTTGAATAACAGGAATAATCAAGCTGAGTTTGGTTAGAAATAAGCTTTTACTAAAATATAATACAGTGATTCTCAGTGGGAAATAAAAATTCTGGGGATGGCGTGTTGGTGAAGTATTTTGAAAATACATTCACAGATGGAAAACAGGAAAAGAAAATCCTGACTTCATTAAATAAATAACAAAAAACAAATTTAAACTTTAAATCTAAACTTTCTTGGGTGATAAGTCAATGATATGGGACTTAAGATAGAGAATAGTTGATGGTCTTTTTTTTTTTTATTTCAAAAGATGTAGTACATATTTAAAAAGGTTAAAAGATATTGTAATAAGACCGTAGTTCTTGGGTGGCTTCTATCCTGACTTTAAAGGCAATTCACGAAACAGGAGTCCAGAAATATTTTGAGAAATGGCAGCTTCATTGAAATACGGCTCCAGTCTTGTAGAGTAATTATTTTGAAGGTTAATGCTCATTTTAATACTTTTTTAAAAAGATTTATTTGTTTGTTTGTTTGTTTGTTTATTTGAGAGAGCTATAGAGAGAGAAAGAGCAAGGGGTTGGGGGCAGAGGGAAAAGGAGAGGGAGGAGCAGACTCCTTGCCGAGTGTGGACTGGGACTCCCAGATTCCAGCTCCGTCCCCGGACCCTGAGATCATGACCTGAGTGGAAGTCAGCCACTTAGCGGACTTAGCCACCATGCTCCCCTCATTTTAATATTAAAGTTCTGGTATTCTCACTTATAAATTAGATTAATACTTAATAATCACCTTTTTTATCCGGATGCTTCCTCCAAGAATTGAAGGGCTTTGCAGACTTTAGAATAAATTTTTCACAATCCTTATGAGAAAAGAGCAAGTCTTATAGTATCTCTTTACATGGGTGCTCAGGTTCTCTGAAAATTTCAGGTCCTGGAGAAATACCAGTTGTAATTCACCATAGTTGGGGTGTTTTTGTTGGTGGTGGTGGTGGTAGTGTTTGGGGCCAAACTTGGTCCCAAGTTTTATGTTTGTAAAACTGAGATCCTGCAACTTCTGTTGACGTATCTAAGCACGTGATTTCTTGTGATTTCTTCTGAAGGAAAATGGGGCTTGCAAATCTAAACTAGCACCCCCCAAGCTTTTTCCTGCCCGGACAGAATCGCCTGGAATTATCAAGCACCATAAAAAACAAAACAAAACAAAACAACAACACACACACACACACACACACACACACACACACACACAACAAAAACAAAAACAAAACACTGTGATAAAATCTAGATAAAGAAAGACACATAAGCTGGCTCCCGCTCTGTAGTTTGTCTACCATCTCATGAGAGAGGCGGGGTGGGCATCAAGTGTGGTGCCTTACTACCTCCAAAATGGAAACCGAAATGTATTTCCTGCCCCGCCCAAGTCCCCTGTGTTGGACATACAGGTTTTGCTAATGTCCATTTTCATAGACAAGAAAGTAGCCGCTCCGGTTCAGGGTCTCCACAGACCGCTGTTTCTGGAATCTGAGACCCTTTGTCTCAGCGCTGTGTGGCACATTTGTGTTGCCCAGCAGCTGTGCATTCATGGCGATCCACTGAAGTCAAATGTTGGGAAGGAATTCCCTGATGGGGCTCGGATCATGATTCAACTATTTTTAGGGTTTCAGCTGCTGTCCTAACCAATTCCATAGGATCTAGACGTTGCTCTCCTTCCTTCTCTTGAGATAATTTGGGAAATGGGTATTAGATGGAATGTTAGTCTTTTTTAGAGCTCTCTTGCTGCTTTAAAATAAACAAGTTCTTAGACTTCCTTTTACCGGCCTGATAAAATGCAGTTGCTGCGTCAGGTGTGGCAGGCTTAGGAAATGTGGGGAAAATCAACTGAAGTGATGGAGAATCTCCTACTGCATATTGCTTTATGAGTGAGTCAGAGATTCATTTTGGATCGTCTTGCAGATGAGTTTTCACACTGGGCTCTGCTGAGCATCGTTGTGAGGCATGACTGTGAGGGGGAGGGGCGGACACAACCCCTACATCACCCGGGTGTTTGTTAAAATTAGAGTCTCAGGGGGCGCCTGGGTGGCTCAGTGGGTTAAAGCCTCTGCCTTCAGCTCAGGTTGTGATCTCAGGGTCCTGGGATCGAGCCCCGCATCGGGCTCTCTGCTCAGCGGGGAGCCTGCTTCCTCCTCTCTCTATCTGCCTGCCTCTCTGCCTGCTTGTGATCTCTCTCTCTCTCTCTGTCAAATAAATAAATAAAATCTTTAAAAAAAAAAATTAGAGTCTCAGACCCACCCAGATGTTCTGATCAGCCCCTGTTTTACCCACTCCCAGCTGATTCTCACACACACTGAATAAAGCTTGAGGAACACTGCTGACTGGGATACCGTAGATCTAGGAGCTGGAAATTGGGGTTCTGGGCTGTCCCCACGCACATTTAATCCATCTATTCTACACACTGGAATCTCTATGCTTTCATTTGAAGAAGCACTTCCATGAACGAAACCAAAACCAAAACACAATCCTGAAAAGCTTTAGAAATAACTACCCTGCCATAAATATCTGAAAGATATCTTCTTGTGCTTATCTTCGCCGATGATTTCTTTCTGGTTAAAATGCCAATGACTGCATAAGAATGTGATTTTTTCCAGATAACTTCAGGACAGAGAAAGCCACTTCCTTCATCTACTGCAAGGACCCAGCTCTGCACCTCTAGCAACGGATTTGTACAACTCAGGAGTTCCTGAAGACCCCCATGAGGGTTAGCTTGGGTAGCTGAGATTAATGCTTTACCCTCTGTTGCACACCCAGGACTATCACCCCCCGCTCGGTCCTCAAATCTGGTCTTCAGCTCAAGAGTTCCTCATTTCAGACATTTCAAAGAAATCTTGCTTTTGAATATATATGCACTAGAAAAATTTAAAGCTAACCCAGACGCAATTACTATTTTGAATTTCCCAGTGTATATTTCACAGATGTTCTATGAAAATGGAAGCATAATGTATGCACATATCCCTTCTTTTAAAAAAAACAATAAATAGTATACATGACACACACCATTTTTGCTTTTACCTTGGAGATTATTTCAAAGACATACATACATAGCTACTGCATTTTTTAAACAGCTGCATAGCGCTCAATTATCCGAACTCTCTTCATGGTATTTTACTCTCCATAATTGTTTTAACCAATTCACTATTGAGAGCCATTTATAATGTTTCCAATTTGTTGGTCTTCTTGTAAACTCCTAGAAAGTAGAATTGAATATGTGCATTGTCTTTCTTTAATGGTTACCTTGGGAATTTTTTAAATGAATGTAAACTTAAAGTCTAAAATCAGTCAGCATCTTTACTACCTTCACAAACTATCCAATCTATAAACACTTCAACTCCAATCACTTCCTCCTTACTTCTATACTATTGTTGTATTTTAATTCTGTCTTTTTTTTTAAACTCTGAAAGGGTATATTATTATTATCGTTTCCCACATTAAAAGTTTATATATACAGACAATTTTACTAATTTCTCTACCATTTTTTTCTTTCATCCTAGATCTTTTGTCTGGGATTAGTTTCTTTCTATACAAGATGCTTATTTATAAATTGTAGCAAAAGTCTATATCTTGGAAACTCTATTAGTTTTTATTTGTCTTAAAATATCTTTACTTCATATTTGAGTGATAGAATAGAGATATAAAACTTTAGGTTTTTTGTTTTTTTTTTTAAAGATTTTATTTATTTGACAGAGAGAAACACAGCGATAGAGGGAACTCAAGCAGAGGGAATGGTAGCGGGAGAAGCAGGCTTCCTGCAGAGCAGAGAGCCCGATGTGGGGCTCAATCCCAGGTCCCTGGGATCTGACCTGGGCTGAAGGCAGACGCTTAATGACTGAGCCACCCAGGCGCCCCAAAACTTTAGTTTTTTGAGTTCACATTTTCTCGGCATATTGAAAATAATATTCCACCGACTTCTGATTTTCATTGTTTCTGGTAAGAAGTCAGCTGACAGTATGGCTGTTGAAGGACACTTCTTTGATCATCTTTTCTTTCTGGCTGCTTTAAGATGATCTCATTACTTCCATTCTCCAGTTTGATTATGATGGGTATAGTTGCTAGATTTTTAAAAACTTAACTTTCTTTGAAAATGTCTTTCTTTTTAAATTTTCCTTCTCTTTTTTTTTTTAATTTCATTTTTTTTATTAA
>CM053604.1:155646470-155660966 GCA_028646535.1 Procyon lotor
CTCTGGGGGAAAAAAGAGGCTCTGAGGCTGGGTCTTGGAGGACAAATGGGTGTTCCTCCAGCAGACAGAGATGGGTGGGACAGAAGTTTCTGCAGACCGCACGGCCAGGGCAAAGGCATGCAGGAGAGGAACAGCAGAGAGAACGTGGAGAACAAAGCAGCTAGCTTCTCCGAGTTTTCAGCTCAAGTCACTGATTGGAAAGGTGGAGTTAGAGATGGG
Source organism: Procyon lotor (assembly GCA_028646535.1). Lineage (NCBI taxonomy): Eukaryota > Metazoa > Chordata > Mammalia > Carnivora > Procyonidae > Procyon > Procyon lotor. The sequence continues at coordinate 155,646,690 of CM053604.1, forward strand.
AGCTTGGGCTGACTCACAGACGCCTTGAGCGCTCCGACTAGGAATTTAGCCTCCTCTATTTGGAGCTGACAGGCTACTGACGGCGTTCTGGCACAGCTGGGTTGCCAGGGTCATATTTTATATGTCTGGCTACATTTGGGGGACAGAGGGCTGGGGATGTTGAGGGACAGCAAGAATGCCACTTAGGATTACCCAGCAGGCCTCTTGCTTACCAGCTCGAGCAAGTCCCCAGGTTGGACCACAGGCTTTGCAGACCCACCCACCAAGTCTGGCTTATAAAAAGGAGGTCCCAAGGAGGTTTCCAACTAAAGGGGAATCCTATTCTGACTAAAAAGGATCAGGCACATCTGAGCTTATGGCAGGGACTTAGACTGGCTTCTAATGACTAAGAGGAGCAGCAGACTTCCAAACCTCCAACCTGTCTTCCCTCTGGCAACCTCACGATCTAGATTCCCCCACTTCCCAGCTCCCTGGCCCGGCTGCTATGCGGAGTTCCATCCACTCTAACCATCCCTGCCCAGCTCTGTCCTGCCTGGTGGGGCGGTGATGTTCTTGGAATGAGCAAGCTGGCCATCTAGCCGGTCATCACACTGGCTGGCCCGTGCAGTAGGTGCGGCAAGCATCTCGGCACCTTCTAGAACTCCCAGCTTTAGCCCCAAAGCAGAGTATGAAGCTTTAGCCTGCTTTCGGATGATTGCAGAGCCTTACCAACTCAGAACTGTGTTCTCGTAATTAACAGTATGTCTGGGGCTTCTGGGGTTTGGGGTAACTTGATACCACCTCTTGCTAAGTCATTTGGCTGTATCTCTGAAATACTGTTCTCAGTTCCGACTGACTTCATTATTCTGGCTCTCCCAATTCATTATTCATGCCTGTGTCTCAGATTTTCACATCCTCACAGCCACCGGTGGCCCAGTAATATTGGCCAGAAAGAAGCGAGTGGGACAGAGTGGGGAAATGGGACATTACAGAGGAAAACCCAGCCAAGGGGCATGGGGGCACATGGCAGTGGGGCTGATCCGGGGACGGTGGGACTCGGGGATGGATTGATTAAGAAGAAATAAGGGGGAGGGAGACTCCAAGAGGCAAGAGAACAGGGCAGAGGGAAGTGTGGCACTGCCCTGGAAAAGGGAATTATGTGACATGATTGCAAGATCAAAATGCAGCGCTTGCTCTTGATTAAATTAGTTTATCTCTGCAGCACAGTGCTGCGCGGCAAAACAGAAGTCAGAGCTGGGTAGGAACCGGCAAATGAGCTCGCCAGTGCAGGCTTCTGAGAGAAGCAAGAGGGGGCTTTGCTGCTGGCCTGCGGTTTTCTGAGGAGCCATGAGGAGTTTCTTTAAACAATAGATCCTCTGCTCCCCTCCATCTAGGTTGCCTATCCTGGTTAATTACATTGACTGTTTCAGCAGATCCTGTTGGAACTGTGGCCCTGCTGACTTCCGCACTCGGAAGGGCGGGCTGGGCAGGGTGCATCGGTGAGGAGACTCAGCTGACACTGGGGGGTGGGGGTGGGGGGCCTGAGATGACAGCAGCAAGCCCAGAAGTGCTGACGTTGGAGAGATCCTGGAGCCCCCCTCGCCTGGCAGTCCTGCACCCTAGCTGCACCGAGCCTTTTCCCCCTTCGGGGGAAAGATACCCAAGTCTGGGTTCCACCCTCTGAGGTTTAATTTAACTGGTCTGGGGTCGGACCCTTGCATCACTATGAGAAAAAGAAAATCAAGTAAGTCTACTGTGCAACCAATGCGGAGACCCCAGATTTAGTCCATACTTTTCATTTCACCTAGAGCAAAACAGGCTCCCAGGGATACTATTGCACACCCTAATTTTGACAGCTAAGAAAGGCAAGGGTCTCCTGATCCCCCAGGCCTGGAGTCACATGGCTAAGCTAGATACATCTATCCATGAGTGCCTTTAGGCAGGATGTCTGACCCTTTGTATAAGGAGGCGACTGAGTGGTCACTCCCTAACATGGCCATTTGGAGCTTCATGCCCTCCAGGGAGGTGAATTCCAGCTTGCTGAACATTTTGCAATAGCCCGAAGAGAGGTCAGCCATGTAAATCCCCCCAATGCGGTGACGTGCACATGCCCACCCCCCCCACACACACACGCACCCAGGCACACAAAGGGTCAGCATTGCTTCACTTGTATTTGACAGCAGGTGGCTTTGTTTCTGAAAGGTATTCACTGCTGATGATAAAAAAAAATGCGAAGTGAAAAAAGTGAACCAAGGGAGCCATAGGGCTGACATCCCATTCTAGAAACATTCCCTTTGATCCTGGCTGGGGCAGGGCATTTCTTAGAAAGCTTCAGACTTCATACACATTTGACTGAATAAGGGGATCTGGGGACGGTAAAAGTGAACTCTGAAGTGGAGAAATCAGATGCACGTCTTTCTTTATAGGAAAAATCTGGATTATTGACAGTGTGTGGAATTTCAAATGCGGAGCACACTGTATAGCTTTCTCTTTTTAACATCGAACTTCAGAAGTCTTTTCCTTTTCCTTTAAAAATATTTTTACAAAATAAATAGAAGAGCTCTGCAGCCTAATAATACTCAGGACAATTATTCTGTGATAAATTATAAATATGAGATTAATTTGACTTCATACAAAGCTGCATGCCATTTTGGAAGCTCTTTTGGTCACATTTGAGGGCAAGAGGAAAAGATAACAGATGAAATAGCTTAGCATGGAAATGATCTTCTTGAACATTTGTTTTCATTGACACTTACATCCAACTGAGCATGGTGTAGAATAATGCTTTTTGCAGCAATGATGTGAGATAAACCCCTTCCTACGGAATGTTTCCAGGTACATCTTAAATCTTAGAGCATGGAAGATGAAAACAGTTTCTCATAACACACCGGTCAGGGGGCAGCGTTCACTCCTTGGAGAAATACCTCCCCTAAATGTTACAACCTGAGGTTTAATTTCCATATTATGGAATTCATATTCATATGCACTCCGTTTAGGCCTCATTATGTTTACAAATCTTCTGATGAATGAGACCTCAATAGTCAGAGGAACTATAGATGTGGAAACAGATGAAAAATAGAGGACGTCATGCATGACTATAAATACGAGCCTCTGTATGGGGCATTATGGAGTCTCAGACGATGACGGGTGTCGGTAACCTATGGGCAAAATTGGCAACTATTTACCTTAAAAAGGGACACTGGAAATTTAAATTACTTAAAAACAAACATTCCATTGGTGCATTATTGAGATTTTTTTTTATGGCTTGTGGGCAATTTCAATATCTTCTCCCAAAGTTTTCCAAGCAGAAATCCTTCCAAAATTCTACGAGAAAGGAGAGCTCATGACTGCAGACCTCCATGGGCCCTTGAACTCTGTGCAGAGTATGGCCTATCACGTTTAGACTGAAGAGTAATGTTGTACATTTTTATCATTATTTTATCATTATAATCACTATGATGTATATGTTTGAAAGTTTTTTAAATTATTTTTATTTTTATTTTTGAAAGATTTTATTTATTTATTGGATAGAGAGAGAGACAGCGAGAGAGGGAACACGAGTAGGGGGAGTGGGAGAGTGAGAAGCAGGCTTCCCGCTGAGGAGGGAGACTGATGTGGGGGTCTCGATTCCAGGACCCTGGGATCGTGACCTGAGCATAAGTCAGATGCTTAACAACTGAGCCACCCAGGCACCCTGAAAGTTTTTTTTAATATTTTTTAAAGATTTTATTTATTTATTTGACAGAGAGAGAGATCTCAAGTAGGCAGAGAGGCAGGCAGAGAGAGAGAGGGAGAGGCAGGCTCCCCACTGAGCAGAGAGCCCGATGCGGGGCTCGATCCCAGGACCCTGAGATCATGACCTGAGCTGAAGGCAGAGGCTTTAACCTACTGAGCCACTCAGGCGCCCCAAGTTTTTTTAATTTTAAAAAGGTATTCTCTACTTGTGGAGGCTAGTAACCATTGGCATAAAATTTGGAGCTTTGGTGACCCATTTATTTGTGTTTTCGTGTATTCCCAAACCTGTGTTCTGAGGAAAGTCTTGGTTCTCTTCTGTATGGATTTTTTCTTTCTTGGTAGATGGGGAGTCTAATCAGATACAGTTCCTTAGTTTTCATAAGGTAGTGCTAAGCCCTGTGGACCTTCATAAGCATGGTCGAGTTTCTGCTTTTCAGTTTCTTACCCACAAATCTAACCCTGCATATCTTCTACCTGCTGATGTTCATGGGACCCTCTCACGTGAAACACCAAACCTACAGGTAGGCAGTGTCCACGTCTGACCAGTTACTCTGCTTCATGATCCTTGACCCGGTGATCGCTCCAGCGGTGGGGACATGACCTATATTGGCCCAATTTAGATTTTGTCTATGGATTTTCTAAATTTGAGGTAGAGACTAGTTTTTCTCCTTCTTCTTGCCTTGGGGGCTCTGAGGTGCCTAGAAACGGTGCCTGGCACCTATAAAGAGTCTCTTTGAGCTGTTGTTAACAGGGTGTGCCTTCAGAGCTGCCGGTGACCGTGGCCCCCTTCCCACGAAGGAGCCCGAATGAATGGAGCAAACGCAAACAGAAGCTCAGATGAGAGGTGAAAAAAGAAGTCTGGTAGCATTCACGTGAAACTCTCCTTTCTGTGGTCTCGGGTGGCCCCTCTGCCCTCTGTAATGAGAAATGCCAACAATAAAAGTAACATGATGTTATTTGCCAAACGCCTAGAAGTTAGGAATAGAAAAAGTAAAGAATAAGGCAGGAGTCTGAGTTAGTCGAGTGGATGCTGGGACCAAGACAGAAAAGCCTGGGAGACAGGTTCTAGACATGATGGTAATGAACTTAATTTTTAGCATATTGAGTTGTTTTTTTTTGTTGTTGTTGTTTTTTTTAGCATATTGAGTTTGAGGATCTTAGGATCTTGGGATTTTTCCCAAGGTGTTTGGAAACATGCAGAGAAAGTGAAGGGGAGAGTTCAAAGAGGAAGAGGCAGATAGGAGTCAAGAGAAGAGGGTTGGAGCTACAGCCCATGGCACCGGAGGCATGGAGGAGAAACAGGCAATGGGAGGGATGTGCCCAGGGAGAGAGAAGGACGAGGAGAGTCAGGATCTGGAATGTGAGAGAGGTCAACATGAACAACACTGTTAGATGAGGCCAAGAGGCTGGGCTGAGTGAGAGCCCGGACGAGGCATCGCATTTTACAAGTTGTTGGTACGCTGGCCTGAGAGAAAATGTCAGTGTAGCAGGAGCCAATCGAAGGCAGCATGGGGTTGAGACAATGACCTGAGCAATCGATGAGGAAGGTGAGGTTTGGGGGGAAGGAGACAGAGTAGGTTAGTGAAAAGCAGGACAGGTGTGGGAATTCCATAGTTTCAGTGGAATCAGATCCTCTTTTTCTTAAATTTTCCTAAGCGTATTTGTGATACAAGCACATTAGCATGTTGAAGAGAAGTCAAAGGGCAGGAAAAAATACATCAGATGGGTAATGATTGAAGCTAAAGAAGAAGTGATAGAGGCTAAAGGAGGAGCCTCAGAGAGGAGAAAATAGGTTTCCTTACATAAGGTCACAGGGGGAGGGAAAATGACCATGATGAGCGTGGGAAAATTTAATGTAGGAAAGTAAACGCTCACTCAAAGTCCACCTAATAATGTTGATCTCAGCAGGACAGATGACAAAGGGCCGCACTGCACAAGGGATGTGTGAAGGGGCTTCAGTGTGGACCGAATTTGGAATTGCTATGAGAAATTAATTGGATTTATTATAATTCAGGAGCAGCACTGAGATTAGAAAGAACAAATTGGCAGTGGATTCAGTCCTTTGCTACGAGCAGCCCGAGATAAGGGATGGCAAAAACCAAAGCCATGTGTGCCTACTCCCATGGAAAATCAAGGAACGAGGACATCGAGGATGTCAGGGGGTCTTATTGAGCTAAGGGGACACATTTTTCTCACGTATTAGCTTGATATCAGGGACTCGTCTCACTGCGAAGACTGCGTAGCACCAGTATCTGGCACTTCAGGGATAAGCAATGATGATTTATCTCATTGAATAAAGAGGCACTCTAACTTTTATGATGTACTCTTTCATCTAGTTTCAGCTCGGAAACACAGGAATCACTTTCCTTTCTTCCCTACGTTTGTTCTGGCAGTTTGATTAAAAAGAACAAGATGTTTTTGGAATCACCCCTGTGGAGAGATAGGGTGGTGATGGCAGTGGGGAAAATGTGAAATAGAAACTCAAGAAAAAGGAAAGAATGTATTTGCAGTAGCATCGTGGAGAGGGGACTGGGGGCGTTTGGGGCATGTGTCTGTGTGTGTGTGTGTTTTCCAGGCACAGTGCTGATGGTTTGAGATGAAGCAGTGTATGAGTCAGACAGAGGGGAGGATTTATAAAGAGATAGATGGTAAACAAGCATCTCTGGGTACTATGTGGGGGGACTAACTGTCCCAGTTTGCTCAGGATGGACAGTAGACATGGGACTTTCAGTGCTCAGGTGGGGAAGTTCCAGAGAGATCGGGGTGATTGGTTATTCTAACATGTGAAGAGAAACATGGGCAAGTAAATTCACTATCTATTTCTCCCTAAATAGCATTCCCCTTGTGGGAAGTTGGTACCATAGGAAATCCTCTGAGAAGGAACATTTGATTTTTATCAGCAGACTAAAAATTATTAACTCCAAAAACTATACACATTTCTAAATTGAGCTTTTTAGAAGATTTCTAAAACTTCCAAATAATTGATCTGAAGCTAATACTATAAGGCTAGCCTTTATGATGACCATCTTAGATATACCACTCTATTGCCCCATCTTTTTTTTTTTTTTTTTAAGATTTTATTTATTTCTTAGAGAGACAGAGAGAGAGAGAGAAAGGGTGAGGAAAGTAGCAAGGGACAGAGAGAAGGCAGACTACCTGTTGAACAGGGAACCCAAAGTGGGGCTCGATCCCAGGACCCAGAGATCACTATCTGAGCTGAAGGCAGACACTTAATGGACTGAGCCAGCCAGGTGCCCCCCTTTTGCCCCCCTTTAAACATAGTATTTTTATTAGAACCCAAAGGTGTTGGCCCTGAGGCTATTCACCAATTTTCTTGCAATCTAGTCTACAGAATACTCAGGGAAGTAACTGACTCTCTGCCCTCCCCAGCTAAGGAAACCATGGTGAGGACCACCTACTTGTCTTGAATGTTATGTCTTCTAGCAGGTGAAACACTTGGGTGTTTCATAAGGCCAAACAAAATATAACCACATAGGGTTTTATTAGCCTGCCTTGGTGCTGATCTGAACTGAAAGCTGAATAAAATGCATCAACATAATAAGCACGATAGATGAAATCTGACAGAAGAGACACATATACGATGGAAACATAATTGTCTTTAATTTAGAAATTCACAGTGGATTCCAAGGGAATAAATAGAGTCTCCTCCTGGATCTTCTTTAACACTTCCTTAACACCAGTCCGTGCATTCAGGAACATTAACAATTTGATGGTAGAGGTGGGTGAATGGTAGGAGGATCAAACATACTCAGAACTTCTCTTGGGGATACGGCACCCGCAGTGCAGTTGAGGAAGTAGTGGTGGGAAAAACAAACATGAAAACTCCGGGCAAAGGAAATGTTGGTGAGTTCTGGGACTCCGAACTGATTGGTACACACTATCACATTCTCACAAATGGTATGAATGACTTATGGCTTCATTCAAAATTCTTGCTCCAAATCAGTGGGTCTCAAGCTTGGCTGCACATTGAAATTACCCGAGGAGTCTTAAAAAAGCTGGTGCCTGGGTCCAATCCCAGAGATTCTGATTTAATTGCTCTGAGTTGTAGACTTGGCACGGAACTACTTCTGTGCAGATGGACAGCCACTGTGCTACCAACCAGGAAATCAGGATAAATGGCTGAGCCCAGAGGTTCTCCAATTGTATATGTCTAAGAATTACCTGGAAGGTTGGGTAAATAGTTTGCAGGAGCCCATCCTGAGACTTTTCGGATTCACTGGGTTCAAGATTGGGCGGGAGCATCTGCATCTACCAGGCTCCCAGGTACTGCCAGTTGGAGGACCACTGGCCTGGGGGGATCCTATGTTATCACGTCCTGAGACAGCTAAGCCATTCAGCATTCCTTGCCCGCACCCCCACCCCTCGCTCAGAGCCAAGAACTAGAGCTCTGTGAATCTTCCTCGACATGTGGGCACGTCCCACTTGAATTTCCTCGACTCCCTCAAGCCAACGATGGGGCGTAGCCTCTCTTTTTCCAACCTGGAAGTGTGACGGCTTTATTCTTCGCTGCTCTCGTCGATTTTTTGGAAATCGTTTAATTACCATCACAGCTGTCACGTGCCCCAATCCAGCAAGCTGGACCCACCGTGCATTTGGAATCCTGCCCTGGATAAGGCCTCAGAAAGCCTAGCTGCCCAAGGACCGTAGCCCGGGGGTCCCCGGCTTCACTTTCCGGGTGGGTCTCAGTTACCCACAGCCAACCGCGGGCCGTAATCAGATTCTCCTCCTTCTGACGCTGCAACGTCATCACGTCAGGAGACGCCAAAGTCACGTCACGACACCTACGTCATACACCTCGCTTCCTCTCATCACCTGGCTTCCGCTTCTCCGCTCGGCGTGATCGTCTCACGGCATCTCAAGAAGAGGGGTGAGTACAGTACAAAAACTTGCGCAATTTCATTATTAGTTAATTTTTTACTGCATCTAGATTATAAATTAAACTTTTCCCTAGGTTTTATATAATAGAAAAAAATCGTATCTAGAGGATTTTTTTTTTTATTATGCCTGGTTTCAGGCATCCACTGGGGGCCTTGGGACGTATCCCCCGATCCACCGGGGATCGAGGCATGCCTGTAATGGAATAAACGGAATAAATCCTTGCTACCTTGTGGGGCATTTACTGTGTCAGGAACTATGGTGGCACTAAACTCACATCATTTAATTTAATACTTACGTCCTTATGGAAAGATGAGAACTATGATGCCCATTTCATTGAGGAAACTGGGGCCCAAGCAGGGTGACTTGCTCAAACCTTAACGACTGAGGAAGGGGGTGTGTGGCTGGCCTGGCCCCAAAGCCCATGCCTCCCCAGCATACCTTTCTGCCTCCCTCACCCCGGGTGGAAGAGTATGGTAGAGGCGGGCTGGACCCCGGAAGCTAAATGCCTGGCTGGGAACTCCCAGAGGCAGCTGACTGGCCGGCCACCTTCGACAGGTTGCTGAGTGCACCCTACTTGCCTCGGTCCTCAGATCCTTATATATGAAAAGATGGGTGTGGACCCGATCGCTAAGGTCTCCTGGCGCTGGTACTTCTAAAAGTCTCTCTGCCGTTAGTGCAGCCGTGTTGCTGTCTCTCTACTCTGTCTGGTGATCACGTTATGCGTGCAGCAGACCTGTTTCCAGAAAGGGAGAGCTCTTCCCAAAAACTCAGGTGGAGTTACCTGGTGCCACTCGGCCAAGGTAGCTGGAGGTTATGTCCACCTCTCGGAAAACCCCTCGATGACAGTTTATAACCTAGATGTAAAATGTCCATTTTCTGGTGAAACCTGGTGTTCAGTTATCTGAGACGGTACAGGATTGAAACCTGGTCACCTAAAACCCAAGGGACAGGTGGCCAGAAATCAGGCACCTCTGTGTGGCCCCTCTGGCTGTCAGCCCTAGAGCACCAGCCTCGGAGGTGTGCTCCCTGGAGGAGGCCAGGGCCATGGTGGTGCGTCCTGGCCAGCAGAGCTCAGGTCTCTTTCACCCTTCTCCCGGGGCCAGCAGGAGTGGTGTGATCAAGGAGGTTATAGATTTGTACTGTGATGGTTATCAATAGTGTGGGTTATTGCTACAAATGATACACAGAATGATGTGCCACTTTCCCCCAAGAAAACAAACTTGGACCTGAAATTAGGAACCTTAAGAGGTGGTTGACCATTTTGTTCCAAATGAGACTCATTCCTCATTTGTAATGAGAAGGAAGGGGTGAGGATGGGCCCCCCATCTCCAGCCCTTCCAGCGTTAGTCCTCTTTCAACCTCCGTGAGGTTTCAATAACAGATCAGAGAGCAGGCAGATGCAAATAGACAAAACACAGGGGCCCCAAGGGGATGGATGTCAGGAAACCTGCTTTCTAAGCAGTCAGGTAATATAAAGGTTTTCTTTTTGTTGTTGTTGACTCTTCATTTACATATTTATTTCTTTGATTGTAGTAAAAAAAATACCCATAACATAAAACTGATCATCCAAACCATTGTGAGGTGAATAGGGCAATGGATTGAGTATATTCACATTGCTAGGGACCATCCCCACCATCCAGCCGCAGGATTCTTTATCTCTAAAGATAGCTTAACAGTGTTTGCAGAGCACTAAAAATAACGTCTCAAAAAGCAATAGTGTTTTGAATTTATAAACCTCCTTTGTAGGAATTCAAGGCATTTCACAAACATTATCACATCTATCCTCACAATGACCTTATATAGAAGCAGAGAGAATAGGAGAGTGGGCAGATCAGAGAGAGACAGAAAAAGAGGGGGAAATGTAATTTTGCTCAGTTTCGCCATGATCCAAAGAGACTCTGAGTCACCAGGGTCTGTTTTCAGATATCTGACAGTCTTAGAACTGGGATCAAGTATCAGTCCAATTTTCCATTTCCTGAGACTGTCATTGTAGCATTGACCAGAGAGGGAAGAATGTATTTTTGAAGTTACAGGACAGTGTGGAGTTGCCATCTCTTGTGAGAGGATTTTTCTTCACAGCACATTGCTGGGATGGGTGTGTCAGTCTGGGAGTGGGGACTGGGGGACAGACTTGCTTTGGCAGTGGCCCCCCGGGGAGGGGGGGAAGAGGGGGGAGGGGGTGCATTACTCTTTCAGGTTCTGTTTGTCTCTGAGCCGCTGCTAATAGTGAGCTTTGGGTAATAAGGGCCGACTTGGTTATAAGGCCAGGAGAGGGACAGTCATATGTGCAAAAGTTTTCATTGGAATTAAAGCTGATTGGCTTCAGGTTGTATGTGCGTGTGTGTGTGTGTGTATGAGCAAGAAAGACACAGAGAACACGAGCAAGTGCCAGACGTAAAAAAATATTTAAGAGAAAGTATGTGATTTGTCCTGACTGTAGATGTAGGATCAGAAGTTGGAGAAGTTAATAACCAAAATTAGTACCTTGCATGTGTTTATTTATTTCTTTCTCAGTTTGCTGATCCTTTTATTAAAAAAATGATAGTCCCTGTTGGAGAAGGAAAAAGAAGAAAACTGTATTCATATAAAGTTGTGTTTCGGTTAGATTCAGCCTTTTGGTGACTGGAAAATTTCTAGTGAATTTCCAGGAACAAGAAAATGTCAGTGTTCCAGGTGCAAACTTTAAATCCATACAGTCGAGGAACAATCATGTGTAAACTGTGATTAAAAGACGGAAACAAACCTAAGAAAAAACCTGTCAATTATAGCCAAATAAGCAGGATACTGTCATTTAGCCTGGAACATACTTTTTCAAAGTTCGCAGGGAGAAGTAGTCTGCTTCTTAGTTCATGGAGTATATAATTGGTCTGGCAGTCTCCATTCAACCACTTACATATTTGATTGGCTTCTCAGTGAAAGCACACAAAAAATATTAGCTTTCTTATTGTGACTTTTCCAGTTGGCCTCGTTCTAGGGGATCCGTGGGGAGGCCAAGAGTAGTTGTCTTCAGATAGCCTTCCTTCCTTCACTACATTTATTCACAATCTGCTTTGTACCAGGCACTATGCTGGCGGCTGTGTGTAGGGTTTCAGCCTTGGCCTTGGATGAGTTTACAAACCAGCAGAGTGAGACAGCCATGTAACTATGTTGGTGCAACCAAGTGTCATTGGTGCTGTGAAAGAAGCATGTGAAGAAGGGGTCAAAAGGCACAAATTTCCAGTCATAAAACAGTTAAGTCCTGGGGATACAATAGACTGCATGGTGACTACAGTTAATAACATGTAGTGTGCATTTGAAAGTTGCTAAGAGAGCAGATCTTAAAAGGGCTCACTATAAGAAAAATATTTCTAACTTTATGTGGTAACAAATGTTAACTAGACGTATTGCGGTGGCCATTCTGTGATACATACAAATACCGAATCACGTCTGTACAGCTGAAACTAATTTAGTGTTATATGTCAGTTATATCTGAATAAAAAAATAAAGCGTGTGCAGAAAGTACAAGAAGGGATTGATTAGCTTGTGTGCATGGTGTAGAAGGAACTAGGGAGGGCTCTTGGAAGAGATAACATCTAAGCTGTGGGTTTTTTGTTTTTTGTTTTTTTTTAAGTAAATCATAGTTTTCGAGGCTGGAAGTGTTTGGGAGGACAGGTTCGAGGCTCCAAAGGGAATTTGGAGCCACTGAAGCGGAGGTTCAGACTTCCTACATGATCTCTACGAGAGGATTACCAGATGGAATGGGGCTTGTACAGCCGGAAGGGAGCTGGCTGTGAGCAGGCCTCAGATCCTCCAAAGGGAGGAGGAAGGTGAAATTACATAATGGAAAGAAGAAAAGTGGTAAAAAGAAAAGGTAATGAGAAAAGTTGGATGGTAAAGGAGTAAAGACAAGTGGAAGGTTGAGGAAAAGCATATCTTTTTTTTTATCTTGTTTTAAAATTATTTTTTTAATTTAATTTTTTATTTATTATTTTTTTATTAACATGTAATGTATTATTTGCCCCAGGGTACGTGTTTGTGAATCGTCAGGGAGGAAAGCATATCTTAAACCCCAAATATAGAACTACAAAGTGGTCAGAATTGAGCCAGAAGATTGATAGGCCTTTCGAGTTTCAAGCTAGGGATGATGTGGCCCGCATGGGGCCAAAAACCTAAACAGAACTAGGTTAAGATGGTGCTGCCTCGATGGCACAGTCTCGAAAAGACCAGAAGCCGTAATTTTCTTTTGGTCATATGCAGCCTGGTCCCAGTTCCTGGTGGAGCTGTACCCCCACAAGGGAAGGTGAGCTGAATGGGCAGTAATGACGCCCATCCTCTGCCCTGGGCCCGTAACGGCCCTCACCTTCTCTGGCGATAGAGGAGAGGAGTGGGGAGGGGACCAAAAGTCCCAAGTGGCAGAAACCCTACTAGAATCTGGCTGCCGCCTGGAAACCCATTGTCTGTTTTCACCTCCCCTATCAGGTCTGTCATGGCTGACTTTGTCATAGGACATAAAATCACAGAACCACAGAATTTTAGTGTGAGAAAAGAGCATGAGTATCTCCTAATTCAATGTTTTCAAGCTGTTTTGATCATTTACCCAAAGTAATAATAATAATTTAAGCATATACCTCAATTCATGGCATTTACTCATTTTCAAATGCCATATTTATATTTCTATACTAGTATATTAATTTAAAAAATACAAAACTTATATTTAAAAAGAAAAAATAAATTTATAATATTTTCTTCCTATGCCCTAATGGATTGTGTTTGTTCCCTCTGGGGTACGTGAAATCTATTTTGAAGGCAACTCATCAAATTCTACCCGATGTGTTCGTCTCCTCTATAACTCTCTTCCAGAAGAAAATCTAACCTTTCCTTGAACACCTAGAGGGACACCGTTCCATTTTTGGAAACTTCTGGGAGTTCCCTGCTTCCCATGTCCCACATGGCCAAGGGAGGGGCTTCTCTACCGGATCACACCTGGCGTTTAGGCCAGAGCTGAACACCTCTCCGGGCACGCAGAGGGAAGGAGCCCTTGCTCTGCATTTGCCTCTCCCTGGGTCCTGGCACTGTTGAGTGCCAGGGCTGTGAAGACAGCAGGAAGGGCCTTTCGCTGCCACTGTAAATATTATCACTGCCTCTGGTATGCAGAAAAGCAAGAGGAGCGGCGTTTGCTGCTTCCAGGTGGCAGACGAACAAATATCAGGCTGGGGTGGGAGGAGACGGAGGGTGTCTGGGAAAAAGAGATCAATAAAACCTCACTAGTGTGCAACATTTACCATAAACAGCCCAGGGTTGTTTGGGGTAGGGAAAAGTGTCAACAGGGATCAGTTGTCTCTCAGCGACTGTGGGAGCAGGTGCTCCCGGAGGAAGGAGAAAGGGCAGCTTTGGTGAGACCCATGATCAGACCGATGGCCGCAGAGGCACTGAACGCTCGCTCATGTGGGTGTGCAGCCAGTCCCACAGCACACAGGGCCCCTGCCATTTTTTTTTTTTTTTAAAGATTTTTTTATTTATTTGACAGAGAGAAACGTAGTGAGAGAGGGAACACGAGCAGAGGGAATGGTAGCAGGAGAAGCAGGCTTCCTGCCGAGCAGGGAGCCCGATGCGGGGCTCGAACCTAGGACGCTGGGATCATGACCCGAGCCGAAGGCAGACGCTTAACGCCTGAGCCACTCAGGT
>CM053604.1:155661066-155695702 GCA_028646535.1 Procyon lotor
CCTGCCATTTTTTTAAACAAACATTTCGAGATCCTAAATTGCCACAACATTTACATATTTTCAGACTGTGGACCGTTTCCTCAATTCTTCAGCAGAGTTTCCCAAAACTCACAAATGCTACTGGTAGAGCTGGTTTGGGGCCAAGAATTCTTAACTGAATAGAGTGCAGAAAGGCCTAGGTAAGATTTAAAAATAAAAAATAGCAGGCATATCGTGCCCTAAAACATATCAGGAGTCTCAGAGAACTGACTGGAAATGCTTCTCTATGCAGCTTTTTGTGAAAGGAATTGAGAGAGACTCTTCCAACAATTAAGCTGGTGGAGGAGTCAGAATTCTCTCTGCCCTCTTCCCTATTCCACGTGCTTTTGAATGACAGACTAGGCTGGATCCCGAGGCCAGATTTAAAATTACTGTGACTTTTAATTTGATTGCATACTGTTAGATAATGAAATAACAATATCCCTTTTGAGGTGAGTGCCTCATGTTGGAAGCTATTCTGAGTTTCAGAGAAAGGAAGAGCCTTCAGGGTCTGGGGGAGAAGAGAAGACTCAAAGGGGAGACAAGTTGGTTTTGTTGGGTGTGGGGGGAGGCATGGGTTAGACTGTTTGCACGCCTGAAAAGCTTCTCCTAAATTTGCAATCCCAGAAATGTGCCCTACTGCCCTGGGGGTGTAAGCACTCATAGGGGTAAGTGTGTATCCTAGGTCTGGATGGTCGTGAAGTGCATCTTGCTGACAACAGTGACTGATCCGAGGGTTGGGCCCCACCCAAACAGGACCTTATTGAGGTCTGGTGTATAGACTTGCTCCCATGGTTGTAGAGGGGAGGATTTGAATTTGGAGCTCTTGGACACTGTTATTACCTGCCATGTGGAGAATTGGAATGAAGCCAAAGGCAGGCAGAGATGAAAGAGGGATTAATGCATTCATGAGGCTCCATGGGCAGGGAGAGAGGCCTGGTAGCAGGGAATCAGCCATGTCTTGTTCTCCCTGCAGCCCCGTGGAATCCATCAGCGGGTCCTTTTATCCCCGCCTTTGACATAGAACCAGACTGATGACGTGATGACATCTCATCATTTCCCCCATGACAACCTAATTCCAACCGGCAGAGTGTCTCCCCTGGAAAACAGTAGCCTCTTACCTATCCCCCTGCTGTCGCTTGGCTTCTCCCCATTCAGTTTTGCATACGGCAAAGCGGTCATTTGGTTGTTTGCTTGCACAAAGGTTTGAAACATTAATTACATCCTTTCTCTTCTCTGAATCCTTCAAAGGGTTCTCATATCACTCAGAGTAAAGCCGAAGTCTTAGAGTGGTTTACCCTACAACCTGCTGTCCCCCTCCTCTTGGGAACTTGCTGGCTCCTCACTGCTCTTGGACAAACCTTGGTCCTCTGAGGTGGATATCATTTTATTTTTGCGTGTATTTGTCTCTCAGTATTGTATTGTTGTTTTCACTGCTGTAGCCCACACATCCAGGGGCCCCAGAACGTGGTGAGCACCACGCATTCCGTGCTGGCCTCTACAGTGCTGGTCCCTCTGCTCCTCTCCTCATTCTGCTGACTGTCCCAGAGGCCTCCCCAGGGACCTGAGACCGCAGATTCCCTCTTCTGCTTAAGTTACTTTGAGTTGTGTTGCAGTGATGCTGCTTTTTAAACCTGCAAGTTTGAGGTGGGCCTGTACACCTCTAAAGATAAAATAGATTGATTTTTTTCCCATGCTTTTGACGTTGGTTCAATCTAAGTGTCCTAAAGATGCCAAGAGTTGGGCCCCCCAAAAGCTTAGAGCTTATTACTAATTTTTTAGGCTTAAACTGCTTGCTCTTAAAATCTGTGCTGCATTCTGAAGCCTGTCTTAGTGTGTCTCAGGTCAGCATTTTCCTTTGAAACTTTATGACTGAAATCAAACCTCGGTCAGCGAGCAAGTGCTGTTTTGAAGAGGGAGAACCACGGGGATGCTAGCATTCCGTTTCTTTATCATCTGGATGATGTAGGGCTCGTGCTACCTGTCTTACGCACAGGACCCCATTTTACCCCCAACAGTTCCATAAGGCAGCACCATCGGGGAGGCACCCAGACATGTGAGGGGGCAGCTCAGGCCCACGGAGGTTAAGTAGGGTGCCCAGCGTCCTACAGCATCCGGGAATGAGGACCAGTGGCTAATCCAGGCACCCTGATGCCAGAGCCCAAGCTCTTCTGGAATTTTGTTTTCATTTTTGTATAAAAAAACTAAAATACACACGGCTTCAAGAATCAAGCAGTTTTCCAAGCTCATTACCAAGACCACCAGTCCGTCAGCCCCCGAGCACTGCCCCCAGGCATCCTGTTTCCTCTTCTCAAGGCTATACTTTTTCTTTTCCTATGTATGTGTATGTCTCTCCCGTGATTGTTTAGAATGGGACTTTTGCTTTTTTCAGTTTTAAGCATTAGCTCAGACCTTCCAATGTGGAAGAGGACGGCAGAGATTTAGATGTTGCCACCCCTCCCTGCCCGCGTCCACGTCGTTGCACCCTGCTTTGGATTATGTCATAACAGATTATATTATGTAGATTTTGTAAATACAGTGTTCGGCTGAGCTATGTAGTACGCTCACTACATGGTTATGCTTTCCTTTCTTAAACAACTCCATGCTTGTTTGTAAGTTGTAATATCTGTTGGTATATCTCTGGGAATGATAAAGATCAATTTCTTTGTTGTTTGCTTTTGACAAGGGCGGGGGAGTAATTCTCATATCCCCTGCCTAGTATCTGTTTACTCCAAGGTGTTTTTTTCTGTTTATTTTTCCTAAAATCTGCTTTTCATATCTGAGACCTGCCTCAGATGTCCTGTGGCCGTTGGATGCCTGCTGCTGGGTGTTGGAGGAAACCTGAGCCGCAAACTGGGAACTGTGCCCCTTGGGGCGGCTAACTGGCCTCACTGTGCATTTCTGCAGGAGCCCAAGCTCAGTGTTTTCGGGTCTTCCCTCTCAGGCTGATTGTATTCGCCAGAGCAGGATCTTCCAGTCTTCTCTCTGAAGAGTGGTGCCCTGCATTCCGGCACTTTTGAAGTAGGGAGGAAGCGTGGGGATATTTCAGTTAATCTGCCTGTTTGCAACCGAGTACTCTTATCTGCCACTGGTGGTGTTCACTGGTCTATAGATTCTGTTTTGCCCTCTCTGGAGAATAAGCCTCCAGTCTCCTGGGGGCAGGGTTGGGCACGGGGAATCTGTATAGTGTTGGAAAGAGGACTGTGACCTCACTGCTTTGTAAATAGACTTTTAACCAACTACTCCCTTTTTGGCCTGTCACTCACCCTCACTTCCAAGGGTAATTGTGCTGCCAATTCCTGAGGCTTCTCAGGGTTCTCTATGCAAACTGAGTTGTCTCCCAGCTTCCCCTCCTGCTGGCCTAGAATGCACCTGCTAGAATCTGTCAGGTGGGTTCTCATTCATGCTTCTGCTTTTTAAAACTGTTACACATACATGCACATATCCATTCCCATCTGCGTGTGCGTGTATTTGTTAGATTATCTTCTGTTCAGTCTCTTTGTCCTAGTAACTTAATGCCCTCCCCTCATTCTACTGAGGATACAGATAGGAGCGGGTTTAAATAAGTGTGATCAATCATCATCCTCACGGAGGATGTCAGAGCTCTTCGCCACCACCTCCAACAGGACAATCAGCTCTTCCACACCACTGAATGTCCGTATCAGCACCTTCCAAGTCCTTGATCCATTGGCCTTTCTCAGCCTGGTTAGACAGATCGTGAGGCTGTCCTAAGCCCACAGCACAGATGAAGAATGCCACGCAGACGGGGAGTTCCTGGCCCAAGAGCACATCACAGGTGTCCCAGCTTCTAACCTGGTGTCATTTGCATGTTTTCATATTGTGTCCTGGCCTGTGCTTAGGACACCATCTGCCACTAGGAAGGATGATGCTCTCGGGTCCACCAGAGATTACGGGAAACTGTGATTCTGTTTATCACCTTGATTCAAATTTCACGCTCACTGCCTGAGTCTACAAAGAAGAGAAATAGAAGAGGGCAGCCTGGTCTAAAATGTTTTTATTCCATCCTGGCCCTTCTTTATCTGCTCCAGCTCTTAAGGCTGCTTAACATTAGGAGCAGATAAATGCAGAGATGACCACATTTGTGATACAAGGGTGATGAAGGCACGGGGATTCCCAGGCACTGGAAGCGTGAGTAGAACAGGGAGCTTTGTTCCCAGACTGGAGAAAGATGCTCTGTTGAAACTGAACTGGGCCCACAGGATGGCATTTGGAAGCCAAATAAACCGCAGCTCTTTAAGTTCATGAGGTTAGTGGTTCAGCTAATTGTGGAAACACAGGCACTCCCCACTGACCCAGAAATCCTTGCAATTCATGGCTTAAGGCTGCACATTGTGAAGGTGATTTGTGCAGTTCATTTGGAAATAGAGAGACCTGGGCAGCTCTGGTTGGTTCACAGGTCCTTTGTGGCCTTCCCTTGAGGCTTAAGAACTTGTGCAAAATCCAGCTCTTTGCCCTAAATAATAAAAAGAGACCAAAGGATAAAAAGCAATCCAGACATCACAGTGAATGGGCTAGACTTAGTGAGGCGCATGCAGAAAACCACTGTATTTTCTCCCTGATGTGTTCAAATATATTTGGTAGTTCTGTGGGCTGGTTTATTCCCCACTGCTGGAGGGAAACTCAGGCAGGTCCAATGACTTTGTCTCTGTTAGTAATAGAAGTCCCAAAATGAGTCTCAGTTTGAAAATTAAGCATTTCGGTAATTAAAATGGCCAGTCCAGCATAGACCTCAAAACTGAAAACTTCATCCAAAGCTAAAGCTTTTCTCCTCCCATTTTGTGCCTGCCTTGGGTTTAAGTCTGACATTAGGATTCTCCCTCCTGTTCCTGCCACATGAAACTGCTTCTGGTTTCTCCAAGGCTGAAGCTGCGGCAAGGGAAATATGAGAAGGGGCTAGAAGTCTTTCTTGAAGGGCACAGATGTCATCAGACAGCAGATCACACATGGGGCATGGCAGATGACAGGTTTTGCTTCTCTCTATTTGGGGTACTTTTGGGTTGTGAACCTAATGGTAGGGGAAGCTCCTTAGGATAATTCCTCCCTCCGGCTTGGGGCCTCTGCACGTGGGCCCCTCTGTCAGATCGCAGTGCCCCGGCTGAAAACCACATGGGTCTTCCAGGGTCTGAGGGGCCATGAGCAGCACTTCCCACTTCCTGCAGTCCCTCTGCTCTGTCCCTTGGCTCCTTCTGCTCAGGCCAGTGCAGCCGCACACTCAGGGGGATGCAGTCAGGCTAAAACTTTGCCACCGAGCTCCACTCTATTCCTGGTAGCACGTGCCATGGCCTAGAGAAGGGGAAGGTTCTCTGTCTTCCTCCAGGAGGTTGGGGTGGAGGGGGGAATGAGCAGCATCCTGATGACCCCCTCTGGCATCTTCTGCATCCGCTTCTGTTTCTATAGGCAGGTGATTCCAGGTGGGTGATGGTGTTTGATGTTTTACTCTTCTTTTTCCCTCTTTGGGTGGTTTTTGAGTCCTGC
The DNA here is from genome assembly GCA_028646535.1 of Procyon lotor. Lineage (NCBI taxonomy): Eukaryota > Metazoa > Chordata > Mammalia > Carnivora > Procyonidae > Procyon > Procyon lotor. The sequence goes on from CM053604.1 coordinate 155,666,581, forward strand.
AGTGGTCTTCAGAACTGTAGTCAGCTGAAAAATGTCTCCCAAAGATATCAGATGAATATTACCTTATATACCAAAAGACATGGTTAAATTAAGGATCTCGAGATTATCCTGAATTATCCAGGTGAGCTCTTCACGCAATCATAAGTATCTTTATAAGAGGAAGGCAGAAGGAGGTTTGGCACATAGAAGATGAGGAGGTGATGTGAGTGGGAAGATAGACTTGAGGGAGCTGTGGCCACAAGGGCAGGATTGCCAGCAGCCCCCAGAAGCTAGAGGAGGCGAGAGCCCGTCTGCCCTGCCCTAGAGCCTTCTGTGGGCACAGCCCTGCTGATGCCTTGACTTCAGCTCAGTGATACTTACTTGGGACTTCTGGCATCCAGGGCCATGAGAAAATGCATTTCTGTTGTTTTAAGCCACCCAGTTTGGGCAGATTTGTTACAGCAGTCGCAGGAAACAGGTGCCTCACCTAAAAGTGAAGCAGAAAGAATCCCCTTTTAAATCTGTCATAAAAGAAATGATTTTAAAAATTCTCTTAATGCCTCCGACAAGAACTACTTCTCACTCTCACAGGTCAGCGTTGATACATTGGACGGTTAATGTGTGTGGATGAGTCCGGGCGTGTAGTTTGCCTGGTAGCATCTGCATTTGTTACTGCCTCTGATGGCGGGACATCAGGGCCTTCCTGGAGGAGCCTCATCACTTTTCAGCCTGTGTAATTCTTTCTTCAACATTGTCTCTGGGGACAGAACCTTCTTGATGGTCCCAGTCTCATGTAGCACCTTTGACCCAGTTATACTTAAAAATAACTCTGCATACATGTCTGTTTCCTTCCTTGGGAGGTTTAACACTAATTTTTCCCCAGGGGAGCCCCGAGAGGTAACATCAAACAGTGGGCCCCCTACTCACTGGAGGAAGGAGGGTTCCCTTGCTAGAGATAAGAGATGTAACTGACACCTTTGATGCTCCACTGGCTCCCAGTTCTGGCGGCCTTGCTGTTGACTCACAGAAATGTGAGGAGGTGCCACTAGAACTCGAGGCGTTTAGTTCAATACCCTGAGTTCACAGGTGAGGCCCGTCACACTCTTCCCCGTCCTGTGCTCATTTCCTCATTGCTGTGCAGGAAGGGAGGGCGGGGTAGGCAGCATCAGTTGCTTATGCAACAGACAGTTGTCAGGCAGCCACCAGATACCAGATCTTCTGCTAAGTGCTGGTGTTATCAAGGCCAACCAAGCTGTCCCGGACGAGTGGAACTTGGAGAGATGAGCTCCACCCTCCCTCGGGTCCCCCTTTCGAGCTAAGACTCACAGGGAAGTCCACTGTGTAGAAGAGAGAAAAGCAGAAGGGTATGATTGCAGCAGACACCAGGGGAGACGGGCTGGGAGAGAGGTGGAGACTGAGTAACTAGGTGCTCCCAGGATTTGGTACTTCTCACCCCTGACAGTCCCCGGGGTGCCTAGGACCCCTAAGGCTCAATGGTCTTTTAGGTTGAAAAGTGCTATTTTAGAGCCCAGCTTAGTGAAGGGGTTACAAGTTCTGACTCTGGAGACATTCTGCTCTGTTTCTAATCCTGACACTGCTGTTTCCAAGCTTTGGGCTCTTGTTCAAATTACTTAATCTCCCTATGTGTCAATATCTTTGTCAGTAAATCAAGAAAGTACCCAATAGTTCCTAACTCCTTGGATATTGAAATGATTAAATGAGTTAGTTCATTCACATCAGGCATGATACAGAGTTAGCCCTGAAGAAGTGTCAGGTAATATAATGTATGCGTTTGTGAATTTTCAACCCTCCGCTCTCCTCTATAGCTGCCCTCATTTTTCAGTCAGGGTGAGAGACGTCAACAGAATATACTTGAAAATTCAGGAAAATTCCACTCCACTTAAAGCACTTAGATGAATGATCATATAACTCCCACCTTCTACTGGACAGAACCAAACTTCAGCAAACCCTGGACTCTGGTTGGAACAAAACCCACCCAGTCAAGGAGAATGTAAGGGAAACCATGTGGGACTTCATCTAACTCTGCCAAAGAGTCAGAAGGAAATTGCTTTTATTGGCAGTTATGGCTTTGCCACTAGAGAGGAGGAAGAAAACTTGCAGAACCCTTAGCCAAGATCCAGCAAAAACATGAATGACAAAGGCTGGGAGTGACATGAAGAAATGTTGAACTTAATGGAGATTGGGTAGGAGTTAGAGGGCAGGGAAAGTGGAGGAAACAGGGAGGGAGACAGGCTTAGACAAGACGTTAGTGGTGGAAGAGGAGGCTACCTAGGTCTTCTCACTAAGGACAGCTCATCCTGTAGTACAGAGCTGTTGCTCAGGCAGGGCCCTGGGGGCCTTCATCCTGGACAGTGGCAAACAGATGGGGCCTGGAGGGCCTGCAGGTGACTCCGGGGAGGCTTCAGCTAGTGCCAGATGGCCACCTGCAGGTGACCACCTGTGCTCAGGCGCCCACACTACCCACCTGGCCTGTCTGCATTTACTCAATCCACCAATTACATCTGCAAAGCCCTGGGGGCTCCAGATCAAGATCCTAAGGAAGGCTGACATCAGACCCACGGAAGGAGTGCTTTCTTTCCGGTTCACACTCAAATCAACAATGCAGCCTGTGGCAGGCTTCCCTGGGTTGCAAAAATTACAAGGAAAATGAGACGGGGCTGCGTCCCCAGTTCTTGCCCAGGTGCCCTCATGTCCGTTGGTTCTAAGCCAGATATGTGAACCCCGCCAGAGGGAAGGGGTGCTGCAAATTCTCCACCCTGCTGGGAAATAGCCCTGTGCTTCCTGGGGAGTGTCATTTCCATATATAAAGTGAGACCTGGGAACAGCAGTTAGGGATGAACTAATAGGAAGGAAGATTAGCGTTGGATACCTGTAACACCCCAGACATCAGATCTTGAAATTTACAAATGTTACCTGGTTTTTCTCAGTGATGATGCCTCAAGGTTGGGGTTATCATTTTCACTTGAAACCCAGGCTCACTGATTTCGGTAACCTGCCCAAGGCCATGTAGCTGGATTCAAACCAAGCATGTCCTACTCCAAAGGAATTCTTTCTCTCACCCAAGTGGCTCCTGGTGCTGTTTTTGGACTGGTGTTGGGGAGCTGCTCAAGGCTACATATGTGTAGACCCACCTCTAGGGACTCTAAATCAGAACTCCTGAGGTGAGGCTGGGGAAATCTGCCCGGCGGGTGTTTCTAAAGCCCACTTGGTCATTCTGCTGCTCACGATCAGACAGTGGACCTCTGAACCACACTGCCTTCCCAGCAGCATCTCTGAAGGCTGCTTAAAGCAGCCCTGGTCCTTATAGAGGGCCTTAAAACTAAGGAAATTCCATCTGCCAAATCCACCGTGGCCCATTATAGTTCCCTTTCTTGGGATCCGTGACTTTCCTTAGAAGGGCCGGGGAGACACCAGTCTCTTGCTTCCTGCTGGATCCGTTTACAGTCCTCTTAAAGATGACATCTGAACTTCATAACCTCAGTGAGGGATTTCTTCATGTAACAAGCACTTCTATAGCAGCAACTATATGCCTGGCAGTATGGTACATGCTTTACTTGGTAGGCAACCAGTCCTCTTAGTTTGTGGTAGTTATGTTCTGTAGAGTCGCAGTGAATGCTGAATCAGCGAATACTGAACCACCGCTCCTAGAGGAGACCCATGGGTAGGTTCCTCTAGTCACACGTTTGCGTCATCCAGTGAGTACAGTACTTGCTTTATGTGTGTTTCTGTTTAAAGACGCCTTGCTTAGTAGATATAGTTGACTCATTAACGTTGAACTCAATGGCCAACAGCACTAAAACTCGTGCCTGAACGAAGCTTATCTAATGCATGTATTTTCCCTGTACGGCCCCTCAGAGCTTTCTGTGCTTACAAACACTGCACAGCACTTGAGGGCTATGCTTGGGGGCCATTTTAAATAGTGGAATCCCTAACAAAAGACACAAAAATGTAAAAGCGTGGCACTAAAGAGACTTCAAAAGTGACGCTTGTTTACAGTCAGAAAGCTGAAACAAGAAGGCAAGGTGTCAGTCTCGTTCAGTGTCCACTCAGACTGAGCGCATTACAACACACATTCTTCAGCGTTGTGTGTGTCTGACACTGACCATGAAAGTACCACAGGTATTGATGGGGGGGGGGGCGCGCTTACAAATAGACTCGCAGCCTGTATCATCTTGTGTAATCCTCCCTACAATATAAGCCAGGCACTGCCATTGCTCCTCCCCAATCCTAATAACTTTAGAAAAATTTATTAGCAGAATTCAAAAATGTCTCTCCCATTTTAACAGATGAAAACCCCAGTCCAGCGAGGGCAAGTCACATAGCTAGTGAACGGCCAAGTCCAGCTTTAAACCCATTTGACTCCACGGCTCCCCATGCAACTATGCTGCCAGATTGCAAACCAGGCTTATCTCTGTGGGCTTCAGAGGATGCCCGTCAAAGGATGTTCATAGAATTCAAAAGGGAAAAAATGACTAACTTTGCATGGTTGTAGGCATTACTAGATATTCATTAGGGCTGTTGCCTGGGTCCCCTTAAATGTGGGTTTCTCAGAGTCTTCCAGCCCTCCTAGCCTCAGAGCCATTTGGTATAATGCAGATTCTCTGAGATCTAATTTAACTGGAGTAGGGTAGGGACTTTATTTTTAGTAAGTCCTTAAATAAGCCTGATGTTTTAGAATTTTTTTTTTTAAGGTTTTATGTTATTGACAGAGAGAAACACAGCGAGAGAGGGAACACAAGCAGAGGGAATGGTAGTGGGAGAAGTAGACCTCCTGCTGAGCAGAGAGCCCGATGCAGGGCTCGATCCCAGGACCCCGGGATCATGACCTGAGCCGAAGGCAGACGCTTAACGACTGAGCCACGCAGGCGCCCCTGATGTTTTAGAATTTTGAAAGTACTATCTAAAATTCAGTACTGGGGCACCTGGGTGACTGAGTTAAGTTTCTGACTTTGGCTCAGATTATGATCTCAGGCTCCTAGGATCAAGTCCCCCATTGGGCTCCCGCTCAGCAGGAAGTCTGCTTCTCCCTCTCCTGTTCCCTTTGCTTGTGCACCCCCCTCTGTCAAATAGATAAAATCTTAAAGTAAAATAAAATTAAGTACCTTCTTGAATAAAAATTGTATATTAAAAATATACATTCATGAGGGGCGCCTGGGTGGCTCAGCAGATTAAGCCTCTGCCTTCGGCTTGGGTCATGGTCTCAGGGTCCTGGATCGGTCCCTACATCAGGCTCTCTGCTCGGTGGGGAGCCTGCTTCCCCCTCTCTCTCTCTGCCTGCCTCTCTCCCTACTTGTGATCTCTCTCTGTCAAATAAATAAATAAAATCTTTTCAATCAATCAACGAATCAATAAACAAATAACATTCATGAAATTTGTAACATTCAGATTTCTTTAGACCTTTTATCAAAAGGCCACGTTTTTTTTTTCTTAATAAATAAAATAGTGTGTGGGGGGGGGAGTGGGTCCAATAAAGATTGTTAGAAACTCAATTAAAAATTAGAGTATTTTTTTAAATGAGTTGCTTTAAGATACCAAAAGTTAAAGAAAACTTGGTTTACCCCAAGATCTGTTTCTTTCTGAAGAGTGGGTCCAGACCTAGCTCAAACTCATAAAACACTTTGACCTGGTAAGCATTAGGTTCTTATCCCTTCTCTATTTATCAACTTCCCCAAGATCTGGCCTTTAAAAGAAAAAAAATATTAACAGCTTCAAAAATAACGAAGACAGTAGAGTAGACTGTTAATGTATTTTTAGAAATCTGAGCATTTAAAAATAGGGACTTACTGCATGATTTGACGCCAATGTGTGCATTTGTCAAAATCTGCGATATTCTTGTGATTTGTATACTATATTGTTAAGAAATCATACTTCAGTAAAAATACACCGCCAAATTAATGACTGCTTTTGCATAAAGTCTCCTTGATTTTTCTCCTTTCTGACTTATAGAAGCCAAGAGCCGTGTGTGCATCAACTTATTCCCAGATTTTGTTCTCACTTGTTTAGTCCTGTGCAGAAGTCAAAGGAGTAATAGGCTGGAGGAGCTGCAGAAATATTCACCAGCTTAATGTTACCTCTGAGAAGAAGGGATGGGTGCGGACTTGCCATGTCTTCTGCTGAGTTCCTCTTAAAAAATAGAATGCACTGTGAATTTTTCAAAGAAACAGTCAGGTACCACATCAAAGGGTCTAACTGTAAAACCAGCTCCCATCCAAGGTTCCAGGCATCAAGGTTCCGGGCATCTCAGTGGTTGCGGAGCCTTGGCGAGGGGCAGGCTTTCTTCTGTGAGACACTGTCTGGGCAGCAGCCTGCCAACGTCATCTTTCCCTGTTACACCAACTCTTCTATCATCTGGGAGCTTGGAAGACGATTGGGTGAAGGAGTTACCAGGTAGTCCTCAGTGGTCATGAACTGAATCTGAGGGCTCTGAACTATGGGCCTGGGTGGAGCTCTTTTTCAGACACTTATCTTTTTAGCAACATAGGTTTAGAGATTAGAAAATGGGATAGGTTGCTTTTCATGTACAAAAGGAAGGCTGCTGACCCTGGCTTGCTCATGAGGCAACCGAATGATCGATGCTGACCTGTCTTTTCCTCCTCGGTCTACTTCCCAGGGGAGGAAGTGCACAGTTGGGTCACCAGCCGGGATTTAGAGAGAGAATAGCACTGGGGGTTGTGTGATGGGGGAGCATACTCCCTAAGCAGTGACCTGCCCCTGGTTGCAGTGCTCTTCTCCAGCTAAGGGATTTGTTCCCGGCGCTCTTGGCTACATTGCCTAACAAGGATTGCCATATGGAAATCATAAGCAAAATTATCATTTCAAATTTGTGTTACTCCATATTTCTGTCAATTTATGCTCCCAATTAGAGGGGGTTAAGAGGCTCAGCCCTCTGATAGCCATGGACATGGCCAGCCCTTCAGCATCTAACACTAATTACTTATGAACAACCTTAAAGTTTCTTATCCTTTTATTCCCAATACCTGGAAAGCAGTACAAGATTTTGCCTCAGGAACTCTTCACATGCCTCACTTTCATGCGATTGATGACCTCCTTTCGAACTCACGTACTCTGCACACCTGTACAATAAGTTTTAGATTCTCAGAGAAGTTGCATAATCTGATAGCTTTGAGGGAATTAAAAGGACTCAAACAAAAGTAGATAATTAGCCATTATCCTAGCAGATGTCAAAATACCTGTAAGGTTCTCAGTTGACTTTGGGTGCCCAAGTAGAAATCTGATTCAAATCATTAAATTATTTCCTTAGCACATTTGTAAAATGTGAACATGTGTTTGTTTGACAGTTTGTTTGTTTGTTTGTTTGTTTGTTTGTGTTGCTTGTTACTAGTAGCCCTGTAAGTTGGTTGGGCCCTAAATCAATCTGTTAAGAACAAATAGGCAGCAAGAAGAAGAATGCCTTTCTGCTGCAGTTTGGGGCCACTCCTCGGTCTTCAGGACCACGCCAGAGAGATCAAATGGCCTCTGGATTAGCAGCCCGTGAGAAGGCAGAGCTGCAGAGAGCACAGGCCAGGGCTCGTCTGACAAGACTTGGCAGTCCTGACACAGAATTCTCTCCGGGTAGCCACTCCCTTCTGAGCAATGCAAATGCCACGCAAGTCCTCAGCCTGAAGAAAAATTAGCAGCGTTCACTCTAAGAAAGAAAGGACAAATGCTCAAATTTTCAGTTCAAAAAGTGAGCATCTTATAAGACTTCACACAGCACCAAAGCTGGATCACATACACAGTTTTTAAAAAGAACAAAATTTTTACCCTTCAGGGACTTAGGATCTAATATTTCTCATTTAAGCAAAAGACGAAAAAATAGTACAGTCCTTCTTCTCCCGTAATTAGACATCACATGTTGAGGGGGCACATATCAGGGAGGGAAACAGAGGTTTGGGGTGTGGAAATCTGCATCCTGTCACTGTGCCGGTCCCAGAGAGCTCTACGTGTCAGTGATCTACTTCCTCACAGAGCGAGGAGGGGAATGACGTGCCCTCTAAATTTCCCTTTCAGCTTCTGGCACTCACATTCTGTTGCCTCTGTTTTCCTCCACTGGCAACGGACTTCAGGAGAAATGTGAACAAAGAACATTCTATGAGACAGTTAAGTCCTTGCCGTCAAAGCCATCCACTGCATCGGAGGAGGGCAGCGCCTGGCAGCAGAATCTAACGCATTATGTTGGAGAATATCTGTAGGACTCCACAGCCTTTAAAAATAAAACCCTGTCATTTTTCACGTTTTCACCAATAGGCAAAGGAATACAGGAAGGAATTGTAAGGTGTCTCTTGATTTGGTACTAAGGAATTTGTCACCGGTATTTGATAGACCCTCTTGTCCTTCATCTCACCGCTTCAGTGATCTGCCGCAAATTTCCGCACTTGAAAAAAAGCGATAGACAAGCGTAGTAGGTAAAGCGAGAAATGTCAGTGCCAAATCAACAAAAATTTATTAAAGATCTACCCTGTGTCAGTCCTTGAGCTAGAAACTAGAAGGATGTATGTCCATGTTCCCAAAGAAGTCAACTAGGATTCTTTCCAAGGTAAGTTTCTCATGAAAAGTAAGAAGGCTTCATGAAAGAAGGGGCCAGAGCACTTCTTGGTTAAATGCAGCTGGACCTCAGCCCATACTGATGGTTCCTTCATAGCCATAGAGGATTATTTTAACCCATTCCCTTAAGGACAAGATGTTCTATGATTATATTTTGCAAGTCATTAATAAATTAAGCCTAGACTGAAGAGCATCTGAACAAAGTTTCTTTGTGTAGTGGTGCCTGGCTGGCTCAGTTGATTTAGTGTCCAACTCTTGGTTTCGGCTCAGGTCACGATCTCAGGGTCGTAATATCAAGCCCTGCATTGGGCTCGACACTTAGAAGGGAGTCTGCTTGAGACTCTCTCTCTCCCTCTCCCCAACCTCTATCTCAAATAAATAAATGAACGAATGACCGAACGAACGAACGAATGAATAAATCTTGTTTTTAAAAAAGTTTCTTCAAATAATCACATATGCTAACATATTTATAAGTGAAATTATTAATTGAAACCAAAAAGAAAAAATGAATTTTGTCTGAAATAGGGTATTTTGATTGGAAGAAAATCACCAGAGGCCCTTCTAGCCCTCAGATTCTATACTTCCAACCTGTGTGCTATTATTTTAAACATATTTATGACCCATTTTTTAAATTAAACTTGGGCTAACTATAGATCCATGAGTAATGCAGAGAAATCCCGTGTATCCCTTCCTGCAGTAAAACATTTTGCGGACTGCGGTACACTGTCACAGCCCAGGTACTGAGAGTGCTACAGTCAAGATACAGAACATTCCATCCTCGTGAGGCACTCTGGTGGCCAATCCCCACTTCCCTCCCACCATCACCCGTGTGATCCCTGGTCACCACTAATCTGTTTTTCACTTTTATAATACTGTTCCTTCAAGAATTACGTCAGTGGAATCATACAGTAAGAAGCCTTTTGGTTACTTTTTACTCAGCGTTATTCTCTGAAGGTGCACCCAGGTTGTTGTGTGCCTCAGCGTCAGTCCTCTTCCACAAAACAAAATTCCATAGTGCAGTGCAGTATGGATGTACCTTGGTGCGTTGAGCCGTTCGCCTGGTGAGGGACATTCACCTGTTGAAGGACAGCTTTTTGTTTGTTTTGTTAATACAAAAACATCTATGGATAGTCCTTTATGTGAACATTAATCTTTATTGTATGGGGACTGTAATTGCTGGGTCATTTATGGTAATGGCACGGTCAGCTTTTTAAGAAACTACCAGACTGTATCGCAGAGTAGCCGGACCATTTTCCACTCCCATCAGCAACATCTGAGTGATCCACTTTCTCCTCTGTCTTGCCAGTATTTGATGTTGTGACTATCTTTTTATCTTAGCCATTCTGATAGATGTGAAGTGATAGCTCATTGTGGTTATAATTTGCATTTCCCTATTGGCAACTGCTGTTAAATATCTTTTCATGTGGTTATTGACTCTCTATATTCTCTTTGGTGAAATATCTGTTCATGTCTTCTGCCCATTTTCTAATTGGGGAATTAGATTTTTTGTTTTTATGATGAGTTTTAAGAGTATTTTATACAGTCTAGACACTAGTCCCTTGTCATATATGTGGTTTGCAAATATTTTCTCCCAGGCTGTAGCTTATCTTTACATCCTCTTACCAGGGCCTTTCACAGAACAAAGTTTTTAATTTTGATAAGGTCCAGTTTATCAATTTTTCTTTGTGTTTTGGTGTCAAGTCTAAAAAAAATCTCTTACTTAGCCCCAGAAGTCAATGACTTTTTTCCCTAAAAGATTTATGCTTTTATGTCTTACATGAGAATTCATGATCTGAGTTCATTTTTGCATAAGGTGTCAGACATCGAGGCTTAGGTTTTGCCTACGGATGTCCAATTGCTTTAGCACTGTGTGAATTGCTTTTGCACCTTTGTGTCAAGTATCAGTTGGACTTAATTATGTATGTCTATTTCTGGATTCTCTATGGTATTCGTTTGCTTGGACTGCCACAACAAAGGATCACAGGCTTTGGGCGTACCACAACAGAAATCTACTGTTTCACAGTCCTGGAGGCAAGAAGTCTGAGATCAAGATGTCAGCAGGGTTGGTTTCTTCTGAGGCTTCTCTCCTTGACTTGACATGTGTTTTCACATGGTCTTCCCTCTGGATGTGTTTGTGCCCAATTTCCTTTTCTTATGAGGACACTAGTTATACTGAATTAAGACCCACCCTAATGATCTCATTTTAACTTAATTACCTCTTTAATGTTCACCAAATATAGTCACATTCTGAGCTACTAGGATGAGGGTTTCCAGATGGTTAATTTTATGTGTCAGTGTGACCAGGCTACTGAGCCCAGACATCTGGTCAAGCATTACTCTGGATGGCGGGTCTGCAAGGGTTTTTTGGATGAGATTAATTTTGGAATGGGTAGACTAAAGCAGGTTGCTCTCCCTGATATGGATAGGTTCCATCTAATCGGTTGAAAGGCTGAATAGAACAAAAAGGCTGACTCCTCTTATGAGTAGAAGGGAACTCTTCCTGCCTAACTGTCTACAACCAGGACATCAGTTCTTTGACTCCTTCTAGCTCTTGGGTCTGTGGGCATTTGGACTAGAAATACACTGGTGGATTTCCTGGTTCTTAGGCCTTAGAACTTAGAATATACCCTCAGCTCTCATGGGCATCCAGGTTGCTAAATGAAGATCTTGAGGCTTCTCAAACTTCATAACCCCATGAATCCATTGCTTATAATTTCTGTGTGTGTGTGTGTGTGTGTGTCTATAGAGAGAGAATATTTATATACATGTACATATACATATATATAAATTCTACACACTCAGGCCTTTGAACTCACACTGAATTATGCCACTGGCTTTAATTCTCTAGCTTGCAGACAGCAGATTGTGGGATTTCTCAGCTTCTGTAATCTTGTGAGCAAATTCCTAAAATAAATATATATATTTGCAGCCTCTTATTTTTGTTTCTCTGAGGAACCCTGATACAAAACTTTAACATATGAATTTTGGGAGGGATTCAGTTCCGCCCATAACATTTAATCCATTGCTTTGATCTTGTATCTATCTGTCAGTACTTTACACTTGATAACTATAGCTATATAATAAGTCTTTTTTAAATTTTTTCCCCAAGTACGTTTATTTTATTTTTTCAGTGTTATAAGATTCATCGTTCATGCATCACACCCCGTGTTCCATGCAATACGTGCCTTCCTCAATACCCACCACCAGGCTCGCCCAACCCTCCACTCCCTCCCCTCCAAAACCCTCAGTTTGTTTCTCAGAGTCCACAGTCTCTCATGGTTCATCGCCCCCTCCGATTTCCCCCCATTCACCCTTCCTTTCCTTCTCACAATGCCCTCCATGTTTTTCCTTATGCTACACACGTAAGTGAGACCATATAACTGATTCTCTGCTTGACTTATTTCACTCAGCATAATCTCTTCCAGTCCCATCTATGTTGATACAAAAGTTGGGTCTTCATCCTTTCTGATGGAGGCATAATATTCCATTGTATATATGGACCATATCTTCTTTATCCATTCATCTGTTGAAGGACATCTTGGCTCTTTCCACAGTTTGGCGATTGTGGCCATTGCTGCTATGAACATTGGGGTACACGTGGCCCTTTTTTGTACTGCATCTGCTTCTTTCAGGTAAATACCCAGGAGTGCAATTACAGGGTCATAGGGTAGCTCTATTTTTAATTTCTTAAGGAATCTCCACACTGTTTTCCAAAGTGGCTGCACCAGCTTGCAGTCCCACCAACAGTGGAAGAGGGTTTCCCTTTCTCCACATCCTCTCCAACATTTGTTGTTTACTGTCTTGTTAATTTTGGCCATTCTAACTGGTGTAAGGTGGTATCTCACTGTAGTTTTGATTTGAATCTCCCTGATGGCTAATGATGATAAACATTTTTTCATGTGTCTGTTAAGCCATTTGTATGTCTTCTTTGGAGAAGTGTCTGCTCATGTCTTCTGCTCATTTTTTGATGTGATTATCTGTTTTGTGAGTGTTGAGTTTGAGGAGATCTTTATAGATCTTAGATATCAGACCTTTATCTGTAGTGTCCATTTGCTAATATCTTCTCCCATTCTGTGGGTTGCCTGTTTGTTTTGTTGACTGTTTCCTTCGCTGTGCAGAAGCTTTTATCTTGATCATAAGTCTTGAAATTTGGTAGATTGTTTCTTCCTACCTTGTTTTTCTTTTTCAAAAGTGTTTTAGCTATTCTAGTTCCTTTGTCTTTTCATATAAATTCTGGAATAATTTTGTTTATATCTACAAAGAAAATCTTGCCAGGATTTTGATCAATTTGAAGCAAATCAATTTGTTTGGACTTCCAATCTATAAATATAGTATATCTCTATATTTATTTATCTTTGATTTCTCTTACCATTATGGTGTACTGTTCAGAATACCAGTCTTAAATATGTTTTGTTAGATGTATACCAGCATTTAATTCTTTCTTGGGAGAATACAAATCAAATGTTACTGTATTTCTAATTTCAGTGTCCATGTATTCATTGCTAGTATATGGAAATACAATTAATTTGTGTATGTTTATTTTGTATCCTGTATCCTTACTAAATTCATTTATTCTAGGAGATTTTGGAGATTCTTTGTGATTTTCTGCAAAGACAATCATGTTATTTGGAAAAAGGAATACTTTTATTTCTTCTAGCACTATGTTGAACTAGAGTGGTGAACAGACATCTTTGCCTTGTTTATGATCTTTATCATCTTTCACCATTAAATATGTTAGCTATGGCCTCTTTGTAGATAATCTTTATCAAGTTGGAAAAGTGCTCTTCTATTGTTATTTTTCTGAGTTTTTTAAAATCATAAATGGATATGGAATTATGTGAAATGCTTTTTTAACATTGATTAATATAATGTAATTTTTCTTCTTTAACCTTTTAATATAGTTTATCATATTGGTTGATTTTCACATATTGAACCAGTCTTGCATCCTTGGAATAAATCCCACTTGGTCATAGTGTATATTTCTTCTTATGTGTTGCTGAATTTAATTTTTTGATGTTTAGTTAAGAACTTGTGTATCTTGAATTAAGAGGGATATTGGTTGGGCACCTGGGTGGCTCAGTTGGTTAAGCGACTGCCTTCAGGTCAGGTCATGATCTTGGAGTCCTGGAATCGAGTCCCACATCGGGCTCCAGGCTCAGCAGGGAGTCTGCTTCTCCCTCTGACCCTCTCCCTTCTCATGCTCTCTTTCTCATTCTGTCTCTCAAATTTTAAAAATTAAAAAAATCTTTAAAAAAAAGAGGGACATTGGTCTATTTTGTTTTGTTTTAATTTTATTTTAATTGTTCTATCTTGTATGATTTTAGTATCAGGGTAATATTAACTTCATACAATGAATCGGGATATATTCATTCCTCATCTCTCTTTTCTGGAAGAGATTGTAGAATTGATGTTAATTCTTTAAACATTTGAAGTTTTTTCAAGTGAAGTTTTCAGAGCCTTGAAATTTGGTTTTTGGAAGGTTTTTTTTAAAAATTCAGTTTACTGGGGCACCTGGATGGCTCAGTTAAGCATCTGCCTTCAGCTCAGGTCATGATGTCAGGGTCCTGAGATCTAACCGCACTTCAGGCTCTCTGCTCATGGGGAGTCTGCTTCTCCCTCTCCCTCTGCCCCTCCCGCACCCTGCCCCACTCATGCACTCACGCTCTCTCTCTCCCCCTCCCTCAAATAAATAAATAAAATCTTCTTTTAAAAATTCAATTAACTTAATAGTTACAGAGCTGTTCAAATTATATATGTTGTAGTGGGTTAATTGTGGTAGTTTGTGGGGTTTTTTTAAGAATCAGTTCATTTCTTTTAAGTTATTACATTTATGTGTGTACAGTTGTCTATAATGTTCCTTTACTGTACTGTTGATATCTGCAAAGTCTGTAGTGATATCCTCTGCTTCATTCCTGAGATTGACAATTTGTGTTTTCTCTTATTTCTTCATTGTCAGACTTGCTAGAGTTTTGACAATTTTATTGATCTTTTCAAAGAACTACATCTTTGTTTTATTGATTTTATCTGGTTTTCTTTCTTTCTTTCTTTCTTTCTTTCTTTCTTTCTTTCTTTCTTTCTTTCTTTCTTTTTCTTTTTTGTTTTGTTTTTAGTTTCATTCATTTCCACTCGTCATTATTTCATTTTTCTGCTTGCTTTGAGTCCATTTTGCTCCTCTCTTTCTAGATTCTTGAGATGGGATCATTGGTTTGAGACTTTTTCCTCTTTTCTGATGTATGTATTTTAGTGCTATAAATTTCCCTTCTAGGACTGCTTTAACTGTATTCCCTAAGTTCTAATATGTTGTACTTTCATTTTTATTCAATTTAATGTATTTTGCAATTTCCCATGTGATTTCCTCTTTGAACCAAGTTCCTAAAGTTTCTTCTTTTATTATGTTTTATCTGTTTAGGCTTCCTTTAGCCAATGGCTTCCTTTAGCCATGTTTTTTAGGGTAGGCTACTGACAACAAGTTCTATTAGTTTTCCTTTATCTGAGAATGTATTCATTTCCTTTTCACTCCTCAAGGATATGTTTGCTGGATTTAGGATTCTAGATTGGCTGTTATTTTCTTTCAGGGATTGAAACACACTGGACCATTTCTGGGTCTGTGGTTTCTGATGAGAAGTATACTGTCATTCTAATTGTTTTTCTTTGGATAAAGTGTCATTTCTCTCTTGTTGTTTTCAAGGTTTTTCCTACTTATTTAGTTTTCAGAAATTTAATCATGATGTGTCATTGCATACATTCATTTGGGCTTATTGTATTTGAGTTGCACTCAGGTTCTTCATTCTACAGGTTTATATCTCCTGCCAAATTTGGAGTTTTCTGCCATCGTTTCTTCAAGTACATTTTCAGCCCTGCCCTCTTTCTTCTCTCCTTTCTGGACAATAATGACATGAATGTTAGATCTCTTGTTAAAGCCCACAGGTTCCTGAAACTCTGTTAACTTAATTTTAGCTTATGTTCTCTCTCTCATTCAGATAGAGTGATTTCTATTGTTCTCTCTTCCAGTTCTCTGCCTGTATCCCTCTATCCTCTCTGTGCTGCTGTTGAGCTTTTTATTTCAGTTATCATATTTTCAGTTCTAAAACTTCCCTTTGGTCCTTCTTTATATTTTCTATAATTCTGACAGTTTCTTCATAATTTCTTCTTCATAATTTCTTCACCGAGGCTTCCTATATTTCCATTTGCTTCAAGTGTGTTCTTAATTTCTTTTTGAAACATTTTTATGATGGCTGCAACAAAATTTTTGTCAAATAATTCTAACATTTCTGTGACCTCAGTGTTAGCGTCTATTGATTTTTCCTTCTTCCTTCTTTTTAGGATCTTCCTGGTTATATGATTTTCTATTGATCACATTGATAAATGACTTGCTATTGAAAACTGAACATTTTTGCATTTATCATGTCACTCTAAATCTTATTTGAATTCTCTGCTTTAGCATTTTTTTTGCTGACACCACTCACTCCAGTCGGGGAACAGGAGCATCTTTACTCAGAGATGTAGGTGGAAGTCCACGTTTCCCACATTCTTTGTTGACATCTGAGGAAGTCGTGGTGGGAGAATCTTTGGTACTGGTTGCCATTGTGGGTCTTCACTGACCCTGAGGGAGGGGAGGCCTTGTTATGGCTAGTAGATCTAGGAAGTCCTGATCTCCACTAGGCTTCCGCTGATACCACCCCAGATAATAGGGGATGGATACCTCCTTCCTGCATGTGAGAAAGAAGGGCCAGGCTCCTCATTATTGGTTCTCGGTTTGACTTTTTCTTACACTGCTTCCACCTTGTGATAGCCTGTGTGGGTGGACGTCCAGTCTCCCCACTGAGCTGCATTGGCATGGATGGGGTTGAAGCCGTGGTGTTTTTTCTGAGGCATCTGGAATACAGCGGTCATTGTATATAAGTTTTCTGACTTGCAGGGTTACCCCTTCTTTGGTCCTCTGGCTAAAGAAAGCAGGATTTTTGCTTTTGCTGGGGATTTCTTTGGTCTTCATCATTGGGTGAAGAAGACTTGTCTGGCTTTTTCAGCTCCTGGTCTGGGATACATGAGAACAAAAGAATATCCAGAGAACGCTGTGGTATTCCTCAGGTCCTTAGGTCCCTAGCTTTTCTGCCTTCCTTTCTCTACCATCAGAGTCCTCTTGTATTTATTTCAGTTGTACTTAGCAGGAGGAATAAATCTATTTCATATTCCAAGAAGTTTAATTCTCTGACCTACCATATTAAAAAAATAACTTTTTTAAATAGTCAAAGCTGGAATAACTTTCCAAAGATTCTCCAAACTGTAAGCTTTTATTCATTTGTTTACTCAGCATACACATTGACTGTCCATGATGGACCAAGCACTGAACAAGACTGACAAGGCCCCTGCTTCTGCAGAGCATACATTCTAGTGACGGAGACAGTCATTAAACCAGTAATTATACAGTTATTCTGATGTGGTCTGGAAGAGAAAGGTCAACTTATGTGTAAATTATCATCATGGCTATCATGGGAGAATGTTCATTTAGGGCCTCGTTGTACATAAAGATGTACAAAGAAAAGAAAACCCAATCAAATGTTTGGTTCTACTAACTTATTTAAGAAGTAGTTTTAGTCTTGGTCATGTTCAAAAAGGCAGTTGCAAAGGTGATTGTTTTCTTTACGTGTCTAAATATAATGTCAGTGAAAGAAGCTGCCACCCACGTTTATGACAAGACTGTGTTTAGTTGCTTGGCATTAACCACTTAGAGCACACAGATGATTCCCACTCCCACCCTCTCAGCCCACACAAATGCCAAAAAAACCTGGTTTTCTTTCAGTCTTCCCCATTTCTGAAAACAGCATCTCCATCCACCCTGCTGTCCAAGTTCCAGCCCCAAAAGTTGTTCTTAACTTGCCAGTCCTCTACCCCCATCCTGGCTAGCAAACCTGGCCTAAATCTTCTCTGGAAAGGAAAGATCCTTCTCTGGACAGGACTTCACAGGAGCTCCCAGACGGGTCTGTCTGCCTCACTCCTGCCTCAAACTGCTCATCCCATGGCAACAGAGTGGTCTTTTCAAATCGAGCCACTTCATGTCACTTCACTGCTGGAAACTCTCCTAATGCTTTCCTAACACACCTGACATAAAAGTCAGGCATCCTAGCCTGGATTTCAAAGTCTGCCTTGAATTCTCATCTGCCTTTCTCTCTCTCACCTTGAGCCTCAGTCCCTTGTGCCCACCATATGCCATCAGAGCAGCCATCTTGCTGGTTTACAAACACCATCATGCTTGTTCTGCCATAGGGCCTTTGTGCTGCCTGGTCTTACTGCCTGGAATGTTCTTCCTGTTAATGTTTGATGGCTGGCTGCTTTTTTTTAGATCTCAGCTTAGATGCTATCTCCTTGGGGAAATCCTTCTTGACCAGCAAATTTGATGTAACCCTCCTGGTATTCTTTATCAAGTCCTCTTTACAAAAATTCTCAGCATATGCATCACATAATCTTTTTCTTAGTTATTTATTTGTTTGCACTCTATTTCGCCCAGTAAAATAGCAACCCCGTGAGAGAAGAGGGCCATGCTCTTTCTTCTTCAGTGACCCTAGTAGTAGCTCATTAAACATTTATGGAATGGATAAATGAGGGTCTGGGCCCTTTTCACATGGCTGTGGAATTCCTGATGAAAAAAATACTCAAATGGCTGTGGAAAGAAGAATAGTGAAAATAAGAACTTATACACTGACATTTCCAGAATCATTAAGTTTTTAACTGTTTTAAGCTTTCCTTTTGCAGAGCCCATTTCTAATAAGCCAAACAAGCCTTCTGAGCATCCCCCAAATATAATACCTGTGCGTGGCTGCCTACACAGACACCTGTCCCAAATGTCCCGAATGTGAAAACTCTTGTCACAAACAATCCAGACAAGCACTCTGAAAGGCAGAACCTCTTCTCTTATAGGACATGTGTTCCTTCTTGAGATGGTGCAGTAGGTCCTTACAGATCAACAGCCGCGGGTACAGGAACAAGGGTGGCCACACTGGGAAAGGTGAAGGGACTCAGAGGGGTACAATCTAAGCGATACTTTGTCCGGACATCCTCGATTACAGTTGATAAGTATCTGGATGTGCCAGAAGATTTTTAGATATAATCATTCTAACTATGGGCACAATTAACTTCCCGGTAGCTGGAGTAATTACATTATGGTAACACAGAGGACGTTTAAAAATAAATAGAAAGAATGAGTGTAGTTTGCAGAAGTAAATGCTCTGGAAGAAAAAGTAATAAGAGTTAGGTCTCCCAGCTTTTACTGGTCTTTCTTCTGAATGTGAATGGCCTCATGGTACAGAAGCTAAGCTTAAGCATCTCTGTGAATCAGAAGAGAATGATTAACAGGAAGACATCTGGCAAGGACCTGTCATGTATATTCCTTTGAACAGAAAGGAAACAGGCTGTTTACTCAGAACTGCTCTCATCTGCCATCATGAAATCCAGTACCAAAATTAGCCCAAATTGCCCTCAGAATTAGCCTAATCAAGAATCCAAACTTAGTTATATCATGAATCATATATTCAGCAATGATACTAGCAAATTCCTCTTTTAACAAGTCACTGTTCAGGGATGTGGAAAATCTAGTAATAATAACAATAGCAGTAACACCATTAGTAACAATAATATCTAACATTTAATAAGCACTGTGCCAGGTACTCTTTCTAAGGACTTCATTATTAATAATACTATAAATTGAAATTTATGTTATATTAATAATAATAAGTCAACATTAGCAAGTTAACATAAATTAGTAATTGCCACCCAGTGATCTGAATGTTTTACGTGTATGAATATATTTAGCCCTCATAACAACCTTACAAGGTAGGTACTATTAATATGTCCATTTTATAGATGAAGAAATTGAGGTCCAGAGGGGTTAATTGACTTGCTCAAGGTCACAGACCTAGTGAGTGGCAGACCCAGGCTTTGAACTTAGGCACCCGGACTCCAGAGTCTGCTTTCCTACAGACAACATAAGGCCTTTGTAGTTGGCCCGAGTCCTACCCACATTGCTGTAGTTGTCTACACAGCACGGTTGTAAGTGCTGGTAGGAGGGTTGCAAAGCAGGGCAAGGGGAGGACTGGATATAGTCCCTCCTCTCAAAACATCAACAATGCCATGGATATCCGAGAGAATATTTAAGTCACACCCTTAGACATGATTAAATGCCAAAAAGCATGGACCAAAGATTTCTAGCCTTGTAGTCCAGGATTCATAAGGGGATTTTGAATCTTTAGCTGTACCAATCATTGTCCCTTGACTAAATAAATAATATCTCAATTATATATGTATAACTCTTTTTAAATGTATGTAAAATATGTGATTATGAAAATATGCATTTAAAAGTTACTAAATTTAGGTGATTGTGATAATTCATTTTCTCAAGTAACATATTAAAGGTACACAACTAAAGTGGACATAGAATTTTTGTGGAGCAAAGTTTGGGAACCATTGGCTTAATAAATGCTTAGTGGTGCACAGAAACGTGAGAAGTGATGTTGGCTGAAGGGATTAAGGAGGCTTTATGGGAGAGGGAGAAATTGGACTGTGATTTGCTATTCTACCAGTCAGCTATTCCTAGTCATAAACCACTTCTAAATCTTGGTTGTATAATGTAATAAACACTTCGTTTGCTCACTGCTCTGGGTCTGACGTGAGCAGCCTCAGTAGAGCTCACTTAGGCATCTGTGGCCAGCCGTGGCAGTCTGGGGGGTTTGGGTGATCTCGGTTGGGCTCTCTCCCCAGTCTGGGACCTTGGCTTGGGCCACTGCCCTGACTCTGCTCTGGTCCCTTGTCTCCACCTCCAGCAGGCCAATGGGATATGTTCTCACAGGGTCATGGTGCAGGTAGGGGGACTAGAGACAGAGCAGAAGAGTTCAGAGTCCTTTGAGTCTCAGGTTAGCGACTGTCACATTGTCCCTTCCACTGCATTCTTGGCCAGACCAAGTCACCAGACCAAGTCAAATTCAAGGAGCACAATGTCTTCTTCTGTGGATATGAGTAACTGCAAAGTCACATTGCAGAGAGTGTGGATATAGGAAGCCAACAGAGCTATTTTTGCAATTGAGCTACACAGTTATTAAAACCGAGATCATGTAATCATTGAGAATTTATAATAAAGTTGCCTTTGTTGTGTGAGAGTAGTGTGTTTTCTTGTTGCATTTCACATTTCACAAACAGCAGGATGTTGGACTGTGGGATGTAGGTGAAAGGGATACTGTAAAATCTCTGACCGGAAGATCTTCTGTTCTACAGTGAGACCCCCGTCAGGTGTCATAAGCAGAAGGGAGGGCCCTGTGAGGACTCCAGGACATTGTTCGGGCTCAACTGGAAAGAGGCATTGGTTATTCAACAGTGTTGGTCGTGAGGAAGGAAGGGGCGAGCGGGGATCAGCAGTTGGGCGATGCACGTGCCATATCTTCGCCTCTTCTGCCTTAGGACATCTCTAACTGTTTGGAGTACTGTCTTCTGCCCGCTTCTATGGAAGGGGTGGCTATTTCCACGGGAAGCAAAATTCCACAGTGGTCAGAACACGAGGTCTAATCTGGTTCTAAGATTAGAACAGTACTAACAGCACAAAGATTTTTGTGTGTATGTTCTGGTCATCATCTGAAACACTCACACACAGTGATCGTATTGTTCAAAGGAAATTTCATTACCCACAGTGCTAGCCATGAGTTGCTTTTTTAGAACCTTCTTTGTTTCAGATTTGCTGAGTTATTCAGACTGTTAAAAAGCTAAGTGCATGTAAGAACCCTAAATCAAGTCATCTGTCTAGAATATTTCCTTTGAGGGAAGTTCCCTTTAAAAACTTTTTCTCTCACCCCTCCTCTTTTTTTTTTTTTTTTTTAATAAAAAGACTTCAAAGGATAAATTGTTTTATTTTTCCTCTAATGGTATCCTGGAAAGAAGAGTCAGCCTTTTGAAATGCACATCCCTTTGTAAATGCCAGGGGAAAAAATGTGCACAGTTGTTATCAGCTCCTGCCATCAAAATTCTTTAATTTAAAGAAATATTCAGCTGTCTGAAATTAGGTTGCAGACCGAAGGGTTGAATATCTTGTGGGTGGTATTTCTTGGTAAAGTAAAACAGCATGTAAGAACTGATATGCAACTCAGGATAGCAAAAATACAGACAGCGAAGAGTAGAAGACATGCTGCATCGGGAGAGGAGAGGGTGTAGGGGGTGGGCAGGGGAGAAGGGGAGAGCAGTTGCCCACCGAGCGAGCGGACGATTTTGCTATAGGTGTCTAGAAGTGGATGTGCCCTTAAGCTTTCTCAGCCAAGAGACCAGCTTCTAGAAAAATATTAACCCCTTACACTCAGACCACTGTTTCAACTTTTCCCTCTAGCAACTACTTTAAAAAGGTCATGTTGTCCTCTAATCCGGAGTTCTTCAGCCTTGATACTAATGACATTTGGGCCTGGATAACTCTTTGGGGAGGGGGACCATGCTGTGCATTGCGGGGTGCTTATCAGCCTTCCTGGCCTCTCTCACTCCAGGAACACCCTCTCCATCCACCCCCCCCACACACACCCAATGACAACCAAAAACATCTCCAGACATTACTAAGTCTCCTCTAAAAGACAAGAATAACCCTGATTGAGAACCACTACTCTAGAATACGTTGGACCACAAATTGCTGAGCAAAACATAAATTGCTGAGAGATCCTAATAGGCAGATAGAAATCATTGCTATCTTTTTTTTTTCTACCCACCCACGGAAGGAAAATAACCTTTAATTTCTAACCAGAAATAGATAATCCCTTCCATTCAAATCCCAGAATGATAACAAGGCAGAGCTTAGCTCTGTAAGAAATACTGTAAACTGTATTTGCGCTTTTTCGTGTGGAAGAGTGAACATGAGGCAGTCACAGCTCGTAATTTTTAGGCAGACACCCAGTTCCGCGAAGAGAAGGTAGTAGCCAGAACCCAGTTCACTCACTTGACTCCTGGGGACACCGTGAAATAGGTTCCATCTGTGCATCACCCCTACGATTGTGGGCCAGAATGTCGCTCCGTGAGACCAAATGGGTCTCCGCCATGGACACAGCAGGAGAATTAACCCCCTCTTTCACCTTCACATAGTCAAGGCCACTGTCACTTTTGTGGCCCCACCGTGTTTGGCTCAGATGTCTGTCTGTTCTCCACCCAGCTGTTTATTGCCTCGCCCCGCCCCTCCACTGAAGCCGATCTCAAGACCCAGACACTGTGTCTTATTTTACTAACATAGTGCCTAGGAGGCCCTTACTAGAGAATTGATTAAGCCCTTCCACACTCACCATAGGTGAATTCAAATGGCCACAGGGTTTCTAATGTTTTATAAAATTACTTCCAATAATAAATCACTACTCCACAGCTGCTACTGTCAAAAATATATTGGGAATTATAAATGCAGGTAACTTATTCTCCTCCGTATGTATTTTGTAAATATATACAAAACAAGTAAAATGGCTTCGAAACCGGTGTCTCTGTGCAAACCTAAAATGATTACACACAATGCGTATGTATTTGTGATACATGTGCCTACAAGTATCCTGTGACTATATTGCATAACTTGTGAGGGTAATTTGGGTTCGAGCACCGTTCGTTTGCTCTCATCAGTATGTGTTGAAATGACATACTTCTGAATAACAAGAAGACAATGCAATGAATAAGTACTTTTTTATGCAAGAAGAGACATTTTTAGAGCATCAAATAAATGTTCTTTGTAAAAATACACATTTTTTACTCCCATCTTACACTTAGTGACATCTCAAATAAACCCAGAGAAATAAAGTACTAGAGTACTGGGAAATCCCTGTCACTTCGTTAGAATCTCCAAAGAAAAGGCTCTGGTAAACCGTAAATATGACAGCTAATTCCAACAGCGACTGTCAACTGCCGTCTTTATTTCATTAACACAAGAAGCTGAACTGGGAATCCGAAAGACTGTGACTGAATTAATAAGCCTGGCTTCCTTTTATGATGAGTGTTCCTTTAGGGCATGCTAATAATGGGCCTCCTTGTTCTACTTCAGATAGGGAATGTCAGAACAACGGTTGTAATAAGACCTAAGATGTGGAATGGCCTGTGGACTTGCACGTTTTACAGCAAGCTCTTTGGTAGATGTCTGAATCTGGTTACTCAACTGAAGCATTTCATGAAATCCATGGTCCGAGGGAGCCTTGCCACTTGTCCAGGAGAGCTACTGGTCCTGCCCCTTTGCCCCCCTCCCTCCCACCACCACCCACGGGACGGGTGGGAAGAGTGAGAGTCCCTTCCGGAAGTTATCTGTGTTTTTAAAATGTTTCTTGTAGAGAGTGGAGGAGATGTAACTGTGAGAGCAGCAAAGCTCTGTTTGGCATTTCAGTGGCATCTCGTGGCTGGCCCTGAGTCATTAGCGCTTCTCGGGTCCAGGTGGATGGTGAGTCAGCCATGGGACGCCAGCGTCCTGCCCCACGATGTGAAATTGAAGCAAAAACATCTACAGGTAGGCCCGGGAAGGCGTAGCTCTAATGCAGAGTGCAGCGCGGACCGCGGCAGGGGTGAGGCGTGGCCTGAGAGCAGAGCACTCCAGAACTACCCACTGCTGGGATGGATGAGGCTACATCCGGCAGCACCCCTAAATTCTCTCGTAAAGTACATTTATTTACTGCGTGAAGTCAAGCTACCAGTTCAAACCTCCGTATTGCAAAAAGGTTCATTGTATGATTTTTTTTTTTTTTTTTTTAAGAAAGGGGGATCTGGAATATGTCACAATCAGATGTCACAGACAACCTTCTGATTGTTAACTGTGTGTGTCAACTTGATGGCTAAGGGATACCCAGAGAGCCAGTGAACATTATTTCTGGCTACATCTGTAGGGATTTTTCTAGAAGGGATTAGCATTTTTTTTTTTTTTTTAAGATTTTGTTTATTTATTTGACACAGAGAGAGAGAGAGAGACAGAAAGAGATCACAAGTTGGCAGAGAGGCAGGCAGAGAGAGGGGGGAAGCAAGCTCCCTGATGAGCAGAGAGCCGAATATGGGGCTTGATCCCAGGACCCTGAGATCATGACCTGAGCTGAAGGCAGAGGCCCTAACCCACTGAGCCACCCAGGTGCCCCTCAGTGTATGATTTTTAAGGTTTTCCGACCCTCTCAGGACATTTAAAATGCAACCGATCAAGCAGTGCAGGAAAGTTTCTTCCTTTGCTTCTCTGTGTTTTTCATATCTTTTTCCTGGAAATAAACAGATTACTTGTTGAAAAGGAAAAACAACAGTCGTTTCAGAAAAACAATTTAATTTACCAAAGTGGCATTTCCACATTTGTTTGGTGAAAGAAATTTTATTCCCAGAGCCTTAGAGCCCGCTTCCCTTGTGGAGCAGCTGGGCGTTGGCCATGCCCAACTCGGCGGCCTCCTTGTGGGATGCGGAAGTCGAGGTCCAGGGCAGGTGAGCCGTGGATCCCCAGGTCCAGCCACGATGAGAACAGGTAGACTCGGAACCTCAGACTCCTGCACCAAGAGTACATACCTAAAGGAAGGGGACAATGACGTTGAATGTAAAAGACAGTTAATGCTAAATGGAGTTATTGGATTCTAGAATGTTTCTATAGATTATCTTTGGTTTCTTTGGATCTTCAGATATGACATCAAATGTTAAGTAGCAGGACTGTCACCATCATATTCATTAGCAGGTACTTGCCTGGAATACCTGAAACCGTGATAATTAAGCTTTTTCCTGGGAAAGAATTTCAATAAAGTGTTCACTTTTCTCTATTGCGTGGCTGTGCCAAAACTGAGTCTGCAGCCGTATTATGTAGTACAAATCAATTCACCCACACCTCCAGCGTCAGTTTTCATGGGGAAGAAAGCAATTAAGATTTAGAGCAGGTGCTGCTCTGACTATTAATTATAAACCCTGTGGAACACATTGAAATGTGCAGTATAATCCTGAGAAACATCTCATTTTAAATTGGAAATGTTTCCTTGCCTTTTAAGGGGACCGTCTTAGGCAAATACAGGGTATAAATATTTTAATGTATGCAATAAAAATTTGAGGCTTTCTGAAGCTGTGGTTATGAGAGCACCTGATTCTGTTAGATAATTCTAGGAATGAATAGAAGGTTGTGAATGGTTCTGATGCAGCAAATTAAAATTTTGATATTTATAATAAAATAAATGCAGCTCAAGTCCAGAGAGAAGAGGTCTATATTGTTCATGGCTTGTGTGGCTCTGGGGTGTTGGTGGCTCCCAGGGGTGCAGGGAACCACAGAATGAGAAGCTGGGGTACCATAGAATGGTTGATGGGACTGCTTTCCTCCAGTCCAATAAAGGAGCAGTGAACGTGGGCACTTTAGCTCATGGAAGCAGTTCACAGGCAGGGGGCACATGGAATGCGCAGGCCCAGAACACCAGCTCTTGATCACTCCTGAGCGCACACTCTATCTCTCCCCCACATCGCTAGAGAAGCCTTGTCAAAAAGACATCCTATTCACAAACAGGCAAGAGAGAGTCTCACTAGAAATGTGAACCAATGTGGGAACTACCTAAAACGTTAGGTAACTTAAGCACTCTGAAGGAGACACCAAAACTTTTAACAAGAGAACTAAAATAAAACAGTCGATAGAAGAAAGAGATGAAGGCACTAAAAAAAAAAAAAAAGTTATTATGATATCTTCATAGGGGCTAAGGAGATCATACAGCCCTAAAACAAAATCAGGTTATGTGACTAATCATCAGAGAAACTGAAAATGAAAACCATGATGATTGAAATAGTAATTTCAATAGATGGACTAATGGTAACAGAAACAAAGCTTTTAAAAAAAAGCATGCTGGAGAATGAAGCTAAAAATTGAGAAGACAGTTCAAAAAAAAAAAAAAAACAAAGAGGGAGAATGGAAAAATGAAATTAAAAGTATTAGCGAGCATTCCAAAAACTGTAACATCTCTCCCAAGGAAGAGAATAGAACAAAGAAAGGGAAGAAAATAACCTGAAAAATGGCATAGGACTATTTCCTGGAGTGGA
This sequence comes from Procyon lotor, assembly GCA_028646535.1. Lineage (NCBI taxonomy): Eukaryota > Metazoa > Chordata > Mammalia > Carnivora > Procyonidae > Procyon > Procyon lotor. The sequence goes on from CM053604.1 coordinate 155,693,122, forward strand.
ACTATAATACCAGTTGGTTAGATTTTTTTCTACTTGCAGAAATTAACTATATTTGCAATTATCATAAAGTAAGTGGATGATATTCACCTGCTAAATCCTTTCAGACTAGGCAAAAAAAAAAAAAAAAAATTGACGACATGCTGCTTATAAGAGATACAAACATGATACCAAAAGAAATCTTTGAGGAAAAAAAAATCTTCAAAAAAAATTTACAAAACAGATGGTAACAAAAAACCTCAAGTGTGACAACATTATATCAAGCAAAATAGAATTCAAAGCAAAAAGAAAAAAGCATCGAAAGAAACAAAGAGGATATATTTCAGAGTCTGAAAAGGTGCAATTATCCGGGAAATTATAACATGAATCCTAATGTTACCAGCAAATTGCCTGAGCTACATAAAGCAAGAACTGGTACGAGTACAAAAAATAAAATAAAATTCACAACCTTAAAGGGAGATTTTAACATTTTTTCCACTAAAATGGATGAACAGTCACGGATGCATAGGATTCAAATTACACAATTAATAAACTTAATCTAGTATGCATATATTACTTATTACAAAATAATTACATTCACACATTGTGTGTGGATATAAAACATATGTACAGACTTTGTAAACATACAGAACATGGAATATTCCCCGAATCATCTATGTATTAACAAAAAGAAAATCTTAACAAATTTTGAAATTTCTAATCAAGCAAAAATTAGACCACACTTATTGACTCTAATGCAATAAAATCAACATCAAAGAAACAGAAACAAAAAACAATCCCAGAACAATCCAACTGGAATTTTAAAAGCTCTAAAAGCTTTCAAGTGAAAGGACAAAACCAAAATAGAAATTACTAGCTATTTAGAAATGAACTACAGTAAGAAAAACACATCCGAACTTGCAGCATACAGGCAATGCTCAGAGGAAAACATAGACCCAGTGGCCTGGGTGGAAGACAAGGCAAGATTCCTTCAATTGTGAGGATCTGAAACCCAACTCAAACTGGCTTAAGCAAATGGAAAAACATATTTGCTTATGTAATTAAAGAATCCAGGGAAGACTTCAGACTGGGGAAGATCCAGGTGCTCAAGAAATATCACCAATCTCTGTTTCACCCAGGTTGCCATCATTCTCAGGTAAACTCTCCCCACTGTGACTGCAAAACCATGGTCACCTGCAGGGCATGGTGTGTCCACTCTTAGCTCAGCACTCCTGGGACTAACTCCAGTGTGACCACTTTGTATGAGGAGTGGGTCTGTCCCATTCAAAACAGAAATCCTGAGTAGGGGTGGGTAGGAAAAACACCTAATGCGATAGAAAAGACTGAAATAAACTAAGCTTGTACTTCAAGAGTAAAAAAGGTAACAAAGCAAACCCTAAGAAATACGAGGAATAAAGTCAACTAATTAAGCAAAATGTTATGAAATATGAAAAAGTAGCAGGATTGATGAGCAAAACAAAAACTTACTGCTTTACAGCAAGACAGATCCTTGGCAAGTGTGACCAAGAACAGAGTAAAAACACATACACAAGCAAAATTAGGGTCAAGAAAGAACAGAACTCAGGAAATGGATTATAAAAAAATACTTTTTGGGGACTTTGTTTTAAAGTAAAAAAAAAGACACAGGTGAAAGAGATGATCTTCTTAGAAGATAAAAAATTAGTCAAAAGTTGGTCTTCTGGGGCACCTGGCTGGCTCAGTAGGTTAAAGCCTCTGCCTTCCTCTCAGGTCATGATCTCAGGGTCCTGGGGTGGAGCCCCGTATTGGGCTCCCTTCTGAGCAGAGAGCTTCTCTCTCTGCCTATTTGTAATCTCTCTCTGTCAAGTAAATAAATAAAAATCTTAAAAAAAAAAAAAGTTGGTGTTCTAAGACCTGACATGAAGACACACAAATTTTACGTGCATATATACCCTAAAAAGAGCAAAGATACATATCTAATAAATGCCACTATATTTGGAATTTTGACAAGTGCATTCTACCCAACACAAACAGATGCCACCAGTAATGTATTAATTATCCCAGAGCTTAGAAAAGTATAAGAGCCCTCTTAATTCATTTCATGATATTGGTATGACTCTGATGGCAAAACCAGGCAAAGACAGCATGAGAAGATGATATGCAAATGTCACATATGAACAAAGATGCAAAAAAAATCTGAATAAAATATCTACACAAATTGACTCCTGCAACTAATAAGAAAGCTCAGCAAGATACACAGATTCAAGATACATAAATGGAGCTAACAGTGTATTCACTGATGATAACCAATTGGAAGTTCCAATGAAGGACTCATATTTTCAGTTGAAACTAAAAACTAAAATGCTTAGGAATGTCCTAAGAATAAGAAATAATAACAAATATGCAAGACCCAAGTGGAAAAATCTGTAAAATTTCCAGGAAGACTCGTACTGAGAACTGAGTAAGCAGAGATCATCCGAGTTCCTGTACAAGAAGAGGAAGGCCCATCAGCTCCCCCTTTAACTTCTGCGCTTCTTCTGAAACTGGCTGCCGGCAGATGAGGAAGACACCTCCTCACCCAGAGGGATGGTCTTAGCCCACGTAATCTGAGGACTAGGGGGCCTGC
>CM053604.1:155695802-155752108 GCA_028646535.1 Procyon lotor
GCGGTCTGTCGGCATTTAGATGGCAGTTCCTCAGCAGCTCCCAAATGGGCTGGGCTTACACTTTACGGGGGGACCCTAAGCCCCTGGGGAGAATGTTTGTACTACTCACTAGCCGTCACTATCATAGTCGCTATTCATCTGCCCTTTTCTCTTGGCTCCCCCACTAACCAAGCCTTGTTCCTCCCAAGTTTTCAGTGCCTCCTTTTTCTTACCTGCTTCCCACTCTCTTCCTGAGCTGCTTGTGCGGGTCTTACACCCACACTGCCCTTCCTGGTTTTTGTTTGTGTTCATTTTTATTTGCACTTACCCTCCCCCACCCCCTCCCCTTTCTCCTGCCTTGTGGTCTAACTCAATTCACAGATTCTTGAATTGCAGCCAATGGAGATGTTGTCTTTGGCTCATCCATTCTGCTTTCCTCCCTGCTAAGCCTTCTCCCCAGCCTCCTGCCCCACTTCAGGCTCAGCATTTTCTGAGGCCGAAGAGTCAGCGCAGGGAGAGGGCTGGACGGGAGGCACTGGGGTTGCAAACTCAAGTCCCCACCCCCCCCACCCCACCCCGGGGTCCAGGCAGGTGATACTGGTTTGTGAATGGGCCAGATGGCGCACTGGCAGGCGGGTGCCCAATGAAAGGGAGCAGCTGCTACTCAGCTCCCCTGATTGGTGCCAGGTGGGCGCGCGGGCCTGGAGCTGCCAGAGCTCTCCGTTTTTAAGAAGCCAGAAATGTCTTTGTTATCAGCAACATCTCCGTGCCCAAATACTATACAGTTCTTTAGCTGGGCCTGGAAACCTGTGGGAGGGAACGACTGGCTGGGGCTCAGACTTCTAGTTTGTTGAAGATCGTTATCTCCCACCTGGGGAACGGTGCTCAAATAAGGCAGAGAGCAGATGGGAGTCCCACAGGAGGCCGGGATGTCCCCCCCACCCCCCTCAGGACTGACTCTCGGACCTGCTGCTATCTGTCATGCAGTCACAGTGTGTCAGGCCCTGCAGCGAGCCCTTTACACGTGTCATTGCACGGAATCCTCGCAAGATCCATGAAAGTGGGATTACAAGATAATAGCAAATAAAAACACGACTCCATTAAATCTGGATTTTTGCATGGGATATACTTATGCTGAAAATTTAGTGTTCTGAAATTGCAATTTAACTGGACATCCTGTGTTTCATCTGGTGACTCTACATGGGCGTGAAGAACTGCTTTTATCTCATTTTGCAAAGGGGCCTCATCACTTGTGAGTTGCCAGAAGTTACCTAATGGTAAATCAGGATTCAAACCCAAACGAGCTCATTTCCTAAGCCCACACTAACCCTCCACGTCTGTGTTTCTTTCTCAAACCTTGGTTCACTAACCTCATGGCTCCAGGGATTAGGAAATAATCCTCAACCTAATTTTTTTCAAAGTTAATGACAGTCTTGAACACTTGCTAACTTACTTGTTAAGCAGATAAAAAGTTGGATCCTGATTTAAATAAGCCAATTATAATAAAACATTTGTTAGCCATTCTGGAAAATTTGAATACAGATGCATAATTGCATTGAGAAATTAAATGTAATGATGGAATTGTGATTTAGCTTTTGGTGAAAAATAGTCCTTATCTTTTAGAAATGCATGTTGAAGTGTTTCCAGATGATACAATGTCTGAGGTTAGCTTCAAAATGACACATTATGAGATAAATGAAGAATAGAAACGAGACTGACCAGGGGCATCTGGGTGGCACCGTCAGTTGAGTATCTGACTCTTGGTTTCAGCTCAGGTACTGATCTCAGGGTTGTAAGATGGAGCCCTGCGTCAGGCTCCGTGCTTAGGGGTGCTCAACACAGAGTTGCTTAAGATTCTCTCTGCCTCTCCTCTGCATGTGATCATGCTCTCTCTCTCTCACAAATAAATAAATCTTTAAAAAAGAAAAAAGAAACAAGACCGGCCATGAATTGGTGACTGTTGAAGCTGGGTGGTGGATACATCTGGGCTCCTTCCTTATACCACCTCTATCTCTGTACTTCTGTGACTATTTGAAAATTTACATAACATGAACAAAAATTAGACTCCCTTTTCCAGCAACAGTTGCAACTAAAAGATATTTTCATGAAATAGACTAGTTTCTCGTGTCAGCATTTATTAAACCAAAGCGCCAGTATTCTTTGGGATTCCTGAGAATTACATTTTCTTTGAAATAAGTGTATATAGTTTTCAAATTTGAGAAATTCCAAATGCCACTTTATTGTTAAATATATACAAATGCAACAGAAACACTTCCAGAATTTTAAGGCTATTGGAACTCTATTTCTTTGAAGTTAAAATGGATAAGGACCCTTTTTTTTTTTTTTTTTTAGAATTTTCACTGTGTGGGTGGGTGGCAAAACTTCCAGACTATGCAACCAGATAGCTGCGCACACCTCTAACATATGACAGAGGAAATTCCAAGACTGCTCTTAGCTTTATACAATATGTTTGTTCTGGAAGTATCTACTGAGCTAGAACGGCAGGACTGGGAAATGGCCTCATGACTCAAAAATGTTGGGCCAAGTGATGGTGACTGCAATGGGCCCCGACTTGCGTGTAGCCTCAGACAAGGGTACTGCTGCAGAGCTCGCTAATGGGAATGTGTCCTGCCCCTTGGACAGCAGCATTACCACTGGCCGTCTTCCAAGCACATGCCTGGTCATCATCTCTATGTGTGTTCTGGCCTTCAAAGGCAGAAACAAGTTTGTTCCTCCAAGAGCTTCCCATAACTGGGCATAATTAATAGTCATACGGAGAGGAAGAAGGAAGACAAGCAGAAAAACTGCACAGTATGAGAAAGCCCGGCAGAGAGGAAGCACTGAATAGTGTTAAGTTGCGGTGGGCTATCAGAAATTGCCCTCAGGTGGAATTTGGGAAAATTTGGGCCATAGATACAAATGCTTCCCAGCTGTGTGCCTGGGGATAGGGATCCCCCCACCCCCACCCCATCGTCAGCGCACCAGGCTCTGCCTGAGGGACTAGAGACCCCTGGATGGGCATCTTCATTGAAAGTTGTCTTGTCTGGGTTCCAAATTATCTCCAGGTGACATCAGTGTACCACACGGATGTTGCCATTTTTCACGAGTGACAGCTGAAAAATGTACTATAGAATTCATATTTACATTTGCACAGAAACAGCCAACCAGGCCCAAGACGCCCTTGTCATTCACTGCTCATTAGTTTAAACTCCATGTGGCAAGAACCTCAACTCTGAGGCTGCCAACCTTCATGGCTTCCTCAGGTGAAGGACTAGTTACCTTGCTGAGTTTATACCTCCTACGAGCATAGCCATGTTGACGTAACCAGGCTGGAAGACCCACAATTCTCTTCTCTCGTGGAGCTGTGCCCAGTAGGATCAGGGTTAGTGTGGTGGCTTCACTACTCAAGCTATATCCCGCAGCTCAGCTAGGAACCTATCAGAGACACCGGAGAAATAATATTGCATCTGTTTAAGTCTTTTATAACGTTGAGTGGCAGAGGGGATGTAGTTCCCTTAAACTTTTTTTTTTTTTTTAATCTGCCCTTTCGGATTGGAGAGCTTAGTTTCTTTTGTTCTCTCCCCTTTTAAGCATATGAACAATTTTTAGAAGCCTAATCAGGTTGTTAGGTAGAAAAGCAATTTCAGTGCACAAAAAGATAATTAATCTGCAAAAATAGTGAGGTGGAACACCTGGGAGGAAAAAATGATCTCAGCTGACCAGGCAAAGGGAGTTGGCGTGTGCCGGATAACGCGTGAGATCCTAGGTCTGTACTATGCCTCTTCTTGAGTGCTTTGTTAGTTTGCACATGCAAACTAACAAAGGGACTGTCAGTGCAGAGCATAAGATAGCCTTGGGTGGCAAGGCTAGGCGCTTGGAGGAGGGAGCTGGCCGGGAGCTGTCTGGCAAGCATCTGAGATCATGAGATTAGCAAATTTCCGGAAGGGATCTGCAGCAACAGTCAGGTCAGCCTGCCAGCCTCGCTCCTGCCAGTTTCTCTGCCACGGTTGCATCTGTACGTGGGCCAAAGGCCTCAGGCTTTCATTCGGCAGCCACTTAGGGAGGCAGACCGGGAGTGAAATCCAAATGGGCAGGCCAAGGAGCCCCCAACTAGGCAGGGAGAGGAAAGCATGGAATAAATTAGCTTCTAGGGATTTGAATCTAATGGGAAGGAAGAGGCAGGAGGCGGGACCCTATGACATAAGAAGTTCACTCCATTGTCAGAACAGGACCACCGTGACCATCTGAGCATGGAGGTTAGCCGCTGCTTGCTGGGCGTGGGGAATCGAGAGGCAGCAGGTGTGTGAGGACACTCACCGAGAGGCAGGGCTTACTGTGAAGACCTCTGAGCCACTGGACAGAGCAGAGAGAAGGACTTTTAGCTGGAAGTTCAGAAGGACAATGTGGTCTTCTGTGCAAGATTCAAAGAGAGGCATTCCTGTTAGAAAAGGACCCGCTGTGGTCCACAGTGTGCTTCTTAAGCTGTAATATGTGCAGGAGTCACTCTGAGATCTTGTGAAAATGTGCATCCCGATTCCGTAGTTGTGGGACAAGCCTGAGAGTCTGCATTCCTAACAAGTTCCCTGATGATGATGATGTTGAAAGCAGGGTTCTCTGACCAAAATGCCAAAATCTAGAATCTTCCCAAGGAAGAGTTTTGAGCTGAAGAGAAGTCAATGACAATTAGTAAGCCAGTTTTACCTTGGGCCTGAGTGTGACTACCATTGGATTAAATAATGCTTTTTAGCAGGTTAAGAATTGTTGCTGAGGGTAAGAAATTGTACTGGGGAGCTTGTATTTCTTTAACATTTGCTCTAATGGCAATCAGTTTGTAGATATAAAATTTTTACGTCCATGCTTAATTCATTTAGAAAAGGATTCCATTCTTAAACTGGCACATGGCAGCTGTTGAGTAAGTATTTATACTTCATGAATAAATAAGCAAACAAACAAGTGAAGATGCCTTGTGCATTCAGACTTAGCCCAGCTAATAGAAAAGACTTTATTTTTTGAAACGCTGTAACCTATAGCTTCTCAGGGTCTCCCTCAGCCTCTCCCTTCTCTTGCGGTCCTATTTAAGGGAGAAGAAATAAGAGGGTGTCTGGCACCTCTGTGGGGAGATGGCACATTGCAGCCCCCTGCCAAGCTCAGGGGCCTTTGCCTCGGGAGCCGTGAGGCCTACCAGCCCTCCTGCGTGCCCTGCGTCTTCGTCCCTGAATGGAGAAGCCAGGCTGGGCTCCACCTTGAGTGGGAGGATGCTCCTTCCTTCCTTCAGGACCCCCCACCCCCTCCCACCGCCTTCCTTCTTCCCCTTAACCCTTCCCCCTCTCTGACGTTCTGCCTGTTTGCCTGTCTGCTGTCTGCTGCCCCCCTAGGGCCTGAGCTCCGGGAGGCAGAGACTTTGTTTCGTCTGGTGCAGCCTCAGCTCCAAGAGCAGTACCTGGTACCCTCCAGGGGCTGGATACATCTTTGGCAAATGAATGGATGTGGGAGAGAGTGCAGTGGACTAACCATGAGTGTCCGTTCTTCTCTTCCCTTAAAACGAGTTGAGGTGATTTCTCAGTCCCTGTTAAATAAATTCATTCCGTGCCGAGCGTTCCCCACCAGTGCAGCAGTCTTGCCCAGACTCATCTAGCTGCCAGTGGGGAGCACGGCTCCCTGCGGAACCTCCTGCTGGACCAAATCCCCCCCTTCATCCCCACTCTCCTCTCACCTCCCCTAGTGATGAGGAGCCCCTTCAGTTTCTCCTTTATCCCTCTGGCACAGATACATACATACATACAGAGAGAGAGAGACAGACTTTATTTTTCTAAGATTTTATTTATTTATTTGACAGAGAGAGGCACAGTGAAAGAGCAAACACGAGCAGGGGGAGAGGGAGAGGGACAAGCAGGCTCCCCGCTGAGCAGGGAGCCTGACGTGGGGCTCCATCCCAGGACCCTGGGACCATGGCCTGAGCCGAAGGAGGACACTTAACGACTGAGCCACCCAGGCACCCTCTAATGTTTATTTAAAAACAAAAAATAAATTAAAAAGAGGGAGTATATGGTCTGGGGAAAGCATTTTTGAAATATATTTTTCTGAGTAAATAGAATAGAAATACGCCAGACTGAAGTAGACAAAAACAATGCAGTATTTACCCAGAGAAACCACTATTTTATTTTCAAAATAAGTTATTATTTTATGACTAGGTTTTAGAACCTTCTCGTTCTTTGATTCCCTCGTCTTTGTTTGCTGACATTTTGTATAGTGTAATCTCCTGTTGCTCTCTGGATATGATGACTTCAGGGCCCCTATGCCATGGGCGAGACCACCTGTGTCTTCCTGCAGTTTCCAGTGCATGCACACCAAATGTGGAGATGTTTCCACATGGCTAAGTAAAAATCTGAATCTATAAGACCTGAAAGTTGATGATTTGTATATAATTTTATAGTTTTTGAACATTATAAAATTCCTGAAATATGTAACTGCTCCTCTCACTCTGCTCCTTCGGCCCCTCCTCTCTGCCCCCATGAATGTTGAGGATGGGGAATGTGCCCTCACAGAAGCCCTAGTTACATTTACTTATAAATATACATCTATTAGCTTGGGAATTTGGTTGGGGAAGAAAAAAAATCTTCAAATAACTTCCCCCAAAAGAGCAAAAGTCATGATAAACTTTTTGTCCCCTGATCCTGCCCAGCAGAGCGGCTCGTGGAGCTGACTTTAGTCTTGGCGTCTCAGTGCGTGAGGACATGTGATGGGAGCAGGGAGAGGCCACTGCAGCAAAGAAGGTAGGAAATGGTCAAGTCCAGGGAGAGAGCAGCTCTGCACATCCAGGGCCAGTGGGAGGAGCTTCACGTGTATTTGCTGACTTCTGGAGGTGTTCTGGGGTCCATGTCAGCAGCAGTGTCTGTGTATTAACTTGGTTTCTTTGCACACGGACCCCCTTGATATTGCTAGACCCTTCACAGAGTCTGTCACGGTGTTGACACCGGGGTGGGGGTGCGGGGCTCAGAGCACCGTCTGCTGCCACCTTCAGAATCGAACGGTTTAAGTCAGATGAACACAGGCCTTCTTCTTGGACCACTAATCAAGTAGGCCAAGAGGTCCAAGTTAACAAGAGATGTTAGAAATACAAAATTCAGCTAAGCCAATGAGCAAGTCCCATGGTCCTCTGCCAAAATAACAGTAACATAAAATCAGTAACATAAAAATGTTATTTTTTAAAAAGGACGAAAAAGGGAATTTTGTGAAATTTATTTTTGTTTTGGTAAGAAATGGTGCAGTGTTCAGTGTTCACCCTTCTAAATGTTCAAGTAGCCTGAGTTGATTGCTCCCAAGGAATGGAAACATCTGTATTAGAATCTATTGTGACTGGAATTCAAATGCTTTGAAACTGTGGGCTAGGCCTAAGGCTCCCAGACCTGGGTGTGTGTTGAAACAGCTGGAGAAGCAGATTCTCAGGCTCAGACTGGCCTCAGCCAGGGGTCTTCAGAGTGGGTACAGGTTACCCTGGGGGTGTACTAGAGAACCCACTGTGGGGGAAGAGGGAAAAATTAGAACTTCTGTTTTTATATATTTCATCCCATCTTTAAAAATAATATTTATTGGGCCACCTGAGTGGCTCAGTCAGTTAAGTATCTGTCTTCATTTCAGGTCGTGATCCCAGGGTGCTGGGATCGAGCCTCGCATCAGGGAGTCTCCTTCTCCCTCTCCCTCTGCCCCCCCTCCCACTTGTGCTTGCTCTCTGTCTGTCTGTCAAATGAATAAAATCTAAAAAATAATACTTATTATGTTCAAAACCTATGTAATGTATGTTTAAATATATGTAATATATTTAAAGTATACATAGTATCACTTATTTTGTATGTTCACAGTGTACCCTGGCCTATTTCATGCATGAGTAAATGGATATTCATATTTTGGGGTTCATGCTCGAAAAGTTTTATGCCAGGGAACATGGCTAAAATTTTGAAGGCCACGGACCTAGATCACTGGAGCAGCCTCCAAATGGTCTGCCCCTCTGGCGCGTCTCTCATCCTATTCCTCCCGTTTGTCATCTGACCACGTCACACGCCTCAGCGGTTTCTCAGCCTCAGGACAGTCACATCTCATGCGCCTGTCTCAGCTGTGCAGCAGCTGCTTCCCGCCCTCCAGGCCCCCTGCTCTCCAGCATCCTCACTCTGCTCCACAGTCCAGCCATTCGGGACCGATCCTGGGCCCCAGAACCCTGTGTTGGTGGTCTTTCCCAGGCCTTTACCCACACTGTTCCTTTTCCTGGGACATTCTCTTCTTTCCAACCTAACTTGGTTAACTTCTATGCAACCTTTAGAGCTCAGTTTAGCTCTTACTGGCTTGCACCCCAAAGACTGGGCCAAGGGCCTCCCCGTTTATTCTCGGAGCCGCCAGTGCTTCCCACCATAAGGGGCACTCATAATGCAGGAAAACTCCCTGTTTACCCTCATGTACTGTAAACTCTAGGAGGGCAGGTTCGTCTGGCTTATCGTTGTAATTCCAGTGCCTGGTGTATAATGGATACGTCAAATGTAAGTGGAAACCATTCCGTTGTTATTTTCCTAAACAATACAAGTGGGTCCTCTTTTGATGTTTATTCGCCTCCTCTCCATCTTTTGTGGTTTCATAAGAAGACAAGAGAATTCAGTCTCCATGTTACTCAATGTGCCATCCCAAGAGATCAAACTGTATGATCGAGATATAAAATCGGGGATGTGTGAATGACTCTCTTATCCAAGCCACAAAATCTCCTCAGAAGACATTTGGCCATTGGAAGGAATAAAAGAAAGAGAAAGAAAAGTAGCAAAGGAGGAAGCATTTTCGTCTACTTGGAAGTGAAGATTAAAATACACTCTGTTCTCTTTGCAATCTCAAGCACTAAGCAGAAGTGGTTATTACTTTGCAAGGCCGCACCATACTCTCTTCACCACACAGCCTTCACTACGGAAAGGTCATTTAAAAAGATGCACAGTGGGATCACTTCCCTGCCAATAACAGCTTAGAAGAACACAGGATGGACAGCCACGGTGCCCACCCAGAGTGGAGACCATAGCTCTCATCCAAGGCATGGCCATGAGTCTCCAGTTCGTGTGGGAGACGGGGGCAGAGGTTATCAAGTGACATAAATAAGCATCACACTGCAAGCCCAGCTAAGCCCAGAATACCATTCCTTCCGTGGCTTCTTGACATTAGAAATAGATGGGTCCAAATTCCCCTAAATAAGTTCACATGGGCTTAAGTCCATGATCTGAGATCAGCCCCAATGCAGGACTGTAAGTTCTGCGCTCCAACTCTGCCTCTGCCTGAAGGGGCAGAGGCTCTGTAGTCTCCATACCACTCGGTGACATGTCTGGGCCACAGCAGTGCCACCGACTGCCCATCCGTCTCCTCAGGGACGCCTCGCTTCTCATTCCTGGTTAATGAAATCACTGCTCTAAGTTCAAGTATGGCGTCCCTGTGAGCATGAGCTCATCTCATCTTCATACTGTTTCCCCATTCTGAACCAAACTCCACCCACACCCAACCCTCCAAACCCTTCCACATGTCTTCCAGAGTCCCAGAGACCCCACCATATCTTCAACCACATTGTTGAACTTGCTCTTCAGCTCCTGACCTTCTCAGAAAGCCGACTCCCTGTGGGGACTCCGCAAACACCACGTTCTCTGGTGGCCAGTGCAGATGCGGGCTATCCGTCCCCACCCCACACCCCCCCACACAGCCCTGCCAACGGCAGGGGGCTCAGAAGAGGCTTCCCAGAGGTAGGGCTGTCTATCCAAGATGCATGCTGTCAGGCAGGACTGGTCACCGATTTCGCAGGCCCAAGGCAAATAAAAATCTGTGTCCCTTTGTTCAGAAATTATTAAGAATTTCAAGACGGGGGTGCCTGGGTGGCTCAGTGGGTTAAAGCCTCTGCCTTCGGCTCGATCATGATCTCAGGGTCCTGGGATCGAGCCCCGCATCGGGCTCTCTGCTCAGCGGGGAGCCTGCTTCCCCCTCTCTCTCTGCCTGCCTCTCTGCCTACTTGTGATCTCTCTCTCTCTCTGTCAAATAAACAAATAAAATCTTTAAAAAAAAAAAAAAAAGAATTTCAAGACGGTGACAGCAGAACATTAAACCAAGTAGGAGGCCCGTCTGAGCACAGGGCCCTGTGTGACTACATGTGCCACACACCTGTGAAGATGGGCCTGCTGTCAGCACCCCTGGGACTTGCATAAGAGAGTGTGGATAAGCATGACTCTGGGAACCACACAACCTAAGATTTGAAAATGAGAAAGACCCTCATTTGTCCAGCGTCTTGTTTGAGAGAGGTAATATATTATCTTCTCTCTTTAAAAGAGTTTTCTGAGACTCAGAGTAGTGAAATTCCCCCATCTCAGCAAAAGTCAGTAGCATTAGGGTATTAGAGCCACGCTTCCATCAGGGCAAAATGGTCCTCAAGGAAAGGACAAGTGCTCTTCTTTCTCTGTTTCTTGTGAACTGGGGAAGTAGGGGAGGAAGTGAAGCTAAGCCAGCGCGTGCTGAGGCAGCCTGTCCTCTTCTGCGGGGTCTGTCCAGATGAGCCTCTAGCTAGGCACTGCAGAGACGGTAGCTGCCGGGAGGATCTCCCCAGGGACCAGTGAGACTGGCTGAGTTTGCCTCCAGCGAAAGTGTCAGAAGCATTTGCTTTTGCTCACTTGATGTCCTCTCTCCCTTACACTGGTCCTCTCTGGTCCTCTGAGTCTTTTAAATATCGAAAGAGTCCTTCATGGTGGACGTCCGGCATCGGCGGGCTGGTCATGGGAGACACATCCACGGTGCTAGAAGCCGTCCAGCACCCAGTCCCGCTACGGAGGCGGCAGGCGTGGCCCGTACCTGCTGCCGTACCCTGCCTGCAGAGAGAACACCAGTCTAGCTCCTCGGAAGACTTGCCTGGGACTTGTGCACGTGCCCAGTGTCGGCCGGATAAGAGCAGCTGGTGTGAATGAAGCAAGCCAGGACACATCACTGGGAAGGCTGGGCTAGAGCTCAACAAGGTTCTGCTAGGTCGGTTAGGCCACCCTTTCCTTTTTGGGTACAATGGAAGTCTCTCCAAAACAAAAACAAAAACAAAAGCAGCCACTGACACGGCTGCCGGGGGTCAGAGCAGATGGATGCATGTTTTTGTGTGAGGGATGCGGGTTTCTGTGGGGTGTCCCGTGGGATGAGGGCCTGCTGTGGCTTCGGTTTAATTTAACGGAGACATACGAGCTTTACGCTTCAGGCGTGTGTGGCTGTGTGTTTAAAGTTACTGTCACGCCCAAAAGTGAATGCCAGGAAAGAAACTTCACATTTTCCATGCCCTGCAGCTTCTTTGCCTCCAGATGATCCCTTCCTCGCCATCTCTGAACTTGCCAAGGAAAGCCAGCACCTTCCACAGTTGTTGGTACACGACAGAAGCAGACCTGGGACAGATGTCTGGTGAATGAATGAATGAATGAATGAATGAATGAATGAATGAATGAACGAATGAACAGATGTCTGGGTGAATGAATGAATGAACAGGCAAATTAATGAACTCACTTCCAGCAGATGGAAACAGAGGAAGCTGTGGTCTGTCAAAAGCAGGTTGGACCGCTCCTGCGGTACCACCCGGACTATGAGAAAGTGCAACTTTCTACAAGTGCTAACTAGCATGCTCCCATTTTTGCTTGGTAGTAGACTTCTGTAGCCTATTATGTGGCATATGCATTTAAAAGGAGGAATGCTTTAATTAACATATCTATCTATTTTATTATTAATGATATAATGTGTACAGTGCCTTGGGATTCACGAAGATGAAAGTGAGCAATCTAAATGTGGGCTATTATTATGTTTCTTATAATTACAGTATATGTGTACAACAGTTCATTGTGAGCACCCATCAAACAAAGTACCCCGTGAAGCTGCTGCAACAAAAGGCAATGGTGGGAAGGGTTCAACAAGGCCAGAGGATACCATTTTTAAGGGATTTGGGTTGGCTCACTGTTTATGGGAACACGTCGGTGTGATTCAGGGAGCTTCAAATTCCATTGGCTCGGCCTTGAACATCAATTAATTTTTAATATGTTTAAAGAATGAAACACAGCTCCTCCTAAACTTCCCAGAATAGTCATTGCACTTCCTGAGGCAGTGAGCACCCATAGCATGAGAAGGCTCTCCAACCTTATGGGTAGGCTGAGTCACTCAAAGCTGGGGCGGGCTGGGAGTTGGGAAAACAGGCCCTTCTCATTTCTGACACATCTATGGACTCATCTTTCATTGACTCGACATGAATTTTTAATGAAACCAGTATGTCCCCCATGTAGGCAAAAATTGATTTGGTAGAACAAAAAATACTTAGCCTTTTTATATGTAAAGCACAGGTCTTCTTATAGTCCATTAAGAATAGGTCTTCATAATGTTTCCGTGGTATTAAATCTCATGGGGGAGGAAGATTCGGAAATAAATATCTAAGAAGTCTCCTTAGGGGAGAGAAAAATCAAGAAAAAAGTTTGAGAAACACTGCTTTTGATCTCTAAGGAGAGTTTAACTGGTCTTAGACATGCAGGTTCTCCGTTACATGGGAGGCAAGCTTCAGGGGGATCATGGAACCCTGGGAAGAGGCAGGTCTTCCCAGGGAACCATCACTGTGTCATCTAATGGAAACCTGGCATTCCACAATTACGGATTTTCTCTTGTGACCTCAATTTTGAATCCTTGCCAAAGTGCGAATATCTCTGAGTGAGGTAATACTTTTAATTTTATCATCCACTTACATCTTGGCATAAGGATCTATCAGCTCCTTTTCTGACATCAGTTTAACTAGGAGCAGAAGAGACTATGAGGGCAGGAAGAGGGCATGATCAGGGAATGGGGTATACAAAAGGAAAGGTCAAGAATATGACGGGGCCAATTCCAGAGTTCCATCTACAGTCTCAGTGTTAAGAAATATATTTATTTTCTAGAACTCCATGACTTTTTAAAGATTTCATTCTGCTGAGGTACCCAACAAAAAATCCTGATCAATTCAGGGTCTGCCCGTTTCCCAGAACTGGGCATGAGTTCCATGGCAGTTGTGTAGAGTCAGGGCAGGGGTGACGGTGGGTCATGCTGTGACAGGTCTTCAGTGTCATCTGTCATCTCATCTGGGCTTGGTCATGCAGGTCGACACAGAGTCACCCTGCCGGGCCCTTCAGGTTTACTCTGCCTGCATGCTGGGAACTTGGTGACACGCTGTAGCCCTGTAGGCCTAGGGACACCCCCTTCTCTTGGTCTTGCCTCCTCACTGCGATTCTACCCAGGTGAGGGCACAGGTCTTGTCTAATTCTCAGTCTCCCCCCAGAGCTATCTGGGGTTTCCATCTTCACCCCTTCCCCCCACCTGTGGGAGGCCCCACTTCTCAGAGGCAGGCACAAGGGGTATCGATGCCACCAGCACCTAAGCTCCCATTGCCTTTGCCCCACCTTTCCTCCCTGCTGCAGCCTCGGGAGCGCCTGCCAAGTTTCTGGGCTGAGGAGCTCCATCAACAAAGAGTCTTCCAAATTCATGGCTTGGGCACATCCATCCTTTCTGGCTCCCCAAGGCCTTGGCTTCTGTGATTCAAAAGCCCTGAATGGACTCCTCTTTGCTCTGCTCTCTGCTCTGTCACACCTGCCCTGAGGCAACATGTGCAAAAATGCCAAGCCGACTGGACAGAGACGGGCCAAGAGGAAGAAGGAAATGCCAAGGGAGCAAAAACCAATTAATATTTCAAAATATTTTACCACCTTTAAAAAAAAAATTATTTCACCATTTGGAGGTTGATCCACTACCCCAGCACTGGTTTTGTTGACTTCCATTCCAGACCGTATTCAGAGATATTGCTGTGAATTTTAGTTATACAGGTGTGTCCTTCATAACATAAACCAAGTAAAAGCTGCCTCTCCTTTTTGCTCAGATTGTCATTTATTTCAACAGGGATAGATTAATAAAATTGTGAGTTTAGCTTCCAAGGTGACACTGGTTTAAAAAAAAAAATCTAGATGACTAATGCATAACAATTTTAAAAGTCTGTGATTGGGTGTGAAATAAGTGCTGTTAAAATGAATTATTTCAGGTCTGGTAAGAACCAGGTAACTTCAGATACTGCTTTGAAGTGAAAATAGGTTGAAAAACTTACGAAGCCTTTCAAATGGCCCAGATAGAAAGTATGCTGATCATTCTGCCCCCGAAAAGAAGCTACTGATGCTGCTCGTGTGGGGGTGACTGGGAACCGAGGGTAGAGTCTGTAAGTGCAGTAGCTACAGAGCCCAAGTTTGCACCAGCAGTGAGCTAAACTACTCTGGCTTGGCTTTACTGCACATGTGGGAGTGCTTGTCACTGCTGAGGATGTTGTCATCACGGGAGAAATCAGACTTTCACACAGGGGACTCTCAACTCCCTTGGTGAACTTGTTTCTTCCTCAAAGTGATACTTCAGATATGCGGTGGGGCAATAAGGGGGTGCCTTATTCTTTTCTTTTTTTTTTTTAAAGATGTACTGATTTGAGAGAGAGAGCGAGAGCAATCGAGAGGAACAGAGGAAGAGAGAGAGATTGAGAATCCTCAGGCCAGCTGTCCGCTGAGTGTAGATCCTGGTTCTGGGCTTGATCCCAGGACCTTGAGATCATGACCTGAACCAAAATCCACAAGTTGGACACTCACCGACTGAGCCACCTAGGTGTCCTAGGGGGGGTGCCTTATTCTTGTGTCTTCTACAGTCTGATCGTCTCACATTTACAATCCACATGTGTTCCTGAGGAGAAGCTCAAGGTGTCTTATTCCTTCCTTAGAGATATTGCTGGGGGAGCCATGACGGGAAGAGTGATGAACGTCAATTTAAAAAGCAGTAAACATTGAGATACAGTGAGATTTTTCTGGTCACAATAGGAATCACAGAAATACTTTTTTTGGGGAGGTTGCTTTTTATTCTCACTCCTGAATCCCACGATCCCAATAAATACAGAGCTTTTCCAATTTTTTTGTTCCCATCTTAGAGCTTAAGTGTGGCTATGAAAGCAAACAAAACAATAAAACAACAGCAACAACAAAAACCCAGAAAAACTACCCATTTTACCTGACAAACAAATGATTTTCAAAGTTTAACTTTCAAAATATTTTGCCAAGTTCACTCTTCTTTGCATTAAGATGGACTGACAATGCAGTGCTTGGAAAGGCTGACAAAAACAAGTATGTCATCCCAAGTTACAAAGGAAACAAAGACACCAGAGAACCCTCACCAAGTTGTGACATGTGGAGACAGCAATGCACTGAACCAGACCCTTGAGGCTAAATCCAGGGGAATAAAGCAATGCAAACAGCTCATTTCCATGCGACAAACCAGCCCTGGGAACTCAGATAAGGCCTTAGCTTCATAAATGCTACAAATCTGTTTTCCGTTTTCCTGAAAGCCTTGGCAATGATTCAAAGCCAACCCATGAAACAGACAGGAGTCCTGTTTCTGGCCAAAGTCTGTGACGGCGGAGACTCTTTCTCCAGGCAATGTGAACAATAAGCGTCTTCTTTCTGGGGGGTGACTGAGTTCTCCCACAGAGCCCATTGTAAGTCACAATAATTTCCAGTAACTAGAAGCTAGCTTCAAGACAACTCTACTAGCGGCTATAATAATAATAACAGCTAACATTTATTGAGTGCTTATTACGTGCTAAGCACTGTTCTTGGCATTTTACACGATGACTTCCCCTATTATTTGCAGTGACCCTGGTTATTGTAGATGGTACTATTACTGACTGAATTTTACTGAAGAGGTAAATGAGGTCCAGAGGAGTTAAGTAATTTTCATTTAGGGTCCTATGGCTAAAAAATGGTATAGCTGGCCTGACTATGGAACCTATCCTCTTAATCACTGAACTATATTGTTTGCAATGATCAAAATAGCAAATATATCCTCCTATATGTGTATTTGAAGGGTAGCATAACTAGGTAAAAACACTACAGTTACTAGTAGACTACATAGGAATTATTACTCTCGCCTAGGTGCCAGCCTGAATGTGACATACTAACGTGTAAGGAACAAAATGTCAACTGGTGGTGTATTTGTAGAACATTTTGAATGCCTTTGAATGGTCATCGAAAATCAATGTTAAATTTTGAGAGGGGGGAAAAATAAGGTAAAATGGTTGCCAAGCTTTTGTTTGGGGATTATAATCATCCTGTCAAAGTATAGTTTTCAAGGGATTAAAAAATATGATTCTGTTACAACTACAAAATGAAGACGTACAAAAGATTTTAGTCAACTTATTAACTAGTAGGAATCAGTAAGGTGTTAAAACTGGTCCAGAGACTCCTGGGTGGCTCAGTTGGTTAAGCAGCTGCCTTCGGCTCAGGTCATGATCCCAGGGTCCTGGGATCGAGTCCCACATTGGTCTCCTTGCTCAGCAGCGAGCCTGCTTCTCCCTCTGCCTCTGCCTGCCTCTCTGCCTGCTTGTGCTCATGCTCTCTTTCTCTCTCTCTGACAAATAAATAAAATCTCTAAAAAAAAAAACAAAACTGGTCCAAAGGGCATTTGGAAATTTGCATATACACAGGCAATTTACTACATTGTTGCATTAGATATAAAGCTGGTTAATGTCCAGTTCAGCTTAAAATGTAAACTTTGGGGTTATCTATTCCACCAGGAAGAAATTATTTTCATCTCTACTACACAAAAATTTACAACTTGATCTCTGTCCCTACAAAGATATAAATGAGATCAGTAAATAGAATGTGAAGCCTATCATTGCACTGGAAAAATAAAGAAACAAAACCCTAAGCCCTACCCACTATTCTTTTATCTATTTTCAAGTTCAGATAATTTTTTCTGAATTTTTTTCTAACAATTCTTACCAAGGTAGAGGTTCAGAACCTGTGTCTAGTCAGCTCAAAATGGGGGAAGGGAGCGGGAGATACATAAATATCTCCCTAACATGGGTACGAAGTATGCTTTAAAATTCCTTAATAAAAATATTCTGAGATCTAATTATCAAGGAAGGACTAAGCCATTGAGTCAAGGGAATGAAGAAAAGGAAAGAGCAAAAATCTCAGTCTTCCGTTTTGCTTTAGTGGAAAGTACAAAGGATAGTGGGCTGTTTTAAAGGCAAAGTGACCAATGATCAAATTTTAAAACAAGGGAAGACTGATGATAAGAAGTTAGTATGCCTCTCTACCCCATCAAAAGCCATTCCATCCCCTAATCAAAGTAGTCTTTGTTTCCATTCACATAAAGAACATGGAATTAAATAGGTTAATTTTCCCAGGGTTGTGTAATGCGATAATAATCAAAATCTCTGTTTTCCTTGAACTAGTCCTCACTTTTGTTTGTGTTACAGGTTAGGAAGAAATTTGAGGCTCTTCAGTAACTAATTAAACATTTGCTAATTCTCAGGGCTTAACATAACAGACTTCTGATGTCAGTACCTTACTTGGGCTGAACTTTTCTGAGCATTTCAGGAGATTTTTGAGGTTGGACTTTTAAGATGCCAAATGCTTATTCCTTGTTTTCATAACTATGACTTATATACAGTGCCCTAGTTTTTATTCAGATTGATAGATAAATAGAATAGTGTTCCTCTTCTTTTTTATCTCTTAAGTGAATAAAATGTCAACTCTTCCCTCCCAACAAAACCAAACCAAAATATCCTACTATGGAAAACTACAACTGAATAAAACGGCCACTGAAGAAGGTTAATGTATACTTCTTTAGACTATTCTAGAATAACTAGACATCAAATCATTTTAATTGCACGTTACAAGCATCTTTCCCTCACTCCCCCAATTCTGTGAGATCTAGAAGCTAAGCTTGGAAAAGAAGAATGATTTGCCAACACAGCTGCCTTTGTACCTTCTCAATAGGAAAACATGAATTCATAGTGTTCATATCTGTAAGATTTCAAGGCATTTTTACTATTTTTTATACTGAAATATTTGAAAAAGTTTAACAACAAATATTTAGCATTCCTATAGTGGAAAATAAGCCCGTGCAGCCATTTTATTTATCTATTCCTTATTTACCTAATTTTTTTTTTTATTAAGAAGCAATTTTTTTTTTTTTAAGAGCCGTTTAAGATTCACACCGAAATGAGAGGAAGATGCAGATATTTCCCTTATAGTCCTGGCCCTGCACTTCCAGGGCCCCTCTGATTCTGAACATTTCTGTCAGAGTGGTACATTTGTTAGAATTGATGAACCTACACTGACACATCATAATCACCTAAACTCTATAGTTTATATTATGGTTTCCTCTTGGTATTGCGTATTCTGTGGGTTTGGACAAGCGTCTAGGGATATGTATCCGTCATTATGATATCATACAGAATATCTGCACTGCCCTAAAACTCCTCTGTGCTCGATTCATCTCTCACCCCCTGCCCTCCCTACCAATCCTCGACAACTACTGATCTTTTTATTTCCTTTTCCAGAATATCATATAGTTGGAATCACACACAGTGTAGCCTTTTCAGATCGGCTTCGTTAACTTAGTAATATGCATTTAAGGTTTCTCCGCTTTTTTCATGACCTGATAGCTCATTTCTTTTTTAGTGCTGAATAATATGCCATTGTCTGGTTGTACCACAGTGTATCCATTCACCTACTGAAGGACATTTGGGTTGCTTCCAAGTTTAAGGAGTTATGAATAAAGTTGTCACAGACATCCATGTGCAGGTTTTTGTGTGAACATATATTTTCAACTCCTTTGAGAAAAACCAAAGAGTATCATTGCCGAATTGTATGATAAGAGTATGTTTAGTTTTGGGGCACCTGGGTGGCTAAGTTGGTTAAGGGTCTGGCTCTTGGTTTAGGCTCAGGTCATAATCTCAGGGTCATGAGATGGAGCCCGATGTCAAGCTCCACACTGGGCATGGAATCCGCTGAAGATTTTCCTTCTGCCTCTCCCCACACCCCTGCTCTCTCTCACTCACTCTCTCTAAAAAAAGGGGGGGGGGCATTTAGTTTTGTAAGAAATTTTCCAACTATGTTCCAATATGGCTGTACCATCTTGCGTGCCCACCAGCAATGAAAGAGAGTTCCTGTTGCTCCTCACCATCACTGATATTGTCAGTGTTCCTGTGAGTGTTTCAGGTTTTGGCCATTCTAACGGTCTATCACTGTTGTTTTAATTTGCATTTCCCTGATGACGTATGATGTAGAATAGCTTTTCATATGCTTATCTGCCATCTGCATATCTTCTTTGGTGAGGTGTCCAGTAAAATCTTTGGCCCGTTTTTTAATCAGGTTTTTGTAGCATTGAATTTAAAGAGTTCCTTTGTATATTTTGAATAGCAGTCTAAAAACAGATATGTCTTTTGCAGTTTTTTTCCTCTCAGTCCTTGGCTTGTCTTAGTCTCCTGACATTGTCTTCCACAGAGCAGGTTTTTAATTTTAATAAAGTTTGAGTTTATTGGTTAATAATTGAGTTTATCAATTATTTCTTTTATAAATTGTGCCCTGAGAGTCATATCTAAATATTCATTGCCAAACCTAAGGTCCTCTAGGTTTTCTCCTGTATCATCTTCTAGGAGTTTAATAATTTTGTTTTTTACATTTTGGTCTATGAGCTATTTTAAGTTAATTTTTGTGAAGGTCCATGTCTGGATTCATTTTATTTTTTTGCAACAGTTTTTTTCAAATAAATGCTGTCGATGACTCCTTTAAATTTACAGAGTACTCCAGCATACCCTGCAAACTGCAAAAAAGCAAATACATTTGTAGTCATTAAAATGGAGAAGGGAAAGAAACTTTCTAGCCACAGACTCTTACCAAACTCCATTTCCAGTTGAGGAAACAAGTTTCCTCCTGGAGTTTGGGCCTAGACCGCAGGGGAGGAGGGAGAAAAGGACCTAGAGGTTTCATCACGTCCAGCCCAACTCAGCAGTTGAGGAGAACTGGCAAAGTTTGGGGACAAAGGCTTAGCCAGGAATAAAATGCAGATGTTTGGTTGACTGTGTCCTGCATTATAGCTCTCAGGAACCTAATCCTGATCGAATATGGGCACATTAATTGCAAACCCTGCCATCTGAGGTGCTTGATAACATCTGGGTAGGTGATACTCAGGGCTGGAGGTGGTGTGCGGTTTTGCCACAGAGCCACCAATGATAAAGGCAAGAGGAGCTACCTTTCCCTTGAACTTTGTGTGTATGGAGAGAGTGATGCTGCTGCCCTACCTTAGCAGAAGCTCTTGATTTGGGTGTAGATTTAAATTCCAACCTGAGGCAGATTTGGAATTGCTAATATCATACAGTTGTATTAGCTACTTCCAGGTGTTGCTGCTATTATTACTGTTATTACTATTGATGCTAATATTAACAATAAGAGGCATGATTTATTATGTACTTATTATATGCTTACTTTTTCTGTGAGAAAGATAGTCTTATGCCACTGTACAGCTGGAAAAACTGAGACACAGAAATTAAGCATTTTGCCCAAAGTCACCCAGCAAGTAAGTATCAGAACCAGCTTTTTAATCCAAGTTATTTGAAGTCACCACCATGGTTCTCTCTTCCTACTTCCGTATTTCTTAGCTAGTACGTGGGATCAATGTGCAATTTAAGGAACTTAGTCCCACTCTTTCAGTTAAGGGCAAGCTGATGTGTTAGCTACATCTGGAATCAACAAGGGAGAAGCCAAGAAGAGTGGGTTTTTAGAATTCCTGAGGCTTATTCACAGATTGGCAAAGGCACCTGACCATGGGCTTTACATATTGAGAACCTGAGACAAGCCATTTTTTTTTTAAGATTTTACTTATATATTTGGCTGAGAGAGAGTAAGAGATCACAAGCAGGCGGGAGCAGCAGAGAGAGTGAGAAGCAGCCTCCCCACTGAGTAGGCAGCCAGACACCGGGCTCGATCCCAGGACTCCGGGATCATGACATGAGCCAAAGGCGGACACTTAACCAACTGAGCCCTCAGCACCCCGAGATAAACCAATTCTTATACTAGACTGAAAGGGTAGAAATACCCTGGGCAAATACGCAAAAGATGATCCATTGTGGTTTCCACTGCTAGTGTTAGATGGTCAGATGCGCCTTCTCCTCCCCCAAGGAAAGGTTCCTCCTGCTTTAGGATTCTCTGTGAAACTTAAGTCAGCCCTGATCAAAGGGGTGGAATCAGAGTATTTACCATAGAAACCTTGAAGCATTTCATCAAAGAACAGATACTTAAAATGAGTGTCTTCTTTTAAATTGGGAATTAAACATTTTCTTAGGTGGGCATTAAGGAAGAATTCATGGAATTAGCAAAATTCTAAGAGCTAATGAGGAATTTTTAAAAATCACATCCATGGCCGCCATGTTTCTGAGAGTTAGGTTTGCTCAAAAGAGGACCCGTCTGTTTTCTGTGGCTGAGACATCTTCAGAGACAGCTCCTGGAGCCACAACCGTGACTCAGGACACAGGTGGCTTTGGGAAAAGAACAACACGTTCAGAGAAAAATGGGATTGGACATGAAAATACTGTTTTATTTTGCAGTTAGGACAGAGTGGAAACATGGAACAAAGCGAGGAGGAAGTCAGTAAGGCTTGGCGAAAAGTCTTGAGGAAGGTAGAACTTCAGTTGTGTGTATGTATGAAGAGAGAGAGAGAAAGAGAGAGAGAGAGCGAGCAAAGCACAGTGCCAGGTGCTGGGAAATAAGAGAGTTTGTCGAGTCCAGAATGATGCCCAGGTTTCTGACATGGCAAAGTGTTTGGATTAAAATGCCATCCATTAAGTGGGGCAGTCTTGGGAAGCAGTTTCCAGAGGCAGCTCTAGTTAAGAAGAAATGTGGGGGTGATTCTTTAGCTGCCAAGAGTAAAGAATATATATATATATATATATATATATATTTTTTTTTTTTAAGTGAGGGAATTCTCTGAAATTTGACAGCTACTAACTTTAGCCACCAGCCAATGCAGGAGGCAGAGAAAGGCACTCAGGAGACAGGGATGGGACTTGGCATCCTGTCTGGCCCTGACAGTTTCTTGTGCTGAGACTGAGCAACAAAGGTTTTTGAACCATCCCCATTTCCAACCATTGGAAGCTCTTACTCTCCAAGTGGCGACTGCCGATCCCCATTTCCAACCGTTGGAAGCTCTTACTCTCCAAGTGGCGACCCCCGATTTTTGGTGACCATGATCCTCAGTGGTGACTGCAGAGGGGAGATGAAACTTTACTTTAGTTTCATAGATGAGACAGCCAAAGCCTGAGAAGGCTAATGATCATGGAGGTTGATGGCTGACCAGGGTAAGAGCCTGTGACTAGAGAATTTGCTCCTCAGAGACACTCTTTCAGACACCCTGGCACTTGTCACATCACAAGCCATCATGGTCATGTGTATTTGTCTTACTAAGAGCTTCTCGTATAGTAGCAGATATGAGCTAGCCAAAACTTCACCCACAGAGTGAGTTTTAAAAGCCTGATACATTCTTAACTATATTCCTTATTCTTGTTAGATAGACATCCCTCTGGACCTTTTTCTCCCTCCCTCTTCCAAAACTTCCCATTCTTCTCCATCACTACCTCCCTTCCTGTGCTCATGCCCTCCGCGTTTTACAGATCAAAAGTTCATTTACTTCCATGGTGAGTAAGCAGATACATTGAAATATTCCCAAGGCAGCTATTCAGTTCATTTGATCAGATGTAAAATGTCTGGAATCCGGATTAGCTTTGCAGCTATGGAAAGCAATTTCCAGGAAACCCTGACCCAAAGTTTAAAAGTTAATGCATCTGAGCATTTCTCTGGACTGTGAACGTTAAAATAATCCTATTCCCCAGGAATCAAAGAGCGTTCAGAACATCTTCACAAAATCATCAAGCTTTCTGCAAGATACGCTCACAATTATGCACATGATCCCATCAATAATGGGATCTTGTTGGATTTTCTGAATGGAGGCTGAAGCCTTCCCTGGAAGGCTTTTGCTTTTGTTCCTATGAATGAACAGCTGCAGAGGTTCAATGCAAGCCCTGCTTCCTCAGCACTAAAATACAGTTTTGAAACAAAAGACAGGAAGACAGAGCTCTCAACCTGGATGACTTTCAGCAGAGGGTGCTGTTTGGAGTAGGCTAGCCCTGATCCCAGCAGGGATGGGATGTTTGTTACCGATAGGTCAGGCATAGTGTGGGGCATGTGGGCAAAGCTGCCGCAGGTGGGAGTGATCACATCATTTCCAAAAAGGCAAGGGGGTGGGGGGGCAAGTCAGGGACCAGATCAAAATTGGACAGAGATTTGAGGGCACTAAGTCATCCCAATCAGAAGGCAGGCTGTGGCTGGTAAGACTGGCAGGTCTGGTTGATTTACTAAACTGACTTCAGAGACCATCAGTGAGTGCTCCCGGGAGCACGGGCTTCCACGGTTTGGGCTCTTCTGTGAAGTTTTTTTTTCTTTGCCTATGGCTCACTCTTAATGGAGTCAACTTTTCTTAAAGATCCAGGTCTATTGCAATATGCAGTAAGGATTCACTGAGTGACTTTGACCTAGAGGTCAAAGGAATTGGGTCAAAGGCCAAAATTCCTTTGACCTTTAGGTCTAAGGAAGAAAAAGGAGAAAGGAAATCAGCCTTTGTAAATTTTAGGTTTCTTCTCAAGCATTTTTTCATAAATCTTTATCTCAAGAAAATAGTAAGTATAATTATCCCCACTTCAACACATGATGAAACTAAGGGCTAGAAAAGTTCAATAACTAGCTTAAAACCAACAGCTATTAGATGGAAAATCCAGAACTGAAAAACAATATATGGGGCACCTGGGTGGCTCAGCTGGTTGAGCGTCCAACTCTTGAATTCGGTTCAGGTCATGATCTCAGGGTCCCGAGAGAGAGCCCCAAGTCAGGCTACACACTCAGCACAGAGTCTGCTTGCGATTCTCTTCCTCTCCCTTTCTTTTTGCCCCTCCCCCCAGCTCATGCGGGTACCCTCTCTAAATAAATAAAATCTTAAAAAAAGAGAGAGAGAGAGAAACAGCAATATGTTCCAAAGATCATGCTCTTTCTTCCCCATTGTATTACCCCACCTTCTGGAACAGCAGTTTGTGAACATTATGTTCTCAGTACCCTTATACATTCTTAAAAACTGAGGACCCAAAATTCATTTTGTTTATGTGGGTTGTATATATCCATATTTATCACATTAAAAATTAAAACAGAATTTTAAAAATATTTATTCAGTTAAAATAATCAGTCCATTACATGTTAACATTTTATGAAAACTGAGTATATTTTCTAAGCAAAAAAAAAAAAACATAGAAGAGTAGCATCGTGCATTTTTGCAGGTCCTTTTAATGTTTGGTTTAAGGGAGGACAGCTGGATTCTCATATCTGCGTCTGCATTCAATCTGCTGTTGTAAGTTGTTGAGGTTGAAGTATGTGAAGAAAATCCAGCTTCACACAGATCTGTAGTTTAAAAAGGGAAGAGTATTTAAATACTCTTTTCAGGTAATTTTGTGTCCTATTCTTTGAAGAATGTTGCAGTGTAGACTCTGAAACTATATATAGTTGAAGTTTCCATACTCTGTTGCATTAAAATCTCTTTTTAATCTGTTTTACATGTATTTT
Organism: Procyon lotor; assembly: GCA_028646535.1. Lineage (NCBI taxonomy): Eukaryota > Metazoa > Chordata > Mammalia > Carnivora > Procyonidae > Procyon > Procyon lotor. Next base: position 155,720,288 of record CM053604.1, read on the forward strand.
AAATCTCACTTTATGGGCACCTGGGTGGCTCAGTCGGTTAAGTGTTTGCCTCTAACTCGGGCTCCTGCTCAGCAGAGAGTCTGCTTCTCCCTCTCCCTCTGCCCCCCCACCTCATGCATGCTCTCTCTCAAATAAATAAATAAAATCTTTTTAAAAAATCTCTTTTTAAAAGTGTTTCTTACACTTTGAATGGATCTCTTACTTATGCATGATTTTGTAATGCTTTGGTCATGTGAAAATCTTGGTTTACTGACTTATGCCAATGGTAGCACCCCTAGTAGTAGCACATGTTATCACTCACTACCTAACAGTCACAATTATTGACACCAACTCTGCTCTCTTCAGAAAATGTGTTTAAGAATTGGATGCTGTTAAGCTCAAGGTGGCAGATACAAGTTTTCCAAAATTCCATTTTCACCAGAAAGGTCAAATTTTATCACTGGCAACAAACCCTATCAGTTTTTCTTGAAGTGACAGTTTCACTTCTTTCATTTCTTGAGAACATGTCTACCAGACATCCAAGTCTGAATAAACGTAGTTGGCCTATCAGTCATTTTTTTTTTTCAAGCAAAAATATGGTTCTACCAAGAAGCAGCCAGTTCCACTCACAACTCTCTGAGGCAGCCGCGTTCCCTCAGCACAACCACCATCCTCAGGGTACTTGCTGTTGTGTCACACAGAATGTGAGAAATATATATACTTAAGAGTCAAGAACTCTAAAATTAATGATTTTTATGGCTTTATTAGAAAGAGCATTCTTCAGTGATACTGGACTTCTGATTTATTTCATTTTTTAAATTTTTGCTGTGAATTTATGGTATGGCTGTCAAGAAAACGAGTACAGTTTGTTCTGCCGTCTTGATTGATATTAAGGCCCGAGGAGGTTTTTTGCCCACCATTGCTTTGGCCCTATCAGTTCAAATGTTAATATGGTAAAAAAGCAAATAGGGCCTGAGCAATATTATTAAAATAGATTTGATGTGGTGAACCCATGGAATGGTCTTGGTACCACAGGGGGGTCTACGGACTATACCTCAAGAACCCCTATCCTGGAAGAACCGGCTGAGCTCCCACAGTCTGTCAAGTCTGTGTCTCCTCCCTCATGCCCCAAATCCAGTGTGGGCCAGTCACCTGTGTTCAGGCCGGAAGCATGAACTCAGGAGAGAAGCAGAATTCCCATCAGGCTCAGTCTGAAGAAACCTCCTCCTGTCGCATTACCACCTTTTCTGTCCTCCCGGAATTTACGTATTAGTGGCACAGTGAACAGTAGGACTAAGTAAATGAAAAACAACAACCACCACCACCCCCACCTGAGACCGCCATTTTACCTCAGTCACCTGATGAGGCAAATATTGTTCCCATTTCAGAGAAGAGCATATAGAGGTGCAGATGGATTGAGTGAGACGTTCCGGGTCCCCTAGTTAGTACACAGTGGTCTGGGATTCAAGGTCCGAAGCCCCGCTCTCTCCACCAGCACATGATTCTCACAGGTCTATGACAGGCCTCGGACACCACAGTAACATTTGAAAGTCAGTGACCCAGCTTTTGAGTTCTAAACCTACTTAGGGAAAAGAGGGGACAATTTTCCAAATTAAAAAAAAAAGAGGAAAAAAGCACAGTGACTTCTGAAGGCACCAAAATGTGTGCTTCACGGGAAAGCCTCAGGTTTTGACTACTAGGCCTTCAAATGGGTTTCTTTCTAGACACCAGGTTTCTTTTCTTCACTTATTCTGTGGGAGTTTAATAAGCATTTTCTTTGTGTCCTGCTTTGTGGTAGGTGCTGGGAGCAGGGACAGTTCCTGTGCTGAAGCAGCCCGCAGTTTTTAGAAGGGAGAGAGACAGGGAAGAGAGCACATTCTGGAGGCAGAGAAACACTAGCCTCAGAAGGTGAGCTTAAAATGTCTGAGTATGTGCGTGCACGTGTGCACGTGCCCACACCCACACACGAGGACACACACACACACACACACACAGCTCATTCCTGTGTCTGAGATCTGAGACCTCCTACAACGAGAATAGATGAAAATATTGGAAGGACAGAAACCGCTCCCACCTCTGGGTGACCCACATTCTCCCACAGGATAGGATCCTCAGAAAAAGGAGAAGCTGGAAACAATAACCCTAACAACCTATAAGGAAGATATTTGTAGCCTACAGATGAGGAAATTAAGGCTTAAAGAGTCTGTTTGCTTTCTTTTGTCCCATCGCTGCAGGTCTAAGTTTCGAGGCAATGTCACCACCTCCGGAAAGAGAAGTGCCTGGTGTCTCAGTGCTGCTCAGGGCATGTTCCTGGGCCCGAGCAGAGCCCTCTTTGCTCTTCTCTTTCTGCCTTCCTCCTGTTTCCACAGGGCTCTGCTCTTTCTGGCTGTGTCTCACATTCCCCACACGCTTGCTCACCTCTTACAAGTGGGAGCAGATTAAGTTCCTCTGGCCGAACCTTCTACACGTTGCCTCAACCTTCATTTCATTTTGTTGTCTTGATTTCTTTCAGACCTTTGGTTTTTACTGATTCTGCACCTCACAACCTTGGGTTAGCTTCTCTTCATCCTGTCTCCATGACCCCTGAGCCCCCCAGAGTTGGCCTCCTTGTTGGGGACTCTGATTCTCTGTCACTCAGGGTTGTGCAAGTGCAAGGTCACCTTGAGAATGAAGCCTCGTTAAGGTTTACTCCCTGCACCTCTGACTTGCATCTCCCTAGTCCTGGCCTTGCAAAAATAGGATGCTTAACATCAAAAATTCCCTGGGCATTTTTTTTCTTTCAAGAACTATATTCCTTTGCAATTAGTCACCCAGTAGAGGACCTGTGGGTATAAAATTACCGGAAAGAGTTTAAAATCAGCTTAAGCTTCTCTGAATCATAGACCAGTTTCCTCATGCATTCAGAGCTCATCTTTGGATTCTTTTAGTTTATTTTCCTTCCCCAGTAATGAATTTTTCAATGAGTTCCAATGAGTCAAGAAGCATAAATCATTGATTCATTCATTAAATTATTCAAACATGTATTATTAGCACCAGTGTGCCAGAGTTTCTGACTGCTTCTGTTTTTTAATGGTCAATCTATAATTGAACAAGTAGGATTCATGAAGTGTGATTACAAAAACAGCTTCATTATGTTTTTTCCTCACATCTTAACATGGATTCTATTTATTGTGGGTCCCTCTCCTGACTCTGTGGCACACGTGGACGGTTCTATGACTCTTCTGGTCACTCCTAAGTAAAAAAAAAAAAAAAAGAAAGAAAAAAGAATCATAGAATCAATTTAAGCAAGATTCAGACATTAGAGTGTCTATTAGAGCGTCTAGTACAATATATTATTTAACACTTCCATCTTTATTTCAAAGCAAAACCTCACCCTCTTTCTCCTGTTTGTAAGTTAGCTCACTGCCCTGTGTGACTCCTTCGGGATTGGAATGAGAGGGCGGGAGGGAGGTGAAGGGAGCCAGAGGTCTCACCTACTGTCAGGAGTACGAAGCCTCACTCTTACTGGCCCCGGCAGCTCTGAACAGAGTCTCTTGCGCTGCAAGCCCCTGGACCTGGGCAAGGCTTTCTTTTAGAGAGCTGCTCCTGTTCCCCTTCAGGTCCTGCCCCAGGCAGCTTGCTCAGCAGCTCCCTTCGGCTCAGACCTTCACCCTGGGGGTTTGGCCTCAAAATTTATTATTATCCCGGGCGCCTGGGTGGCTCAGTCATTAAGCGTCTGCCTTCAGCTCAGGTCATGATCCCAGGATCCTGAGACAGAGCCCCACATCAGGCTCCCTGCTTGGTGGGAAGCTTATTTCTCCCTCTCTCACTGCCCCTGCTTGTGTTCCCTCTCTTGTTGTGTCTCTGTCAAAGAAATAAAATCTTGGGGCGCCTGGGTGGCTCAGTCGTTAAGCGTCTGCCTTCGGCTCAGGTCGTGATCCCGGGGTCCTGGGATGGAGCCCTGCATCAGGCTCCCTGCTCAGCAGGAAGCCTGCTTCTCCCGCTACCATTCCCTCTGCTTGTGTTCCCTCTCTCACTGTGTTTCTCTCTGTCAAATAAATAAAATCTTTAAAAAAAAAAAAGAAATAAACTCATATAAAATTCATTCTATATTCCCCATAAAATCCATAATGTTAGTCATTCTCCTATTCTCCTATTGTCGGTTAGGGTGGTTGTTTTCAAGATTCTGATGTTCTAAAGTATGGTATGTTGAACTGTCTATGAGGAAAAACATGTTCTTCCATCGTTTTTAAAACTCTTCAGACTTTGGGATGCCCAGGTGGCTCAGTCGGTTAAGCATCTTCCTTCTGTTCAGGTCATGATCCCAGGGTCCTGGGATAGAGTCCCATGTCGGAATCCTTGCTCAGCGGGGAGCCTGCTTCTCCCTCTACCTGCTGCTCCCCCTGCTTGTGCCTTCTGTCTCTCTGACAAGTAAAGAAAATCTTAAAAACAAAACAACCAACCAAAAAATTCTCTTAAGACTTCAAGCCCAGCATTCTTTTCTATACAATGACATGGATTCTCCCTTGAAGTTATTTTAGTGTGAATTTCACTCTATGAATATATGCCCCCACCTGGGAGATGCATTTTAACTGTAGAATAAAATGGCATTGGTCTTATTAAAGATTTCTCAGGCATCAGTGGGTAATCTGGGATTGTTCTTCCTGGGGCCCAAAAGTCAGTCAGAGAGACCTGGAAATCACCTGTTTCACAAATTATACTTTGTAGGTAGCGCTTGTTTATAAGTCAGGGTTGCCTCCTCTGTCACATTCATTCTGTCAGGATTAGACTTGGCTCAATTGTTCTGTTAGACAAAAGAGAAAAACATGGTGTTTAAATGTGTTCAGCTTCTGCCCCAAGGAAAGAAGTTGGTACCTGAAGAAAGAAACACTGGTGCAAGACTCCCTATAAACTTACAAAAGACTAAGAGATGGAGGGAGTTGCATGAACGTAGGGCTCAGGTCCTCAGGAAGACTTCCCTGAGGTGAATCCTCCGGGCCAGCAAATGCACCCTCACCTCCAACTCCTCAGGCCTGGGGCTTAGTTTAATTGGCTCCTTAATTGTAAGCATCTTCTCCTTCTTCTGATTTGCTTTTTGTTGGTGATGGTGGTGGTGGTGGCGATTTAGCTCATGTTTTGTTTGCTGAACTTTTATTGAGCGCTACTAGTTAGTGCAAAGTATTTATTGAATAAGTGATAAGTAAATATGAATAAGATAGTGCTTGCTACCAAGAGCTCTGATCTAGTTGAAGAGAAAGATATATATAAGCAATGAACTCTAATACAGGCAGAATTAAACATGTATCATAGAGAGGTGGAAATTATGGCTCAGGGGGGAAAATGATACCTTTGCCCCAGTGGATCAAGAAAGCCTTCCAGAGGACTTGACAGGAGAGCTTTTCTCTGAAGTATGACCGATATTTTTAGAAGTAAGTAAAGGAAAGTATTTCAATTTGAGTAACACAGCGTGCAGAATGGCAAAAAAATATATATTGCTATATTTGAGGAAAAGTAGATTATGAGTTAGGCTAGAGACGGAGTTTGGGTTTAGAGATGAGTCGCTCAATGCAGTAGCTGCGTGTGGTCACTGAACAACTGAAATTTTCTATAAATATAAAATATATACCATATTTTATTTTAAAGCCTTCGTGTCAAAAAATAATCTAATGTCTTAACATTTATGCTTATTAAATTTTGATAGCTACTATAAACATTCTAGTACATATCCTTTAAGTAAAGGCCCACACTGAACTACTATTCTTAAACAGCTACATTGCATTAGTAATAGGGTGTACAGTTGCCCATGGAAATAAATTTTGTTCCACACATGATTTTTAATGGCTGCATAGTATTTCATTATATTGATATGTCCACTTATTTAAGTAATCCCTTATTATTGGACATTTGTTATTAATTTTCACTACATAAAAGTTTCTCAGTTCGTTGTTTCAATTAAAGTCAAAGAAAAAAGCAATGAAAATAAAGATGTTAACATGGACTTTCATTTCTCTAAAGACATCTAACAGGGCAGGTGCATAGAAATCACTGGCTCCCTTGAGATCCAAGGCTGAATTTTGTAATTAAATGGCTTTTAAGTGTTCCTAGTAGCACAATAATCAAAGTGATTCTAATTAATGAATCTCTCTCTCTCTCTCTCTCCCCCCCACCCCCAATCCCTGTGTGTGTGTGTGTGTGTGCATCATACAAATAAGCATTAGACAACTTTCTCTGGCTGAGTTAGCTCTCCACATTCTTCTTGGTATTGCTGTTTGAAAGACTTGTTTATATAAAAGTTAGAAATATAGTACAAAGACCTTTTTTCCTGAACCATTTGAGGGAAAGTTGCTGACTTTGTGCTAAATCATCGCCAGGTAGTTTAGTGTCTCTTTTTGCAGACAAAGACATCCCCCTGTGTAACTAAAATACACTAACCAAATTCAGGAAATTAACCTTGAAACAAAACTACCATCTACTCTTCAGATTCTCCCCAAGTTTCTACAATTGTCCCAATAATGTCCCTTAACAGAGAAAGGATCCAGTTCTGAATCACACCAGACATGTAGTTGTCCTGCTTCTTTGTTTCCTTCAATCTCTCCTTGATTTTCATGACCGTGACATGTGGATTACATGCCAGTTATTTAGTAGAATCTCCTTCAGTTTTGGTTTGTGTGAGATTTCCTCATGATGAGATTCCTATTACGCATCTTTGGCAGGAATATTACAGAAGTAATCCAGTGTCTTTCTCATTTCATCCTATCAGGTAGCACACAATTTCAATTTGTCCTGCTACTAATGACATTTATTCCGTTGGGTCTGCCAGGTTTCTCCACAGTAAAGTAACTCTCCTCCCCTTTGTAATTAGTATTGGGAGAGGGAAGTACTTTGAAACTATGTAAATATTCTGTTCCTCTTCAGATTCTCAAAGTATTCATTCATTTATTTATATCAGCAGGAACTCATTGTTTCTTACTTTATTCAATTTGTTATAACCTGTTACATCACTATTTATTTTAATGTTCAAATTGTCTCTGATGTGGCCTGTGGGAGCCAGTTCAGGCTGGCTTCTATGTCCTTCTAATGCCCAGTCTTTGTTTGAACATGTCCTTGCTTTCTGGCACAAGATATTTCAGACTAAATTTGTATTTGTCCTGTCTTAGTCTTGGAATCACCTCTTGCTTATTTTGTTAGAAAAACAGTATCTAGGGGCGCCTGGGTGGCTCAGTGGGTTAAAGCCTCTGCCTTTGGCTCAGGTCATTATTTCGGGTCCTGAGATCGAGCCCCGCATCAAGCTCTCTGCTCAGCAGGGAGCCTGCCTCTCCCTTTCTCTTTGCCTGCCTCTCTGCCTACTTGTGATCTCTCTCTCTCTCTCTCTCTCTCTCCGTCAAATAAATAAATAAAATATTTAAAAAAATTTTTTAAAAAGAAAGAAAAACGGTATCTAGAAGCCAAGTTTTGGGTACTAGAGGTGCTTGTTGCTATTGGGGTATTATGTTCTCAGGTCCTCTCGGTGGACAGAACTAGGAAGCATACATATATACACATACAATTACCTCTATGTTTATTTCCACATCTATCTTGTACATTGAAAACTGTAAGCTCATCTTGATGACTCTCATTCAAATCCAATACCCCAAGGTTCATTTTTTTTCTTTCTTTCTATATTTGTAATGCCCTTCTCCAGCAGTGAGAAAATGGACTCCCATTATTCTTAATATTTATATATATGATCAACCTCCCTGTATGTACACGATTTCCATCGCTGCTACCAAATCCTCTCCCATCACTGCAGATGGCTTCCTCTCTGTACTTGGGCTCTGACACATTATGCCAGGTTCTCCTTGCCCTTGGGGGCACCCTTCTCACCCTCCTTGTGCTTTAACTTCTGATGTCGGGCTGCCCATCCCCACCTGGCTGTCTTCTGCACCCTGATTAGTCTCCATCACAATATCGAGTGACCGTTTTCTCTAGTTGAGCTTTGACACAGCATTCCGAGCTCCTTGCCCCTCTCATCCCTCTGCATTGACACATAAATTAATGGCTTTGGGACCAAATAATTCGAGAATGGAAGCAAAGGGGAAGGGAAGAGGAATACCTTCAGATGTATTTTATGTTTTAAAAAATTCTCTGTTCCTTTGGACCCCAATGGAAATGTACTACCCACATCAAGGTGTAAAGAAACAGCCTTTCTTTGTTGATAAACATAGTAAGAGTCCTTAAAATTATTCTTTGAGACTCCATACTTACTTATCTCTGTTACTCCTGATAAATAATATCATTGGTTAAATAAGGAACAGGGAGAAAGTTTAAATTTCCATGTGCTGGGGCATCCAGGTGGCTCAGTGGTTGAAGCCTCTGCCTTCGGCTCGGGTCATGATCTCAGGGTCCTGGGATCGAGCCCCACATCGGGCTCTCTGCTCAGCAGGGAGCCTGCTTCCCCCCCTCTCTCTGCCTACCTCTCTGCCTACTTGTGATCTCTATCTCTGTCAAATTAATAAAATATTTTTTAAAAAATAAAAAATAAATTCCCATGTGCTGATAACAGCAAAGAGGAGGAAATACTCAGTCTACACGGCATTAAAAAAAAGAATAATGAGGCAAATGTCTTCCAGCCTGGAGGAGAGCATATCTGATATATTCGTGTGACTATTGAGATGTTACAAAAGAAGACTTATTGTTTAGAATCTTTGCAATGTGACTAGATTAAAAAAAGAAGACGATGACGACAAAGAAGAAGCCTCTTTGTGGGCTTTAAGGGTTCCCAGAGCTATTCTGAAGGCCCTTTTCCACCTCAGACGTGCTGGTCACAGACGGCTGGCACTGCCTTCTGCCTTACAAGGCGCACCAGCTAGAATGTGCTTCCTGGGCTCTCTTTGACCTTAGAGAGAGCTCTATTATCTCATAGACACAGTCTGGTCAGAGGATGACATTCTTGCATATGTCAGGCTAATTACAGATCACGCTAAGCACTACCAACGGAGATGTGTCATCCCCATCAAGGGCTGCAAGTGCCACCCCTTCCCCCACCACCCCTTCTCCAGGCCTTTGGTCTCAATGCTGAATTCAGAGGGGCTGGCCTGGAGCAGACAGCCGCATGACTCCCCACTAGGACCAGGTCAATGTCTACAATGCAGGGCCTTTGAAAATTGAATTTGGTCAAGTCTAGGCATCAGTGGATACCAGCATGGGAACCTAAAAATAAATCAGGCAGAGGAAGCTTCAAAGACTTTCTAGAAGGTGGAAGGAACTAGAGGTTACAGAGGGCAGTGGGATGACTTCTAATGGCCTCGTGGAAGCCATCAGGAATTCTTAAATTGCCAGGAACGTCATCAAGTACTGTACCATGCTGTCATGAATAGGGACAGGCGGAACCAAGCATAGTGAATATAATAGCCCTTTAGTATTTGGAACGGAATGTGTGTGTGTGTGTGTGTGTGTGTGTGTGTCTGTGTCTGTGTGTGTCTGTGTGTGTGGAGCGGGTGCCATGTGGTGTCTGCTCTCCACTGAGGGTTTGATGTAGGTACACTCCATGCCCTGATGTCCTCAGAGTTCAGTTCCATCAAGAAGTGACCTATCAGTTCTTCACATCTAGTAAATGTCTGGTGCCAGGTTTGGTGTGCAGTTCTCCCTGCCTCTCAGGGTTTTCCTTTCATCCCCTTATGTCAAATTCAGTATGTCTAAACCATACTCAGAGTTTGCTCACAAAACTACATGAACTCTGGAGTTTTCTTTGACTCACACAGACTTTAAAACCCAGTACTCACTTTATATTCTTCCCTCCTTATTCCTTCTACCCCGCCAAGGCCTCTCAGTTGCCAAGTCCAGGAGATTCCTTGACAACATCTCTGCATTATCTCCTGCCTGCTTGGTCCTTAATTCAGACGCTCATTGTCTCACACTAGACTGCTCTAAGTCAGCCTTATTTTTTAGTAAAATATGTTCTACTTAATGCATGAACATTTATACCTGCTTACTAGCAAAATTCTATAAATCCATACTATAACCTATGGATCATATGGTAATTTTTTTTTTTTTTTTTTACAAAATTTGAACCAAAAAGTGGCATAAAACTCTCTCCATTGTATTGTTAAGTGTCATGTGCACTCCTATTGTTGGAATAACAATTTATACAAATTGTAAGAAAATTCTAAAACGTTTAGGAAGGCTAGTTTCTCCCACTCAAAAATCCCCTTCATCACCCCAGCCAGTCTTCCTCAGCAAACTGAGCCATAAGAGGAGGTGGAAAGTGAGGGGAAATTGCTGGTCATCCTTTCTCCACATGATCTAAACTCATGTCTTCACACGTGTGTTTGCAGGTAAGGCTGCTGTTGTCCCTCATAACCGAATGACCGTAGTCTTGCTTGGAGTCTGGCAATATTTATCATAAATGGTATAAAGATTGTATGTTCTGACTGTAAGGTAGCATCTTCTTTGTAAAATCTGTTTTGGCTTTACAAGTTAAGTAGCAGATTTGGAAGACGCAGAATGAAGTGTGGAGACAATGAGGCTACCCTACACACACATGGAAAAAAGTAGAAGCTTCTTATTCCTTCTCTTCACATCATGCTGAGCATTTGTCAGAAAAAGACATGGCAAGAGAATTGAGTGGTTGACACAAAATAGAAATGAGGCTCTTTGGTTTTGTTCTTTTTAAACTGTTTTGTATGGAAAATAGTACTAAAGTCATCATAACAATAGAAACAAATCTGTTTGGAAACCAGTCAGCCCATCCAGGCACTTAAATTGTGTAGTGCAAAATCTTATGCCTTCTAGCTCTGCCATTCCAAGTACCTTTGGAAAAGTAACTAATTTACCTTCCCAGTGGAAGATTAGACATGGGCCATATGTGCCACCAGATATTGTTACAACATTCTTTGTGACCTCTTGTGAAAAGTCCCAGTGAGATACAAGAAAGGACACATCCTAGAAGATGCGAAGCAAGTGTTTTAGCTGCTAAAACCAGGAGTCATCTGATACACTTTAAAGTTCTCATCAATGCTTTTATAAACAAATTACAATAAGCATTTTTGTAAGTACAATGGCATCTTGTTACTAAGTATCTAATACTAAAGAAGTGTACGCTTTCAAAAAAAAAAAAAAAAGTGGACCCTTTAACTTCATTTAATGTTAAAGACAATCTGTAAAATGTAATGGAAATTTTACATAACTTCTTTTATGTTGTCTCAAGGCTGCCTTTGTTAGCTAAATGTTTCTAAGGCTTAAATGGTTGTTATTTTAAGTCTGCAAAATAAAAATTGCTTTGACCTTTTAGGGTATTGTTTTGGATTTCGTTATCACAGTGAACTTTAAGGGTATGATTCTGTTTTCTATTATCAAATAGCTCCTTCTTGCAGCCTCATAATAGAAAAGTCACAGTCCTTAGCTCCAATACCCAATAGAATAAATATGACTATAATTTAATACAAAGAGTGAATGGCAAGGTCAGACTTTAAAAGCTCCATAGAGATTAGGTTGGCACAAATGAATGTATGCATGTATTATATTCAATTGAATAGAGTCAAATTATGTATATAGTATATGCATATCAACGGGTACTTTAGGGAAACTGTTCTCTTGGGTAGGAATTAGCTGTGGTTGACTGAGTTTGCAAAGTACAGCAAGGTTATTAAATAAACAATATAGTAAGGCATTCCACTTAACCCAAATCATAAATGAAATCAGTTGTAGGCTCTTTACGTCTGTGATGTGGAAGGCATAAATTGCCTTTCTCTTTCGGCAAGTGTGCTGATAAAGAGAAGAGATGCATTATGGTTACTGCTAAGCTTGCACATGGAAATTATCCTACAGAAAGAGAGACACAAAGACAAAGACCATCAGTCAGTGGTGTGATGTTCATTGTTCAAGGCAACCAAATGACAAGGGCTGTCTCAAACTTTCCCCATTGGTTGTAGTTGTAAAAAAGACAGGCGACCTTCTTGGGCTCTCCTTCAGGCAGCCAGCCAGCTCAGAGAGAATCACCGCAGACTAGAACAGACCGCTATACTCCGTGTTCACACAGCCTGTCTGGCACCATGGAAATGCTTTGGCAGACCAGTTGTATACTTCTGTGCAGTTCAGAAGGGGATAGTTCAAAGGGATGAGGCCCTCTTTGCAAGAGAGAATCTGAATATACCAAATGACCAGAGCATCCTGGAGTTCTTCGGTTATACGCACCCTTGGGGGGCATTTGTCAAAATGGGCTTGGGTGGAGTCAGGTTGTTTTGTTTGCAGTAAATAAAATGGAAGTCTTTATTTAAAAAAATTCCCAAGTCAACTTTCCGGAAGCCTGGAGGCCCACAACGATGGGGTAGGATTAGGGACAGGGCATCAAGGTAATGGAAATTCACAACCAACTTTCTGGTTAGCGTGCATCTCTCTGGTGGGGGAAGAAAATCAGCCTTCAGTTCAATAACTTATGCATTGCAGACCTAGGTATTTGAGAAAAGCAGGGCCTGTTGCATCCTCATCACAGTGAAGACCCAGCAGCAGACGCCCAAGGTCTATTCACAACCAAGGGTGCTTATGACTGGCTTCCATTCTGACTAGACAGTGCCCTGCCCAAAGTGTTCTGATTGGTTGAAACTCATCTACCAACTGTCACTACTCTGATCATTGCCTCCACTGGAGTTCTTGCTAGCCCATGGCTCTTAAAGAGCCCAGGAAATTCACAAAACTGTCAGCTGCAATTTTTCTGATTTGGAGAAAGAGAGACAGAGACAAAGAGTTGACCATATATTTTGGATCTAAAGATGCAAACAATTTAGCTGTATTTTTTCTGTATGGAAAACTAAGCTTTTTCCTCTCACCAGGGCCAAAAGCAAGCAAAGAAAGATGGGGGGGAATACCCTGTCTATGGTATGGTACTCCTGAAGATGCCCTAAGAGGTGTGACGGAGCGTTTCCTCCTCCCTACCTCCTTCCCTCACTCCCCCCTGCATCTGTAAAGCCCTTTCCTTCAGTTTAGATCTAATCCTTTACCCCACACACTTGCTGCTTTTTACTATTGGCTTAGTTTTACAAGATTCTTGAAGGCAGGGAGGAACCATTTCATATTTTGTGTTGCCTTTGTTTCCTATGCCTTATCTACTGCAGAATATTTTGTCAACTGTTCAATTAATACAAATAAATACGGTGTTGCTCGGTGGACTCATTCTTTCTAAGCTAAGCAAGACTCCAGAGAAACAAAGTATCTCTCATATCCCACTCTTTTATTCCCTACTTTTTTAATGAAAGACAGCCCCCGGTGTGTGGATATGTTGTTCTGCAGCGGTCAACCACAGCTCCTACTGTGGGGAGAGCTGTGGGCATAGCAACATGGGTGCTAACCCATAGATTCCGGCAGAAGGGCTTGTTTCCAGGCAAAGAAGTGGGTGGATGAGTCTTTGCTTAATCATCTCCAGGGTAAGAAAAAGGACTGACAAGCTTCAGTGAGCTATTTCAGTTTCTAATTAATCTTTCATACAGGAAGTTCTTTTTCCTGTCCAATCAAAATCATTCTGCCACAAATTAAGCCAAATTTTCCTGATTTTCTTCTTTTTTGAGATAAATCAGAGGCAGGTGTCATCCTGCATTTTGTAACTGGTTATGGGTAAAAATACGTGGGACATCTAGATTGTTTGCTTAATGACATTTATTAAAATGAGCGTGTTACCAGGAATCCCACTCGAAGTCAATGGGAAGAAGGGAAGGGAAAAGAGAGCTCATATCTTGCTGTGAAAGTGTGTCGAATTCCCAAGTGAGGACAAAGAGGGACCTGGGATAGTCTCTTCTTGGGCATGGTCTTGGATGTCCCGTTTTGTGTTGTTCGGGTAGGTTGTGTAGAAGAGATGTATTTGTTCAGCTGGCTTGGACGTTTGAGGTGGGCATGTGAGAGGAATTAGGCGAGGCTTCTGTGTGATAAAGGACAAAGGATCTTAAAACTCTCTCTTCCTCACCTGTCTGTACTGGGAAAAGCACCCAGTTCTGTCATCAACACTGTGACTCTTACACAGACAGGAACCACATGGAATATTTATACAAGATTGTCTGTTGTGTGGAATTTGTGGAAACCAGACCACCCTTCCTATGGGTCCGCTGCCAATGTCCTGGAATAGCTTGGAGGGCCAGGACCTTTCCACTGTGGTATTTGCCTTTCTGTGTTGTGTACATCTGAGGGAGAAGAAAGGTGACCTCCCATCATGCTTCACTGTGGCCTCTCTAGCCCCCAACTTGTTACCACCCCTTTGCTTCCTCTCACACCCTTTCATCTGTCCAAAGTGGGAGAAAAATAGAGAAAGGGAAGAGAGAAGATGGAGTCTGGGATGGGTCTTCAGCTAAGGACAGCTGCCTGAAGCTTCAAGCCTTTCTCGGGCATCTCCAAATACCTTCTTCAACCACTGACCCACACAGAAAATTCTATCTTATTCTTTCCCAAGTTCAGATCTCCAACATAGATTGTATCATTCATTTTGCTTTATATTTATGCAATGAATTTTATCTCCCCCACATCTCCCCTCTACATATATACACACATACACAAATCCTCTTAATAATTTACTCATATTCTAGATTATAATAGAAACATAGAGCACATTAGTGAGTACTCCTTAAGATTAGGACTAGTTGGAAATTTAGAGATAACCTAATCCAACCCTTTCACTTTTCTAGTAAGAGACTCAGATTGGTAAAATGACCTACTCAAAATCAGGCAATTCATAAAATAAGGAACCAAACTAGAAATTAGTATAAATACTTTGTGTAGGACTGTCTGTAGGTCACGGTCCTTGCAGCCAATCAATGACTGATGATTGGCAATAACTGATGTGACTTTGAAACAAGGTATTAGAACTCTCTAATAATTAAGAATGAAGAGAACAGAGATGAAAAAGAGAAGATTTGCCCCAGGCTCAGGTACACTCTGAAATGTTAAGTCTGCTGAAACCCCGTGGAATATTAATTAAGGGAGCTTTATTCTGGGGCAAAGGCACCTTTTGTTGTAATAGTCAAGACAAACTTCTGACCTTTCAGTCTGTCAAGTTTTATTGCCATGATTTAAACATTATGAAGTTTGTGTGAGCCATTACCTGCACTGCTCTTTGTTAGAAATTACACTGAAAATGCTCCACAGCATTGCAAGAAGAAAAAAGGACCACTATCAGTGAAATATACAGAGTTTTGCTGGTTGAATAAGCCAAAGGTTATTCCAACAACGGATAGAAATTCAACCTCAAACCATATGTATCCCTGCTAGTCTGTCCCCATTACCTCCTGTCACGCTAGGTTCGATGGATTATCCACCAATGGCAATGACTAGTCAAGTTCAAATATAATATATTAAGAACCACGGTATAGACTAGCAGAGTTTTTAGAAAATGACATGTGATTTTGCAGAGATGCAAGATGTTGGAGGAGAATCCTGTTAGTAGTGCTTCTTTCTGTGAAATCCTAATGAGAATGTTTATTGTTAATAATTTTTAAAATTAAAGTAGTCATCTATTACTAAAAAACAAAAAAAGCATGAGCAGTGATGAAAGTCAGTGGGTTCCTCTGATCCTGTGCTGTTATATTAAGAAATACAATAGGGCAAATTAGGCTGGGCTTCTTTCATTTTTTGAAATGGTTCAGAAATCCTTGACCTTAAAGTCAGTACATAAAAACGTCCTATTATCTTAATTATCAGAGTGGTCATGCTTTTTTATGGAATGCCTTTCACTTCAGAGATGGCGGCTGCTTACTCAGCATTAGCCAATGTTAAGGGACACGTTTACACTAACCTACTATATGCTAGTCTTCATGGATAATTGAAATCCACATTTTTTCCAACTCTCTTTCATCTCTGAGGTAATCGGGAGGTGCTGTCAAGGAATTAATTTATCTCCTAAGCAATCATGTATTTCCCATTGCTTCAGATCGGTTCTTCTAATTGATGTCGTTTTCGTGTTTGTGAGCTCTCCTATCCACCTTTTGGCAGGCCCATGACGACATAAAGAGGATACCATTTCAGGAGTCGGGCATTTGGGTCCAAGTCTGAACCCTGAAATATACTGGGCCCCTCCGACAAGTCACTTTACCTCTCTATCTTGTTTCCTTCATCTGTGACACGATAGCATTGAATTCAACAAAATGTACACTTTCTTCCAGTTTTAGCACTCACTGTGTCTGAAATGGCAAAAAAAGAAAGAAAGAAAAGACTGAAAGAGCAGAAGGAAACAAAAGGGCTGGGCTAGGCCATGTTACAGACCTTTAATGCCTGCATAGTTGGCGGTTAGAAGCACCAGGGAAACCAAGCCCTGCCTGCTGGAGTCATTTTAACCTGGAGTGACAGCATTCACCTTCTCGCTAGGACAAGATCTTAGTTCATATCATAGAATACAGCTCCTTCAGAAAAGAACTTTGAATTAGTCATAATGCAAGAATTCCGGGGTATAATCAGGATTGGATCACGATTTAATCACAAAGTGAATCACTATATCTAACTTCTTCCAAGATCATTTTCTATATTAACCCAGGAATTTTTATCCCTTCTATTGTCACGTTTTAGACATTTAACTAGCTTTTAAAACAAAGCTGAAACTAACCTTTTGCAATTGCACACTGTAGTGGGAAGTACGACTCGGCTAAGGGCAATTTTTCTAACCATTTAGTGCTCTGGGAAATTGTGCTTGTGTGTATTTATTTACAAATGCTCAGTCATTTACATCGAGAAATCCATACCTAGACATTTACCTGATGAAGTCAGCAGTTTTCCCCAGTAGCCATATTCCTGGCAATCCAACCCAAAATAGACTAAGGCCCCTTTGCCAAATCTGAAGACAGAGGTTAGGGCAGACAGCTTCTAACAGGATCCCAGAAGCAGAGCTCTTCCCGAGAAGCCCGAGAGAGAACTTTGGAATCGGGCAGGGGGAACATGGCACACTTCTGTCAGTTGGCCCTGGAGCTTTTCTGTCATGGATCCCATGAGGTTCTTATTGAGAGGTCGTGACAGTTAGAGCTAAGATCAGAAGGTGGCTTACGAGAGGCAGCTGACTCAGTTCCCTTGCGCGCGAGTGAGGCAGCCCTAGAGGTTGGTTTCGCTTCACAGCAGGTTATGCGGGGGTGAAGCCCTCGTGCACTTGCCGTCAGGATTCTCAGCAGACTGGCCCTGCCCCCTTGGCAGTCGCTCTCGAGCTCTTGAGGGCAGCATGATGTAGCGGTGACGGTCCAGCAGACATGACTGGGTGCCTGGCCGGCATCAGGCCGTGCACGGCCCTGAGAACGTGGAGCTAATGATTTGCAGTCCTTATCCCTTGAGAGTGGTTAGCGCAACCTGAGTTTCACAGACACCTTCTTGGGGCAGCTAATGCCTGCAGGGAGCCTGAAAAAAGAAGGAAGAGAGAGCCACGAGGACAGACTCGGGGAAACCTTTCCAAAAGAGACCTAGAAAGGGGCAGAGTCCGGAAAGCTCCATCACTAAAGGGGAAGGCAGGCAGGTTGGTGTGAGAAGAGTGTGGGTCAGCACATTTTTTTTAAAGGGCCAGATTGTGGGGCACCTGGGTGGCTCAGTCGTTAAGCGTCTGCCTTTGGCTCAGGTCATGATTCCAGGGTCATGGGATCGAGTCAGGCAGGAAGCCTGCTTCTCCCTCTCCTACACCCCTACTTGTATTCCCTCTCTCATTCTCTCTCTTTCTCTCTCTTTCTCTGTGTCAAATAAATAAATAAAATCTTAAAAAAAATTTAAAGGGCTGGATAGTAATTACTTCAGGCTTTGTAGCCCTAGAGTACTCAACTCTGTTCCTGTTAGATGAAAGCAGCCGTGTACAGCTGGGCGTGGCAGTGTTCTAACAGAGTTTTATTTCCAAACCAGACAGCTGGTGATATTTGGCCCAGGGGCCGAAGTTCGCTGGTCCCTGGAGAAGAGCATCCGTTGCGTGAAGGGCGGAGCAAGTGTGGTGATTTTAAGGTCAAGGGCCTGCTGTAGTGGGACTCCTTCACCAGGTCAAGCAGGTTGGATTTGTGGGAAGTGAGAAGCAGTTAAGGCCTCAGCTGCCCCTGTGAAGCCAAAGGTCAAAGGGCCTTAGTAGTCCTTGCTGAAACGCAGAAAGAAAACCCCATGCCTAGCAAAGGCGTTGGCGATTTCGTCTCTTCTCAGAAGGCCCAGAGTTCTTCCAAGGCCTTGGGTACACAGTTGGCACCATAGGAGCTTCCAAGCTAAGCCAGGCTCTTTCCTGAATGTAACTAAAAGCGCCAGTGTCTCTTTCCAGTTCTCTTCACAGGCCTTTGGAGACAAAGGGCATAATGAAATTTTTAGGTTTGTTCAAGAGTAGAGGAAGGAGAAGAGGGGTTCTAGATAGCACCAGGGATCTTCACAGCAGAATACGTGTGTTTTCTCCACTCACAGAGAGATTTGGGAAATCACAAGGATTTATGCAAATGTATTTTCCATTACATTACCATTTCCTGTCTCTATTTGCAGACTCCCACTCCAACCATATTTGCTATGAACCCAACTGAGAATAATTTGGCTTGTTCCTTTCATTGTATGACAGTTTGGCTGGCCCCCTGCCACACATTCAAAATGTACCCTAAGTGAAATAGTATCTGCACTCTTCTTGTAGCTCTGGGTAAGCTGGGAACTGTGGGGTTGCCAACTCGGGGGGGGATACAGCAAGGTTAACTCCAGCTAGGGAAAGAAGTCAATGAATTCTTTTGGTGACCAAGTTCTTCTTCTTCTTTTTTTTTTTTTTAAAGATTTTATTTATTTGTTTGACACAGGGAGAGATCACAAGTAGGCAGAGAGGCAGGCGGGCAGAGGGAGAGGGGGAAGCAGGCTCCCTGCTGAGCAGAGAGCCCGATGCGGGGCTCGATCCCAGGACCCTGAGATCATGACCCGAGCCAAAGGCAGAGGCTTAACCCACTGAGCCACCCAGGCACCCCCCAAATTCTCCTTTTAAAACAAATACTCCTACAGCTAGAGGGAGGGAAAAGGGGAAACCAGTACTATCCCAAGAGCCCTATATGCTTTGTCTCATTTGACATTCCCAACAAACGTGGGAAGAGTTTAGTGGTACCTCTATTTTTTGGTGAGGAAGCTGTGTCTTGGAGATGGCTAAGCTAGGCTTCACGAGGTCTGCATGATTATCTTCTCAGTGTACATTTTTTGCTCTTATAAATTAAAACAGTTACTAAATTTATGAGTCAATATCATGAAGATTGAGATAGTATCTAAAAGTTATTGGCATGCGGTTTCCACAGTATTACTAGAAGTCAGCACTGATTCATAGCTTCCTAGGGATGATGGGACTTCAGAGGTTATCTAAACGAAGCGTTAGCGTGGAGTAGCTGGAGCCTCGCCCAAGCTGGTGGATACGTAATGGTAAACCTGTGAACTCCTCTACCACCGGAAATGTTAAGTGGTGATATGGAATCAGCCCAAACTATTTCACAGTTTACAAGATAGAAACATAGCTGGTAAAGACATCAATTAAAAATGACCCCTCGGCGCTGCAGAAGATGGTGGGAGTTTTCAGCACGTGGTGCGTGTTAAGTATCTTTGACTATTTCAAAGCTAAATAAGGGGAAGCTAAATAAGCAACTTGAAATCTCTATGCAGTTTCTCAGGGCATTGCCTAAGAAACACTAGCTCTATGGTTGTAAAAAGCTTTTAGGGATACCTACCTCATTTGCCTCCAGAGGGGAGAAATGCTGACTCCAAGGTGAATTTTGTCTTCAACTGGAGCCAAAAGGCCATGGATAAATAGAAAAAGGAGCATGAGTGTAATTATGAAAGAAAACCCTAAAAATACATAGGCGTCCACAAATAGTCAGCCCTTCCCAAAAAACTAAAGAAGTACTTCATAGAACATGACTTTAGACCTTGAATTTATACCGTGGCCACTGAAAGGGGGACACTTCCACCAAGAGATAGAGGGGATGTTCATGGATAGTTCCTTAAGATAAACTTTTCCTCCGATGTCAAGGCTACTCTGACCCCTGTAAATTATTTGGGGGAAAAATGTAATTAGATTCAACAATTATGAAATGAAGACTGGGATAGGTTTATGAATTTTAACACAACCATAGGCATCAACTAACGTCAAACCCCTGTTAACACTAATTAAATCTTTAAAGGATTAATCATCTTTTGACTTCACTGGAACTGTTATCTACAGAAATATTTAGTCATCAAACAAAAAACACTTAATGGCAAAGTCCAAATGTTAAGTCACTCGTTAACCTACTTTTAATCTTAACAGTTGCAACTGATGAAAGGATAAGTCAATGTTAAAAAAAAAAGTAAATGATCGACAGAAAAACTGGACATTCTGCTAAGCTACAGATGGTACTCTCTCAGTTTATCTTCAGGGGCTCAGAATGCAGACAGGAAAAGCATGGAAGCATGTCATTACCAAGGTTCTCAGCACTTTGGGCTTTCCCATGGTCAGGACAATCCACTGTCACAACTCAGAGACCTTTACAACTCAACTCAGAAGCTGTGGGTGGCACCGTGAACTCTGGCCCAGTCCTTGCTGGCCACTCAGATTTGGGTACGCGCCCTCCTCTCATTTTGTCATAGTAATTTTGGAGCTAAATTTAAAAAACCACTGTGAAATTAACATACCTTATTTAAGATACGGGCAAATTAGGTTGTAGGGGAAAAAGAGGATTCGAAGTATAGATAGAACAAGACTCCAGTTTTCTGAGATATTTAACTTAGTTCTGTCTGAATGGTAGGATTAAAGATGACTTTTCTTTTTCATGCTTTCCTACATTTAACAAATATTACTTAAGTTAGGAAAACTTTTTTAAATATTCTGTTTTTAATAAAGCATATAAGAAAACTAAAGATGTTAAGCATGGAAAGTGTTCAAATTCAGATACTCAACCAACCGAGTCACCCAGGTGCCCCTTATAACATCAAGTCTAAAAAACAGAAAGAAAATACACATATGAGATGATTATAATTTATAAAAATGTTTATACTTGTGGCCAAAGATTACAAGGAAACACAAAGAAATTAAAATAATTTTGTTTGAGTCACGATTTTGGGTGAAATTTTCCAAAATAAAATTTTACATTTTATTTCATAAAGGAAATTTCTTTTGATAAAGTGCTCTAATATACAATGTTCTCTTCAACAACTTGAAGTTATTCGAAATATGTTAGATGATGTGGGACAGGAACAAGGCAGTCACCTCTTTTTTTGCATCCTACACCAAGTAATCTCTTAGAACATGTTAGCATCTGTATTCTGAGGAGAACATAGGAGTAAAAGTTCATGATTAAGATCAGACGATTAGATAATACACTGAAAGCACAAACGGCAAAAGAAACAATAGATATATTGAGCTTCATCAAAATTAAAAACTGTTATGCTTCAGAGGATATCAAGAATGTGAAAAGACAGTCTACAGAAAGGGAGACTATATTTGCAAGTCATTTGTCTGAAAAGGATGTTTATAAGAATACGTAAAGAATTACTACCACTCAACTACAACTTAGAAATGGGCAAAGGACTTTAATAGTCATTTCTCCAAAGAAGTTATACAAATGGCCAATAAGCACATGAAAAGATGCTCAACAGCATTCGGCCATGAGGGAAATGCAAATCAAAGCCACAATGAGGTTTCACTTTATACCCACCAGGATGGCTATAATCAAACCATGGACAATAACAGCTAGTGGCGAGGCTATAGAGAAATCAGAAACCTCACACAATGTTGGTGGAAAGGTAAAACGGTGCAGCCACCGCGGATAACTTTGGCAGCTCCTCAAACAATTAAACATGAAGTGACCATAAAACCCAGAAAATCCCCTCCTAGGTGTATCTACTCAAGAAGACTGAAGACATAAGTTCACATAACAACTTGCACAGAAATGGTCATAGCAACGTTATTTATAATAGCCAAAAAGTGGAAACCACCCAAATGCTCATCTGTATTTGACAGAAAACAGAAGAATTCCATTGTTAAAAATAACAGCCTTGCCCATTTAGGAAACCCCCACTATCTTAGGGTAAATGCTGGGTATTCTTTTATTGAGAACATTTCTCTCCCTCCTCTGCTTCCTTCTCCAGACCATGCCTGCCCTTTAAAAAGGGAAGAGGGGGGTGGCTCAGAGAATATTCCATTGCCATGGCCCTACAGTTGCCAGCACCCACTCACCAGTCTCTTATTAGTGGGATAAGTTTAGAAAGAACCAGGAACACCAAATGAATTCATATAATTGACTCAGTAAATTCAAAACAATGAAAGATGTCACTCTGGGCTGAACTAATTAAGAATTACTTGGAGAAAGAACAGGTTCTTAAAAAGTGAGGGGGATTTTTATGGAGAGAGGGGAGCGTGGGAGGCATCCCCATATTGGAGGAACCCTTTATAAGCCAAGGCACAGGGAGAAGCGTGTGTGAGGCATCCTACAGAAAACCAACTGACAAGAAAGGTGCATGTAGGAGAGAAGGAGGATATGGGTTTGGAAAAACAGTAGGCTAGGGCCATATTGTGGGCAACTCTAGTGACAGTGACTAGAGTCTAGTGACTCTAGACTAGAAGACTAGTCTCTAGACTAGTCTCTAGAAGTGACTCTAGACTAGACTCTAGAAGAGTCTAGAAGAGTCTAGTGACTCTTCTCTCTCTAGGCAGTGCCAACTATTTGGAGCTTTTTGAGCAGGGGAAAAATGACAACCCCAGCCATATTTAAGGAAGATGAATCTCACAGTGGCTTATAGGCTGCATTGGAAATGGGCAGCAGGGAGACTAGAAATCACATTCGTTCAAACAAAAGTGATGAAAGGTGACCTAACACGCGGAAGGGAGGTCTGCCTCCCTGACAGACATGGACAGAGAAGGAGAGGTTACTTTTCTGTGTCAGGAAGCAGTTCTGGGTGTCCTGACCAAGTCCCGGAAGACGCACCTTTGCCTCAGACCGCGATACCAGAGGCCACAGCTCTGTTCAATGAAGCTGGCGCTGTGGGCAGACCGGTGGCCGAGCGAGCGAACTGACCCAGGGGCAGACAGGCCACTCTGGGCCACACAGGGCTTGGTCATGCTTTGTGCCTAATGAGTCTTTGTGAGATGAGAGGTCTTGACGAAAACCAAAGTGTGTTTGACAGAAAACACTGAAGAGCCCCATGGGTGCCTTCATCTACCTTGTCCGGTACCCACTCAACCAGCTAGGATCTGACATCCATGAAAACCGAGTCTCTTGGGCAGCAAGCTGATGGGCTCCCCGCGCGTAGCCCCACTGAGCCTGGGCTCCCAACCCACTGTTTCCCTCCAGATGAGAAGGTGACGAGGAGCCCACCCGGGCTACAGGAGACCCTGCTTACACTCCCACACCTTCACCCCATCGGATGGGGCTGGGGTGGAAAAGAAAAGACGTAAGACAGACATCCACACTGTATTGTAAAATCCTTTAACTAGACTACATACCGATCTTGAGAATCTGGGTCACTTCCAGTCCGGGTTTATTCAGGTCTACAGGTCAGATGATTCTGCCTGAATTACACAGCCCTCTGCATCAAACAGGTGGCCCCGTGGCTATTTTACAAAACTGACTTAATCAGGGACGATCCTGTCTGTACTGTTCCTATTAGCGAAAGACACAGATGCTGCACTCGCCTAAAACTCCGTAGAAGCCTTTCTCGCAGACCCTGGCATCTTACCACCACATTTGGAATAATAATCGTCTTTTCTGTCACTGCCTACATCCAACACGTTTAGGCATAGCAAGTTTTCCTTGTCACGGCGCTTTATAATCTCTGATTTGTCTCCCCGTAAGCGCAGAGGGGAAACTAGGTCTCGGCCTTGACAGAATGGGTAGGGGAACGAAGGAGGTGAGAAGAGTACAGAAGCACTTGGGGTGCAGGCGTCTACAGCAGGCGTGCGCTCCGGGCAAGCAGGGCCATTGGAGCCCGGAGCCCAGAGCAGAAGCAGAGAGATCAGGGGAGCCAGGAGGAAAGACTCAGGTCTGCTCAGCAAACCCTTAGCTTTGGACAAGTGAGAGCCACCGCCAGCAGCCACCCCTTCCTGTTTCTCGCCCCCCCCCGCCCCCACCCCCCAGCTCTGGAGGGGCCAGAGGAGCCCTCTGTCTACTGGGGCAAGTTCTCTTCGTCAGCGCTTCCTCTCCGCAGCCCACTGCTGAGAAATGCGAGGGTTTAAGTGGCAAGAGCATTTCTGGCACGTGCGTGGAGTCAGGGGAAATCTCAAGTTTGCCGGAATGTTCAAGAGGCTGGTTTCGTTTGATTAAAAGCTTCATCCTCCAGGAAAGAAGCCAGGTCAGCGGGGAGCCTGATTACGAGCCGAATTCCGCAGGGGAGCATGAAGACAAGTGAGGGTTCGGGCCCCGCTGCTATCAAACACGGCTGCATTTATCCACAGGGAGCTCTGAACCTTCCCAGCCCCAGGCCGGGCTCTGGCACAATCCTGTGATCCCAGTGAAAAGCTGACTAAGAACAGACAGGTTAAGCTCAGTCCCGGGTGATGCTTTCCTAGGGGCAGAGTCAGGGAATGTTCCAAGGAAGAACCGTGCTTGTTTGTTCGACTTCGGGTCCCGCCTTGGCACGCTCTGTGCTGCCGAGTTAATCCGGGTGGCAGGGGCACGTGCATTTGGACAAGGCTCTGCATCCTGGCCTGCCCCTAACAGAGCAGCTCCAGGGCTGTCCTGGGGGTCCCTCGGGCCCTCGCCGCCCTTTGCAAGTCAGCTACAATTGCCAGTTCAATTCCCAAGACTCCACTTCTGCAATGTCCTCCCCAAGATGTCTTCAGACCCTTAGAGGTCTTCCAGTGTCGCAGTCCTCTCTGCCGAGTGACATCCCGCCTCCTTACAAGGTTCTGCCTCACTTTGCCAAAGACAGGAAACTACCCACTCATTTCTTTGGGGGAAAAGAACAAAATGAAACCCGCAAACCCGAGCCCTGAAAAGCACATGCGGGCACAGTAGACTTTAAGAAAGAGCTGGATGTCACAAGGAGAGTCACAGTGCACCCAACATGTCAAGATATCCGAGAAGTCTACAGCACGTGCTCCCGTTCTGTAACCTCATTTCAGGCTCCCTGTTGCTGGGCTCTGCGCTCTTGGCCCTTTACTGAAACAGAGCTGCAAAGTGCCCCTACTGACAGCTCCTCTCCCTTCGTCTCTTCTTTCCTTCGTCTATGCCATCCCCAAGGGAAGGAGCACATGTCTGCCTAGGCCCCTGGAGTATCACTGCCTAACTGAAGCCATCCTCCAGATACTTTTGCAGAGACACAGGTGGTTCTTGCTATCCACAGCAGTTGGCTGTGTTCTATAAAATCCCCGGGCACTCTGCATTAGGGAATGCTGAGCCACTCCTCCCCAGAGAAAGACGGGGCTAGGTTCTTACAAGCCTCTGCGCTCACATTTTTTCAACGAGTCAGTTCGTAACTTTGTTTTGTGCGCGGTTTTCTTTAAAGACACATTCTTTCAGAGATTTCGCTGATTCATGAGTGATTCAGGAACTGAACCTGTGGCCAATAGCACCCTAACCGGAGCCTGAATGAAATGTATGTAACCCATGTATTTTCTCTGCGAGACACACCACAGGCCTCTTGGGCTTAGATCCACAGACAGCACTTCGGCCCCGTGCTTGGGGGGTTACTGTAAAGCAAAATCATCAAGAAAAGCACAAAAATGAAAAAAGAAAAGTGTGGCATTAAATAGATCTCTAAAAGGACAACTCGTTGACAGTTGGAGAGCCCAAAGAAAAAAGCAGAGCATTGGATTGCCTCGTTCAGCCTCTGCTGGGAACAAGTACATCCAAGGACTTAATTTTTTTTCACTGCTCTGCAGATGGCTGTGAATGACGGCAAAAGTACCGCAAGTATTGATTTTCTAGTCACATATTTTAGCAAGTAGGTGGATTGAAAAATATGCAACGGGCAGATAATTGGGATCAACTGTGTGTCCTTTTCTGAGCAGCGCAGTGGTGGCAATTATTAACGTAAGAGCTTCTCCATTTTGTCACAGATTTAAGTGGCGTATGATTTCATTTGAAAAAGTGCTTCTACTGACTGAAGGAGATCTAAAAACCAGTGCCTGCCTTAGGAAACCTGATCCATGGCTCATTCAAGGGGTGATTATCCGTCTGGTCTCGTGGCAGGGGCCCGGTGAAGCTTGCCAGGCAGGTTGAGTCATAGCAAAAGAGAGCAGGGTTGGCCCACATCCACAGAGCCGAGTCCAAAAATGGGGATGTCACCCGGGAACGTTACACGAAGTAGGGATGTCCCGTGGTATTTTATAGATTTCTACCTGGTAGAGAAGATGACCTCAAGGTCGTGATTTCATTGTCTGTAGGACATTAACCAGTTTTGTATCTAATCTAGGAATCTTATTTTAGAATTCCTTTTTTCCGAAATGCCTCTGTGGCAGCCCTCAGAGAGTCTTATCTTCCCGTTCTACAAGCCCGAGGAGCATCCTTCAGACCTTAAAGCGCCTCCGGGTATATCCTGCGGAGTGTCGCAAACCTCAGAAATACCCTCTTGTTTCAATTAAAAGACAAGAGCTACTGTAATGAACTTCGGTGTTTGTGTTGAAAATCAGCACCAGGTTCTCGTTCTTGTGAAAAGTTTACCCTGAGGCTCCGGGATCAGCACCGGGCGAAATGCGGTAAACTCATACCGATGATAGGTTTACGGCAAGACATTCTGTGTTTTTTGGAGCTACCCCAAGGTTCCCAGCTATGCGGCCACTAACTGCTTTCGCAGCTCCCCTCCGTTTGCCCCCAGCCATCAGACGGAATTAGGATAGAAGGTGGGTGTGGGAGCGTGTGTGTTATTTTCATTTCAGTTATTTGAACAGCATTTACAAGCCTCAGCCTTTCGTGGTCCGCCAAGCATGATGCTCGGCTGTGGAAACCTGACACCAGCCCGTCCCCCAGCAGCCGACCACGGGCATGTGTGCCGTCGTATTTACAGATGGCATTTCAATCACTTAGCTTACACCTTCCTCCACTGTCATCACCATCCTGACAGAAATGAGTTACATTTGCTCCAGTTTGCAGAAACAGCAGCTTGCCAAGTTTACACAGTCAGTGAGAGCAGCATCGAGTCCAAGGTCGAACAAAACAGAGAAATGACTGCAGATGTTAACCAAAGTGGCGCTTTTTAATTTGAGAATTATTTGATATGTTTGTTGGTTTGCTAAGAAAAATGACCGCAGACTTAGAAATAAAGCAACAGCGAGACCGTGTGCTCTGGACGTCGTATCAGAGCACTGTTTAACAGGGTCACCTGAAGATCATATACTTATTTAGGGCTGTGGTTTTTAAACTTGGCTTCACATCACACTGGAGATATCTGTGGGTCTCCCAAACTATAGATGCCTGGCTCCTACTCCCAGCCATTCTGTTTAATGATGATGTGATGAGCTGAATAATGTCCGCACCCAAAGACGTCCACGACCCAATCCTCGGATCCTGTGAATATGTCACCTTACACGCTAAAAGAGATTTTGTAGGTGTGATTAAGCGAAGGGTCTTGAATTGGGGAGAGGATCCTGGATTATCCAGGTGAGCTCAACGTCATCACGACAAAAGGGAGGCGGGAGGATCAGACTGGAGCAAATGGAAGCAGAAGTGGGAGAAAGAGGAAGGAGATCCTCTGCTCTTGGCTTTGAAGATGGAGGAAGGAGCCACAGGACAAGCAGTACCAATGGCCCCTAGAACCTGGAGCAGGCAAAGAGTAGACTCTGCCTACAGCCTCCAGAATGAGTCCAGCCCTGGAAACCCACATGAGACTTCTGACCTCCAG
This sequence comes from Procyon lotor, assembly GCA_028646535.1. NCBI lineage: Eukaryota > Metazoa > Chordata > Mammalia > Carnivora > Procyonidae > Procyon > Procyon lotor. The sequence continues at coordinate 155,747,960 of CM053604.1, forward strand.
AACTGTGAAAGAATAAAGTCGTGTTGCCTTAAGCCACTGTGTTTGTGGTAATTGTGTATATACGAAACTGATGCAGGTATGACCTTGGGCATCAAGATTTACCAGATCTCCCCAAATGATTCTAACGTGCACCAAACTTCGGACACCCACCGATCTAATGAAATTATTTGCATTTGGTTGTGCCATGAACGGTTTGATCGGAATCAGCCACTACTGTGAGGTTCCATGATATATGGAAATAGATCCTTGTAAATATCTACTTTACAGGTAGGTAGAGAGAGAGGATCCAGGATCCTCTCCCCAATTCAAGAGAAGATAACCTCGGGGTCGTGATTTTATGGTTCCGTGGGGCATTAACCAGTTTTATACCTAATCCACCAATTTTAATTTCTTTTTTTTCCCTCCCAAATGTCTATAAATACCCAGTTCTTCAAAATGCTTTTGGAACCAACTTTATTCTCAGGCTAGCTCTCTCAATCGAATGCATTTTTGGCACATGTTCATTCTATATTTTTATGAGTGTCATGCCTTTAGCTCTTGGAACTATACTTGCACATATTCAATAATAAATATTTGTGTGGAGGCAAAAACAGGATGTGAGGATGCCAGTCTCCCTCCCCCTTGGAAGAGCCAGAAGTGAGGTTGAAGAGTTGCATCCGAAGTGATGGACACAAAGCCACACCAGCCACTGTCGCTGAGGCCACGTAGGTTGGAGCAGGGACAACCCTCTCCTGCAGCCCCCGGCCTGGTTCTCCGGCTGGCTTTCCATCTCCACTCTGCTGCTTAGGAGCTGTACTGTCTTAAGAAGATCTTCTGGAAGTCTCGGTTTCTTCATCAGAAAAATTCTAATAACCTACATAAAGCATCACTGGAGGTTCTGAGCAAGAGAAGGCACATCAAGCCTGTAGGCCTGGGGAATGCTCAGGGTGAACTTGATCCAGACGACTGAGCCGCACTGCCTCTAGCGCCCCCTCTCCTTACCTCTGGCGGTACCCATGACAGTAGGGACACCCCTGACCAGAAGTGTAAATTCCCTTCCCTGCGGGTCTCATTTTGGTCAGATAGAAATTTCACCAGAGACCCCCTCTGCCCCCCCGCGCCCAGGCAGCCTGCAGGGCTTCTGAAGCCCAGGGCCACTTTTCATACTCCGGAGATGACGCCATCATCCGCCTGCCTTTCCTTTGACTTTCTGCCATTCGGGTATTTCCCTCTCGCCGACATGCTGGGCCAGGCTTCAAATCACACACTGGCAGCTCTGTGGGAACTAATGGGCTTTGCATTTCTCCCCAGAATGTTCTCTCAACATGGCTGAACGAGTGGGCACTGCATACAGATGAAAAGACTGCGGCCATACGTTGAGGTCGCAGCAGGGGCTACATTAGCTCACAACCCTCTTCTGCTGAGCTTCAAGTGACAACACGTCCATGAAGATACGGGTCCTCACCAGAGCTGAAGACCCCCGTACCTCTCGGGGAGTCTATGAGACTCTCCCCTGGGCGGTGGAGGGCGAGGAACGGTGGTTACAGAGGCTCGTACGTGGGAACTGGAAGAAAGGCCCAGCAGAGTCAAATGATTAAGAATCGGGAGAGAAGCTTTTTATCTTGACAAAGTCCCAAAAATTCATTTTCGTTTTTGTTTCCTTTGTCTTTGGAGACATGTCCTGAAAGAAGTTGCTGTGGCCGATGTTGAAGAGGTTACTGCCTATGTTCTTTAGGGTTTTGATAGATTCCTGCCTCACGTTGAGGTCTTTTATCCATTTTGGGTTTATCTTCGTGTATGGTGTAAGAGAATGGTCAAGTTTCATTCTTCTACATAGAGCTGTCCAATTTTCCCAGCACCATTTGTTGAAGAGACTGTCTTTTTTCCACTGGATATTCTTTCCTGTTTCGTCAAAGATTATTTGACCATAGAGTTGCGGGTCCATATCTGGGCTCTCTACTCTGTTCCATTGGTCTGTGTATCTGTTTTTGTGCCACTCCATGCTGTCTTGGTGATCACAACTTTGTAGTAAAGCTTGAAATCAGGCAATGTGATGCCCCCAGCTTTGTTTTTCTTTTTCAACATTTCCTTAGCAATTCGGGATCATTTCTGGTTCCACACAAGTTTTAGGCCTGTGTGGGGCCTCTGTTTGCCCCCAGCCATCAGACGGAATTGAAGGCTAGAAGGTGGGTATGAGAGCGTGTGTGTTGGGCTCTGGGCTCTGGGCTCTGAGAGTCCAGTCCTTTGGAAAAAAAACCGGTGGAATTTTGATCAGGATGGCATTGAAAGTATAGATTGCTCTGGACAATATAGACATTTTAACGATGTTTATTATTCCAATCCATGAGCATGGAATGCTTTTCCACCGTTTTGTGTCTTCTTCAATTTCTTTCATGAGCTTTCTGTAGTTCCTCGAGTACAGATCCTTTACCTCTTTGGTTAGATTTATTCCCAGGTATCTTATGGTTCTTGGTGCTATTGTAAATGGAATCGATTCTCTAATTTCCCTTTCCATATTTTCATTGTTAGTGTATAGGAAAGCCAACTGATTTCTGTGCATTGATTTTGTATCCTGCCACATTACTGAATTGCTGTATAAGTTCTAGTAGTTTGGGGGTGGAGTCTTTTGGGTTTTCCATATAAAGTATCATGTGATCTGTGAAGAGAGAGAGAGTTTGACTTCTTCTTTGCCAATTTGAATATCTTTTATTTCTTTTTGTTGTCTGATTGTTGTCACTAGGACTTCTAGTACTATGTTGAACAAGAGTGGGGAGAGTGGGCATCCTTGTCACGTTCCTGATCTCAGAGGGAAGGCTATCAGCTTTTCCCCATTGAGAATAATATTCACTGTGGGCTTTTCATAGATAGATTTTATGAAGTTGAGGAATGTTCCTTCTATCCCTATACTTTGAAGAGTTTTAATCAGGAACAGATGCTGAATTTTGTCAAATGCTTTTTCTGCATCAATTGAGAAGACTATGTGGTTCTTCTTGCTTCTCTTATTGATTCGTTCTCACATTGATTGATTTGCAAATGTTGAACCACCCTTGCATCCCAGGGATAAATCCCACCTAGTCATGATGAATAATCTTTTGAATGTGATGTTGGATCCTATTAGCTAGGATCTTGTTGAGAATCTTGGCATCCATATTATTCAGGGATATTGATCTGAAATTCTCTTTTTTGATGGGGTCTTTGCCTGGTTTGGGAATCAGGGCAATGCTGGCTTCCTAGAAAGAGTCTGGAAGTTTTCCTTCTGTTTCTATTTTTGAAACAGTTTCAGGAGAATAGATATTATTTCTTCCTTGAATGTTTGGTAGAATTTCCCAGGGAATCCATCAGGTCCTGGACTCTTGTTTTTTGGGAGGTTTTTGATCACTGCTTCAATCTCGTTACTAGATATTGGTCTATTCAGGTTGTCAATTTCTTCCTGTTTCAGTCTTAGAAGTTTATAGGTTTCCAGGAATGCATCCATTTCTTCTAGAAAATGAACCTTTGGAACTTCATCAAGATAAAAAGCTTTTGCACAGCTAAGGAAAAGGTCAACAAAACAAAGAGGCAACCCATGGAATGGGAGAAGATATTCGCAAATCACACTACAAATGAAGGGCTGATATCCAAGATCTATAAAGAACTCCTCAAACTCAACACACACAAAACAGATAATCATGTCAAAAAATGGGCAGAAGACATGAACAGACACTACCCCAAAGAAGACATACAAATGGCTAACAGACACATGAAAAAATGTTCATCTTTAGCCATCAGGGAGATTCAAATCTAAACCACACTGAGATACCCCCTTACACCAGTTAGAATGGCCAAAATCAATAAGACAGTAAACAACAAATGTTGGAGAGGATGTGGAGAAAGGGGAACCCTCTTCCACTGTTGGTGGGAATGCAAGTTGGTGCAGCCACTTTGGAAAAGTGTAGAGATTCCTCAAGAATTAAAAATAGAGCTACCCGGCTGGACCAAGACAAGATGGCGGAGGTGTAGGAGGCACGGAGAGCACTGGGATCCAGAAAGAGGCTGAAAACCACTCTAAAAGCCGGCAAACACAACAGCAGAGAGAAGAGAATAAGAACAGCAATTCTAGGAGCAGAAAATCAACCACTTTCAGAAAGGTAGGAGTGGAAAAAGTGAATTTAAAGTGACGGAAAGAGAGAC